>CM053789.1:411775107-412427607 GCA_028749045.1 Cupressus sempervirens | reverse complement strand
TCATACTTCACTAGTTATCATGCAATCCAAAAAGCTTCAATATTGTACTATCATCTCCCTCTTTATTTTTTCTCTCTCTTTCATAGTTCCATTTTAATTCTCATCCAATAATTCTTAGGATGTAAATATTCTTTTAACAACAATTATTCTCTCCCTCTGATATTTGAATGGTAACCTACCATGAAGTAATCTTCTCCCTCTTTGTATCCATCCTTGTATGCTAACTCACTTGTTAACCTCATCTCCCTCTTAATCTAATAAATGTTTTATTGTAATTTAGTAATGTAGAACAAGAATCTTAGTGTGCAAAGAACATTAACATTAAAGCAAAAATTCACAAACTAAAACTATATTCACATATGAGATTAGACAAAAGAAACAATTAGAGAATGCAAACCCAAAAAAGGAAACACTCCATGCTTCCTTAATTTTGTAGATGTGTCCTTTGATGTGGATGTATGCTCAAATGCTCAAAGTTGCTTCAATTGTGGAGATGAATAATAGCAAATTGGTAGCTTTGTGAGCTCTCAATTTGGCATTATAAGGGTATGGGTATGGCTTTTGGCTCTCAAAAGGGCATGGTAACTTTAGCTCAAAGATTGTTGATGAAATGGCTTGGGATGGGATTCAATTTATAGGCTAAGGGGTAGAGGGATGGAGGGCTTAGATGCAAGGATGGATAAAGGCTTAAGGAGGGCTAGGATGCACTTAAAGGAGAGCACATGGATTGTTCTTGTTTAGCACCAATGGGAAGGTGACACTTGTCACAAGGAGGATGAGTGTGAGATGGTAGGGTAAAGGGTTGGTTAAAGGCATGATGAGTGGGGTTGAGTATGTAAGAGGGGTGTAAGAGGAATGAGTGTGGAAGAGGGAAGAGTGTGGAAGATGGGTGTAAGAGTCATGAGTGGGCTTGTAAGAGTCTTTTATGTTTTGTAAGAGCACTCATGACTTGGTGGTTGGGATTTTTGAGGGGAGACTTTGGTTTGGATTAGGAAAGTCTTAAACTTTTTTAAGGAATGTGACAACATTAGGGGGTGGATTAGGCTTGGGTTTAGGATTAGATTAGGAATGTTAGAGATGTGCAAGTGGATGGCATTAATGAGGGTGTGTGAGTTAGTGGCTAAGCTTGGTTAGTATGGGTGGATGGGGTGGATTAGGCTAAATGGAGGATTAGTGATAGGTTAGGGGTTTTTGAATTTGAGGATTTCATTTATCAAATAGATTTATTTAATAAATGGGGATTTTTGGAATTAGATAGGAGAAAAGGATTTAATTGATAAATAATAGATTATTTGATTTATCAATTAGGACTATAGATGATTAATTAAATTAATCAACTAGGGATGGCAAAGGATTAATTAAATAAGAATTTAATTAATGATGCCTTTAGAGATGGCTAAATTAGATTACCAAAGTAGTGTAATCAAATTTAGGTGTCTACAAGTAAAAGTCTCCCTCTTTCAAAACAAATCCAGAGACATACCACACACACACACACACACACACCATAATGTAACTAATTTGACTAATATAACAATGTTATCTCAACATTCACACCTATCTTCTTCTACTCAAATGTTAGCCTCTTACTTTACACATTATTTAGGTAGCTCTTAAAGTATGACATCCTGCATCAATTTATAAGATACTCTTCTTATTAAAATTGATGTTATGGAACATCTCTACTTAGTTTTCCTTAGGTAGAGGAATGACCCCTAACATACCTCTTAGATACTCAAACACATCCTTATAGGAGGTAGTTCCTTAGTAAATATGTCAACTAATTGTTCCTTTGTATTTACATATTATAGTTTCACTTCTTTGTCTTGTACCAACTCTCTCAAGTAAGGATACTTTATCACAATATGATTAGTATTTGTATGTATCACAGGGTTCTTTCCTATGTTTATAGAGCTTGTATTATCACAATAAATCACAATAGAATCAGTGGTCTCTTACATTATGAATTTCAACAATTTCTTGATTAATATAATATTTCAATAATTTCCTATTGTAGCAACATATTCAGCCTTTTCTATAGATGTGAAATATAGTTCTCCTTATTTCTTTTCCATGAAATCAATCTTCTTCCAAAGAAGAAATCTCCTCCACTTGTGCTCTTTCTTTTATCAATATTTCCTACCCAATTAACATCTGTTTAAACTTTTAGTTCGAATTTGTCACTTCTCTCATAGCATCGGCCATGGTCATCTTTTCCTTTTAGGTATCTTAGTATCCTCTTTACTACCATCATATGATCTTCTGTAGGATTAGTAGAGAATCTAGTAATAATTTCAATGGCTAATACAATGTCAGGTCTTCTATGCACAACATATTATAGTTTCCCAATCATTGACCCATACAATGTTTGATTCACCTTAGAAAAATCATCATTCTTTAACAATTTGTGTCTAGTCATCATTGGTGTTCCAGTTAGTCTTAAGACTTCCATACCAAATATCTTCCAAATTTATTTGGTATACTTTGCTTGAGTAATGAAAATGCCTTTGTTCATCTAATAAATTTGCAAACCAACAAAGGATTTAATCTCTCCAAACATTGACATCTCAAAGTCCTTTTTCATTTGAACAACAAATGACTTGATCAATGAATTATTTCCTCCAAATATGATGTCATAAAAAATAATTCAGCTAGCAATATCTTATTTGCAACTTGACCTTTCAAAGATGGATTGCTATTGTCATTAGTTCTTGCAAAACCAATTTTACCAAGTATTGGTGTAGCCTTTAATACCATGCTCTAGGGACTTTCTTTATAAAAAATATAAATATTTGTGTAACATTACATATCATATTCCTTTTGTTTGGATCAGTAAATCCTTCACGATGTTCGATGTAGACTTCTTCCTCCAAAATTCCATTAAAAAATGCAGATTTTAAATCCATTTGGTACACTTTGAATCTTTTGTAAGAAGAATATGCAAGAAAAGTTCACTCCTTCTAGACTTACAAATATGGAAAAGGTTTCACCATAGTCAATCCCTTCCTCTTGTGAATATCCCTTGCAAACTAGTCTTACCTTGTTCCTTGTGACTTCACCTTTCTTATTTAGCTTGTTTATGAAGAACCACTTAGTTCCAATAGTAGTCTTATCTTTTGGTCTGGGTACCAATGTCAATGTTTTTTTTCTTCTCAATTTTCTAAGGTTATTAATTCATTCTGTTGATTCAATCTTCATTGTCCAAAGCATCTTTGATAGATTTAGGTATTCACATAATAAGCATGTGTTATTCTTTAGTCTTCATCTCATCATCACGCATGAGTCTTTGTCTCTAATAATTTGATCTAGTGCATGATGTCTTCTCATTTACTTTGATAATAAAGGTTCAAATGTTGGTTCCTCTTTTTTTTTTCTAGATTCTACATGTTTAACATCTTCTATTATTTTTGGATGCAACTTAGCTTCTGTTATCTATTGTTCGGTAGTCAAAGTCTATAACTTAGATCCTATCATCAAATGTTCAATAGATTATTGATGTTCAACAAAAATCTACTATGTGCTAGGTTCACCTTTATAGGTATAGAAAAACTTTCTATAATCTTTAGGTTCTTTCTTGCATTTGTCTTCGTTTTTCTTCACAAATTCATCAACACTAACATTTGCACTTTCCACAATTTTGTTAGTATTAGAATTAAAATACTTATAAGCTCTTCTATTAGTGGGATAACCTAGAAATATTCCTTCATCACTCTTTTTCATCAATTTTACCTTTTCTAGCATCTTTCAATATCTAACATTTGCTTCCAATGAATTTATAATAATTCACAATTGGTTCATACTTATACTAGAGTTTAAAAAGGTGTTTTTCTTGTTCGTTTCTTCACTTGAACTCAGTTCATAGAGTACTTTGAAATTTTCTTCTCCATCATTAGTGTTCTTGCACAATATATAAATGATCTATTTCTTCTCTCAACTATACCATTATGTGGTGGTGTTCTTGGTGCACTTATTTCCTTGTTGATTCCCTTGTCATTGCAAAATATGTTAAACTCATATAAGATGAATTCACCACCTCTATCTAATCTCAAAATCTTACCTATTTCTCTCTCAACTCTAGTCAGATACTACTTAAACATTTGAAATGAATTGTATTTTTCTTTAAGAAGCATAATATTCATCATTCTAAAAAACTCATCAAGAAAAAAAATGGTATTTATCTACATAATAGCTCTATATTCTAATAAGATCACATAATTCAATATGAACCAACTCCAAAATATCATCAGAATAATAGGTCTTGCTCTTGAAACTAGACTTAGTTATTTTACCCATTTGAATTTTTTGCACATCACTTTATCAAGTTTTCTTAGTCTTGGTAACCCTCTAACTCTTCTCATTTTACTAGTGCTTACCAAGTTGTCAAAGTTCACATGACATAGCCTCTTATGTCATAACCTAACATCTTTACATTGTGAAAATAGATGAGTATCCTTTGATAGCTCTATATAGAAGAAGTTGCCTCTTGTTTTCTATCCACTTCCAACTAATTCACTAGTAGGATAATCGATCTTTTCCTTCTTGTTTTGTAAATCAACTTTGTAGCCTAAACTTATCAACTAATCTACACTCAATAAGTTATAATGTAAACCACCAACCCAGTATGCATTTTCACATTTGATCTTTTCATTTAGGTTAATTGATCATTTACCTTTCAAATAACATGGTGCATTATTACCAAAATTAACACTACTTCAATTATAATGTTACATCTTATCAAATTGACTTCTATCACTAGTCATGTGATGTGAACAACCATTATAAATTATCCATCTATCATTCTTACTCACATGTGAGATCAATGTAGTTTTTTCATCTCCATCAAGATCATCTGTCATTGTAACAAAAATAACTTCTTCATCATAATCATCATAATTACTATCAGAACCACCCCCTTTGGCAATATAGGAAGATTTATTACCTTTGTCCATGTAGGATCTATTGACATTATGGTCAAGTTATTTTTATTAGTGACTCACACTTAGTTAATTGGATAGCATCTACTAAGCTTATCTTCCAGTTTACAGTGTTAACCTAGCAATCTAGTTACTACCAAGTTCTATAGTTTCTACTAAGTTTTAGAACCTACTTTTAGTTTACACTAAGTAGTATCTACCAAGTTCATTAATGACAGTGCAAACTGAGCTTCACAGTATTAACTAAGTTGCATAGTGTCAACTATGCTCTCTAGTATCTACCAATCTCGCAGTGTTATTGTTGACCAATCTAAGCAATGTCAACCAGGTGATTTTGTTTATATGTCAAGTTTCGTTGTGTTCATTAAACCACTAGTGTTGAATAAGTTCAAACTACTTGGAAGTGATTTGTATGAATCAAGATTCTACATCTATTAAGAGAATGATAATGTTGAGTGTTGATAATTGTTGCCAAGTATCAAAACCTCACCGAGTTTGTCTTTAGAATCTGAGTGCTAGCAGTTGAGCCAACTTTGTGGATTGTGGTTAAACTTGTATTGTATCCTACTTTGTTCAATTATATTTTGGATTGGTATATATGTAATATATTGTATCACATCCAAACATGAGGATGTTGATAAAAAATAAGCATATGAGATGAAGTGTGAATTAAGAAAGCTACAATTAGTATAAGGGAGGACAAAGATCTATCTATCACAATAAGGTAATCTTTACATTTCAAAGGAATCCCAGCTAGAAAAATAGAGTTATAGATTAGAGATCAGCCACTGGTTCAGCCTAACAAGTGTATTAGCTAAATCCTTTAATCAGATATGCTTAGCAATCTTTTGTAAATCTCTTTACAAAGTGCATACTTCATTGTATGTTTTGTAAATCCTTTCACAAGCTAGACCTAGTAGTCCTTATTGCTCCTAATAGGGCAGCTGATCAGAAGTGATCAATTATAAAACTTAACCAACCAACTTTATGTTGCAATATAAAAGCTTGTGGGTATCATCTCCACTCTAGTTTCACTTTCTATTTGGAAGGTTTCTGGGTCACCATATCTTGTGTCAAAGTGTTATAAATGTTTTAATGCTTTCATTCTTTCATGCATGCAATTAGATCAGACTATTATATGAAGGATTAACTGATGAAATGAGTTGAAGTTTTATTGGTTCTTGATTCACCTCCCTCCTCTTAGTAACCTTTCCTACCTCATATTTCCAACAGTCTCTTCTAGCTTTGTGATGCAAGAGAATCTTGGTTTGGCTAGAAATGCTACATGTTGTAGGGATTTTATTTTACAGTTGTGGTGCTCAGACACTATTGAGCATAATTTTGATCAAGTAGCTCAACATAGACTATGTTGCTCAACATGCACTAGGAGCTTGGCATGTACTAGGAGCTTGATATGTACTAGGAGCTCAACATACACTAGGAGCTTGACATACACTATGTTGCTTGACATGCACTAGGAACATGACAATGCTTGTGGTTTGGCCAATGCTTGGCTTGGTCACTCTGATCCTCAAATTGGTCTTGGTTCCTATTGGCTCCTAAATTAACATCTTTTCAATAACCTAATGATAGGAACAAATACATCTAGGGGTAGATAATTCACATCTTCAACATATATATGCAGATCCTAGGGCCAACTATAAGGATATACTCCTTCTTGTTCTTTAGGCTTTACAAGACCTAGGTGGGTGAGCCTATAGATTTGTTCATATCACACTAGTTCCAAAAGAATACAATTTGAATCATGTACAAATTAGATAAAACCCATATTTATCCTATGCTCATGCAATGACAAAGATATGTAGTAGAAAATTGCAAAAACCTATGAAATGTACAAGTTGAGAGGGGGCATCCTTTTAGCTCTTAATTGGAAAGGGAAATGGATAATTAATTAAAGTTTTATATCAACAAAACCCAAATATGTAACATCAAGGACATGTTGATCCTGTAATTGATTAGTGCCTTACATATTGGGCAATTCCACAAATTACACACATATATCCATGATACTAGTGACATATCTCATACATCATGACATCATATCTATCCTATCACTTTGTGAATCAAACATCAGTGTTCATAAAAACCCTCATACTCATGATATCCTTCTCATGAAACCCTACAACCCTATCAAGATAAGTAAGAAATTACTTGGCTCTTTGTTCTAGTAGAAAACCTAACAAGAGATACAACTTTAACGGGTTGCAAATGGGTTTCATTTATTTGTTCTTAAACTACAAAACATTGTAGAAAACAAATATAAGAGACAAGAATATAAATGAAACTAATAAGTATTTTGTTCACTATATTCATTTCTTTGAAATAATACATTCAAGATGCATGTAAACAACCATGAAAACAACTCGATAGACTAGAACTATCTATATTAACTTTATCATATGTTGTTCATATATAGAGAGAAAATGTTGGGCATGAATTGTTGGATCAAAGTGAGAGCTCTACTCAATAGTCTGGACAAATAACCAACCATCGACCCTAGAGAAAGAAAGAAACAAAGAAGAAAGATATAGAAGGGGAAAGAAATCTTGGGTATAATCTAGAAGTGATGCATGCCCACTTGAATCTCCATCCCTTATTGCTACAAAGCCTCTCTCTTCTCTCTATAACCAAAATCTGAATGGAATCTCATCATTGAGCTTCAAAAAACTCAAAATATCTTCTCCAAGTGATTATAAACCCTTACTCTGATGAAAATATTAGGTATGCATCTAAAATAATGATAAATCCTTCCCTAAAGTGACTTGAAGGTAAAAATACATCACCAACTACATCTCCACTAAATTTAACACACACCCAATTCATTTTTACACTAAAAAATGAGTTTGAACCACTATAATAGAATGTAGTTAAAAAACAAGAAACTTAGAAAAAATATATATGAATATCTTACACATAATGTTTCCTATGTAAAAATAAATGAAAATTATGGAAACCTCATTCTGAGATCTTTCATCACTATACAATAGTCATATCCTATCCTCTAGGACATGCCTAAGGTGATTAAAAGAAATTTAGGTTTAGACATGAATGATAGGGTTGCATTTCTTTTGCAAATATTTAACTTTCTCTAAAGTCAAAAATTTATGTGATAATATCATTTAATTTAAAATGACCTTGCATGTCAAATGAAAGGAAATTTAAACAAATGATTTTTATGAATTTATATTTTTCCCTCTCATTTTCAATTTTGGTCAACCTAGGTTTGACTGACCTAATACGTGGCAGCACCCAATTTGTCAATCTCTACTCTGTCATTGCCACATCACTACCACACGGAATCCTCTAATTGGTCAACAAACTTCTAGTTGTCATCTAATGCATCACCACCTAGAAACCTCCCATTGGGTCTCCCATGCATGGTCATCTTGCCATACCATCATCTTACTTGGAGCCTTACCATTTCAATGCCACATGGCACTACCTAATTGGTCCATTGTCTACTTAGAGGCCTTTGACATAGTACCATGTGTTACTATATGATTCTTTGTTGCATTGTTTATTTGGTTAACTAGTGAGAAACTTTATTTTGTGACAATACAATGTCTATCAATTTTGCCACATGTCATAATCTGGTGCATCGCTCCTACTTAGCACCACTTCATCACCCACTACCATATGTTAGCATGTCACTTTATCACTTTTATTATCTTCCATGCATCTTTGGTTTGTGACATACCAATTAACATTGATCACACCATGTGTCTCAATATGGTGAGTCGATGTTGAAACTTGCTATGTTAGCACCTTGAAATCTACACCATGCTCTAAAATAGCTATCATGTATCACTTTTTCATTGATCCACCTAGGTTCCATGTGTCACATTGTCATTTTTCTACATGGATCCACAACACTGCCACATCATCATAAACATTTGTTCGAAATAGTCCTCGTGATTGCCAAGCCAGCTGAGTGGGTCTACCATGCATAATTTTTAAGCCTAAAAGAGCATGTGTCTTAGAGACACTTATTATGCATTTGAGTATTTTGAAACCCCAAAACATCATCATGACATGCATGTTGGACAAATGTTTTGGATTGTTTCCTAGCAGATTACTCACCTATGCATGCAAATATGGAGAGGAAAAGGCCTTAGACTCAAGAAATAGAATACATCTGTCTCCATGCACACATCAACTAGAAATGGATCTGCCTAAAAATGGATGGAGGCATGAGTCCATCAAATTTCATAATGCTCTTCTTTGTGTCCACATGAAATTGAATATGGTTTGATTTGAGGCAAAGTAGTTTGAAAAGTATGGGCTTGAAAAAGTAAGCTCAAATTTCAAAGATGATGGGACACCATTAATACAATCATGTGAATGCTTGTTCTCTATTGGTACCCAACCTAGCAATGTCAACAACTTGTCAGACAAAGCTCAATTTCATCCCTTCATCTCATCAAAAAAATTTACCATTACATTTGAGCATGGCTTTCAATGGAGACGATGATTTCAAATCTAAGGCTTCTCCAAACATAGAATTTCAAAAGATAAAGATATTTAATAAACTTTCATGGCATCAACATTTCAATGGCATCTGAGAAGAAAATTAATATATGTGACTTGAACTTTGGCTCACATAATCGGGAAGGATCCCCTTATGACATGAAGATCAAAGCCTTTTCAAAGGCTCAATACTTATTAGAATCAACCCATTTCATATCCAAAACATGTAGCTCTCCATTTAGCAATTAGATATATGGTGGTCTATGCCGTTTTCATACTTTTTAAAAGAAGTCAATGTAATATCTTTAAACCATCGCAATATCCCACACTTGAACAACATGTAAGTGTTAAACAAACTTGGATTCATGGGATTATATTAAACATGTCTCCTCACCACCTCTTAGAAATTGTGATGACTATGACACATAACTTCCTTCCTGAAGTTGACTCCAATCTCACTGATGACACATTATATCCTTTTGATATGCTCAACTTCAAATTGACTTATATGTGTATACCCCATATACTCATTTTATCTTGAGAAAATCACATGTTCTCACTAAAGCTCATAATGATGAAAACCATTATAACTAGGCTCTCATGGAAAAAATCTAATCCCCAATATGTCTTATTAGTCAGGCCCCAAAGTGGGTCCAGCTAAATTTTTTTTGAACTAAAACACCTAAAAATTCTCAAAATGAAACTCACAAAATGGCTTTGAATGGAAATTTATCATCACGGGATGCACACATATACTGAATGTAAAGTGTTAGAAACATGAAACACTTCACAGGCCTCAAAATGATGGGCAGGCATGCATGCATTAAAATTTCTTATAGGGGCTCAATTTGACTTGGTTTTTAGAATGGTACTAAAAATTAGGGCTTCAATTTTGAGTCCCAATAGTGGCTCTATCTGGGGATGCATGTCCTTTATGGGAGTGGAAAAGATTTAGATCTCTAGAAGAAGCAAACCACTCCAAATCTTTCTCTTAAACAACTTTATTGAAAACAAGAAAAACTACTCCTGAGTTGTACAAATGATGGCCCTAGGCTGCCTAACTTCAATGAAATTTCTTACCTTTTTCATAGACCTTATTCTCACTTCCGTTTTCATGAGGTAAGCTAAGGATATTACTTCCATTAGTTTTACCAATTAGATTAACATTCTAAATCAATTAATCTACATCTTCATGTTCATAGTGGATATACAAACCATTAATCACTGCAACAAAATGCTCACTATAAAAATTTGGATCAACATGCTCAAATATATTAGAATCAAACTAAAAATCCTCTTCAATACATGATTCATGCATGCTATCAATCTTGAATATGAAAGTTTCATATTCAACTTGGTGAATAAAATCATACATACCTTAAAATTGAATATGTATCCTCATGTATAACTGATTGACACTGAAAAGAGAAATCAGATTTATATTCATAGATGTCATCCATGTCAATCTATGAAACTTATCCCAAGTTCTCCAATGATTCTTTGTAATCAAAAAATGGATTAGCAATCATATTAGAGCATTCACCGTAACATTCATTACAAGGTGCAAGCTAATTTTCAATAATTACTTCATCTAACACCTCACTATCAACATCATAATATGCAAAATCATCATCATAATCATTGCCATGCCTAGAAGAAGAACAATTAAATCTCTTATAGTAGTAAGATAGTGTATAATCATCAAGATCAATATTAACCAAATCTAAAAAGCTCCTTTGTAAGCATTATAATAAGTGATTTGTTGTTTAACATCAAACTTTTCATCATACAATAGATTAGTGAAGACCATAAAAACATTTCCAACATCATTGTGATAAGTAATTTCAGCATATGAAGAAGAAAGATCAAAATCATCATTACATGAAGACACACCATTCACTTCCTCAATCCAGCATGTGGAATATAAATCTCACCAACCAAGTTAAGTTAAGTTTTGCCTGCCTATATGGATTATCTTCTTGAAAATGATTCATATGGCTTGACCACCAATCATTTCTTAAATTATCAATAGTTGTTAATGAATTAACATTAGAATCACTTGTATACTAATGATTACAACTACATGCAGTCTCATGAATTTTTTATACACAACTAGGTAATTCATCCTTGTAAATGATCTCCTTATCCTCATATTGCATAGACAACTCCTCTTCAAAGTTTTCAACCTCTAGCTAATTCATATAATTTAGAGATGGAATTTCATTTTTAGTTTTAGAAAGAGAACTCATACCTTTACTTTCATAAGAGTACTCACTTTCATCATTGCTCTCTTCTTCCCAATTTGTATCAGACTCACATGAAGATGAACATGTATTATCATTGTCCTCACCTTGACTTGAGTAACCACTCTCATGATCTTCTTCATATGATGCCTCTTAATGACATACTAGATCAAAAAAAATTCTTTCATCACTTGATTCATCATTTTCAACCTCTTCATCCTTATAAAATTGAGATGACATTCTACAATTTTATTAGTAATGATATTCTCAACACCATAAGAATAATCATTAGGACAAGTAACTACTGAAACCATTTCACAATTTTGGAACTAAATTAGTGAATCAACTTCATCATCTACTAATTTAACACTATAAACATATGCATTTTTTCCAACAAAAATAGGATCAGCCCATCTTTGCTCCAAAGAGAATTCATCTTCACATGTTTTTAAATCTGAATTTTCAACAAGATTGTTTACAACAACAAGGAAACCTATACAATGAACTATATTTGAACACTCAACATGACTTTGGTTTCTCTTCTTGACTTCATTATTCTGAAAATCCTTTCTTGAGAAATGACTCTTGGTTAGTCCATACTTTATATTGTTTTCAACCTCTATTTCTATCATGAATGCCTGAAGCAAAGTCTTGGGTTCTTTATCCCTCAATAGATAACTCATTTTTTCATCAAATGCATCAAGATAAACTACTAAACACACTAGATCATTCAGTCTACAATTCTCAAGAATCTCATTCAAGGCTCTTGCAAATCTAATATTAAATTGAAGAAAAAGTTCACCATTCCTAATTTGGATCTTCAAGAACTTCTCAAAAGAATTAGATATGCTTATTCTTTGCCCAATTTTTCTCCATGAAGGCTGAATGTAGCTCACTCCAAGATGAAATAGAGCATGCTGGTAGAAAGAAAAACCAATCTCTATAATCACCTTCAAAGGTTTGAGAAAACAACCTCATATGCAAATCTTCATGAGCAATCTCAAATTCACCTATCAAATTACTAAACATTTGAATATGATGATTGGCTGAATCCAAATGATTTCTACTAAACTTAGGGAAATTCTTTCTAAGATCATATGACATAGTATTTGGGAAACCATGAGTTCCATCAAAGTGTAATGAAAATATCTCTTGGTAGAAATAGATCTACAATTTCCATCAATGGCCTGCATACTAGGTGAAAAGAAATTTGACATTTCTTGCAAACTTTCAAATCATTCACTAAGATAATTTTTAGAATTTGTAACTTGTAGTAGATCTAAATAATCTTCTACCAATTCAATCTCTAACATACTCAAACATGTAAGCACATTGGTTGAATCTATCTCTCATAAAGTATGTGGAGATGCATCAAACAAATCTCCTACTTAATGCTAAAAAGATCAGTTGATGTGGAAACTTTTGCATAACTTACTTTCATGGAAATGAAATCCCATGAAAGTCAAAAATATCTTAATGTGTGATGTTTGCAAACCACTTCAATGTTGTGAAAAACAATAGATTCAAATTTTATCCCAATTTGGTAACTCTTGCATAGCATCTAATGTAATGTTTTCAACCATTGCCAAGAACTTTAGATTACTTCTCCAAATCTACCTTCCAATTGTTGTATCCTTCATAATGCATAGGTATAGAGATATAACTTTGAGTCACCACTCACTCGGTGAGAAAATATTTTCTCAACATTTACAATACAACAAGCTAATCTAAAATTTACATTAGATACTTGAAAAACTTTATACAAACACTTTGGAATTTTGTATTCTTGACAAAGTGAAAGAAACTTAATTCTTGATTCTTAGATCTATAGCAACATTTTGCAATCACTTGGATTAAAACATGAGAACTCACAAGTGGTCATAAAAACATTATTTATCACCAATATTAAAAGTTACTATTGTCAAGAGTAAGGAATAACTAAGAGACATGAATCCAATAGGGATATGAGAAGAAACTTGCAATTCCAGACTGTTGTAGTATTTTCCTTATGTCTCTCACAGATAGAGTCACCATTTTGTTAGCTCCTAAATTAAAAACTTTTCAATAGCCTAATGATAGGAAAAAATAAATCTAAGGGTAGCTAATTCCCATATTCAACATACTTATTTTGACATTGGGGTCAATTATAAGGCTATACTCCTTCTTTAGGCTCTACAAGACCTAGGTGAGTGAACCTATAGATTCGTTCATATCGCACTAGTTCCAAAAAAATACAATTTGAATCTTCTGAAATGTAGATAAAACTATTGTTCCTCCTATGCTCATGTATTGATAAAGATATGTGGTACCAAATTGCAAAAATATATTCAAAAATTGACAAGCTAAATGGAGACATCCTTTTAGCTCTTAAATAGAAAGGAAAATGGATTACTGATTGAAAGTTGATATCAACAAAACCCAAATATGCAACAACAAGAACATGTTGATCCTATAATAGATTAGTGCCTTATTTATTGGGAAATTCCATATATCACACACATACATCCATGATACCAGTGACATATCCCATACATCATGACATCAGATTTATCCCATCACTTTGTGAATCAGACATCAGTGGTCATAAAAACCCTCATACTCATGATATCCTTCTCATGAATCTTGTAACCCTATCGAGTTAAGTAAGAAATTACTTGTTTCTTTGTTCCAATAGAAAAACTAAAAGAATGTAAAACTTTAAGGGGTTACAAATAGTTTTAAGTTCTTTGTCCCTAAACAACAAAATATTGCAAAAAACAAAGATAGGAGACAAGAATAAGAATGAAACTAAGAAGTTTTTTGTTAATTGTGTTCATTTATTTGAAACAATACAATCAAGATGAATATAAATAATTGAGAAAATAACTCAATAGAAAAGAATTTTCTATATTGAATTTATTATATGTTATTCATATACATAGAGAAAATGTTGGGCATGAATGGTTGGATATCAGGTAGAGCTCTGCTCAATAGTCTGGAAAACCAACCATCCATCAACCCTAGAGAAAGAAAGAAAGAAGAAAGATATAGGAGAGGAAAGAAATCCTAAATCTAATCTAGAAGTGAGACATTTTGACTTGAATCTCCATCCCCTGCTATTGAAAAGCTTCTCTCTTCTCTCTACAATTGAAATTTGAATGGAATCTCATCATTGAGCTTCAACAAACTCAAAATATCCTCTCCAAGTAATGAGAAACCCTTACTCTAATGAAAATATCAATTATGCATCTAAAACGCTAATAAATCCCTCACTAAAATTATATTGATGTAAAAATACATCACCAACTACATTTCTACTAACTTTGGCACACACTCAATTCATCATTTCATGAGAAAACAAGTTTGGACAGCCATACTAGAATGCAATTGAAAAAAGCATCTTGAGAAAAACCATGAATATCTCACACATTCTAATTATACAAAAATAAATGAAAAACCTTGAAATCTCAGTATGAGATCTTTCTATTAGTATATGATAGTCATATAATAGGCTCTAGGATATGCCCAGGGCGATCAAAAGAAATTCAAGTTTAGACATGCATGACAGGGTTGCATTTGTTTTGCAAATATTTAACATTTCTCTAAAGTCAAAAATTTATGTTATAATTTCATTTGATTTAAAATGACCTTGCATGTCAAAAAAAAGGAAATAACAAAAAAAATGATTTTTATGAATTTATATGTTTTCCTCTCTTTGTCAATCTTGGTCAACCTGGGCTTGAGCAACCTAACACATGGTAGCACTTGTTTCATCAATCTCTGCTCTATCATCACCATTTCACTATAACATGGAATGCTCTAATTGGTCTAAAAACAACCACTTGTCATCTAAAGCATTTCCACATGGAAACCTCCCATTGGGTCTCCCATTCATGGTCATCTTGCCACATCATCATCTTACTGGGCACCTTGCCACATCACTACCACATGGCACCACCTGATTGTTCTACTGTCTCCTTAAAGGCCTTTGACATAGTGCCATGTATCACCATATGATTTGGCATCACATTATCACTTTGGTTAACTAGTGAGCAACTTTATTTTGTAACAATGTAATAGTTATCAATTTTGCAACGTGTCACAATCTAGTGCATCATTCCTCGATGCCATGTCATCACCTACTCCCACATATCATCATGTCTCTTTCTCACTTTGGTTATCTTTCTTGCATCTTTATTTTTTGACATAGTGATGACCATTGATCTTGCCATTTGTGGGAATTTAGTGAGTTGATCTTGAAACCTACTCTAAAATGGTTGCCATGCATCACTTAGCCATTGCTCCACCTGGGCACCATGTGTTGCCTTGTCATTTGTATGATTATATCCAAATCATTGCCTCATCATCATGCACATTTTTTCAAAATAGTCCTTATGGTCATCAAGCTAGCTGAGTCGGCCCCCACACATGAGTTTGATTCCTAAGAAGGCATCTATCTTAAAGACACTTATTGTGTGTTTGAGTTTTTTAAAACCCCAAAACATCCTCACAACATGAATGTAGGAAAAATGTTTTGGACTATTTCCTGGCAGATGACTCACCTATGCATGCAAATGTGGAGAGGAAAAGGCCTTAGACTTAGGAAATAGAATACAAATGTCTCCATGCACACACTAATTATAAATTGATTTGCCTAAATATTGATGGAGGAATGAGTCCATCAAATGCCACAGTTATCGACTTCATGCCCATGTGAAGTTGAATATGGTTCGATATGAGGGAAAGTAGTTCTAAAATTATGGGCATGAAAAGTTAAGTTAAAATTTCAAAGATGATTGGACAACATTAATTCAACCATGTGAACACTTGTTGGTCATCAGTGCCTAACCTAGTAGTGTCAATGACTTGTTAGACAAAGCCCAATTTCATCCCTTCATCTCATCAAAATTTTCACCATTGCATTTGAGAATGGATTTCAATGGAGATGAAAATTTTGACTCCAAGGGTTTTCTAGCCATTGAGTTTCAAAATTTAAAAGAAATTTAATAAAATTTCATGGAATTAGCATTTCAATGGCATCTAAGAAGAAAATCAATATGTGTGGCTTGAACTTTGACTTGCAAAATTGAGAAGAGTCCTTTTATGATATGAATATCAGAGCCTTTTCAAAGGCTCACTAATTATCAGAATAAACCCATTTAATGTCCAAAATGTTTCACTCTCCATTTAGAAATATGATATATGGTGGTCTATGCCTTTTTCATACTTCTAAAAAGAAGTCAATGTAATATCTATATACCATCACGATATTCCACACTTGAACAACATGCTAATATTAAACATGTCTCCTAACCACCTCTCTAAAATTTTAATGACTATGGAACATAAATTCTTTCTTCAAGTCAAGTTCCATAGCAATAATTAAATACTATGGCATTTTAATATGCTTAGCTTGGAGTTGACTCACATGTGTATGACCCATATACTCATTTGATCTGGAGTAAATCATGTTTTCACACTAAAGCTCATAATGATGACAACCATTATAACCCTCTAATGAAAATTTTTGAATCCCTAATATGTTTTATTAGTTTAATAGAATTAGTTAGGCCCCAAAGTGGGTCTGGCTAAAAACAATTTTGAAATGAAACACATAAAAATGTTCAAAATGAAACTTCATAAAATGACTTGGAATGGCAATTTATCATCATGGGACACACACATATACAAAATGAAAAGTGTTAAAATATGAAACACTTCATAGGCCTCAAAATGACAGTTGGGTACAAATGCATCAAAAGTTCTTGTAGGGACTCAATTTGACTTGGTTTTTAGAATGGTACTCAAAATCAGGGCTTCAATTTTGAGTCCCAATAGTTCTTGTTGGTGTCAAGTTTTCTTTAGATAACTTTTGGCATTTAATTTATGTGTGGGTATTTGATTAGTGTTTTAGTCAACTTTTAACTTTTAATTTAAATGTTGTAGCTGACTTGTGGCTCAACATATATTTAATGCAAGGGTTTTATTTTAATTTGTAGTGAAGTAAACCAACCTGTGGCTTAGTTGGGTATAAGAAGGGGGTCCTTAGGAGTCTTTAATGCATTCATTGTATCTCAGAGAAGAGGATGAAGTGTAGGAGAAAACTTTGAGAGGGGCTAGTAGTTATGGCTAGAAAGCTAGGAGATTGTTTAGTGGGCTTGGGGTTTTCTTCTAGAGTGTGGATTTGGACTAGCTGAGATTGGGATTTTGAGTTGGATCTTGTGTGATCTTGTATAATTATTTTGTAATTGATATTTATTTGACCCTAATCTAGAAGGCCTTATAGTGGGGCATATTGCATGTAAACAATTATTTATGAATAAAGAGTTGCATTTAGTATCATATTGTGTATCTTGTGTTCTATTTTCACTATGTGGTTATTTGCAAGGATCCAAATTACCTCCAATAGGGCTGCCATTAGATTCTCACTACAACAAGTGGTATTAGAGTGAAGGATTTTCTTGAGTGTTTAGACTGATTGCCAAAGTTGAGGAAATTTGCACTAGGATCTAGGGTTGGAGAAGGTTGATCTTGTGGAGTTGGCTGATCTTTTGGATTTGTGGATTTATTGTTTATGGTTTACAAAATCTTGGAAGATGCCTCAAAGAACATTGGACCCTAGGGCGATTAATGACCTTAGTGTTGCTATGAAAAATAGGATCTTAGAGAAGGTTAAAGCACATTTTAGATCTATAATGGATGAGTTTAAAGCCAATTTTAGATCTTAGATGGAAATGATGAAGAATGACATGATTGCCAAAATTGTGAGTACTTTAGGTGGTGTACCTCAACATGTGGGTACTAAAGGTAGTTACGAGGAAGTTGTTGAAGATTTCAAAGTTACTAGATCAAGTGATGAGGATAGAATTGATCAAGTTGAGAGACCTATTGGAACTAGGGTTGGTTATTTTGCTAGACCTAGATCTTAGTTGAAGTTGAATCATAAGATGGAGGTTTCTAATTCCTTAGGTACTTTGATTCTTGAAGACCTGATTGATTGGATTGGTGAATTGGAAGAATACATTGAGCTTAAGGATATTAAGGGTCCACTTAGAGTAAGTTTGGCACTAACTAAGTTGAAAGAACATGCTTCTCTTTGGTGGAAAAAACTACAAAGAAATAGAGAGGAGGAAGGTGAAATGAATATCACTCGATGAGGGTTGATGGTAGCTAAGTTAAAGGCTAAGTTCATTTTTTCTAATTATGAACTTGAATTGTTTAAGATGTTGCATAATCTAAAATAGAAGGATAAGTCTATGAAAGATTATACTAAGGAATTCCACAAGATGACTATTTGGTCTGGACATAGAGAATTGTCAAAATAGAAGGTATCTTGGTATATTAATGGATTTAGATTCAACATTCATGATGAGGTTGGTATGTTGAAGATTGATATGGTTGAGGACACTTATTAGTATGCCCTAAAGGTAGAATATAAGTTAGGTAATTCTAGAGGAAAGGAAAAGAAGATAGCTCAACAAAAGATAAACCAAGTTTAGAATACAAACCAAAACCTATTGATCAAAAAAGGAGGACAGGTGGAGATGAGTTCAGATGTAATTGCTTTAGATGTGTTCAATAAGGGCATAGATATTTTTAATTTTCTCATGGTAAGAGAGTTGTTTTTGGGAATGAAATTAAAAACCATGAAAATCAACCTAAGAAAGGATAAATTTTATTGACTTAGTGATTACTAGTTGGTTAGAGAACACTAGTTTCTTTTCAGAGGACTAGCTTGTTCAGGACTCATTGTAAGTCTAGTGGTAAAGTTTCCAAAGTGATTGTGGATGGTGTTAGTATAGACAAACTTGTTTCTAATGAGATGGTTCAAAAAATTGGTATGAAGAGAGTGAGGCATCCTTATCCTTATAGTATTGGTTGGTTACAAGATGAGCATGGTTTGGAAGTAAGGGAGCATTGCCTTTGATGATTTTTAGATTGGGCAGTAAAAGGATCAAGTGTTGTGTGATATTGTGGGCATGAATAGTTGTCATGTATTTCTTCATAGACCTTGGCAATATGATTGTAGTGTTGTGCCTGATTGTGTCAAGAATGTGTTTACTATTGAGAAAGCTAGCATAAACCGTTCCTTAATACTTTTGGAGAATGAAGAGCTAAATAAAAATAACCTAAGTATTGGTAGTCGAGTTGAGTTGAAAGATTCTAAAAGTGTTGGTGATCAACATGGAAAGAAGACTCACGGAACACCAAAGATGGATGTGAAGAAGTAGAAGAAGAACAAGGGAAAGAGTGTACAAGTTAAGGACCTAGAGTATATGTATGTGAAGAACCAATTTGGGATTTATGCACTAAATTCTAAAAAATGTTCTAGCCATTAAGAATATCTTTTTGAACCTTAGGTGTCTCAAGCAGGAGCTATTGGATATAATTGATTAATTGTGTGTTGTCTTTGATGTTACACAAATGTCAAAATAGTTGACAATCAATGCATTTTGAGCTCATTTGGTTAGTGAAGATAGTTTCCTAGTCTACCGAGCATTCCCAAGTTTACTCTTTGTAGAATGTAGTTTCTACCGAGCTCACTCGAGTGTCAAAGGAAGTTAAGGAGAAAAGAGTGTTCACTAAGTTCACTCAGTTAATGAAGTGAAAGTTGAACAAATTCAGTATTAACTAAGTTCACTCAGTTGCCAAAGAAATTTTGTAAGTTCGTAGTGTTAACTGAGCTTTACCAACACAAAAAATATCTTCAAAATTAGATTCTACTAAGCTAGGTCAGCTACCAAAGGATTTTATTATTTTGGCATGTAAAGCTTAATTATTTTACCTATTAATTCTAGCCAATTGAAGAAATTGATATTGGTTATTCTAATTTGTATTTGAGCTAACTTGACAATCTAAAAGGTATAAGTAAAAGGTCAAGTTGTGATCTCAAAGTTTGTGATATGAAAGTTGAATAAGTTAAAAGATATAAGAAGAGAGGAAGTGAACTTAAAGGATAAGAAAGTATCCTTATGGAGTAGAAAAGTGTTACTCAATCAGGTCATTTCATTGTTACTCTCTAACCATTGTAGCAATGATCAAAAATCTCTTAAGTGAGTTGTTTTAACAACCACTTGTAAATCCTCTAACAAGGAGGCAATTACATTGAATTGTTTCAAGACCTTTTGCAAGGCCACTCCTAATAGGGTGCTCAAATCCTTTTATAGGGTCACACATAATAGTGTTTTTTGTAACCTTTAACAAGGTTGGCTCCTAACAGGGCTCACTTTAGAAGAGTGAAAAATAGTAACTAGTTACATTTGGTAGTTTTTCCCAAATTGGGTTTTCATGTTCCACATTAAATCATAGTGTCTTATGCATTCATGTTATGTCTTTCATGCTTGCAAGTAAATTACTAATAAGATCTTAAGATCTGCTAAAATAATTCACACTCTACATTTACCAAGTTATAGAAATTTATATATGTTTACTAAGTATCAATAGTAATTAGTTTTATCAGTTTAGATTTTATTTGACATCTAAGGGATTTGTGATTTATTTTAGTAGTAACTAATTCACCCCTCCCCTCTCAATTACTCCTCTTATATTTCTAACAATTGGTATCAAATTTTTTGGTGCTTGTAGAGAAGGTTTCAAGGCGCTAAGCTAAATATCAGGATGTCTTACAAGAGAGAGAGATTCCAAAGCTGAACAGAGATAAATTTGCCTTATGGGAAAGACTAATGAGGCTTCATCTAGCTATCATTAGTGACCTAGGATGAAAATATCTTGATGAAGAATATAAAACTCCCACTGGAACATTATCAGATGAAGATATTGCTATGAAGAAGAACCATAACATCATGATGATTGACATTGCATTTTCTCTCAGTTATGCTAAATTTGATGAGGTTAAAGACTATAAAACTACTTTTGATATGTGGAATAAACTGAAAGAAATCTATAGAGGAGATGACAATGTAAGAAGAGCCAAAGTAGAAAGCCTTTGAGGACAATTTGGTCAAATGAGAATGAGAGAAGATTAAAATGTTGCAAAATATGTGGAAAGAATCAAAGCCAATGTTAGTGTAATCAGAGTATCTAGAGGAGAAACCAAAGAAGAAACTATTGTAAGTAAAATACATAGAACTTTGCTTCTCATCTATGCAATTAGAGTATCTACTATTCAAGACAAGAGATGTGATCCAAATAACAAGATAGGCTTGGATGCCCTAGTAGGAAGATTGACAGCTTTTGAACTAGACAACTTTGACAACTATGTTCCTACTTCCAAGAATATTGAGTCGACATTTGAAGCTAAACTCTCAATCAAAGAAAAAAGCAAGAAAATAATAGATAATCAATTAAAAAGTGAAGAAGAAACTGAAGAAAGTTATGACAGTGATCTTGAAATTGTTGAAGCTCTACTTGCAAAGAAATATTCCAAGAGTAGAGGAAAGTACAAACATAAAATCCCTCTAATATGTTTTTCTTGTGAATAAATTGGTCATATTGGTACCAGGTGTCCAAACAAAGAAGGAAAGGAAGAAAAGAAAAGCCACAAGTACAAAGGCAAGAAGGATTTCAAAGGTCACAAATCCTACAAAGACAAAGGTAAGAAAACTTGTTGTATGACTAAAGATTATAATAACAGTGAACATGAAATAGTGTATATTGCTATAAAAGATGAATATGATGATGAAGGAGATAAGATGGCACTTGTCTCTCATGTTAGCAAAAATGACACATGGATCATAGATAGTGTACGCTCTCACCATATTACTGGAGATAAAACTAAGTTTGAATATTTTGAACACTATGATGGAGGAAGTGTAAGATTTGGAAACAATGAACCTTGTTGCATAAAAGGAAAAGGCCAAATCTCATTAACCAATGAACTTTTATGTCACAATGCCTATTGGATTGAAGGACTAAAACATAATTTACTGAGTGTGGCATAGCTAAACAACATTGGATTCAAAGTAGAATTCATGAATGGCAAGGCAAGGCTACTAGATAACCAAGGAAATCTGATTGGATCAGGTAGGCAAAAAAAAGGTAACCTATTTTACCTTGATCTTGGTGATTTTTCATGCTTCATTTCTCAAGAAGAATAAAGTTGGCTATGGCACAGAAGACTGTGTCATGTAAACTTTGATAATATGGTCAAGATTAGCAAACTCAAAAGAGTGAGAGGTCTTCCTAATTTAAACAAACTTGATGTTGGGTTATGCAAAAATTGCCAAATTGGTAAAATGGAAAAGACTAGTTTTAAAAGAAAAAACTATCAGTGAGAAGATATCTTGGAAATTGTGAATAGTGATTTATGTAGACCCATTGGAATAGAAACCTATAGTGGAGTAAATTTTTTCATTCTTTTTGTTGGTGATTATTCTAGAATGATGATTGTTATGTATCTGAGAGAAAAATCAAGAGCTTTTGAGAAATCCAAATGGTATCTAGCTAGAGTAGAAAATGAAACCAAAAAAAGATTGAAATGCTTAAGATCAAATAGAGCTGGTGAATTCATCTCAAATGAATTCAACAATTTCTACATTGAAAGAGGAATCAAAGGATAAGTATCAACCCCTGGCACTCTTGAGAAAAATGGAATAGCTAAAACAAGAAATAGATCCACCATGGATTGCGCAAGGACACTAATGATTGAGAAGAATGTTGCTATCAAATACTAGAAGGAAGCTATCAGCAATACAATTCGTACTTTGAATTGAGTTCAGTTGAAGAAGGACTCAAAAAAACTTCTTATGAACTATGGTATGGTTACAAACCCAATGTAAGTTACTTAAAAGTATTTGAAAACAAATATTATATCTTTAGTGGCTTGCCACTTTTTCTTTAAAAAAAGAAACAAATATTATATTTTAAAAAAATCTAGAAAAGGAAAAATTGATGTAAAAGTTGATGAAGGTATATTTTTAGGATAGTTATGTAAAAATAAAGCATACAAATGTTTGAATTTGTCCACTCACAAAATCATAGAAAGTGTACATGTGAGAATTGATGAGTTTGTAGAAAAGGCTTAAGAAGAAAGCAAAAAGGAGCCAGAAGGCTACATAAGATTTGTCTACTATGAACTTGATACATTACCAAACACATTTGACAAAAAGGAGACTTCATCTCCTAAGCTCTCCAAGTCTTCATCAGTTACTGAATCGAAGGAAGTGCAAATCGAGTCACAAGGACCTGAGTAACATTCATAAGCTACCAAGTTAGTGCGTATAGAATTTGAAGAACCTGAGCTAGAAGTTGAGATTCAAAATGAAGATAGCTCAATTCATTGAAAAGTCAAAGAACCTCTATTGGCTAAATATGTCAGAAGGCATCATGCACCTGATCAGATCATTGGAGACAAATCAGATGAAACAATGACAAGAAGCAAACTAAAAGGTACATGTTTACTTATTGAATTTGATCCTAGAAGTGTTAAAGATGCATGAGAAAATGAAAGTTGGATTGAGGCTATGAATGAAGAAATAGAACAGATAGAAAAGAATAAAACTTGGACTCTCGTACCTAGGCCAAAAGATAAAAATGTGATTGGTACAAAATGGGTATTCATAAATAAGCTGAATGAAGATGGAAAAGTATTAAGAAACAAAGAAATATTGTTATGTAAAGGCTATTCCCAAGAAGAAGGTATTGATTATGGTGAAACCTTTGCCCCTGTTGCAAGTTTAGAAGGTGTTAGGACTTTGATGGCTTATGTAGCTCACAAAGGATTCAAAGTATATCATATGAATGTTAAATCTACATTCTTGATGACGAAGCCTACATTGAACAACCAAAAGTATATCATATGGATGCTAAATCTACATTCTTGATGACGAAGCCTACATTGAACAACAAAAAGGTTTTGTTGATCCAAACAAAAGGGACATGGTCTACAAATTACAAAAATCCCTATATGGTTTAAAACAAGCTCCTAGAGCTTGGTATGAAAGACTACATAACCATTTGATACAGATTGGTTTTTAAGAACAAAAGATAATAATAGCCTATATGTCAAGCAAGGACCAGATAAAGGATTGTATTGGTAGCAATATTTGTGGATGATACTCTATTCATAGGAAATGATGACTTATGTAAATCATTTTCAAAACAAATGAATAACAAATTTGAGATGTCCATGTTTGGTGAAATAAAATTCTATGTTGGATTGTAGATGCAGCAGAAGAAAAATGGTATATCACCCAATCTAAGTATATTAAAGAGATACTCAAGAAATTTGGAATGGAGGATTCAAAACTAGTTAGAACTCCCATGTGTATTAGACTTAAGCTTACAAAAGATGATGACTCCAAAGAAGTAAATCAGACCTTATATAGATCAATGATTGAGAAATTACAGTATGTGGTACATATAAGGCCTGATATTGCCTTAGCAATTGGGATAGTGGCAAGATTCTCAGCTAAACCCAGAAAAAACCACATGATGGTAATAAAAGGAATCTTGAGATATTTGAAATGTACTAAAGACTATGGCTTATGGTACAAACTTGGAGGCAACCTTGACCTAAAAGTATTTATTGATGCTAATTGGGTAGGAAATCTTGCTGACAAAAAAATCACTAGTGGTGGAGCATTCTTTCTTGGTAAAAGGTTGGTATCTTGGACAAGCAAGAAGCAAAACTACACATCTCAATCCACAATAGAAGAAGAATATGTAGCAACAATAGTGAATTTCTCTAACATTATTTAGTTCAAATAGTTTTTGGAAGTAATGAATGTTGAAATCAAAGAGCCAATAGTCATGTATTGTGATAACACTAGTGCAATCAAAATATCAAAGAATCCTGCGATGCATTCCAAAATAAAATGCATTGCTATAAAATATCACTTTATAAGAGAATTAGTATAGGACAAAGAAATTAGATTGGAATATGTGCATACAAAAGAACAAATTGCAGATATATTCACCAAGCCATTACCTAAGGATACATTTTTGTATCTAAGAGCTAAGCTAGGGGTCATTCCCTTCTCTGAAGCTCACTAAATAAAGTTTAGTGATGCATCAATAGGAACCAAGTTGAAGCTCAATCAGTTGATGTAGTATTAGCAAGGACATATTAAAAATGAATCTATACTAAAGGTACATTGATACTAATCAAAATGGTCTTTGGCATGTGTTGTCAAAGGGGGAGAAGTTAATGTCATATCTTTCTAAAATTTTCTAAAGGGAGAAGTTAAGTAGTTCCTTTACAGAGGGAGAACACTTTAGAAGAAGTTTTTTCAATAAGATAAAAAAGGAAACTTTTTGACAGAGGGAGTCTTGTTCTCAAAAATTTCATTGTGCTATGACATGTTGTGTTGCCATCAATGCCTAAGAGGGAGATTGTTGGATACAATTGATTAATTGTGTGTTGTCTTTGAGGTTACACAAATGTCATATGAGTTAAAAATTAGTGCATGCTAAGCTCACTAGGTCAATGAAGACAGTTCCCTAATCTACAGTGCATTCCCTAAGCTCACTTGGTCAATGAAGATAGTTTCCTAATCTACTGAGCATTCCCAAGTTTACTTTATGCAGAAGGTAGTTTCTACCAAGCTCACTTGGGTGTCGAAGTAAGTTAAGTAGAAATGAGTGTTAACCGAGCTCACTCAGTTCATGAAGGGAAAGTTGAACAAAATTAGTATTAACCAAGTTCACTCAGTTGTGAAAGAAATTTTACAATTTTATAGTGTCAACCAAGCTTTTGTTGGTTAACATAGAAAATCACTTCATAATCAGTTTCTATCGAGCTGGGTCAGCTACCAAAGGATTTTCTTATTTTAGCATGTGAAGCTTAATTATTTTATCTAGTGATTATAGCTGACTGAGATAATAAATATTGGTTATTCTAATTTTTATTTGATCCAACTTGATAATCTAAAAGGTATAAGTAAAAGGTCAAGTTGTGATTTCAAAGTGTGTAATATGCAAGTTGAATAAGTTGAAAGAGATAAGAAGAGAGGAAGTGAACTTGAAGGATAAGTAGCTATCCTTGTGGAGCAGAAAAGTGTTATCTGATTAGGAAGGATCAAGCATAAAGCACAATAGAGATCTATAATTAGCAATTCAATTGCATCACAATTAGGTCATTTCATTGTTACACTCTAACCATTGTAGCAATGATAAAAAAATCTCTTAATAGAGTTAGTTTAATAGCAATTTGTAAATCCTCTAACAAGATGGCAATTTCATTGAATTGTTTCAAGACCTTTTGCAAGGCCACTCCTAACAAGGTGATTAAATACTTTAACAAGGTCACACCTAACAATGTGTTTTGTAACTTTTAATAGGGTTGGCTCCTAATAGGGTTCACTTTAAAGGAATGAAAAATAGTAACTAGTTACATTTGGTGGTTTTTCTCAAATTGGGTTTCCACATTAAATCTTGGTGTCTTATGTGTTCATGTTATTTCTTTCATGCTTGCAAGTAAATTACTAATAAAATCTTAAGATCTACTAAATTAATTCACACTCTACATTTAATGAGTTACAACAATTTCTCTGTGTTTACCGAGTATCAATAGGTAATCAATTTTATCATTTTGGATTTTATTTGACATCTAAGGGATCTAGGATTTATTTTAGTAGTAACTAATTCACCCCTCCCCTCTTAGTTACTCCTCTTATATTTCCAATAGGAGCATCCTAGGCTAGCTGACATTCATTCATGTTGGAGGGATTTTAGTTTCAAGTTGTGGTGCTTGGTCATTATTGGGCATAGTTTTGGTCAAGGAGCTTGGTATATACTATGCTGCTTAACATGAACTAAGACCTCAAAATGTACTAGAAAATTGACAAGTACTTGGAGCTTGACTTGTATTGGGATCTCAGCATACACTATGGTTCTCAGCATGCACTCAAAGCTTGATAATGCTTGTGGTTTGACTGATGCTTGGCTTGGTCTCTCTAACACTCAATGTGGTCTTGGTTCCTATTAGTGTTGAGTTATCTATCAGCCAACTTTTGGCATTTAATTTATGTATGGGTATTTAATTCATGTTGTAGTTGACTTTTGGCATTTAATTTATGTTTTAGTTGACTTGTGGCTCAACATATATGTAATATAAGGGTTTTAATTTAATTTTTAATGAGATGGGCCAGCCTATGGCTTAGTTGGGTATAACTAGGGGGTCTTGTGGAGTCTTTAATTCATTCATTCTAGCTTGGAGAAGAGGATGAAGTGTAGGGAGTGAACTTTGAGAAGGGCTAGTAGTTGTGTCTAGAAAGCTAGGAGATAGTTTGGTGGGCTTGTGGGCATAAGTTGATATTTACTTGGGTTTTCCAAGATCTAGAGTGTGGATTTGGACTAGCTGTGATTCTCATTGTGAGTTGGATCTTGTGCAAACTTGCAGAAATGTTTTGTAATTGGTGATGTATTTGGCCCTAACCCAAAAGGCCTTACAACTAGGACAATTATTTATGAATAAAGAGTTTCTTTTGGTATCACATTGTGTATCTTGTTTTTTGTTTCCATTGTGTGGTTATTTGCAAGGAGCTAGATTACCTCCAATAGGGGTACCCTCAGGTTCTTTTTGCATCACTTTGTTGCCTTTGTTGTCTCTATCATATCTCCTTCCTTTGAATTTGAAGTATTTCCTTTCATATTCTTCATCTATTTTAGGATATCTAGTAGAAACATGACCAACTTTGTTACATGTAAAAAAAATAATATGAAGTTTATCATTGTATTTTCCCTTTCCCCTAGGAAGTCTTCTTGCCAATAATGATTCAAGTTCAACAAGTTCATTATCAAATCCACCATCACTTTCTACATTCTTTCTTTTTCTTCTTTTTATTAGATCCATCAAGGGTTAGTTGGGCTTTGAACATAGATTCAACACCGGTATGGGAATAGTTATAAAATTTTGATAATTAAAATGTAGGAAGTCTACCAATCAAACTATCCAAGGTTAGATCTTTAGCAGGGGTACATCTTAGTTCTTGAACTATAGTTACTCTGATTACATAGATAAGAAGTAAAGTTGTCAATACCTTACTTATCATAGTTTCATTAGTTATATGTTCTTCAATGCCTTTGATAACATTCCCCACTTCTTTGATTTGGCCACAATATTGTGCAATATTCCCACTTTCTTCCATCCTCATGTCATCAAACTTTCCTATTAAGATTTATGCATTATCTCTCAACACATTCTTGTCTCCACCATGAATTTTTGCCAAATTGTCCCACATTTTCTTAACAATAGTATATTCTTTGATATCATAAAAATTTTCATAATTGAGGGTTGTTGAAAGTTCAATCACCATTTGGTTGTGCTCTTTCATTTCTTTTATTTGTTCAATTGTCATAGGTATAGGAACCTCAATTATCCTAAGAATTTTCCATGTTGGAAATTTCTTCTTGTTCAACTAAGCTACCTCTTTTTTGTACATTTTGATAGTTGGCTTGAGTCCTCCAAACTTTCCTAAGAACCACCAATATTCTAATCCAAATTGTTATATTTATTTTGAATAAATAAGAGGGAGGATGAATTAGTTATCCTAAGGTCTAGATGTACCTATTAAACTTTTAATCACTTCAAACAAATTAATCAATCTAAAATACCCACTTGATATCTATAATATATCATCTTCAATTTCAAATTACATGCAATATCTCAAGTCTCTATCTATATATGTTCCTACTTTACATTTTAAAAAACTAATATGAAATATAGCATGCATAACAATAACATCCACACATCAAAATAATACTTTGACACAAGGACTTAACATGGAAAACCCAACTTGGGAAAAACTGCCAAGTAAGATGTTGCCATTTTTTTACTCTTTTGAAGTGAGTTTAGTTAAGAGCTAACCTTGTTAGAGGTTATACAACATACAGTTTAATGTGACCCTATTAAAGGATTTAATCACCATGTTAGGAGTGGCCTTGTTAGAGGACTTTAGATCATTCCATTAGAATGTCACCTTGATTAAAGGATTTTTCACTTATATAATGGTTAATATGTAGTAGTAGGTCTGATTTATAAAGTAAAACTCACTTTGCAAATTTAGATTTCCATTCACTCATCTATTGGTTTTCTACTTGGCCTCCATTGACATCTCCATTATTGATCTTTTTGGCATCTCCTCAAGAAATCACACTTAAATAATTCTCTAAACTTCACATCTTATATTCTCCTCTTTGTAGTTTCTCCTTAAGATCACCAACCAAGAATTACCAACCTTAAAATTCATTCCTTATGCCTCCTTAAATATGAAATTTTGATCTTTTGCCACTTAAACATCATCTTTGATATTAGGATTAGGTTCTAGATTCATTGAATCCTTCCATCCTTTTGTTCTCCTTCTTCTTCTAGAAACTTATGATCAAATCCTTTCTTGTAATTGTGTAACAAGATCTCCTCATGCATTAAATATGCCAACTCATAAATCATTATCTTTCATGTGCTTTTACTACTTTAAAAATTCCAAATGTGTCATCCTCAAAATCAAATCTTTTTCAAACTATAACTTTTGGTGTCATTGGACAATTACTATTTTCCTCATCTGAGTCATTACTATGTAGCTCAAGACATACTATACTTTCTCACTTGACATTAATAGGCTCATTCAAACATTACTCTACTCGGTCACTTCTACATTTCTTCATGTATTTTCTAGGCAATAACTAACAATCGACTTGAACTATATTTTTTGGCTTCTACATAATTTCCTTAATCTTTTGTTTTAGCTCCTTCATTGACCTTACAATATAAATACTTGATCAAGATTATTATGACTTGTTTTAACTCTTAGCTTCAATCTAATTTTCTTCTTTACCTCGTGTATTAATTGAACAACACATTATCTAATCAAGCACTAACTTATCAAGTGCCCATTGTCTTGCCATGATACTTAACACATCTCAACTCAACCTTTCACTAGGTCATCTCCTGATCTCTTCGTTTCAAATCCTTCTCAACAATTAAATGATATGAAACTCTACACTATTAGTAAATGTCTCTCTTGTAGGTTTGAAAATTTTTCTTACCAATAAATTTGACATCAATGACAACATAAAAATTTCTCCAATTGCAATTTCTAACAATTATATGGTGTATACACAAGTTCTACAAAACACCAAATGAAGTATACCATAAATTTCAAAAGCCTTATACTAGTTTATTACATTTCAAGATGGAGAGAAACATTTAAATTACATCTATAGATATTATGGAGAGAGAATTAATGGAAGTGTCTTCTAGATTAGCTCTTGAAGATACCAATATAATAATTGAATCCCATAAAAATGATTTTGGACTCACAAATAGAGCTGTAAAAATCATAATTGATGGCACTTAAAGTGTTCATAATGAGATGTAGGAAGTATGGAAGAAGTTTAATATATAAAAAAGAGAAAATTGAATAGGAGGAAAAGAATAGAGACACTAATGATGAGCCAAGTAGTATAGAAAAATATGTCTTCCTCAAACTTATATTATATCAAAGATCATTGATCAAATTATACTTGACACTACTAAACAAGGAAATGACATGGAACATTAGGAGGTACATTAAACTAGTGGAGATATAGTAATAATTGAAGATATTCCCTATGAAGAAATTGATCACACAGAAAAGGTACAACCTAGGCAACTAATGGTAGAGAAGAAAGGAAAGGATGAAAAAGGCATCAAAGATTTTGTCTTAGTGAAAAGAAAGCTAAGTTTAAGTGTTACAAGTGAAAGGAAGAGGATAAATCCTATTATTAAGGCTAGTCCAAATGATGAAGAGGAAGAAGGAGAAGATGATACATTAAAGATAGTACACATCAAAAGTTGATCCCCAAGGAATTATTTGAAATTTTGAATATGTTGAAGATGAAGGCTAAAAGGGAGAAATGAGAGAAAATAATAAAAAATTTGGAGTAATGCAAGAAACAAGAGACATTCTATTAGACTTAGTATCTAATTTGGAATATGACCCAGATACAAATGTTATTAATTAGAGGGTACCATGATCAAAGCCATTCCAAGATAATTACATGACATAGAGACAACTTCAATGAAGTTAGTAGAGAATAATTATAAGAAGAAGAGAACTAAAAAAGTAGTGAAATTTTTTGATAGGGATAGGAAGACTTTATGAAAACATGATGATGAAGTAACGGTTACACTAAAGGATGTTGGTCAACTAATGACCATAGTATCAAACTTGTTTGATCTAATTGATGATTTGGAGAAGAGAAAAAATGGGGAACCAAAGAAAATGGATTGTTTAATTGAATAGTTTGATCCAATCTCAAGTTCTATAATTGACTCTAATGCAAGAGTGAATCTATTAAAAAACAAGGTAAAGAAAATCTAGGAAGAATATGAAAACTAGATAACTACACTCTTGGAGTTACAATCATACCTAGCACCTATAGTGAAAGTGATGCAACAAATTATGAAGAATGTTGAAGATATATTTGACTTACATGATATGAGCACACTAGATTCAATGAAAGAATTTGAAATTTATGTTTACATGATTAGATAGTTTCTATAGAACACCCTACCAAAATTTGGGAGAACTTTCTCAAGTTAATCAAAGAAAAATTCAAATAAGTAGTTGACAAGTTGTGAGTAAATAGTTAAAATTTAGAAAGGGAAGGATGGGTAAATTTTTTACATTTTTGACAAAAGGCAAAGAATAGGTTACTGTGAAAGCTAAATGTAACAAGAAAAGGGAAGAAAATAGAAATGGGGAGCATATATAAGGGGGAGTAATAGCTACAAGGAGAATAGTTCATATTGATGGCTTAACCAAAATCACTTTCATATGGATTTTTTCCATCAATGCCAAATGTGAGGATTATTGGAATTGATATAAGAGTTTGAGAAGATTGTTGGATTGTGAGGTGTAGTCAGAAGTATTGTTGCATTTCTAGTTTTAATTGATGACAACTTGCTTCCAAGATAGTCACCACATAGAGATGATTGATCAATAACATGATGCATGCAATCAGTGAGAATAAAAATGACTAAGTGTTGTAATCAGCATGAAGGGGAGAAACTATATGTTTAATATTTTGGTGATGATCACTATCCAGGGTAAGCAAAGTGAAGTGGGTATAGGTGAAACTTCTATATGATGTATGTAGGCTATGTCTACGATCAGAATACATAATGATAATAATTGAACAATGTTTGTAGTGTTGAAAGGTAATGTAAGATGTATGGGCTTATGTTCTTGAGCTACCAATGACATATTATTAATTGGTGATTGGTATGATTGACGTGGTGAGAATAGAAGGTAAGATGATGGGTCTTAATTAATTTGGGATGTGATGAGGGGGTAGTAATGTGATCAAAACATTTATGAAGGGAATATTTCATAATAATTTGGAGAAAGACAAATACATTTTGATTATTCTTTGAAATATTACATGAAAACCCTTATATTAATCAAGGATTAGTGATAAAAAAATGTGTGAAGTACATCAAGATATGTGAATTACATCTAGTATGTATGTAATAAGTTTGAAATTTGAATGGATGAAAAAGATTAAGTGGCATTAGGACTATGTATTTGTATGTTGTTGTTCTAAGAGAAAGTATGTTGACTAATTTCATTTTATAGAGGTTTTGTTAGAAGAACTTTGTGATTACAAAGATTACAATCAAGGTGTATAGAAGAGATTGAGTAGTGAACATTATTAGAGTGGATAGAGAATATTGGATCTCATAAACAAGTAGTGCACTACTTATTGATCATTCAATGTGCTCCCTCATAGTTGTAGTCAGATAAATTTCTTAGTTGGGTGGGCTCTAACAATTCTCTTTGTGAATATCCTTTAACTAGGTGGACTTGTAGTAAGGAGTTCTAATTTTTCTAGTGAGGTGGACTCACTTACAATAAAAAAAAAATCCTACCTAGGTGAACCCCTAGAAATAATATTTTAAAATTGGTGATAGGAAAAACCATTTTACTATAGTGAAGGGTTTGTGAAATCACCCCAATATGGTTTTCTCCCTTTTCTCAACAATTTTCACATATAAAAATTCTTATGTTATGTGTGTTTCATGTATGGTTGATTAATGTTATTTACTTCTCTTACATTTTAGTATTTATACAATATATTTTTTCAAGAGGTATTTTTAATTTTTTTTGGAATGGTGGTTGGAATTGTAGTTTATATGTTTGGATTAATTCAACCCCCATACAACCCACCAAACCTGCCCCCACCATGCTTTTGTATATGGGTGAACCCACAATAATGGGTTCCACTTCAGTGGGATGAACAAAAATGAAAAAAATTGCAAAATGAGAAATTGAGTTTACCATATGTTTGCACAAACACACTTATTGTGTTTGCGCGAACTTTTTTTTTAATTATGTTCGCGTGAACATATTTTGTATGTTCGCGTGAACATATGTGATATATATGTTTGCGCGAACATGATTTGCATGTTCGCACGAACATACGTTCACGCAAACATGGTAAATTTGTTCACGCGAATGCCATGTTTGCACGAACATGCAAAATCACAAAAATTTTAACCTTTTTTTCTTTTTTCTTTTTTCCTTCTCTTTTGACTGCCATAATTGCAGGAGAATGATCTTCTACTGTAAAATAAAAAATTTTAAAATGTGCTGCTCAAAGCAAGCTTTCCAACAACTATAATTTTATTACATAAGTTAATCATTAAGAATTTCAAATATTGAGATACCTTTTTATTCAAAAAAAAAATGGTTTATGATAAATTGACTTCAAATTATCTGTGTCAAACAGAATGTATGTTTGAATTACGGTTCATGTCACTTCAAAACTTCATAAACTATACAATATTCAGAAAAAATAAATCAAACAAAATGCAGACACTAGATATTGATGTTACAAATCCAACACTGAAAGAATTACTTCATTATCATTTCTAGAAAAAGAGTTATGTGTGTCAAACGAACTGTCACTTTTTAAAATATTGAATTTTATTATGTACCACTTTTTGGAGGAGATAAAAAGAATTGACATAAAAAAATAAAATAAAAATTAGATTAAAAAATATGGTTACAAAGTAGGAACAAAGTACTCAAAATCACTAGTTTATATGGTATTTCACACCTCTAATCAGATTTTCAAAATCAAACAACTGATATCACAAAGATCCACCAAATTTCTCAAGAAACCCCAAATCGGGTATGCCGAAAATAGTGCCAAAAAGCTTCACAGCTTCACCTGTTATTAATAAATCTGAAAGTAGACATTTTTACAAAAATTTGAGCAGAATAATAGCGTATAAAATTTCATTTCCAGATCTGTATAACATGCACACAATAGCTCCCAAATGGAGGACAAAACAATGCTCATCAGGCTCCCGAAATTAACACAAAAATGCCCGGAAACACCACAAAACACTAATAAACTATCTCAGAAGTTTAATCACATCCCAATAAATATATTCAGCTCTATTTTAACATCTTAAAGTCTGAAATACAGCAGCAACCCAAACTGATATGAAATACTCTACTGAAACACCAAACTCATACCAAAAAACAACCCCGAAAACTCACAAATCTACACTGTTCAGCACAAAGGCAAACTCTGTATGAGCATGCACATGGAATGGCTTCAAACTCCCGTCCTTAGCCTTCTTGGAAACCTACAAACTCCCATTCTTGGGTCTCCCTGGAAACCTGCAAACTCCCATTCTTGGGTCTCCTTCTCCACAGGTTTGGCAGCCTCTGAAGAATAACAAAGAAATGAGCAAAATCAAGTTCTGGAATCCGCCCAAAATGCCTCCAAACCTCTTAAAAGAGGGCATAACTGTAACTCACGTCCAAGAGAGGTTAATGAAACATATTTTAATAATAATTTTCATTTATTAGTCCAACGGTTTCCAAAGATTAACCCCCTTTTTCCGAAACTTCACTTTCTTGGGCCTACTTGCCTTAGCAAAGATTATTATTTTTTTAATTATTTGAAAAGGGGACATGACAAGTCCTCCCCTCCCAAACATTGCTTGTCCTCAAGCAATGGATGAACAATAAACCAATCAATCCACCTGGATCCCAAATGTAGTCATGAACTATACTACTACCAATTAACACAGGCTCCTGCAATATCCTCTGCAATATGACCAAGAGGAATCCATAATCAAACTGACAATTATAGCTCAACCAAACTCCGAAATCACCACTACCACAATCAAAAACTCATGAGGCACAAACTCTTAGAACATCAGAACCCAAGCAAAGTGGACAAATCAAACTACCAATACAGTAAATACCATCAACGCATCCCACTGGCCTATACGGAATGTACAATCCAACTCTGCAACAATGGTGAATGCTCTCGAATGAAACTGTAGCAAGTATGGAGAATCCACACACTGTACAACTCCTACAGTCAACACAACTTTGCAAATCACCAGCCACTATCTCATAACCATAACTCCCATGCACTGCTGATGGTGAAAAGACATTACAAGATAAAGAGTAAGAAATGCAATCCAAACCAAATTTGTCTGCCATCAACTCCTCGGCACAAGGATCAAATGCTAACTGATGTACATACCTTGCAACATAATGTTGATAAAAAAAACCAACCTCAGTCAACAGCTCACCATGAAGAAGTGATACAACCCACTGTGACTGATCACCAGCTAAGTCAGGAGATGTCATAGCCAAAGGAGTATAATCAATAACAACACCTGCTGAAGCATCACTCCAAAACTCCTGCTCTAAGTCATGTATTATCAACCTGTCAACTGCAAGACCTATCACCCTGTCATGCCCATCACAACTCTCATCCTGAGGCATCAAACTATCCCATAACTGATGATAAGCACTAGGAACCAAAGTACATCTATGTATCATCATCTCATCAACATGGTCATCAAAGGTAAATTGATGAGCATACCTCATAGTGTAATGCCAATAGAATGCACCAATCTCAGTCAGTGGCTCAGGCTGTAATCCAGATGAAACTAACTGCAATTGATCATTAACCATGTTGGAACTAACTACTACCTTCGAAGATATCACCAAGGGAGTAGTATTACTAGCAGGAACCATGCCAACTGCCGACTCACCAACATCACACATGATCTTTGATACATCTCTAGTCTCTGTGCCTTCAGTACTAGAGGCCACCACCCTGTCAGGCATACAATAATCTGCTACAATACCCAACTCAACTAAACCTGACTCTAGTGGGAATGAACCTGATATGCCAATGTTAGTATCAAAGATGTATGCATCCCCATCTCCACTGTCTCTGACAATCTCGGCCATGGACATCCTCGGATCACCAAACACCACTGCTTGTGACTGTATAGAATCAGGTGAAGACTGTAGTCGCTCTAACTCCATGGTCACCTTAGCCAAATGAAACTGTGACTCCTTGAAAGCCAACTGTGTACTCTCAAGAATCTCAGAAGTCACCACAAGCTGCTCAGTAAGCTCACTCACCTCATCTTCCTTGGCCAACAATGCATCATATGCTGTACTGCCCCACTTCATAAGATAATCTCTATCGGCTACCAACTGCATATAATCCTGTCTTAGAATCTGGATAGCCTCCCATAAAGAGTGGAACTCTGTCAAGGAAAGATAACAGCCTCCCTGCTCGTCACTAGTAGGAGAACCCCATCCATAAACTGCTAACAACTGACGAGCAGCATCGAAATGCTGGCAAGTGATAGCAATGTCTTGGTCACTAACTCTCAACTGATTAGACACATGATGACACTGGCTTGACTGTCTCCTACAAACCTCCTCTGATGTATTGTCTAAAGGAGTATCCTCAAAGTTACTAGTCTCTAGAGTATTACCATCCATATCCTGTGAATCAAATCTAAAACTCATATCAACATACGAAGTATCAAAAACATTAGCATTGCTGTCCAACTCCTCTATACCCAAGGAAACTAAGTCTTCAAAATTGCCCACTGCATCCTCCTGGATGTCATCAATGCCAATATGATCCTGGGACTCATCTATACACACTGTCAAATATGAAATATCATCAACACATTCTAGCAAGTATGGTCGACTGGATATATGAACAAATCCCAACACCGGTGTATAAAAACTAATACAAACATCGGATAAGCTCCTGGCACAAGAAAAGACAACATCGTGAAATCTGCTAATCAAATCCATGGTAGCACCCAAACAATCACTGCTACCAAAAAGTGTTAATGATTTACAGTCAACTGAACCCCAAATGCCAATATAAGAATCTTGAGTCCATATCTGTAAACTAGAATTAGCTGGTAACTCAAGCAAAATCCTGACTTGAGTAATATGACCAATACCAACTAACTCCACATACCTGTCATGATGAGATAATCTAGTGACAATACTGTCTTCACACACCTTTAGCTGGTGGGATAAATCATGTGAAGTACTACTAGCCTCAACCTCATGTGATGAAGCATCTAACTGTGCCTGGTACTCTCTCTCAGAAAAGTCATGAATGCTCAATGTTTGCTCATCTATACCAGGTATCTCACCATCATGCACAACAACATCCTCATAATCATCATCCTTGAGGTCAAATCTATCTATCACTCTTTGACTAAAATCATCAAATGTAGTTACCTGGTCATGACCTTGAGTAGTCATTCCATGATACCACCAATCATAGGCTGCATCTTCCAAGTGTAGACTTGCAATTTGAACAACATCACTCTCCTTCATGGGGTTAAGTGTGAAGAAGGTCTGTAATTTTTGTAGCCATGCTCTAGCTGAAATTTTATTTGTTCCATCAAAAGTAGGTGCTATAAACTTGCTTATTTTATTTTTGAGCTCTCTTCCACTTATGTCATGCTCCCTTCTGTACTCTTTCTTGGGCATCAAAGTGTTCATCATATCCACATATTCTCTAAAAGAAACTGAACTACGAAAGTCTTCATCTAAGCCATTATAAGTAGCTCTTAATGTAATCAAGTTACCTGTAACCTCTTCCATAAGATTAATGGCTGGATTTGGTACTGGTGGCTCATTTGCAGGCAAGAAAATAGTTTTGGTTGATTTAGATGGTGTGGATTTCAGATTTCTTGGCTCCTCTGAAGTGCTCCCTTTCTCATTAATAGATGCAACTCCTTGTAGTTTTTCTATCAATATTCGCAAAGCCTCTCTAGTTTCTGCCAAACTATCCACTATTTGCTTCTGAGTATGTTGGATGTCTTGGAAGAATTTATTTGCCATCTCATCTGGATCAGCCATACTTTTCCCTTCCTTGGATTTTTTACTTTTACTTTCAACTGGAGGTTTGATCAAAATTTCTTTATTCTTTTCTCACTGCAAATATCTTTTTTTCTCTTTCACTTAGTTGCATGAAACCATAAATTTTGACATGCAGTTGATTAGAAGCAACATGCAACCACCAAATTCACCAAGAACTAACATGCATAAGATTAGAAGTAGAATGCAACCATAAATTTTGACATGCAAGATTTGGATTGTTATCAAAACTGACATGCAAGATCTGGGTAGTTGTCAAAACTAACATGCAAGATCTGGGTAGTTGTCAAAACTGACATGCAAGATCTGGGTAGTTGTCAAAATTGACATGCAAACTTCTACAACCACCAAATTCACCAAGAACTAACATGAAAATGATTATAAGTAGAATGTAACCATAAATTTTAACATGCAGCTGATTAGAAGAAACATGCAACCATAAATTATGACATGCAAAATCTGGGTAGTTGTCAAAACTGACATGCAAGATCTGGGTAGTTGTCAAAACTGACTTGCAACTTCTACAAACCCTCAGGCTGGCAAGATCATGGCTCTGATACCACTATAATGTCCCTTTTCTGATTTGATATGGTATTTCACACCTCTAATCAGATTTTCAAAATCAAACAACTGATATCACAAAGATCCACCAAATTTCTCAAGAAACCCCAAATCGGGTATGCCGAAAATAGTGCCAAAAAGCTTCACAGCTTCACCTATTATTAATAAATCTGAAAGTAGACATTTTTACAGAAATTTGAGCAGCATAACAGCATATAAAATTTCATTTCCAGATCTATATAATATGCACACAATAGCTCCCAAATGGAGGACAAAACAATGCTCATCGGGCTCCCGAAATTAACACAAAAATGCCTGGAAACACCACAAAACACTAATAAACTATCTCAGAAGTTTAATCACATCCCAATAAATATATTTAGCTCTATTTTAACATCTTAAAGTCTGAAATACAGCAGCAACCCAAACTAATATGAAATACTCTACTGAAACACCAAACTCATACCAAAAAACAACCCCGAAAACTCACAAATCTACACTGTTCAGCACAAAGGCAAACTCTGTATGAGCATGCACATGGAATGGCTTCAAACTCCCATCCTTAGCCTTTTTAGAAACCTACAAACTCCCGTTCTTGGGTCTCCATGAAAACCTGCAAACTCCCGTTCTTGGGTCTCCTTCTCCACAGGTTTGGCAGCCTCTGAAGAATAACAAAGAAATGAGCAAAATCAAGTTCTGGAATCCGCCCAAAATGCCTCCAAACCCCTTAAAAGAGGGCATAACTATAACTCACGTCCAAGAGAGGTTAATGAAACATATTTTAATAATAATTTTCATTTATTAGTCCAACGGTTTCCAAAGATTAACCCTCTTTTTCTGAAACTTCACTTTCTTGGGTCTGCCTGCCTTAGCAAAGATTATTATTTTTTTAATTATTTGAAAAGGGAACATGACATCACATTAGAGAATGTTTCATTAATACAATATCTTTACTATATAAAAATGTATACAAGATACAAATGAAGAAGAATACCTTCCAAGCATCATGATAGTGTGGCTTGTGGATTGGTGCTGGAACTATCCTTGAATATTGAACTATCCACAACCCTTAGATTATCAACACCATTAACACGAAATCTTTTGTCAATCACATTATCAACTTCACACCTTCCATGGTAATGCCAAAATGTTTCTACTGTATCTCTACAATGTTTTTCCTTTTCTTGATATTTCGCTTGGTTTTCTGGTAATTCGGGCCCTAAGAACTGAAAAACTTTGGAGTTTTCCCTATCCATAAATGCAAACTCTTGAATGGAATTTGTCATGATAAGGTTTGATAGTACCTTAACGGCAAGAAGACATTTTTGTATATCTAAAGGATGAGAAAAATAATTGTATCTTACAGTTGGGATATCCTGCGGGTTTGTACTTCTAAGTCGGAGCTCACCCTTTGACAAAGGAAAAACCGACTTGCTAAAAATAACACCTAGATATTGATAGTCTATGTCATTTAGTGGTTGAGGAATGCTAGCAGCCTCAATGTAGACTTGTGAGTTGTTAAATATACCTACAACATCAGCTCTGGCAATTTCAAGCGGTTTAGAAGATTTAATAATAACTGCTGTGCGTGGTGGATCCTTAATACCTTTCCCTACCGATTTTAAATCTAAGTATACACTAATATTCAATTCATTAAGTTGTTCCAATGGACCAATTCCACTCAGCAAAAGAAGTTGTGGACTACCTATGCTGCCTGCTGATAGAATTACTTCACTCAAATACGATAAATGGGTGGCGAATACTTGATGAGAGAAACCATCAACACTACTCATGAACTCGACACCAACAGCCTTTAATTTGCCTGTAACAAAATTTTATAACACAAAGAAAACTCTATTACAAATTGAAACATTACACAATCAAATCAATTGACATCTACCGTTCTCAAAATATGAAGCTAGTCAAGAACAGATTTGGGAACGATGAAAAAGCAAGCGGACCTGATGATAAATCAAGGAGGATTCTGCTAGCTGTAGCATTCAAGAGAACTACAATGTTATCTGGATTTGCATACTGCAGAAAATCTGCTGTTGTGTGTCTTTTTCCGTTGTTGTCGATGGTTGAAGCACTAATCTTGGTGCCATCCAAATGATCAAAAGTATACCCATGATAAGGACCCACTCCAGCTTCCAAAAATGCATCCTTGAATGCAGAATTCCATGGGAAAAGCTTCTCTGGCTTAAAGACAACAACCCCCTCCACCCATTCATACGATTCATTCACAAGTTTCTCATCCCACTCCATCTCTCTGAGAAATTTCGAGCTTGCCCTGCTGTAGAAACCGCCATTAATGGCGGTTCCACCTCCAGTAACTCTTCCCCTTACCAGCTGCACACCATCTTTTGATACAAATCCCTCTAGAACGTAAGGGATCTTGTTGAAATAAATTAATTATCTCAAATATGGTCGGCACAGACCAGCCGCCCAGCACAGATCAAGGAGAAATTTCTGCATGTGTCCAATACAGACCAACCAGTCAATCACCATCCATCTCAACTGCTCCTTATAATTATTTCAGCTAACTTTCTACTACAGTGTAAACAACATTTATTATGTATTTGTCTATAAATTAATAGACTGGGCCTGTGTTCAGCAGAGCCCATTTTCTGAGTTTCTCCTTTGGTTTCTTTCCTCTGGTTTCTTCTTCTTCTGTGTTCTGTTTTTAATATATTATCATGGTATCAGAGCTGATGGTTGATGAGCCAAAGAAATGATTGCTGTTTACTGGAGTTTTGAACAATCTATTCTGATGAAACGTGAAGTGTTTTATGATTTGTTGTACATCTAATTCTAGGAACTTATGCTGTTTGCAAATTAGAAATGAGAATACTATTAGAATGCTGCCTAGAACATTGGTGCATTGAGACTCAAAGGAGAATGCAAATCAAATCTCTTATGTAAGGGAGCGTTGTTGGAGAATTTTAAAGACTCTTGCCGTCAATCACGAAGGTGGCTGGAAAAGAAAGGTTTGTGTTGCTGCAAGATAAATATGAGGAAGCTAAAGAAGTGTTAAAGACAAGCATTTTCTATGAAAAGATTACAAGCATTTTCTATGAAAAGATTATTGTGGTTAGTGTATTGTTAAGTGTTGCAAGAAGATCATATCTGTGAAAGATGTATTCATATGAGCTAAGATTGCTAAAGAATGCAAAGGTGAAAAGAATAAAATGAAAATGAGAGAAGCCATGAAAAGAAGGAAGCCAAAGTTGAAGTGTGTTTAAGTTAGTGTTGTGTGACGCTGTCATTCATAGATTAGAAGCATGCGGAGCATCTCTGTGCAAGCGGGAGTGCCAGAGAATGCATGCACAAGGCATGGAAGATATTGATCATGGAAATGTTTATTATGTCTTTGTGTTTAAGTACCTGTGTTTGATGTTATAGAATAGTTATTGAACTTAGTTGTGGTTGTAGTAAGTGAAAGTAGGTTGGATTGGTGGTGAGCTAGTCGTCATGATTCAAAAGAATTCTAAGGTCTGTGTGTGTGCTGATTGGATAAAAGTGTTGAGATTGAAAGTGAGAATTTGTCTGTCTAATTATGAAAGATATGATGTTCTTGATAGTTGTCATGTAACAGAAGTTGGTTGCATTGATATCCCCCAACCAAGTGATTAAAATTGAATTAGTGATGATTTTTAATGGGCTATGTGAATGTATGGGGTGCATTATTGGTTGTGCCCGACACCCCAAATGTTTTTGGTTTGACATATTGATGAACCATGTATGTGAAAAAGATTCCTATAGAACTGGGGAGTATAGCGGCTGGGTACCCATGTATCTCGGTAGATGGATTTCTTTTTATATGGACTCAATAATTAGTTTGATGCAAGTACAAAAGAGAAAGGCCCAGAGTGATGATAGTTTCTCCGTAGTAATGATTCATGGTCATTAGAACCAGTGAGTGATTGGTTTGTGGTAATCCAAAACCACTTGAGTGCTTGAAGTTTGTGGTGATTTTAAAACCACTTGTGTGATGTTTGAGAAGTTTGTGGTGAACTTAAAACCACTTTGATATTGCATCGGTTATGGGTAATCCATACAAAACCTAGAGTGATTATGATGGGAGAAACAAGAAGAGTGAAAGCATTTGATAATTGATTGTAAATGGGTATCTAACAAGGCTTAAGGCCAGGACCCATCGTTTCTATATTATGGGGGGATACTTGAAATCTTTTGATAATTAATTTAGGGGGGATGTTGAAATAAATTAATTATCTCAAATATGGTTGGCACAAACCAGCCGCCCAGCACAGACCAAGGAGAAATTTCTGCATGTGTCCAATACAGACCAACCAGTCAATCACCTTCCATCTCAACTACTCCTTATAATTATTTCAGTTAACTTTCTACTACAGTGTAAACAACATTTATTATGTATTTGTCTATAAATTAATAGACTGGGCCTGTGTTCAGCAGAGCCCATTTTCTGGGTTTCTCCTTTGGTTTCTTCTTCTTCTGTGTTCTGTTTTTAATATATTATCAGATCTCACCGCGTGCAACAATCTTGAAAGCGCCATTAATGTCTGCAGTGTCTGGATTTCCATGGGGAGAATCTCCCCTTTCCAAGAGCAAAACAGAGTAATGTTGTGAGAGAGTTGCGGCCAGAGGACACCCCGCTGCACCTCCTCCAATAACAATGTAATCATATGTTCTTGCAGCTGCCTTTTCAGCATTAAATGTCATGAAATGAAATGGGTACTCTGTAAACACCAATCACAAAGAAACCCCATTAATGAACTAAACCAATAATAAAAGATTGAATCTTGATTTCTACTCGGCAATGAAAAACACTATTTTAGAACAGAAGATTGAAGGAATGTATTCACCCAGATTATTCGTTGCACCTGCTGAACAGATAACCTGCTGCTGATTTGCAAGAAATAGCAACCATTAAATCACACACAGCAAAATCTCCATATCGCTTATTCGATCCTGCCCCAACGAAAGGTTTGATATATTATTAATCTATAGCTCCTCTTATTATTATATTATTTCACCTTGCCAATCATCTGGAACTCCCTGTCGTCTAGAATGCGTTGAATTCTGGCTACTCTTATTATTATTATTATTCTATTATTTCACTTTGTCAATAATTTTGAACTACCCGCGTCCGACATGTCTTGAATTGTGTAAAGACTGGAGGATACGATAAGATGCTGTAAGAATTATAAAATGTATATTTATTATTTAAAATAGGAACAATCACTAATGGTGGGTTGTTGAATTTTACCAGTAGGGGTTATTTGGTATTGGGATTGGAGAAGGTTAAATTGTTAATTACACTTATAGCAACCACAAGAGTAAATGCATAGATATAGGAATCCATGTAGCGTTTGAAGTAAATGACAAATGAATGGCTCATATAAAGTCCAAATACTGCCATGAGTGCAACACTATCAAACCATGCCATGACTTTCTTCTATCGATGGAAGGATGATAATTCTCATGATTTTACAAATGGAAATGAAGTGCATACTTCATAGATCCTAATTTAGAGGTCTTTAATAAAAATATGTAGTCTAGTATTGTGCATTTTCCTATCTATTTATCCTCTTCTCTGTCCTTTCTCAATTTCTCTGCAATGTTCCCACAAATTCTCATCGCTCTGGTACTAGTTGTTTAATTTAAGAAATAGATTAAAATTTAATTTACATAGAACAACAAAAAGAAAATAAAGACAATCAAAATATAGAAGTGATACAATCAATTATGTGTTTCACTCTTAAATAATTTATAGTACAAATATTTAAGTGTTTTACCACTAAAGATTACATCCACATAAAAGTAGGGAAATATCTTACGTTCAATTATAGGAAACCACATTGTATCAGTAAGTTTCCCTCCATCTCTAAACTTCTTTGAAATTGATTTAACATAATTTCCATTGAGAAATACTCTCTCTCTCACTCTCTCACTTAGTGTGTGTGAGAGAGAGATGTTCACTATTTTAGTTCCAATTACTCAAATTACATTGTGCATCCATTGAGTTGGAAATAATAGTTTTCTTTTCCAATATTAGTTTACCGTAATGAATGGTAGTAAAGCTTTCATGGACTTTCTTTCCAAGTATTGCTCATTATCAATGTACTTCAAGTTTGGGGTTTTAGTCACACTAGTGGCTTGTATCTATTTATTTAGAATCAATTTTCTTTTCTTTTTCTTATGCATTGATTTTTAAGGAACTATAATTGTCATATGTCACTCTTGAAAGGCTATAATTACGAAGTGATCATGCATTTCATTTCACAAATGTCATTAGCAAAAATTTCATTAACAGGTTGGATGCCTTTATTCCTTTCAATGACACCCCCCACCTCTCACTAAGCACCTTGATTCAACTGGCAACAATATTTGAGAACCTTGCATAATCTATGTAGGGCCTACTGGTAATAGGAGTAGTGCATGTGGAGCCTCACCATGGAAGCCTTTCCTCTCACACTCGACCAATATATGACGAATTCTAATCTAAGCCTGCCCACCTTTTATAAGTTGTTGCCTGTTCTTTTTTTGTAAATTGCACTTCAATTTGTACTTTGCGAGTTTTCATATTTGTAGCAAGGTTTCTATGATACTTCAAATAAACCTGTATGTATTTGACTTTGTCTATAAACATATTCTCCCACTCCATAATGGAAATCACTTAATGGGTTTTTTTCGAAAAAGCTTCCTCTAACAAACACATAATATTGTCAAGAATTTCTTGATCAAAATGTAAGGGCTTTACTATAGTATTTGAAACTTTGATGTCATCTTCTTCACATCCGCCCACATCATTATTACCTCTTCATACTTGCCTCTTGCAATATAGTAACCTTGTACCAAAGAAAAAAAGGTCTGTGAATTAGGCTAACAGCCTAGCTTTTTCAATTTCTTTGAAGCTTTCTCTGCATCATGCATTAGTTGTTTCTTGCAGAAGAAGTCTATGAAAGAATTCCAATCATGTACACCAACAACATCTGCTTGATCATCTTTTACTTCCTCCAACAAACGAACCCTAAAATCTTGCTTACTTTGATTTGTAAATTCTGTCAGGGGCTAGTAGTTATCTATTGGTGATGCAATCTTAGTGTCTTTCATCTCTGTGAAGAGATCTAGAGCACCACATAGGTCCCAGTCTTACACACATAACTCAATTAGATCACCATAGCAGCTGACATCAAGCTGAAGTCTTGCCTTCCTAACTTCATTGAGAAGTATAGCAGCCTCTGTAGGTCATCGTGCTTTTTAGTAACCTTTCAGGAGTGAAGAATAAACTCTAGCTCCTACTGGAACCTTATCTGCAGCTACTTCATCAAGAATATCATGTGCCTTGTCTATCCAACCCAATGCAATACAAGTATCAATCACTTGAGCACTAGGAGAATTTTTTGTGGAAACAAAGCCTTCCTCTCAATGTACTTTGATAAGAAAACTAACCAAATTAGAAACCTTGTCCACTTCCAAGAAGCCTTTCATGAGTTTTGCATAGGCTTTCTCATTTGGAATAAGTATACAATTTTCTAGGCTAACAAGCTCTCCAAAACTAGCTTCTATTGTGGATTGCATAAGCAAATTATCAGCCCCAACCCTAAACATGAGATCACTTTGTATTTTTCTAGATTCTAAAGATTCTCCTAACTGTTTAGGAGCCTTGTCAATCATAATGGAGGCTATTTCTTGTAGCTTATCTTGAACTTGAGGTGCATTATTCAGCTCTATACTAGACCTATGTGGATTCATCTCTACAGCTGACAATACTGATTTGGTTGTAGCTAGAGAGCTCTGAGTTACCTTTGCATGTTTTAACATTCCCAGTATAACATCAAAGACAACATCAAGATCAACAAAGTTAAAGAATTTTAAAAGAAGAGGATAAATGAATATATAGACTATATTTACAGGCTTAATTTAAATGAACAAGGACATTAAATTTGGAGACTTGTAGCTTTCTAAATAATGAAAAGGATAAACAAACAAAGAGACAAATTTAGTAAAACAAAAGGTTAAAAATGGAAAGTCGACCTAAATTTCCCAATCCCTTAACAGATAGATGCCTTCATGCATGGTACCTATGACAATTCAATATGTTCCCATGCCCATTGTGTGAATTAAACTTAAAATCACATGTTTCAAACACACATAATAAAAATAATAATAATAATAAAATCCCCTTCCATTTCATCATTTTTGCCCCTATCTCAACATTTTACTCATATTTTCACCCAAATCCACCTGGCCAAAACTAGAAAACAAGAATATCAAAGCTTCTGTAGAATTGCAGGAGTTTTCATTAATTTTACTTTTACACAGTTTTGTGGTCTCCGGCTGCTTAAAATTATTATACCAACAAATTCATTAATGAATTCTCAGTGGTTTATAGTAGCTAAAAAAGGGTGAACTATTTATGGGGAACATAGGATATGCCAATTTATTGTAGAGTTGTGAAATTGGCAGGGGTGGGGATATTTTTGCACTCCCATGATATTTATGTGTGTAAGAAAACTTTGTTCTAATAAGTAGTATGATTCAAGCTATAGCCTTTTGAGCCTCAATTCCCAAACCATCAGTGTGTTTCATAAATAAATAAAATGTGTAAGGTGTAGATTATAATTGATTTAATCAAATCTTTGATGATAAGATTGGACTGATCAATTGTTGCTTTCCGATGCACTCCCAGTGTACCTTTAATCTCGACTATAACCATCTATATGGATATGTACCTACAAGATGGAAAGGGATGACAAAGCTAAGATTATTGTCCGTGAAATATAATTAGTTGAAGGGCTCTTTGGCTAAGTGGATTTGGGAATCAAAAGATCTGCATGTAGTGGACTTGTCAAACAATATGTTTTTTGGGCACATTTTGAGTCAAGTTTCTGAATAGAGCGGGAAAAAAGATATTCTCAACATTTTCTTTTCTTCAGTGGTGAGGCCCTCTATGACATTTTCCACTTGCACAACAATTTTGCATAGCTAGAAATCAGAGAGGATCCTCATATTGGCTTCTCTAGAACAAATGAACTCAACTATTTCTTACAATGGCGAGGCTTCAGCTGCTAATAATGATCTTTCTAACATACACCACTTAAATTTACACTTAAACCCCATTACCATACACACTAATTCTCATTTCAACAATGGCACCGAACTAGGAAAGTAGGGGATTGTTATTTCTTCTCCCGCTTCAATTTTTCTTGCAACTATAATGAACATGGTTTCTCTTACAACAACAGGGTTAGTGTTCAGATAACAAGAATGCTTAATGAAAGAGGGAAGTACCCACAAATCATACTACTCATTTAGTCTTATCAAGTCACTCTTTGATTCAATGGGTTGTGTATGACTCGCAACATTCAACATTACCTTAAAAAAATTATCCTCTTCTAGCTTCGGATCCTAGTTCCAGATTTGGTAATTATTCTAGCTACTATTGTTTATGCAGAACAAATCCATCGATGGCACCTTCGATTCATCTGACTTAGTGAGAAACTCCAACTGCTGCCTAATCCTTGGTGATAGCACTACGGACCATATTACCATGTCCATCTTCTTTCTAACTATCTAAAATCAATTATCGGCAATATTTTCTGATGTGAGACAATTCCCGATTGCAAGAAATCTCATAGGAAAAGCCTATCAGTTAATAATTGAATGTGATTAGTTGAAACATATTTTCATTGTTCATGCATCATTTGTTGAAGATAATTTTTGTAGTATTTCATATTGACAGTGTAATTTTATTTAATATTTTAAAAGGGTGACAGTAGTGGTCTTTAATTGTTGTGGGTCTTAAGAAGTATAAATGACTACACTACCATCACCCTTTTAAAGTATTAAATGTAATAAATAATTTTGTAGTAAATGTAGTTCCATAGAATATAAAATTGAGTCAAATGATTTTTTAATAGATTAGATAAAACATAAACATTATTATTATACTTGTGTAGGGAAGAAATAGGAACTTTGGTAGATTCAAACTTTCTAATAAAAAATTGGTAAAAAAATTAATACATTATAATCAAATAGATCGAAATAATATTCAAGTTTTATTACTATACATCACGAATACAATAAAAAAATTAAAGTAAATTACACTTTAAATAACCTAACAAATCAACTCTTAGATGTAATTTTATTTAATTATTTGAAATATATATAATTAAATCAAATCTGAAATCAAACATCAAGTTGGTTTTTAAACTATTGCATTACCTCACTATTTCATTTTGAAAATTAAAATAGATCTAGAATAATTATTTCCCATGCTCCATTTTTTTTTTTTTTTTTACACAAAAACTTTATTTTCTCTCTCTAAATACTTCAGCACTTCTATGTCTTTTTAATTTTCTTCTCGTGCCTCAAATTGTTCAAGAAACAATGGTGAATGGCAATTATTTTTTCTGCAACAATCAAGCAACATATCAAAACATACTTTTAAACCTCTAATAATTGCAAGCCTGGTGGGTTGAATGGGCTTTTGCATGTTATAAAAAGGGTCTGAAAAAATCATGAAAAAATAAAAAGAGGTGGTGGAAGTAGTTTGCATGAGAAAAACAACAAATGTTTATCATCAAAAAGTTGTTTCTTCAAGCGGGGGATAGGGGAGAGGACCTAGTACTTAAGCATGTTCCAATGGTTGTGATGGGAGTTGCTAACTTAACACCCACACTTGTTCATTTAATATCCAACATTTTTGAGAAGATTGTACTAATAGTTGTGGCTTTAAAACTATTTTTGCTAATGAGGACTACCCATAATTCAATGAAAAGTGTCAATTTTCCCAAAAAAAATCCAATAGTGTGATGCCACATTAGTTGCACAAGTATGGGGGTCTTCAATGCACTATGATTGGTCTCACTTTCTTTTGGGCTATTTTGGACACCTTGGCAAAAAAAAATACTGATGCGTTATACACAGCGTAAATGCATATTCATGAAACCTTAATGTAGAATGCAGATAGATTGATGGCGAACTAGACTAAACCCAAGATATCATCATCAGAATGTAATCTCTATGAACATCTCATGTTTCCCTAACTACAACTACTAAAATAGCTCTCAGACTAGCATCTTAGTTATAGCTCTAAAATAGAAGTATGCTTAAAATGCAAATCTAGAAGAATACATGCAAGATCTATGACTAAAATGTAGATTATATGTGAAATACAACTCTTAGAATGCTCTTAAAATGATCATGCAATGAACTAACATGTAATAAATGATGCTAAATAACACAAAATAATGCTAAAATGATATGAACTTGCTAGAATGATAATGCTAAAATGATGAATCAAAATGTGCCTATAGTGTAGATGCCAAAAACTTGGGTCCTTTGCCTATTGGATTTCTCTCCTATTTATAGTATTTCGGAAGGGGTTGGGATAAGAATTAGAATTTTCACCTTTAACTGATGTGTGAAAGTGACATTGAAAATATCTAATAAGAGACAAGGAGGAAGAGTTAAACTAAAAATATCTCATAAGAGACCAGGAGGAATAGTCCAATAGACTTGGTTTTGAGGATACTTAAGGATATTTTTTATTCTTTTAAAATGAAAAAGGGAGACTTTCAATTTTGGTGATGATAAATGATTTTATTGATTTAATAAATGTCTTATTTATTCTCAACACTTTGTCTTTTTCTCCCTCCTTTTTTGAATTTCATTTTATGAATTTGAATTGTTTTTTCTCCTCTCTTAAAGTTGATTTAGATCTTGTTGATTTGATAGATAATTAATGACTTGATGCGATTTTTTATTTGAAAGTCTATTGTGTTTCTTCTAATTTTCTCTTTAATTTGCATTGATTGATCGAAATTGTATGATTTATGTCTTTGCAAATTTTTGGGTGTCTACAAATGCCCCTCTTTGAGCTAATATGCAGAGAGCATATTAGGTCAAATACTATCTTGATTTTTTGATTTTAGATCAAATTCTAAGGATTGAATTTCTATTCAATGATATTTTGACATTTCATAGTTATCATGGTGTCTGTTTGTTCATGGTTTGATGTCTGATCATTGATCATTTGATGTTTTGGTTGTCATTGATTTAATGTTTTGATTGTCTTTGATTTGATGATTGGTGTTGTGATGTTATTGCTTGGATTCCCTGGTTTTGGTAGATTTGATGTTTGAAATTTTTGGTTGTGGTAGGACATTTTTTATTTTGCAGAAAATTTTGATGACCTAGTTTGAATGCCTTGGTTTGATATGGATAAACTGCCCCCTCAAAAATAAAATCGGAAGAAAATATGGAAGTGCAAATGTTGAGTAGGTTCTAATTTGATTTCTAAAATGTTGGATAGTTGATGAAAAAAGATGATTAGGTTGGTTTGATATAATACCCAATTCATAAGAGTGAGCAAAAAGATTTGAATGGTGGGTAAATAGGTGAAAAAGTGATATACATGCTCCTTCGGAGAGTTAAATAGGTCCAAAAACCTTTTATCCTTACCATTTTCACACTTTTCTTTGCATTTGGTGATTTGGAGCTCTGAGTTAGTGAGGATGGTGGTCTATTTATGAGAGCACATATTTGAGAGGGGTCATTTTTATGAGCGTCCAACAGATTACGGTGCCCCGGTAACTTACTGAGAGCCTCCATTTTAAGATTGTTCATTTGTACCTATGTTTTTGGATTTTTGTGTGAATTTTTAGGATAAATGTGGTAATTTAAATCTTATAGTGCATATGCATTCTTTTAGAAAATTCAAATATTCTTGTAGCCCATATGTACATTGAAATAGGGCATTTAAAACCCTAAGTTAGGAGTAAAATTGCACATGTATTAGGGAAAGAGTGCATTTGGGTGTTTTAGTAGTGCATATGCACATTTTAGCACATCTAATTGGTCTTATAGCGCATAAGTCCGATATTTTAGTGCATTTGTGTGAAATAGCACTTTTGGCCTATATAACAACACAATGATCATTGGAATAGTCCGTAGACATGTTATAGCACATATGATGTGAAAATAAGCACTTTTGAATGCTAAAGTAGTGCATCTGCCTATTTTAATGCATTTAATTAATTTGGCAGTGCATGTGTCCTAGAAAATAGTGTGAGTGATCGTTTAAGTGCAAAAACTAAGTGTAGGGCCTTAGTTAAGCATAAGATAACACAAAAGGCTAGATTATAGGTTTGTCAACCAGGGATGCATCGTAGCGAGGAAAAAATAACAATAAGATATTCATAAAGTGATGTTGTAGGATAAATCTAATGATAGATAGATGATGCCCCAATTTAGGATATAGAGCAGGGAAGACAAGAAAGTCTGACTTAGGATAGAGAAAGATGAGCAATAGGTCCAAGATAGAACTAATAGGTAGGTAGCTAGATATAAATATGAGACAAATGTCTAATGATCACTTTGTGGTGAAAACTAACATTTTTGTTTGCTTGATGAAAAATAGGTGTGTGGGAAAAAGCTCATGGTACGAGGACTATATTTGTGGCCCTTAGAGGTAGTAGGCTTCTTGATAGGAATAGACCACTAGGTGATAGATAGATGTGGGTAGACATATTTGTTACAGATGCTTGAGTTCTAAGTGAATAGGGGATTACTAACAACTATGGCTAAGTGGTGGCACTCGGACCATAACACATTTCATTTGTCAATGGGGGAGATCATAGTGACACCCAAGGATGTATACCAAATATTTTGGATCTTGAAAATAGGGGATTTGGTTTATTATGATCAGACTGTCACTGGCGTTGCTTTTTGAGACTTGTTTGGGGATGACAGCATTAGTAATGACAGTGTGTCATGGTTTCAGATGCTATAATATGATGAATTGCCAACAGTTTTGGATGGTATGATAGGGGGATTTTTGTTGCCAGACTATCAAGGGTAAGGGTGTTTAGTTGGATGGAACCGACTGATATAGGATATGACCAACGAGCCATAGAGATTTGCATGGGGCAGCTACATTTTGGCCCACTTATATCATGATTTACATCAGGTTGTGTATTTTGATGCATCATCATTATCAGAAAGGGTGATTTTGTTATAGCTATGGACATGGGAGCATTTTCCCATTACTTGTCTAGTGTGTGTGCGATAGTGGCCTCAATGTATGCTATTCATGTATACCTATTTTGGTCTAATCATTTAGCCACATTTCGGCAAGATAGAGTATTAGCGAAGGATTTTGGATGATATGGATGAGGTCATGTGGAGACCTTACAAGTTCATAGAGCCATGGGCAGAGGAGGACGATGAGATGGTGTATTTCTTTAGTATAAGGTATTTGGTTGGTTGGGTTCCTGCCATGATAGAGCAATTTTGTTTTAGGTGGGTGGTGAGATAGTTTGGTCAACGGTAGGGCATGCCATAGGGGACAATACATTATGCCCAGGTATAGTTAGAGAGGGTAGTGTGCTGGCCAAATCTAGAGTATGAAGCTTGTCTGGAGGCCTTTTTGCAAATGATAGACACATCATAGCCATGGGCCTTATGAGATGGGGTGGTAGATGTAGGGATGGAGGGGGATAATGCATGGTGGTTTTAGGAGCATCCCTTACCTAGGTACATAGATCCAGCTGAGCTTATGCAAGGGATTGATGAGCTATCAAGTGGGGGAGAGGATGATGATGATGAGGGTGGTCCGGGGAGAGGTAAAGGGAGATGGTGGGCCAGAGGCAGGGTAAGTGATGTGGTTAGATACTTGTGGTACTACCACAGAGGGTAGTGGTACGAGGCCCAATGTAGGGACTAGTGGGTGCAGGGAGGGTTGTAGGTATCTAAGGTTAGGGTGGTGCATGGGTGTGAGGAGGGATGGTTGGTGGAGTGGTGGTTGGTCAGTGAGACAAAGGGATTAAGGAGAATGTTAGCTGTAGAGAGAGTTTGAGCAAAGAATGTAAAATAGGAGGTCATATTTTTGTTGGGATTGATGGAGAAGGCACAAGAAGATGGGATGCAAATAGAGGCAAGATGACTACAAGCAGTGGTGGATGTAGAGTAGGTGTAGGTGTAATTGCTAGAGATAGAGTTATGTGTGGAGCACTCACAAGCATAGGGAAATGATGTGGTGATGTGGGCTAAATGGTCATGGGCTCAGCAGTTATAGGAATCACAAAAGATGGCACAAGTGGGCTTAGAGAGCACTTAGAATGAATTGGTGTTATTGTAGTCATAGTTTGAGTCATTTAGGGAGGTGATTGCGAAAGAAAATGCCTTGTTATTGAAGTTGCAAGAGTAGTTAGCATTAAGTGAGGGGAAGTTGGGGTAATTGTAGTAGCATTTGGGTTCAAGGTAGAAGAAGATGTTGAGTACTAGTGACTGGTGATTGATCAAATGTAGTAGGAGTAGGATGTAGCCCAACGAGTGATCACTACATTGGGGTTAAACAAGTTGGTGGAGAATGTATTCATGAAAATGCACCAAATAATGATGGTACACTGGGAAGCCTCTTATTGGATGGGACATTATTATTAGGCATTCTCGAATGAGGACCAATGAGAGATACAATTTGTACATAGGGAATTTACACAACTACTAAACACAAAATTACATGGTGGGAGGTTTCCAATTCACATGGATGCAGTGTGGGTATGTAGGGGTTTGATAGTAGGGGCTTCTTTGTCTAAAGCTAGGCCAGAAGAGACATTATTGATTGGACACCCTATTTTACCACCTCCCCCAGGGGGGTCAAAATAAATAATCCTCTAGAAACAATTTAAATTTAATTTTGTTGTTTTTGTCATAGGAGAATAAAAAGTTTGTGCCTATTATTGTGGCAATCAAAGGGATAACTGATGGTGATTGCAATACCTTGTCATGTTTTTTTTTTGGTATTTTTATGGAATATATAAATGTTTTTGTGTTTTTTGGAATATATAAATGTTTTTAGATTTTTACTAGGTATTTGAATGTTTTTTTTTTGGTATTTTTGATGAGCTTCTCAAAGCTCTAGACATAAAACTATTTGAAATGGATCCTATTGATGGGTTCTGCTAGGTCTGTGCCATCACAATCTGAAAGTCTATAGTTACCAATCCTAAAGGACTCTATCATAATGTAAGGACCAATCCAATTGGCTTCTCGTTTTCCTTTCTTTTCCCTTGCTGCCTTGTTTTCTTGAAGCACTGGGTCACCAATTTGAAAAACATAGGGTTTGACCTTTTTATTTTAATGTGTTGATAGCGTATTCTGATACACTTTGAGGTGGTCATGTGTTGTACATTGATGTTCCTCTAACAACTCTAACTCCTCTAGATGGGCCACTCTATAATCCTCATTTGATAGGACATCCCGTAGGGTAACTCTCAAGGATGGGATCTCAACCTCTAAAGAGAGAATATCTTCATAGCCATAAACCAAGGAGAAAGGTCTCACATCTATAAGGATTCTAATGCTCATCCTGTAGGCCCAGAGGGCAGGCTTTAGCTATAAATGCCAATCTCTACCAATGTCATTAATGGTTCTTTTGAGGATGTTGATAATGGTTTTGTTGGTGGCCTCTGCTTGGCCATTACCTTGGGGATAATAAATTGGTGAGGAGTGGTGTATGATGTGAAACTTTCACATAATTCATCAATTATTTGGTTTTTAAAGTACAGGGAATTGTCCATGAGAATGGCATGGGGTATGCTAAGCTGACAAAAGATATGGTTTAGGATGAAGGAAGAGATTTGTTATCTTATAGAGTCGGCAAGTGGCATCATTTCAACCCACTTGGCGAAGTATTTTGTGGTGGTGATAATCCATTTATGCCCACTAGAGGAGGGTGTATGGATGGCTCCAACCAAATCAAAGCCCCATTGATGAAAGGCCATGATGTAGCGAAAAGATTGAGCTCTTGGGCTAGTGCATGAATAAAGTTACCATTGATTTGACATTTTTTGCAAGTTTTGACATAGTCGATAGAATCCTTTTCCATGGTTGGCCAAAAATAGCCCATCCTGAGAATCTTCTTCACTAGTGTGAACCCACTAGTGTGTGACTCATAAATCCTTGCATTGACTTCCTACAGAGTGACTCTAGACTTGTCCTTTTCAAGACATCTAAATAGATTACTGTCAAGACCTTTCCTATATAGTGTATCAGTGACCAAAGTGTAATGTGAGGTTTGTCAAATGAAAATTTTCTTTTGGTTATGTGAAAGGTCAAACAGAATGGTATTATCATGGAGGTAGGTGAGGATGGGGTTGTACCAAGGGGAATCAAGAGCATCTAAGTGGAAAATGATAAGGGAACCAAGTTCAATAAACATGGGTTGAGCCACCTTTTCTACTAAGAACTCATACTTCTTATGCTGCTTTGGGAGCTAGAGTAAGGAGGCCAACGTGGCCACATCATCTACTGCTTTGTTCTTCTCTCTGAGAATTTGTTCAAAAGTAATATGAACAAAATATTCCTTGAGTGTGTCAACCATATGTTTGTAAGGAAATAACATTTTGTCCTTGGTCTGATTATTGTCAGTGGCTTGATTAATGATAAACTAGGAGTCTCCATAAACCTCTAGCATTGTTAGTTTCCATTCTAAAGCTAGTTTTAGACCCAAGAAAAAAACTTCATATTTTTCCATGTTGTTGATATAGGGGAAAAGTAGGTAAGACTTAGGGATTGTAACACCTACTGGCATGATGAACAAGATACTGACACCAAATCCATGATGTGTGTATGTAGGAACCATAAAAATAGAATTTCCTTATTGGCTCTATTTGAAGAATGTGCATATACTAGCTTTATTTGAAGAATGAACTCTCTATAGGAACATTTTCCAATTGATTGGCAATGGCTTGTCCTTTTATTGCCTTCCTATCAACATAGTCAATGTCAAACTCACTTAGGATCATTACCCATTTGGCCAATCTACCTATTAATATTGTTTTGCTGAGAAGATATTTGAGGATATCAATCTTAGAGATGAGCTTGACCTTGTGTGTGAGAAGGTAATGATGGAATTTTTGGGAAGAAAAAATTATAGCTAGATAGGATTTTTTAGTAAAAGAGTAATTGAGCTCATAGTTGACCAAGGTATGACCGATGTAATAGATATTCGTTTCTTTTCCTTGGTCATTTTCTTCTGCTAAGAGGGCTTCAATTGATTTATCTGTTAAAGAAATGCATAATTAAAAGGGTTTGTGTGATACAAGAGGTACCAACATGGGTGGATTCATCAAGTAGGTCTTAAGTAAGTCAAAATCATTCTGACACTAGTCATCCCACTTAAAATTTATATCTTTGTGTAGCAAGTGTGTAAAAGGTTTACACTTTTCTGCCAACTAAGAAATGAACTGATGAATTGATTGAAGCCTGACTTGAAGAGAGCATAACTAACTTAGGTCCTTTGGAGGTTGCATACTAATTATGGCTTGTACCTTTATAGGATCAACTTCCATCCCTTTGGCTAAGACAATGTATCCTAGAAGTTTGCTTGATTTGACACCAAAAGTGCATTTCTTGGGATTAAGCCTAACTTTGAATGCTTCTAGGTAGGTGAATACTTTGGCCAATATGGGGAGATGTTCTTTTTGGCTATGGGATTTGGTGAGAATGTCATCCACATAATCTTCCATAAAGATATGCATCATATTGTGAAAGATAGTGGTCATGGCCAATTGGTAGGTAGCCTCAACATTCTTTAGCCCAAAGGGCATCACATCCCCACAAAACATGCCTCATGCACAAGTCAAAGCTATTTTCTCTTGAGCTTATGGTGCTATCCTAATTTGATTATATCCTAAAAACATATCCATGAGTAAAAACATGGAATGACTTGTTGTTAGATCGACAATGATGTCGATGTTGGGAAAGGGAAAATCATCTTTGGGACATGCTTATTTAAATCTTAGAAATCAATGCAGATGCGTATGCTACCATTCTTCTTTGATATGGGAACAATGTTAGATATGCATGATGCATATACCAAGGGTCAAATGAAATTGGTGTTGATCAACTTTTCTAACTCTACTTTTACTAATAGAGCTATATGGGGATGCATCTTTCTAAGCTTTTGTTTTACTTGCTTGACCTCTAGAGAAATGTTGAGATGATGGAGAATTAAAGTCGGGTCTAAGCCATGCATGTCTGTGTAAGATCATGCAAATTTTATTTTTCTTTCTTGAAAGAAGTGAATGAATACCTTTCTTTCCTCTGTGCTTAAGGACTGTTCCAAATAAATGACCCTTGCTTCTCATTCTATGCCAATGTTGTCTAGTTGTGTTGGTTCAATCAAAATAGAATATGTGTTCAGGTAAGGTACTAATTAGTCCATTTGTGGGTGCCACAATTAGGTTTTCACCTTGGGATGTGTCACTTCTATTTGTTTCTATTTTTTTGAGACTAGCCACAACTTGGTAGTGATCATTAAGGTTGTGGAATCCTTGACCTATTCTAGTGTGACTAAGGTAATTAATACTAGATTTGACTATATGCCTTTCTTCTATTCTTTGTCAATGAGATGGTTCAATTATGTTAAGGTAGATGAAAACTTCATGGTCAGTGTCAAAATGAGGGATGTGGTGAGGCTCATTTTTATTCTAGTTAGTGAGTTCAAGATGGAATAGGGGAAGTGATTCATAATATGGAAAGGGTTTAGTAGGGTTTAAAGACATAATTTCATTGGAGGGCTTGTAAGCTATATCAGTGAGATCTATGACATGAGCTTCTTCTAGAGTATCCAAAAAATAGAGCTTGCAAGAGGCTCATAGTAGTCATCTTCAAGTTCCATTGGAAAGAAGTTAGGGAATAGGGTTTGAAATCAAAACCCTTCAACATGTTCATCATCTTCTAAGCTGCTCTATTGTACCTCGATTCTTGGTGAAGTGGATCTCGAACTAGAGGTTGTTCCTTGTGTAGCCAAACTATCAAATGTGGGTATGTGAACAACATCACATTCCTTATCATGAAGAGACTCATTGGATAATGATTCAAATTCCCATTTAGTGGAATCATCATCATCTTCATTATTAGAGGTATTTATTGATGCCTCTTTCATGGGATGTGAACCTAAGAGGGATAGATTCAAATTTATGATTTAGTTGTTGTTAGGCTATAACCATCCTTTTTTTAAGGTATCCATACCAAGGTCTAAGAGGAGGGATCACTATGCTTAGGATGAGCCCTGGAAGAGGTTTGTGCCTTTTCTTGTTTACCATACCCTACCCTAGTTTTGGACTTGTTGGACCTAAATTGTGCCACTAGAGGTTCAATGATGCCTATCCCTTTTCCTAAAGGACCATCTCCTATGTATCACATCTTTTTCATTAGGTCAAAACCTTTTCCATGTAGGTAGGGGAGATGACAATGTTTTGTTGACTAATTTCTTCTGTTGAGTTTGGAGGTGGACCACTTGCTTTGATAAAGTGTGCATTGTAAGGCATGGTAGATGATGATTTTCCATGAGATCTCAGAGAAAGTGGGGGATCAAATAGGGAGACTGAGTACTCACCCACCCCTTTGTGGTGCAATTTATAGTCTCTATCAAATTCTTTCATCATTTTATCCATTTCTTCATAGTGTAACTGTTTAGGGTCTTTGGATGATGATGGTGAAGGAATGGAAGGGCTCGAACAACCCACTTTCTCTTTACTTGTAGTTGATTTTGATGAGGGGTTGTCATTTCAGTTAGTAGACTATGAAATATTTGTAGATGTGGACTAGCTAATGTCATCTATTAGTGTGCTAGTTTCTTCCCTATTATGAGGGACAAGGGAATTACAATATTAGGAAAAATGTTGATCCCTGGGTATGGTCACCCCTTGACCCATTCAAGAAATTTAAGATATTGATGATAAGTGGAAGGTATGGCCTACATGTCATGAATCCATGGTCTTCCCAACAGGATTTTATAAGTTAATTGTAGGTCTAAAACCTGACAAACAATTTCTTTCACAATAGGTCCTACTCTGACTAGTAGAATGACCATGCCTTTTGAGGATCTTTCCTCATTTTCATAAGCTTTGATAGTAATTTTATTTCTTGGGTCAACATCATCCTTTGTATCCCCTAGGGAATTTACTAAATTAAGTGTGCAAATATTGGGGTTGGCTCCACTAGTGAGCAATGCTTTCTTAACTCTATTTCTATGGATGAAGACCTCAATATGCAAAGGAGAATTCTATTGCTAGATGACGAACATGTCAAATTGTGTTGAAAAAGATATGTAGTGAGGAGCAACTAGATTTCTGACCATGTTTCAAAATCTACTCACATCCAGGTCATTTGGCACTAAGGCTTTGGTGAGTATTTATTTATACTTTGGATAGATTTGCAATAGTTCAAAAATGGTGATATGGGCCAGAGTCTTAAGTAATTGGTTGACCAATTTTTACTTGGGCAAGGAGGAACTTGGAGCTTCATGATCGAGATTTATCACAAGTTTTGGTATGATAACTTTAGAGGCTTTGCCTCAGGTAACAACATTTGAGGATTATTTTTTGTTTTTATTTTTAACTATGATGACATTTATGGTGTCATCAAAGCCATAAATCATGTTGATGGTATTATTGTAATGATGTGCATAATTAACCTTAGTGTGTTGGGGAGCATTTCGATTAGCTTTGGAGGATTCACCCTTTTCATGACTCATGGAGGGGTTCTTGAAGGCTGTATGGTCTTCATTATGGCTAAGCTTGTTTACTTTGATGACCCCATCATTGATTAATTTTTGGATCGCCCCCTTAAGGGAAAAACAATTGTTTGTTAAATGCCCCCTATTTCAATGGTAGGCACAAATATTTTTGTCATTCCACCACTTCAACTTGACTTGGGGTTGATATGATTTGGCCTCAAGAACTACAATGATTTCATCATCCAAGAGGGTTTGTAGAGAACTTTCATAAGACACCCTGATAGGATTATACTCCTTGGGTATGTCAAAAGATTGATATCTGTGGGGAGGAGGAGCTTGAATGTACACAAGTTGTTGGTTGGATGTCGAAGGAGTTTCTGCATTACATCAATAGAATAGATGGGCATTGTCTTGCCAGGGTGTGTTTGGGTTGGTGTTGTTGACAACAAGATACGATTGGTTTAGATGGGATTGGGTTTGAGTTTTAACATGGTTGGCTTCAACCATCCCATTATGAACATTGTTCTTGTTGTTGTTTCTCCACCATGATTTTTGTTTATCAGTGGCCCAATCAAAGGAATTATGACTATGGATGGAGTTGTTTGAAAAGCCCTTACCATCTTTTGATAGTTTAATGATGTTGCTATTTAGTAAGGTCTCTTTTACCTTAGCAGCATTCTCTAAGGTAGTTTTGGAATCTTTAGGCCCTTGGAGCTGGAGCTAGTAATTCATTAGTTTGGAGAGACTATTAATGAAGATGTCATTCTTCTCTTTGTTTGGTATGTCTCTATGATACTTAGCGAACATGTGTCTCCACCATTGTAGGAAGGTCTTCAATGATTTGATTGGAAGTTATTTCATGTTGTATAGCACTACTACATCTGAGGCCATTTTTTGACCATTGTTGGTCAAAAATTTGACCTACATTTCAACCAAAATTTGACCAACGTCGACCAATGCATTGGTCAAAATTTTTCCAGTCGAAAGTTTGACCAACATTCTAGTTGGTCAAAATTTTGACCAATACGTTGGTCGAAAAACCTCTATAACCATAGTGCAAGTTTTGCCTAGAATTGGTCAAAATTTTGGCCATTGAAGATTTCCATTTCGGCCAATATAAGTAGAAATTTTGACCAACGATGGTAGAAAGTATTGGCCATGAAAGCTAGAAAGTTCGAGCAATGAAGGTAGAAATTTTGACCAATATAGGTAGAAATTTTGACCAATAAAGATTGAAAAGTTTGACCAACAATGGTGGAAATGTTGACCAAGAAAGGTAGAAATTTCAACCAATGATGGTTGAAAAGTTTGACCAATGAAGGTGGATAATGTTGACAAATAAAGGTAGAAATTTTGACCAATGATGGTCAAAAATTTTTACCATTGAAGGTAGGAAATATTGACCAAGAAGGTAGAACTTTCTACCAATGAAGGTCAGCAATTTTGACCGCTGAAGGTAGAAATTTCAACCAATTAAGGTAGAAATTTCTACCAACGCCTGGGTGTAAATTTTTTTCCATGCATTCTATAAAATAGTTCACATGCTTATGAAATTTTGCATGCATCCTGCAGTGTCTCATCCGGCTGATGATGGATTACGGAGAGTGATCTAAAATGATGACACTAAAAAACATCACAATCAAATCCAAAATGAACTTGCATTACAAATGGATTGTGGAAATCTGATATTGTTGATTTTGCATGCATGTCTACCAAGACAATCACAACTTAAACATATTCATCAGTCGGATGAGACACTGCAAGATGCATGCAAAATGTCATATCATATAGAAGGCATGTGAACTGTTTTATAGAATGCCTGAAAAATATCAACAATAACTAATCAAATTGTCATAATCACCAACAGTAACTAATATGCTTCTTCATTAATATGCCTGATACAATAACCAAACTTGGCAACTATGCACAACAACTTATACGATAAAAGGAAATCATTTAGGAGATACAAAATTTGAACAACCATATGTTAAGATTCTACAATGAAACATCACTTGCCTGAGTCTGACAGTTGAGATTAAGTTTGTCATCCTCCCTATAGTATGGTCTGATGGCCTGCACATCCACAAAAGTTCAAGCATCTAGAATTTGTAGAATAAGAATTTTTTCATAGCGAATGGACATGATTGACAATAAATCATCATATGAAAAGACTCCCGTGTGAAGCATGAATATAAAAGGAAATGAATATGGGTGATAGGGAAGATAAATCAATAATAGAGGCTTTTAACTTTAGTTATATACAGTCATGATATGGGTAATGCACAACTGCCTCCTGGATTCACATTCCATCCCATAGATGACGAGGTCATAACACATTATCTCATTAGAAAAGTTTTAGACAAAAAATTCATAGGAAGGGCCATTACTAAAGTGGACCTCAACAAGTAAGAGTGTCAGGGAGGGTTCAATTCCCTCCTTATTATTTACTGTGCGTATAATACCATACACCCATTTGATCTTGAATGATATTTAATGAATGCTGAGTGTTTGTGCTGAGTGCTGAGTAAGGCTTATCTGTTTGGCACAAAAGGAAACTTTAAGTCTTGTACCATGGAAGCAACTGAGCTAATCTCTTTGTCAATAAGGGGGCAGTTTTTCTAGTGTATCCTTCACAATTGTTGTATCTACAAATTTTGAGGAATGATCCTTGATCTTCCTCTTACAATAAGACATACATTTGAGATCTACCATAAGAGTGGGGACCAATGTGAAAATCTGAGTCTAAGTTGATAATTTCCTATAAATGTTGTTCTATCCAATTTTTGTTACAGGATATCAAACAATTAGCCCTTATTCAAGATTGGATGTGTTTCTTGTTATAATGGAATTTCAAGGCCTTCGCCTACTTTGATGCTTTTGATGTATGATTTTGAATAAATATATTAAATACGACATTAAAATATACTGCCTTAAATGTATGTTTTCCATGGGTGTTTAAATAGTGAAATAATATTCACTTTATATGTTGTATGGGGGGAATTTTTGTTTTTTGTTATTTCAAAGCCTTTCATATGAAATGGTGGTTCCTTGATTGTTTTTCTCACTATCAAGATATTTTCCAAATGGTAAAATTAAACTACCATCTTTGGAACTTGTCAATGAACAATTCTTGGAAAGTAAAATGCATAGTAAATATCACTATAAATCCACTATTTACAAAGGTATTGAAGCTTCCATTGTGTATCCAAAAAGCAAGCTAAACAGACTTATAGTAATAGAGATCAAATACTGCATAACTACCTTTTGTTGTTCAGTCATCTTGATGTAGCACTTCATTTCTGTGGATATTTAGTGCTAAGGCTTTTGGTACCTCTTCTGCATCTCCTGATTGTAGTTGCTTCCAGTCTTTTTGATCTTAATAATTTTAGTCGTCTAGCTTGTCTTTTTGCTAGTTTTTTGATGGCATGTTTTTCTTGCAAACTTTGGGTTACAATTTCAATTACCTTGAGCTTCTTTATTACTTAGAATTTCTACAAACTACAATGTTGGATGTTACTGTTTACCAGTTAAGTCTTCCTAGCAATAATAATAGTATCATGACAAAGTTGATTAAAAGGTACAGTATGGTTATGTGTGGCACAATATGTTCATGTCTGTTCATGTATGTTCATTTCTTGACATCTCTGTTTCTCAGGCTTCTCTAAGATTCTCATCTTACTCCAACAATCAATGTAGTGGGCCTTCTTAAAATGATGCTTTCCCTCATGAATAACCATAAAGTGATAGTGTGCCTTAGTTAAATCGAACAATGGACACACATCCATTTCTGAAAATTACCCATGCATGGGTAAACTCCAAATCGACAAAGAATGATACAACTTTGAGAAGCAACATTGATTGAAGCTCACACTAATGGTTCCTTAAATTACAATATGATGAGGTCTAGGCAAAGAACTAAACAATGCTATGGATATTTAGTAGACAATTGTGAAACATGAATGATGTTTTCTCTTCCTAAGTATTTCTACGGCAACACCTTAACCAAATCATAATGATTGTAGCTATCAGATCTCAATGACTGATCTATATCACCAATTCTGATGGATCTAATTGGTAGGAGTTACTTTGTGATGGTCTAAAAAGAAGAGTCAAATCAAGGGAGAATCTTCTCGTGATTTTCATAAAAATAAGCTGATTTATGTTGGACTGCAATTATAGAAGGAAGAAAAAGAGAAACTAGATAGATAGAAATAGAAGAGTTGACAATGCAATCCAATAGAGCAATAGAAAAGAAGAGCTCAATCAATTTCATACACATTACAAGTAAGAGAAGAAAAATAGTAGAGCCAAAAGAAAACATTTAAAAGAGCTTATGTATAAGTTTGAAGAACAAGACACCTATTGTAAAAGAAATTCTGAAATCTAGCCTCTTCTTTCTTTCTTTTCTTGACACCTATTGTATATCCAGTCTAATACATCTTGACACTTTCCTCAAAAGAGTTTACACTGTTGTTTGCTATACATATATTAGATTACAATAGTAACATCATAGAACAAATTGCGTATAATAAGACACCAGATACATAAATAGTCCACATAAGAAGGCATCAAAAGCAATAAAAGACAATTTAGAGAGGTTCACAATGATGAGTTAATGTGTATGGTTTGCCTATATGCAATATTTCACTAATTGTTCACAGTAGACAAAATATATGTGCATTGTTAGGCAGCTTCTACCTAACCAAGCCTACTCTTAAGTTCCCATAATAAAAAATTGTATGGTATGTACTCATGAAAATATCTCCAAGAATCCTAAAAAAAAAATTAGTGTTTACAAAAACTTACTCTAAATCTATGTTTGCAAATAGAAAAGGAAAAATTACATGGCACAACATACCATGTCAGACCCAATTGGTTGAGGAACATCCACGCCCACAAATCTGCTTAGGCACCTAATAGCAACACCTTCACCAACTTTCAGAATATATGTTTCCTGCAACACCCACATGGAATGGATTAAAATATTTCTTAAAATAGTGAAAATTAAATATGATACAATACATCCATTTAGAAAAATGAAAGATATATTGTGAAAATTAAATAGAGATCCTAGTGCAATTTTAAGTTGTCTTAGCATTGAGACATCTATTGACAATGAGTATGTGACTGGGTCATATAATTTCAATCTTATTTCTAAGAGTAAAAATGCAAGGGAATGTTAACTTCCAATTTATGGATAGAACGACAACCTGTGAATAGAGTTATAGGATAGATTTGGAGAACAGTATACAAATATGATTTATGGATAGTAAAAAGGATTTGTAAATGGAGTTTAAGGTTATATTTGGATCATAATATATAAGCATGAAGTATTAGCCATTGATCTCTTGACACATAATCTTTATGATAATCATTGACTTGTACATAAGGATGTTATTCAAAGGTGTGCATCTATGTATTCATAACAATCTTGGGAGTTCTTGCATGTGCGGCTGGCAGCATCTGTGCTGCCCATTTGTTAAGTGCAAACACAAAATATGACTGTGTTGGGTGGATGGAAAAAACTTGTGCTTCTTGTCTCGATGGAGATCTCCACATAGTTGAAGAAATCCCAGTTGCCAAGCCTGCTTGAGATTCTCAGATTTGTTGCACAATGTAAAAGTAGAGAAATTGTTTGGGAGATTTGGAGAATGGGATTTTATGATTGTACTTTATTTTTATCATGAGTCTGAAGGATTTTCTGTTCCAAATTGAGTACTTGGATTGAAGAATTTCTTTTCTTTGAGTTACTATGTTCCCATGAAAACATGACACTATGCTAAATAACTCCAAGTGCTGAATTGCTCTATGGAAATGTTGGATCTGTCTCTTGGCAGCATAAGATTTCCTCTCAAATTTTAAGAGGAGACTTTTATGTTGGAATTTGGAATTAAAAATCTACCTATTACAAGTTCATAGAATATAGAGAAGATCGAATGCTAAGCTTTTTAAAGAGATACAAAAAATAGAAAGGGTAAGTGCACAAAGTTGTGGTGCCAAAAGGGGGGTATAAGTGGACACCTTTTTCCTGAAATCTACAAATTTTGAACTTCAACAAGAATTTGAAGATAGTTACACTCAAAATTTTCAGATATGACAAAAAAAAAAGTCGTAGTCCTTTGAATCTAGTTTCTAAACTGCTAATTTTTTTTCAAAATGGTTTAGTTTTAGGTCCTCAAAAAAGGGGGCCAAAAAAAGTGGTATTGTTTATTCCAAAAAAACATAGCATAGTACAAAGTGTGGCCCCCCTAAAATTTGAACTTTTTTTTGAAATTTTTTAATCGCTCTTGTCAAAAGTTACTTAACACTATGTAGTTTATCCCAAATTTATCGAGTAATTTTATAATGTCTATTTTTTTTAATGAATTTTTTAACTAGACACATCCCAAAAATGTGAAATATCTATGTGCTCCCCCTAGAAATAATTGAAAACTAATCTAAAATCAAAACTTTTTTTTTTCAAAGTGTGTAGAATGGAGTCTAGTTTCTAAAAAACTAAGTTGTTACAAAATTCGATGAACGAACTAAAATCTATAGCCCAATTAGTATGTGGTGGTTTTTGACAAAAAAAAACATACATTTAAAAGAAATTATAGATGAAAGGCTTGAAATAGTTCAAATTAAAAATAAATTATATGGTTAGATAGCTAACACAGAGACCTATAATGCTATGTAACCTGATCTTATCGATACCCAACCACGAGAAATCTTCAAGGTGAGCACAGAAGAAAAAACAATCATTTTTTGTATGTTTGCTAGAAAACACGTCTCAGGCCTGTTCATCAAATCCAAACCTTTGGGTTGGATCTCCAAGGCAAAACCAAGCCTTAGGCTTGGGTTTGATTAAGGTTTAAATAGTGTGTGCCCCCTATAGCGTGCACGTGCTATTTAAACCTCAGTTCTAAATAGCACGTGCATGCTATAAGGCGCAAGCACTATAGTGTGCATGCACTATTAAGATGTAAGTTGCAAAAGAGAACTAGGTGGGGGGGGATAGGGGAATGGCTATGTGTGTTCATGAAAGAGATAGAGGGAAAGTAGGGGATAGGAGAGGGGAGAGACTACAGGATGGGAGAGAGAAAGTGAGAAATAGTAGGGGTGGCAAACAGAGTATAGGATGAGAGAGAGAGAGAGAGAGAGAGAGAGAGAGAGAGAGAGAGAGTAGGGGTGGCAAAGAGACGAAGTGTGAGAGAGATTATGGGTGGAAAAGAGAGAGTGCGAGATGGGGGAAATATATTTAAAGTAGGGGATGGGAGAGAGAGGAAGTGTGAGAGAGAGTACATGTTGGGAGAGAGAGATTAAGAGTAGGGGATGGAGAAGAGAGAGAGTAGGTGATGGGAGACAGAGTGGGAGAGGAAGAACTTGAGAGAGAGGAGGATGGGAGTGCATGTGTCTGAAAGAGAGAGAGTATGGAATGGGATAGGGGGAAGACTAAGTAGCTCAAGAGAGAGTAGGGGATGGAAGAGAGAGTAGGCGATGAGAGAGGGAGTGGGAGAGGGGGAGATAGGGGGAATAGAAATGTGTGTAAGAGAGAGAGAGAGAGAGAGAGAGAGAGAGAGAGAGAGAGAGAGAGAGAGAGAGAGAGAGAGAGAGTAGGGGATAAGAGAGAGTGTGAAAATTTTTAAGAGAGACTAGAGGGTAGAAGAGAGACAGAGAGTGGAGAGGGAGAGAGTAAGAGTGAGAGTGAGAGAGAGTAGGCAGTGGGAGAGGGAGAGCAAGTGAGATAAAAAGTAGGGAATGGAAGATGAGAGAGGGGGGATGGGTGTGTATGTGTCAAAGAGAGAGAATCAAGAATGAGAGAGGGGAGAGAGAGATAGAGAGAGTAGACAATGGTAGAGGGATGGGAGAGAGAGGGAGGGAGAGAGAGAGAGAGAGAGAGAGAGAGAGAGAGAGAGTAGGCGGTGGGAGAGGGAGTGGGAGGGAGAGAGAGGTGGAATGGAAGCATTTAAGAGAGATAGAGTAGGGGATGGGAGAGAGTAGGCAGTGGGACAAGGACTGCGAGAGAGAGAGAGGGGGGGGAATGGGAATGTGTATTTATTTATAAGAGAGATAGAGTAAAGGATGGGAGAGAGTGTGAGAGTTTGAGAGAAAGTAGTAGGGGATGGGAGAGAGAGAGAGAGAGAGAGAGAGAGAGAGAGAGAGAGAGAGAGAGAGAGAGGAAGAAAGAGAACTTGAGAGAGACAGATAGTAGGTAGTAGGAGAGAGAGTGGGAGAGGGAGAGGGAGAGGGAGAGAAATAGGGGGGATGGGAGTGTGCGTGACAGATGTAGAGAGTAGGGGATGGGAGAGAAGAAGAAGAGTGGGGGGATAAGAGTGTGTGTATCTATGAAAGTGAAGCAGTAGGGGATGGGAGAGAGTGTGAAAGTGTGAAAGTAGGGGGTGGCAGAGAGAGAGTACGATGATGGGGGAGAGAAAGTAGGTGATGGGAGAGGAAAAGAGAGAGGGGGGATGGGAGTGTGTGTGTGTAAGAGAGATAGATCAGGGGATGGGAGAGAGTGTGAGAGTGTGAGAGTAGGGGGTAGATGAGAGAGAGAGTACGACGATGGGGGAGAGAAAGTAGGCGGTGGGAGTGGGAAAGAGAGAGGGGGGATGGGGGTGTATGTGTAAGAGAGATAGAGTAGGGGATGGGAGAGAGTGAGAGTGTGAGAGAGTAGGGGATGGGAGAGGAGAGAGAGAGTAGGGGATGGGCGAGAGTGTGAGAGTGTGAGAGAGTATGGGGTGGGAGATGAGAGAGAGAGAGAGAGAGAGAGAGAGAGGGATGGGGGAGAGAAAGTAGGTGGTGGGAGAGAGAGTGGGAGAGGCAGAGAGAGAGTAGAGAGGGAGAGAGAGAACTTGAGAGAGAGAGAGATAGTAGGTAGTAGTAGTGTGAGTGTGAGAGAGAGTAGGGGGTGTTAGAGAGAGTACAACGATGGGGGAGAGAAAGTAGGTAGTGGGAGAGGGAGAGAGAGGGGGAATGGGAATTTGTGTAAGAGTGACAAATTTGGGGATGGAAGAGAAGAGAGAGAGTAGGGGATGGGGGAGAGAAATTAGGTGGTAGGAGAGGGAGAGAGATAGGGGGGATAAGAGTGTGTGAGAGAGATCTAAAGAGCCGAGGATGGGAGAGGAGAGGGGGTGAGAGAGGTAGAGAGAGTAGGAGGTGGGAGAGGGAGAGTGAGAGAGAGGAAAGGATGGGAGAGAGTAGGAAGAGAGAGAGGGAGGGTATGGGAGAGAGAGTAGGGAGGATAGAGAGTAGGGAGGATGGGGAGTGATGTGTTTTGAGAAAGTAGGGGGTGACAGAGAGAGAGTATGACGACGAGAGAGAGAAAGTAGGCAATGGGAGAGGAAAAGAGAGAGGGGGGATGGGAGTGTGTTTGTAAGAGAGATAGAGCAAGGGATGGGATAGAGTGTGAGAGTGTGAGAGTAGGGGGTGGCAGAGAGAGAGAGTACGACGTTGGGGGAGAGAAAGTAGGTGGTGGGAGAGGGAAAGAGAGAGGGGGGATGGGGGTGTATGTGTAAGAGAGATAGAGTAGGGGATGGGAGAGAGTGAGAGTGTGAGAGAGTAAGGGATGGGAGAGAAGAGAGAGAGAGTAGGGGATGGGGGAGAGTGTGAGAGTATGAGAGAGTAGGGGATGGGAGATGAGAGAGAGAGAGAGTAGGGGATGGGGGAGAGAAAGTAGGTGATGGGAGAGAGAGTGGGAGAGGTAGAGAGAGCTTGTACAAGATGGGGGAGAGAGAGTAGAGAGGGAGAGAGAGAACTTGAGAGAGAGATAGTAGGTAGTAGTAGTGTGAGGGTGAGAGAGAGTAGGGGGTGTTAGAGAGAGTACGACAATGGGGGAGATAAAGTAGGTGACGGGAGAGGGAGAGAGAGGGCGAATGGGAATGTGTGTAAGAGAGACAAAGTAGGGGATGGGAGAGAAGAGAGAGAGTAGGGGATGGGAGAGAAGAGAGAGAGTAGGGGATGGGGGAGAGAAATTAGGTGGTAGGAGAGGGAGAGGGAGAGAGATAGTGGGATAAGAGTGTCTGTGAGAGATCTAAAGAGTCGGGGATGGGAGAGGAGAGGGGGTGAGAGAGGTAGAGAGAGTAGGTGGTGGGAGAGGGAGGGTGAGAGAGATTAAAGGATGGGAGAGAGTAGGAAGAGAGAGAGGGAGGGGATGGGAGAGAGAGTAGGGAGGATAGAGAGTAGGGAGGACGGGGAGTGATGTGTTTTGAGATAGTGTGTACGCACTATAGTGGGTACACACTATAGTGTGTACACGTTATAATGCATATGCACTATCTCAAATCACCAAAAAATGGTCAAAAACCAACCTTGATGCCCATTTCATCCATTTTTAACTTTTGGTCTGTTATACTCTCTGTTATTTCGACAGAAAACATAGGTTTCAACATCTAGCAAACACTATTTCAACACTTTTGGAAGCTAGCAAACACCAAATTCAACCATTGGATACATGATTTGAAGAATTTTTAATATTCTTTTAATAGAAAAGGTTAGTGCAATCCATTTTAAATATTGTTTGTCGATATATAGATACAAATTTGATTATAATTTGATATTGGGTGAACCCACAATAATGGGTTCCACTTTAGTGGGACGAACAAAAATGAAAAAAATTGCAAAATGAGAAATTGAGTTTACATGAACATATGTGATAAATTTGTTCGCACAAACATGATTTGCATGTTCGCGCGAACATGGTAAACATGTTCGTGCGAATGCCATGTTCGCGCGAACATGGTAAACATGTTCGTGCGAATGCCATGTTCGCGCGAACATGCAAAATCACAAAAAATTCAACCTTTTTTTCTTTTCTTTCTTTTTTTCTCTTTTGAATACCATAATTCTGGGAGAATGATCTCCTACTATAAAATAAAAAATGTCAAAATGTGCTTCTCGGAGCAAGCTTTCCAACGACTATAATTTTAATACATAATTTAATCATTACAACTTTCAAATATGAGTTTAACTCATTATAGGTTAATTACCGATTAAATATCAATTGAGTTTGACATGTTGGGAAAATTAGTAAATTAGGTCAAAATAATTTTGAAAAATATGGAGGCACTAGCTTATTGAGATACCTTTCTATTCAAAAAAAAAAATGGTTTATGATAAATTGACTTCAAATTATCTGTGTCAAATGGAACGTATGTCTGAATTACGGTTCATGTCACTTCAAAACTTCATAAACTATACAATATTCAACAAAAAAAATCAAACCAAATGTAGACACTAGATATTGATGTTACAAATCCGATGCCAAAAGAATTACTTCATTATCATTTCTAGAAAAAACGTTGTGTGTCAAATGGACTGTCACTCTTTAAAATATTGAATTTTATTATTTACCAATTTTCAGAGGAGATAAAAAAAACTGACATAAATAATTTTTTTTTTAGATTAAAAAATAGAATTACAAAGTAGGAACAAAGTATTCAAAATCACTAGTTTATGTCATCTTGAAATTATTTATAGTTTTGGAGATATAGTCACTTGAATGTGACGTTTGTTGCAAAAATATTGATTTCAGTGTCAAAATTGGTCAAAAAGTGGAACCCATTATTGTGGGATCACCCTATGTTATGTAATATATAGTGAATTCATTAAAAATTGTATGTTTGAATGAAATGTTATTTCGAAATGCTTAGAAATTTGACAAGTCGTTTGATATATATTGTGTATTCATTCAAATAATTATAATTTTTATATGTAATTGAATAATTTGTAATTTACACATTTTAAGTAATTTGGATGTTTGAATAATTTGACATGTAGAAATCATCATCATGCCAAGGAAGAAACCAAAGATTCAAACAAATGTAGATAGGTAGAGAGATTTGACAATTAAAAGAGATCAAATGAAATTACTACTTGAACAAAGAAAATTGCAAAGCAATGATGAAGAATTAACTTTCGAAGAGGATCAAGAACCACCAGTACAAAGAAACAAGGAGGAAGAATTAGAAAGACAAAGAGAACTAATGAGATTGTTATGCTCAAGAAGACAATTGAATTGTGAAGCTACACCATCCTCCAATGTTGGAGTCATATCGTCTACTGCACCATCTTTGAATGTTCGAGTCAAATCATCCACTACACCATCTTCCAATGTTGAAGTCATATCATCCTCTCATGTTGAAGAGACACTGATTTATAGATATGACGATTATACACACTCCATCATGTCATGTTGAAAGCACAACATCAACACATCAAGTAGGTGATATTCCATCTTTTACATCTTATTGCCAAGGCACATCATCTTCAGTTCAAGGTACACAATACACTAACCTTATATTGATGTTCAAAATGTTGAGAGAATTGAAGAGATTAGAACACCTTCTAGAATTCATTTTAGAAAATCAAAATATTTGATTGATATTGATACTAACATTTTGAAATCAATGCCTGACAAGATTAGCAAGCGTACTTGTCAAAAAAAAGTTAATCATATGTGGAGATTATTTTTTGAAGAATTAAATATTATAGGTCAATGCCAATTATTTGTTGAAATGGTGAGGAATTTGAAATTTAGGCCTATCATGAAGATTCTTGGGCTAACAACGATGGATGATTCAAATAAAAAAAATATTGTAAAGAATCTAATGAGTTCTTATGACAAAGTGGGTTCTAAATCATGCACCAAAGATAGTAATATCACAAGACGAGTACTCACATCAACAATAGTAAGTAGCCAAATAAAGAAAGCTCGCCTTATGAGAAAGACAAGAAAAACATTAAAAATTGGTAGAGGTACCTTAAGGAGAGCCATGCTAAGGCGTGAGAGATTAGAAGATCCAACAAAAAATGAGTTATGGATATTTAGCGGTAGACTACCACAAAAGGATAAATAAATTAGTGAAGCCTTGAAATCATTGATCGAAGATTTTTGGAAAAATAACACATGTGTTTCTCCTAATCAAAGAGATGTTGTAAGAAGGAGGATTGGTAGCTGAAATCGTGAGCCACATGCGAAACATTTTTTGGACTCAACTCAGACACAATTTTTTGCAAAATTTATTGGTATCTATCCTCAAATTCGAATAAGTCAAAGACTTTTTGAGATGGGTAAACCTTTTTATGTGAAAATAAATCACACACACACAACTTGTTGTTGTAGGATACATATTGAATTTTCTAACCATTTTGATGGTTTTAGGCACATATGTGTAGTTTTGCATTCTCAGTTTGTTTTGCAGGATTGTGACATAAAAGAGCCACCAAGATCTTCAAGGGAATCCATATCCAACATTTTATGTGAAATAGGGGACGGCCAACAATTTTACAAGACATCATGCTTGGATGGTACATGCTTATTTTGTGGTTCTTTACAACTTTTAACAACTTGTCAACATATGGATAGTACACATGCAATTGGAAATGAAATAGTAGATTACGAAAAAATTCAAGACAGTGACATATGCTCTAAAAGATGGGAAACATGTTAAAAGATGTGATCTAGTTATTGAAAAGATTGTAGTGTATGAGTTCACGAAGATTTTTCGTGAAAAGATTATGTACGAGTATGGAAGGCATACACATAGAGCTCGATGGTTGGATTTGCAATTCAAGTTGTGCAAGGATATGTTTCCATTGGATACCATTGTTTTGGTTGTAGATTTTGCAGAGAACTACACTACAAAAAGAGGTGCAAGAAAAGTATTATACATCTCAACAGGTTTCTATATTTGTTCACATAACTTTCATGCATTCACCTACAAGTATAGAGGATGAAAGGAAGATTTTGAGGGAGTACCATTTTTACATCAGCGATGATCGATCACATTCTATGGATTTTGTACATGGTTGTTTTCAACTATTTTATGGAGATTTGGCTAACAAGGGCATATCATATCGTCAACACATTGTTTGGTCAGGCAATTGTGTATCTCAATTCAAGAATGCATGGATGTTCTATTGGTTGAGTAGGATGCACAGGTTGTGTAGAATTCAATATATGTGGAATTTCATAGAGGCTGGTCATGGTAAGGGAGAGAACGATGGTGTAGGCGCATGCATTAAAAGAGCCTTGGCTTGTGAAGAACTAACGTACAAAAATGGAGCAATATTGATAGATGCAAAATCCATCATCTAATGGTGTAACGCTACAATGGGTCTAGGTAACGAAGGCAAGTCTACAGTTCATAGATTTTTTTGGTTGATAGATAATACTAACATTGCACCATATCAAGATTGTTGCACACTAATAGGATCTAGTGAGTTACACTCTTTTAGAAGCTCTGATATAGGTTCATGGAGTATCTACACACGAAAAATGGCATGCTATTGTCCATCATGTGCAGAGGAGAATTGGGATGACTGTGAGTCAACTGAATGGGTGGACAAATGGGATATACGAGTTTTGGACCCAATTGACACCTATCGTCCCCCACAAGCACTGGAAAGGGTAGAGATGGATTCATCTATTGACTTTGACCGCTTGTAGGATTTAGTACAACCTAGTAATATATATATATATTTATATATCTTTTTAATTTCAATATGTAACTTTATAACTTTTATCCAAGTATTTTTTGAATTAATGACCGCATTTTGTATATTTGTCACTGTAGGCCATGTTTTTTCTATTATTGCACCTGAAGACAATGAAGAAGGGATAGATTATTATTTGTGTCATTGTGTTGAAGCCAAACGAAAATTGAATCACTCGGTTATAGATGATGAAGGTTTAGAGTACCATGTCGGTGTGGTGGTTGTAATAGGCACATGGCTTAGACGATATCTTATGAAGAATCCTAACTTGTGGTTATTCAAGGATTGGCAAACAGAGAGAAAGATTCTTCATTATTCAAACCTTGTTGTCGCATCAAATGTCCACTTGATAAAATATGGTATAAAACCACATAATAAGATTCTTTGGAAAGTTCACGAGTTAGACCATGAGGCAATACTTGAGACATTAAAATGTCGAGCAGATCCAGTTGGCTCATTAGATTGGATTGGAAGAGAGAGAAAAAGTGATCAGTTGGATCCAAATACAATGTTACAACCTCTTCCCCAAGACTATCACATGACTAAGGTGGACCGTATTGTTATGATGTGTAAGTGATGAGATTTAGTTTTGATTTGTTTAGAATATAGATATATTATTTGAATTTATATTAGAGTCTTTAATAGGACCCATTTTTTTAATCTTATCTTAGATTTGTTACTGTGCTAATTCTTCATTTGTAGGTCACCAAAGAAGAGGGCTAATAAAGTTGACACACAAGTGATAAAGGGTGAGATGCCAAAATCATCTGCGAAATGGTATTATCAATTCACATCCTCAATATTTATTAGTGTTCTTTGTTCAAGTACCATTGTATGCTAATCATCTTATGCCTGGAATTGCAGAGGTTAAATTATGTCAATACTAAGGTTTGTAGCATCAATACTAAGGTTTTTAGCATCAATTGGTCATGCTAAGTATAGTAGTTGTATCATGAATCCTTCTGAACCAATATGACTAAGATTCTCGGAAGAAGACTAAACCATATCATTTGTCTACTCCCTCTTTATATAAGAGTTTTTCAAACAATGAGAATGAAACATTGATTATTACTCCCCCCTCAATGTAAAATTCTCATTGATTGCATTTTGTAAAGTTATAAGTCACTATCAACCTCTATATCATTGTATTCTTCTTATCATCAAATTACACAACAATGAGAATATGAATGATGACTTCTTCACATGAACCTGATAATTATAAATGCTACAAAATAAATGTTTGGGCTTGGTCTTTACCATTCGAGCTTATAATACAATACATTGGCTTCATTTGTATTTGGAAGTATTTATTATGTTTGTTCCAAAAGTCATTCTTCATTTTCCAATATGAAAATGTGACTATCATGAAAGGCATAGTCTTATAATTTGTAATTTGTATAATGGTATAAAAGCTTGGTTGTGGGTTTGAATCCATTTCCCCCATTTATTCTATTTATTCTTCTACCTCCTCCTTCGCTTGGCCATTTTGCAACACCATCTAGATTGAACTCTAGCCTTCCTCAAAACCATTATACATGACCTCTCCTTCTTCAAGATATTTTATAAAAAGTTCCTCAACCCTTGAACCTTTCAAAACCCCAATCTCAATGGAAGGCTTCTAGACCAAAGGAACTAGTAGATCCGGTTCTTTAAGAGAAAGAGACAACAAATCCAATTTTCTAGTGACTAGATGGAAAATTGGTGAAATCATTTCAATTAGTTGTAAATCGAAAGGAATTATAAGTAAACTATATCAATATAATAAGTAACTTAGTAATTATATCAATATAATTTAATTACTAAGGAAATGAATTTATTACTCTAACATATAGTACATTATTTTGCAGACAAAGGTGTTGAATTTGATGCTTAACAGATTTACATACATGTGTAATAAATAATAAGTGTTGTAGCTTTGGGGTCAACACTATAAAATGAAGGATGTCATACTACATTCACAGAGGTACCAAAATATTTTATTTGATATGGAGACAAAAGAAAATGTGTATTCTTCATAACTGCATTTGAGTCTCATGTGTTATTGTTTTCAGCTATTGACATCAGAGATACCTTTACATCTTCATCATTGTATTGATCAATGAGTCCTTATTGCACTCACTAGTTCTAAGCCAATGACTAAGGTATGAAAGAGTTTACATTAAAATTTGATTAGTACTAAAATTCAATATAAAATTCATAGGCACAATCGAGTGGTAACTTTGATGGTTTTTGTAGGGTCTTATTATTCTTGACCATCAGTGTATCCCTGAGGTGTATATACAAAGGAATTATCAGCTAGCTGTAAGAAAATATTAAGTTTTATGTGTAAATATATATATATTTTAATGTAAAATAGTTATTTATTCATATATAATTTTGATTGTAACATGTCGAGTTATAGAAGATTCTAGACTAATGGACTAGTGAGCATGTTAGGAAGACCTCATTATATACACTGGTCATCTCCCACTTGTTGGAAATTAAAGGAAATCAGGGATTTATTTTGTTCCCTAGCTGGAAAGAGTATATATCTAATGATGTACATTTTACACCTATATAGCATTATTAGGCATATGTTTTGTATAATTTTTTCTATGTATGTCATTTTTTACATATATTTCATGTATGACATTATTAGAAATATGCTTATGATGTTTCGAATTATTGATAAATGAATTATATGATATTGTTAGGCCTTATGGAATCAACTTTGATTTTTTGTTATCACATTGGTTTGATGCTTGTATTCAATCAATCAACATATTTTCCTTTTAATTCTTCCACATTTGGCATATCCATCTAACAATGATCTTATGATACTCCCATCAAGAAGTGCATGATTGCATGGTTTTATGGTGGATGTCCCTCTCTTTTTTAAATTCCAATTTTATTCATCTACATGAGTAAGGGAGATCAATTCCATTTCTTTCAATTGTATTTAAAGGTCATTAAAGTTTTTTCAAACAATGTGATTAAATAAATATTATTCAACATTTACCTCTATCATCAAGGTTGATTCATTCCTCCTCTTATTTTACCAAATAATTTGGATGAATCACCCATGGCTCCTTACATTTCTTGAAGAAAATTTTAAAAGACTTTGCAACATGTCTTCTCTTCTTCCATATAGTTCATGTTCACTAAAGACATTTGGTCAAACAATATATATGCTTTGTATATTCTCACAACACCAATAGTCATGATACAATGCTTACAAGATCCATAGTTGAAGAGAAGCTATATGAAGCTTCTAGAACCATGAACCTATACTTAATTTAGTATTATTGCATCCATGTTACTTATGAAAGTGGAACTTTCACATAGATAAGTAGGGAAACCAAAATTGAAATCCAAACTTAACATAGAAAAGTAAAGCAAGCCTCAATTATATTCTCATTAAACATTGTGAATTCAAATATCTTTGACGGGGCATATCTCGGAGCTCATGCAAGATATGGATGAGGTTCTAGTTCCTATAGGACCATGTTGTAGAGACCTACAATAAGATCTCTCACTTTTTGGAGATCACATTCCGTTTTCATTCTACAACGCCATCTCGGGTGATGTTGAAACTTGCAGTGTTGGCGAGTACAAAGTTGCCAACTACCAAATCTCCCTCATCTTTCATTGTGGGATCAAACTGTCTACTCCATTAGCTCTGAGTGGCTGGGTAAACTCTATCCCCAACCTCATCTTGTCCCCTTTAGTGATCGAACATTCTCAGGCACACTGAATCGGAATGTCCCTAAGGGTCACTAAATGTCACAGGGCTGCAATCTTTGATGGGGCATATCTTAGAGCTCATATGAGATATGGATGAGATTCTAGTTCCTACAGGACTGTGTTATAGAGACCTACAATAACCTCTCTCACTTTATGGAGATCACATTCTATTTTCATTCTACAACACCATCTCGGGTGATGCTAAAACTTGTAGTGTTGGCCAGTACAAAGTTGCCAACTGCCAAATCTCTCTCATCTTTCATCGTGGGATCAAACTATCTGCTCCATTAGCTTCGGGTGGCTGGGTAAACCCTATCCCCAACCTCATCTTGTCCCCTTCAGTGCTCAAACGTTCTAAGGCACGCTTAACCGGAATGTCCCTAAGGGTCACTAAATGCCACAGGGCTGCAATCTTTGACGGGGCATATCTCGGAGCTCGTGCGACATATGGATGAGATTCCAACTCCTACAAGACTATGTTGTAGAGACCTAAAATAACCTCTCTCGTGTTTTGGAGATCACATTTCATTTTCATTCTATAATGTCATCTCAGGTGATGTTGAAACTTGCAGTGTTGGCCAGTACAAAGTTGTCAACTGCCAAATCTCTCTCATCTTTCATTGTGGGATCAAACTGTTTGCTCCATTAGCTTCAAGTGGCCGAGTAAACCCTATCCCCAACCTTGTCTTGTCCCCTTCAGTGCTCAAACATTCTTAGGCATGCTGAACTGGAATGTCCCTAAGGGTCACTAAATCCCACATGGCTGCAACCTTTGATGGGGCATATCTCAGAGCTCGTGTGAGATATGGATGAGATTCTAGTTCCTATAGGACCATGTTTTAGAGACCTACAATAACCTCTCTCACTTTTTGGAGATCACATTCCATTTTCATTCTACAATGCCATCTCGGGTGATATTGAAACTTGCAGTGTTGGCCAGTACAAAGTTGCCAACTGCCAAATCTCTCTCATCTTTCATCGTGGGATCAAACTGTCTACTACATTAGCTCTGAGTGGCTAGGTAAACCCTATCCCCAACCTCATCTTGTCCCCTTCAGTGCTCAAACATTCTAAGGCACACTGAACTGGAATGTCCCTAAGGGTCACTAAATCCCATAGGGTTGCAATCTTTGATGGGGCATATCTCAGAGCTCGTGTGAGATATGGATGAGATTCTAGTTCCTACAAGACCATGTTGTAGAGACCTACAATAACCTCTCTTTCTTTTTGGAGATCGCATTCCATTTTCATTCTACAATGCCATCTCGAGTGATGTTGAAACTTGCAGTGTTGGCGAGTACAAAGTTGCCAACTGCCAAATCTCTTTCATCTTTTGTCATGGGATAAAACTGTCTACTCCATTAGCTCTGAGTGACTGGGTAAACCCTATCCCCAACCTCATCTTGTCTCCTTCAGTGCTCCAACGTTCTTAGGCACGTTGAACCAGAATGTTCCTAAGGGTCACTAAATGCCACAGGGCTGCAATTTTTGATGGGGCATATCTTGGAGCTTGTGCAAGATATGGATGAGATTCTAGTTCCTATAGGACCATGTTGTAGAGACCTACAATAACCTCTCTCACTTTTTGGAGATCACATTCCGTTTTCATTCTACAATGCCATCTCGGGTGATGCTGAAACTTGCAGTGTTGGCCAGTACAAAGTTGCCAACTGCCAAATCTCTCCCATCTTTCGCCGTGGGATCAAACTATCTACTCCATTAGCTTTGGGTGGCTAGGTAAACTCTATCCCCAACCTCATCTTGTCCCCTTCAGTGCTCAAATGTTCTCAGGCACACTCAACCGAAATGTCCCTAAGGGTCACTAAATGCCATAGGGCTGCAATCTTTGACGGGGCATATCTCGGAGCTCGTGCAAGATATGGATGAGATTATAGTTCCTACAAGACCATGTTGCAGAGACCTACAATAACCTCTCTCACTTGTTGGAGATCACATTCCATTTTCATTCTACAATGCCATCTCGAGTGATGCTGAAACTTGTAGTGTTGGCCAGTACAAAGTTGCCAACTGCCAAATCTCTCCCATCTTTCGTCATGGGATCAAATTGTTTGCTTCATTAGCTCCATGTGGCTAGGTAAACCCTATCCCCAATCTCATCTTGTCCCCTTCAGTGCTCAAACTTTCTCAGGCACGCTGAACTGGAATTTCCCTAAGGGTCACTAAATGCCACAAGGCTGCAATCTTTGACGGGGCATATCTCGGAGCTCGTGTGAGATATGGATGATATTCTAGTTCTTATAGGACCGTGTTGCAGAGACCTACAATAACCTCTCTCACTTTTTGGAGATCCCATTCTATTTTCATTCTACAATGCCATCTCGGGTGATGTGTATCTTAATTATATTGTTGGAAAGCGTATTTAGCATGTCATTTTTGGAAAGACAAATCATGGAACTTGGTAAGTTTTTCATAAGTTAATGAAATGTGTTACTACTAGATTATGTAAACTTAGGATTATATGATCTCCAAGAGTTTGGTTATGTTCTTTAGCGCACCTTGGACGCAAGGTAGTGTGTAGCTTCTACTCCCTCTTTTGTGAGTAATGTTAGTCACTTTGTATATGTAAATTGGTTTTCAATTGGGTATGTTATTTTCAACTTTAATGGTGATGAAGGAGTAGCTTGAATCAGCTTGTAACTATCTAGCCACCAGATTTTTTGTGATTCCATCAAATGTGGGTTTTGTTCATATTTATTTATTTTATTTTATTTGTTGTGCTCTTGACCTTTGAGGCTTTGAATTTAAACTTGTGCAGTTTGGTTTTTGAAATTTTATGTTCTTGAGGTGGCTAGGAGGTATGTTCTATGTTGCTAGTTATGTGTTGTGATGTTCTCTATCAGGTTCAATGTGAAACATTGATAGAATGTATAAGGGAGTAGATTGCGAAGAACATACCATTCTCCTTTTTGTAATACACTATTTATTATGTTTTAATTAAACTCACTTCTAAATCCTATCTTCCACTTGGACCCATTCCTCTTTTGGCAATCCCTAAGATTGCCAATTCTTATTAATTCAAGTAGAGACAAGATGAACCAGATTAATACAGTGACCTATAGATCGAAGGAGGATGGTTAAGAAATGGTCTACCAGAGTTCAGCCAAGGATAAGGATAGCATAGTAAGAAAATGATTATTTATCTGGTGGATATAAGTCTTTTATATAAAAAACCATTTATATGCATAGTAAAAGAACTAAATATAGATTTGAGACATATTGATCACCTGCAGTCTGATCATCTTCACAAGTATGCAACCTTTGTTTCACTATTTCATGCGGGTTTATTGAACTTTCTTTATGAGGTCATTTACAGATGGGATGTTCAAAGGTTGAGTTCCTATGGGCTGTCAATACTTTGACTATACTTTAAGTCAACGATTATCAATATGGGAAAAAATGAAACTCGTTGTATTTTGAAGTACTGAGAAGATGGCCTTGCCCTTCCCCAGGAGTTTCAAAAATTGGAGACATTAGGTAAGAGAGTGAAAATGTTACTATCGCTTCAACGCACATGAAAAAATTGGAAATGCAAATTTTGATGGTAACCATTTTGTGATAAGGGAGAGACTAGGGATGATCATTGTTACTATCTCTTTTGTAGTGGATTTTTGTTTTTCCTTGAATTTGGTGGTGGGGGATCAGTGGTAATTCTCCTTGGATATTCCTTCTTATGATGTTAGTGACAAGTGTTGCTCTTTGAAAACACTTGTACAATCTTTTTTAAATTATTAGATAAAAACAAAGAATTGTAAGTATTAAACATGATTAGCCTTTAGTTCCTAGAAGATCTTTATTTCCCCATCAATGCATTTAGAAAGTTAAGTTTTAAGAAGATCATAAATAGAAAAAATTAGAGAAGCGATTTAAACATTTATATTGATTGAAAACATGTCAGTCTTGAGTTTCCTCTACCTTTTAAAGAATGTTCCTTAGCTAGCATACCTAATTCCACATTCCATAAGAGTGTCATTGTGCTAAAGATTTAGGAAACCAACTGCTCTAAGATAAAGCTTCCCGGTCAATAATAATCTAGCCTATTGAGGTACATAATACTTCTCAATTAAACTTGTGTTAATTAAGTATTAATTTTATAATTAACTACAATTTCAGTATCTACGTACAGGGGGTGACTGAGAAAACTATTTGAGGTCCAATTTGAAAATATATTTGTAAGGATCTCGACCAAGGTTCACAACTTTGATGATTAATACATTCATTCAGGCTAGAACCTCACTACAAGAAAATAATATATAAAAAGGGTAGTGAATAACGTCATGTCTAGACCCAAATCAACCAATGAAAGTCAAATCAGCATAATGTGGAACAACAATATATGCATTGAGTGGGTTGTCATAGAAAAGCTTCGGAATAAAATTCATGTCTAGAATTAAAAGACCTTAAAGAAAATTTATGCTTGTAACACAAATGGCCATTCAAAATTGAATATGATTACAATATGTGAAATAGCATTATGACAACTTGTAATGCTCTTGTGAACATTGTGTTAATTCTTGTAAGAATCCCTAAGATGCTTGTTATACTCAAAATTTTGTTGAAATTGAATTAATTTTTATCTTGTCGGTTAATTGTCTTAGGGTGATATATGCTTCTTGGATGGAATAATGAGTTCATGATTAACTCTATATTAAGATTCATAGCATCTTCTAGTTATTTGCAAAGGAAATTTATAAATTAAGCTAATGTCATATGGCTTGCTTGAGAAAGATGTCCGTGTTCTTATTGATGGGTACTAATGACTATCCACATTTAGTTCTTCAATATTCTATTTGACAAGCTTTCCATAGACATTCCTTTGCCATACTAAGTATTTTTGAAAACATATTTGAGTAGAAGCACTATAGTAGATACTACATGATGTTTTAACAAATAAAGTAATGGGTTAAAGACTATTATTTCCAAGGTATTATGTCATAGTATTTTAATTGTAATGATCTTAGACTAATGATATTCTTGAAGGTAACTTTGACATGCAACAGGAAAGACAACCTACAGCCAAGGCTATATTGTGCCTATAACCAAAGCCATAAATGCTCACAGCCAAAGCCACTAGTGCACACAGCCAAAGCCATGGATTCTTATAGCCAAAGTTACGAGTGTTCGCAGCTAAAGCCATGAGTACATGAAGTTGATTATCACAATTGTTTACAACTATTCACCAGAAATAGCTTCTTTGCAATTTTTGAGAAATACTAATAAAGCAAAAAATAACATCTACTAGTTGGTAGACATAATGGAAACTCTCTAGCAATTGAATTTAATTTCATATATGCACATATCTAATTTAATGTCATACACGAACATATCTAATTTAACGTCATACATGAACAAACATATAATATAAAATGATAACCAATAATGTCATATACATTAACAAACACATAATATATTATGATAACCAATAATGCTGTATATGAACAAACATATCATATATTAACCAATAATGTCATACATCAAATAAATGTCATACATCAAATATAGAATGTCATATGTACATCAAATGTATGTTGAATATGTCTCTCTGATGCCTATATATATATATACATGGGGAAGGAAACAAGTCTCTCTCTCTCTCTCTCTCTCTCTCTCTATATATATATATATATGTATGTATCGAATATCTCAACTACATCTTTTCCTTCTCATGAGGGGAAGGAAACAAGTCTCTCGACGTCCTTTGCCGTTGTGTGGAGGGAGACAGTGGAGATGACGGGGCCCTCCTGACATGCTCACTTGACCTCTTGTTGAGGCTCTTCTCCAAGTCCAACTAATAAAAAGAAAGTAGATATGAATCAATATTTATTATACGTTGAAATCAAATATATGTACACACAAAATCAATTATTTTCTTACCGCCAACAAATAGTCACTCTGTAAATCCACCTCAAATGCTTGTAGATGATCAGGCGTGACAAGACCCTACAACAATTCAATAAATATAATCACTTATAAATAACATTAGAAATTTTGAGGTTAAATATTATAAACAACAACTAAAATGAAGAAAATTCTTTTATACCTCCGTCAGTGGCTATGAGCTAGCCATAGTTGTGGCCACTCCACTATCAATAGACTGTCGCAGATGAGGAGGTGTGTCTGACATCACGAGCTGCATGTCATAAAATACACGTTATATCTAACATGAAACATGGAATAAATATAATCAAATGAATTAAATTAACATGAAACAATTGTACCTGTGTAAAGCTCGTATGATGTCTCTGCTCTGTGTCTGTGGTAAAGGTTGAGGGTCCTATGGAGAACTGATGCACATGCATAATTTTTTTTGTCAATCCTTAATATGATTACGTAATAAATATATGTATTAATTAAAACTATTAAATTGATACATACCTCAGGAGTCGTCGAAGGGACAAAAAATGGGCCTGGAGGATCGCTGCTAGGCCCAACAACACTTTGACCCTAAATTTTGAACAATGTCAATAAATGCTAATTAATTAATTATTCACTATACATATGAAATGTGATCAAATTAGTAATTTACCTGTGTGTCAATGCCAAATGTCTCGTTCAAGAACTCATCGGTGACAAGCCCATCATCTGCACCATCTCCGGCATGAGTGCCAAATGTGCATAGGGATCTGCATGAAGTGCACATGTGACCATGATGCATAGAAGGCTCCCCCTCAACTAATGGGCTCATGGAATGGATGAGGGTCTGTGTCAAAGGATTAATGGTCCCTAGAGTGCTGGCCTCTACATGTTCCTTCACAACTAAAGGAATAATCACATGCTCGTGTTGTGGATGGACCACAGGTGCCCTAACTACATTAGGGTCACAACGTGCTCTGGGCCTCTCAAATGATGACCCCCCACCTCTACCCTGGGAGTCTAACATATCAAAATAATTGGGGATTTCCCCAAGGACAAACTCACAATATAATTTCTTCAAAAAATACATGGGGACCTTGTGATTGTTGCAAGGAGGGGCATCAAAAACCATCCACCATCTATTCCAAAAATTATTTCTAATGGCATCGTGTATGAACCAATGGATGGGGAATCATTTAGTACCCTCTCTAATAGTATTTGGCTCACTGGGTTTTCTAAATAATGCACATATACTATCTTTTGATATTTCTTTTTTTTTAACATCTTCATATGACAATTTATTTGCATAAAATCTTTTTTGTTCATCCCTCTTAGCTCGCCAAATATCTAACTGACCACTAACTGAGGCTATCTGAGTGTTAATGGATTTGAGGGATGATGCCAATTGAGCCCTCATTGGATTGGTTTGTCCAAATTCTTTCAACCGAGCAATGAGTCTTTCTAATTCAGTTTTGCCTCTTTGTATTTCATTTCTTATATTTTCTTGTGTGCCTGGCAGAGGTCTTGCAATTGGTTTGGGTTGTGAAATTTGTTGTTCTTCTTGAGGAGGGTTTTGATTTTGAGGTTCTTGAGGGTTTTGTGGATTTTTCAGTTGATTATGGACATTTCCTGATAAAAAATCAATTGAAATCCAACTAAATAAACAAATCCAAATGAAATTTGTAAAAACCCTACAAAAGAATATCAAAAACCAATAAAACAATATGGAAAACATATTAAACAATGCAAATTTAAGTTTATATCACTTACCTCATCATCGTGGGTGTGCTCGTTGTCTTGGATTTTGTCGGTGAGGAGGCATTTTGGCAAATGGTGGTGAATTTTTGCTATCAAACCTGCATACACACTGTTGGAGAGCCAAAAAACAAAATGAAAATGATGGGCCACTGGTCTGCAGCCCATCATATAACTTTTTGGACATTAGAATAGCACGTACATGCTATTGAAAATTAGGAAAAAATAAATTAAAAAAATTGTCATCTTTTTGGCACCACAACTCGGTGCATATGCCCAAAAACACTATTATATGCTGCTATGTACAAGATTACTTTCTATAATTATATGTTTTTTTAGATATATACTTTTATAAACTTAGTTTTATTATATAAAGCTTTAGTTATGCTTTCAAATCAAACATCTATCGGCATCTCCTTGCACCTCCTTTTGGTGCAAGTGCTAGTTATATATGAATTTTAACGAGAACCTTTTGAAATCACACACTGATTATTCTTTCATAATGATAAGTCACTCTATGCTATTAAAAACTTTCAATAATAATAATAATTCATAAGCAGTCATATCCAAAAGCTATCACTATGAAAAAATCTTACCCTCTTATCCTTACTTTCTCAATCTCAAGTCACAATAAATTATTTGTGGTGGAGAGTACACAAAAGTTTCCTAAATGCCCAATTGGGAAATATGGTCTGATGAAAAGTCATCATCAAGAATGAAGAATGAATATAATGTGGCAACAAAACAAGATTGTGAGGTGACAGTTAATGGCTGGTTGTAATGCCAAGTGTTTCTTTCTCTTATCTGCAATTGCTACTTGAGTAGATTTTGATTTATCCCCTATGATGAACTCATACATTCAGTATTCATCAATTTCTTATTATGTGATTAGCGAGGTTTATCTATTGATCCATCTAATATTTCTTCTTCCTTTACCTCTTGCACATTGAATCTACCTTGAAGTTTCCAAAGCCCTTCTAAAAACTCCATTTTGTGCATATCCCATGGTTTATAGCTCTCAATAAGACCACATTTCGGTTAGCTCCCATTTTGCCACCGGCATAGAAATTGCTAGCAAAGGGTACAGAATTTGGCTTTGCCTCTACCATTGGTACTAGTATGAAAAGTTCTAAACCTATTTCAGTGAATCTATAAATGTATCTATTAGATGAATCTACCCTTGTATCTGAAAAAAGTTTCCCCATCTAACAAATTTTCTACATGTCTAAAATAAATGAGAATGATGAAGGTGAAGAGGGAACAGAGGATCCCTGGTATTGGTATGTTAGCCGTTTAGTTTCATTTGCTGTTGGATTTTGGGGATTGTTTGCCCTTGTTTGTGCAAGGAAAGCATGGTGAAGAAGATATGTCAACATGGTGGATGAAGCTGATGTTAGCTTTTGTGATTTGTTTTCAAGGAGTTAAAAGGTTACCCAAAGCCAAATCATAGATTTCAGCTCAAGATAGTGCTTCTACTTCATGAACAATAAAATAGGAGATGCATTTCTAAATCTAGATTTTGTAGTAGTAGGAAGACCTTGCAAAACTAGTGGCAAATTGCATTCAATATTGTAGAAGAAGAGTATTGTAGCAGCATCATTTGCATCTTCAAACTATGTATGCAGAAACTATCTATATAGAAGATTAGAATTTTGAGAAAGAACATACATATTTTAATTACAAATATTTCTCACCACTTACTTCTAATTATTAATTGTTAGTATAACACATTACCTTGTTAATAAATTTATTATACTAATTAGACTAAACAATTAGAAAAGCAATTGCCTAGTAAAGGGGAAAACGAATCTACCCTTGTCTCTAACAAAAGTTTTCCCATCTAACAAAAGTGTCAACATGGTGCTCAAGAATGTTAGATTTGTTAAAGTTGATAAAAATGCTTGGGTAGAGGAAAGAAAAGAGATGCCACTATTTATCATTGTGAATGATGAACTTGTCAATATCATCAAATTGATCGAATATGGACTTCATCATCAAAAGAGATAGAAGAATCAACAAGTGTGTGATCATGATAGAACATAATCATCAAAAGAGATAGAACATGAGAATGATTAGAACCATTGATGTAAAAAATTGTACAATTAATTTAGAATTATTTGTACTATACCTATGGATTGTGGAAAGCTGATAGATCAAGTATTGGTATCTATTTTGTTAAAATATTTAAGATACTAAAAATATATCATCCTCCTTACTAGTTGTAGTGAATCACACTTCTTTGATACTTCTTCCAAGTTTCTATACTTATATTCCTTGTGACACTATCTTGAAATGTTCTTTTTCAACTTCTTCCAAGTTTCTATACTTATATTCTTTGTGACACTATCTTGAAATGTTCTTTTTCAACTAAGTAATATACTATGTATGAGATAGATTAGATTTCCATTGTCTATTATAATTATTGTTTTGCGTCTGAATTTCACTATGAGTTTTTTGTTTGCATCAATGTTTCTGATCACTCTCATCTTGATGATGGTTCATGGAGTGTAATCTGAAATTTTCTTACAAACAAAATCATCCAATAAAATATAGAAGCAAAACAATAAAATATGTCATATTTTAAACAACAGTAGAAATAATTGACTTATATCATCCTTGCTTTCTCTTTTGTTATCCTGATGATAGATCATAGAACATGATCCCAAATATTAATAGAGAAAAATAAAAAAACTCAAATACAATATAAACCATTTTGACACTTTTCCACTTTACTAGGCTATCCTCTTCTTTGGATCAGCAGACCCTATTTTCTTGATTTTTCTCTTAAACTTTCCAAAAAACCAAGAAAATAAATAGGCTTTTTAGATACCCTTTTGGGAGTTCTATAACATACTCAAAACTTAATATGGACTCCTTTGGAAAAATATGCCAAAAAATCATGATTGTCACTATTTTTCAAGGGTAAAACATGAGGTTTTACAAAGCAACTATGCAATACACTTATTCCAACTCCAGAAAATTCATAGATTCATCATATTTTGTGCCTAATTAGACAAATCCATCATCAATTTCATCCTACAAGGACTTTTGATATGAAACCCCAAATTCAAGCCTTAAAACCCTCAAAATCAAGGGTATCACCAATCTAGGTCAAGAACACACTTTCAGGATCTAAAACTTAGCATTCACCATCCAATCATCATGTCTTCAAAGAATATCAAATAAAAAGTATACCTTGTTAAGCCAGATGTACAGCTGCATAACACCTAGCACTCATTTGGGTACCCAAATTAGTCCTTCCAACACTCAACTTTGCATTTCTTTCAAAATAACCTGAAAATATTCACTTTTATTGCATATTAGAGGTTATTTGGGAATATTAGTGCTATGAGTTCCATCCCAAGAAGCAGTTAAGAGTACACATTGGATGGAACCCTCATTTCTTCATGTTAAACTAGGCAAAACTGTGACTTTCAGTGTGACAGTAGCAATAAAGATTTAAATCTGTTAATAAATGTATTAAATCTGATTCAAATTCTCTTAATAACACTTTCCCAACATGAATGAAAGATTACACCACAAAAATATGCTTCAAATGTGCAAGAAAACTCAGAAATTTTATTCAATTCTTAGTTGTTCGTACAATTTCTATACTATTCTGTAGATACCAATATAGACACTAGTCATATTAAAAGTAATTTAATTTGTGATTGAAGATGTTTGGTGATCAAATGCATATGGGGGGATTGGTTATGAAGTGTTTATGCAATTATTTTGTTCTGGTGATATGGTTAGAGGTCCTGTTGAACAGGCCCTAGATTAGTGACCCCAAAATCGACCCCAAAACCAAAGGTTTGGTGGAAAATGTGTTGTGTAAAAGGTAGAACCTTAAAATCTTGAAAATCTATTATTTCTCAACCCCTAGAAGGACTATTTCACCCTTTGGAATCGTAGGGTTTAGTGGAGTTGTGGGTTGCTGTGTAAAATTGGAGAATTAAGCCTAGTGTGGATAGGCTAGGGGTATCGGATCTTGGGTATAGTCCAAAAGGGTTGATATTGAAAATTAGGGAGGATTTATAGATCCCAAAAGGGTATCTTAATCAGGTTTTAATTTTTGTAGTTGTTTGGGAACTATTGGAGAGAAATCCAAATTAGTGACTGGTGAGGGCTACTAGCTTTAAGGCTAGATATGAATGTTGGGTAAGAGATTAGTTGTCCAAAATTAATGGATGGATGGAACATGGTGGAAAGGCCATGAGGAGATCATTCACAAAGGAAGAATGAAGGTTGAAGCCTTGGAAGAAGTTATGGTGTTTGGGAAACTCTAAGTGCACTTGGGGTAGCCTGGAAGGTAAGTCCTTGAGGGGACATTGGAATAAAGAGTTGTTGCTAAATGAATGGATTTTCTATCTCATATAAAGAAGATGGATACCACACACCACCTCTGCATCATAGACTAAGAGTGCATTACACTTGTTATGGCACTTGGGAATGTAGTTTCTTCATGTGATGCATTGTTCTTGGGGTATCAATCTCGATTGGGTGTCAATGTTGGGATTTCTCAACAAGAAGTAACAGAACTAGTTGGGATTCACTGGAGTGAACTTGGAAGATATAAGGATGAAAGTTTTAGATGTTTAGGTGTTATTCACCATTTGACTAGTCACTTTGTGTCCCTGTTTCATCTAGAGATTGATTGGGACAAGATTCTCAATAAATATTGGAGCATTGATCAATTTGGTACACTTGAGATCGTTGCTTGGCAATCCTTGGTGAAGGAAGGCTCATTCCTTTAATTGTGAACTTATTGATTGGTTGCAGACCAACCACACCACTCTGTAGTTTGCCATAATAGTAGAGAGTTGGCAAATTCTTCTTGGCCAAGGTGGGGAGAGTTCATAGTCTCAGACTCGTGCAAGCTTCTTCCAACCACTTTTGAGGCAATCTAGACTGAGGCATTACTCAAAATTCATGCTAGGACTATAGGCCACTCCTATGCTTTGAATAGAGTGTTGAAATTGGTGATATCAAAATGTATTTCACAAATTCATGTTATGGGCAGCAATAGTTATGGATCATTTTAGACCTACCACATGCGAAGTGTCCATTTTATGTTAGCTTGAGCTTCACTTGGTTTCAAGAATACTATAATATTCTCTACTTAACAAGGCCAAGCATGTGAAGGTGGAAGCTCATCTAGCCTCACCCCCCTCCCCCTAACATCAATCTAAAGTACCCATTATCATCTAATTACATACTTCATTGATTCATTCATCCATTTATGAACCATAACATTCAATCAATACAATCACATAACATTCATTAATATGATATAAAATTCATTAATACACAATAGTAATCAAGACTTCATTAAGACATAACAATATTCATTAACATAAGATTAAAATTAGTATTAATACGCATCATTCATACATAATTACTTAAAACAAAGTTCTTTCATTATCCAACAAGGTTTATGAAAGAAGATTTTTAAAACATCATTTCTTCTTTTTTCTTTTATGAGCTCTCTTAAGAAAAGCGCTCATAGGAGCATCCATATCTGCATCATTCTCCTCCTCTTCTAGCACCTGTAATGTCAAATTACGATGGCTCCTTCTCTTTGCAGGAGCAGGAGGCTGTTGCACTAAAGGGGGCTTTGTTGCAAGAACAAGTGAATGGGATAAATTGGCATACTCTTTTTCTTTTTTTAACTATTACCAGTCTATAATTAAGTACTAGTACAACATAACATGCATTTTTCTTACCTGACTATGCCACATCATGTACATTAACATTTTGATCTGCCGCCACGTCAACATGTTGAACACTTGGAACATGTTCCACTCCTTCGACATGATGTTCAACATGCTCTGAAATATTCAAAAAAATATTATCATGAGTGATGGATTCATTTTGAGCATTGCATATGAAATATGAGTCAATAAGTTTGACTCAAATACTACACAGTTAAATCATGAGAGCAATATCACAACATTTACTCTATGAGATTTGTTAGAACAAATGATTTATCAAAGTACAAAGTTGGAAATCATTATCAACTTCTGATCAAAAGCTTAAAGATCCCTATTTTAAAAAAATGAATATGTTTCAGCAACCAGAGATAATCTTTAAAGTAGTGTTAGAGAAATAAGAACAAAACTATGTGAATGTTCCAAATCATATAATAAATTGCCTTGCCAATCTATAAACCTAGTTCTCATTGCTCAAGAATACCCTAAATACATAATACAAGAAATGCAAACTACTATGATTTAATAAACAACAAATAGCCAAGAGAAAAGTCTCATCTCAAACAAACAAAATCTCATGTACACTGCAATGGAATTGAGAAGCAACACAGAGACACCTTCCAATGATGAAAACTATAGTTATGGATTTTCAAATCATACATTAAAATAGCATCAACAATCTGAAGACCTGGTGGTAATGGATCACAAACTAATATCAATACTTTGTGTTTGATATGCAGTAATTTAATCTACAACCACAATCAATCAAAATATTATTGGCCTTCTCTTGGCAGGGTATTGTCATATAATGTACAGGACCATAACTCTTGCAATCGAAAAAGTTAAACTTAATGCACCTGTTCGTCATCAAAACCCAATTTTTCTAATTGAAAACTACTAACAGAAGCTCTTCATTTAGCTTAGATTGTAGAAGAATCTCCCTACCTAAAATAATTCAAACAATCTTCCTCTGTGAAGGTGCTCTTAGGGTAAATTCAACAAGGTCTTGCGACCAAACCAACTATGTCATTTTGTTCACATCTGTACTGTAAACTTGGGAGAATCCTTTGCTAAAACATTACATAATCTTGAGTATGATCATTGCTTCTTTCCAATATTACTTAACCCAAATTAGAAAAATAGTAGACAGTAAGGAGAGATAATAGTTTTCCTGAAATCATGTTATATTTTCATTACCATTTTCTTCATTCTGATTATTCTTTCAACTATGACCAGTATTTGAATTTAGATGGTGTATATTCAAAAAGACTCTCGATGACTATAAAGTATAAAGATACACACATCTTAAAGACTGGGAAGTCAAGTCTCTCATGTCATTTGAGATGCATATTCTTGAGGATGCTAATAAGTGGTCCTTTATTATATTTTTATTAGCATGGAAGCCTCACTTGGAGAAAAGTTTGAAGAGGTTGTAGTCTTTAAACAATACATTTTCTAAAAGATCTGCACAATGAGCATAGAATATATGTTTGGATAAGACCATGCTTGGAAAATAAATGGAAGGAGAACATTTCATATTTCTGATTGCATAATTAATTTCCAATATCAAATTAATACCTCCACCACTATAATGCACATTATGGCCTTCGTCACGAGCAGGTTCTGTGGTAGGATATGAAGCTACAATAAAATGTTATGCACATTGTTATGTAGTCAATTTATGCTCAAAACTAATACCAAAAAATAAAAGGATCAACTATTCAATTTCATTTACTTTTCATCTAACCAATTTACCTCTGAGATATCATTTGGTGAACTGGATTTTTGAGCAAGGCTTATGGCTTCTTCGTGTAGGCATGCATCCATGAATTTATAGCCTTCCTTCAAGGCAAGATTTCTATCTTCATCTGTGACCTCCACATTGAATTATGTGCCCTGTATTTTTTGCTTAATATCATCAGTTTTGTATGTATGGTTTCACTAAACAAAATTGTTTGCAACATTATATTAAAAAAATTTATTTCATATCATTGTTCCTACTTACAACTCGAGACTAAAGATTCATATAGCCACTAGAGCCAAGTTTGTGTTCGCCAAACTTTTCTAGTCTCACTTTTGTAGCCACGGATGTGTCCTACAATCTATGAACAATTTCAAACATCTTAGATTATATATTTACAAATATGAATAATTAGTGCATGATTACAATGTACTTAATACAATCATGACATACCTCTTTTTGCCCTGTGCTGCTTCATTACCTCTATCTTCACATAGCCTTTTCTCCTTTGCATCTTCTACTATTTCATTCCACTCCATTGGTGGAATCATAGCTAGACAGTCGTACTTTGGGTTATCCTTAAGAGCCCTTCTATATTGATCCCGCACAGTCTTTATATGATTTGCTACTCTTTTGAGAAGTAGGTCATTGTCAAACATGTCTTTTCCAAATTTCTCATCAAAAGATGCACTGAGCTGATTTTTTAATTCCACGGTTTGTAAATTCCACCTTTTTAAAAACAAATAAATTGTTAGATCAATAGCTTTAATATATTATAGTAAATGAAAGAAAAGAAAAATTATGTAGAAATGATATGAAACTACGTACCTTTTACGTATGGTGGTCTGAATAGTCTCAATATCATATGAAAAAGATGTTCAAAGAAAACATTATTACCTACAAAAACATAAATGATTTATCAGTCCAAAATGAGTTAATATAAAAATAAATTAAATTTACACTTTAAATAAAAACAATTTTAAAGCACCTGGAAGCTTTCATTCTTTTAATGGAAACATAGTTTTATTATTCAACAATAATGTCCCTTCATATGAACCAGTACTAATCACATGAATTGCTCCAGGAAATGGATCAACTTCAGTAGTACTGCTCTCTACTAGTCTATCAACTAAAACATTGTGACAATTAAAGTAGACACCAAATGAATTAAAGCATACTTATGGATACAATCAAATTGAAGAAATTGACTAGCAAAAATGTTTTTTCCTCGCATTCCATTAAGGATTTAATTCAGGATAATCAAATAGTGTATTAAAGATACCATATTTTTAGAATTCATGATATATTGTTGTTTATGTTTATGATAAGATAATGTGTTATTTTTAATCATCTATGTTTAGGATAGCTTTCAATGGTCCATGGTCTGTTATCACAGTGAGAGTTCAAGAATATAAAAGTATCTATGCACATACATCGTAGAGAAACATAAAAGACAAAATTAAAAAATATTTTTTAAATGATGTTTCAGTTTACTTTTGGATTCAAAGGTTAGAATTTTTTTTCCATGTAAATTTGAAACATTAATTCAAAAAGTAGCACAAAATCTTGCCTACGTAGTACAATATATGTATGTATGTATGTATGCGTGGTGTGTGTATGCATGTGTTTGTGTGTATGCAAGCTTCTGTAGACATCATTCAAGCACTGATATGCTACTTCGTTGTTCATCAACTTGTACAAATACATTACAAAATATAGCAAAACAAGGTTTTACTAGTTCTAGTGGGCATAGATAAGGATGTTTGCATGGCCCTTGTTGCCAACAATGCACTAGGCAATAGTGGACCGACAACCGAAGGAGGAGTCTGCACGTCATCATGAGCTGAGGAATACAACATTGTTAGCAAAGAAATTTGCAATGGATAAAGATCAAATGGGATACTAGCTAGAAATGTCCACAAAAAAAAAGTAAGTGTTATAATGTTGATGAAGACAAACAAAGTGCTACTTACACGAAGGTTGTGCGCAATGACCATCACCATGTTCACCATGTGATGTCACAAATGGCACAAATGTCTATACAAGTACACATAAAATTAGAGATCAAGATCCATAAGATAGTATAAAATATTCATATCTATTGAACTTCTATTATTGCTTTAGTCGAATTACTGCTTACTTGCAAAGATTGGATTCTACGGCCCAATTCTGTTCTCAGTGCCTCTTTCTCCTCACTTTTGTCACCCTCGATGATAATGTTAACAAGTTCATCAGTGTATCTTTTCTTGATTTGTTGGGTGATGAACATTGGGTCAGTACTAAGGGCGATGTTATGTAGATATGAAGCCTATATTTCAGATCGCATTTGATCAGCGGTCATTCTAGCTTTTTCCTATCATTTGTGACATTAAATATCAGTAAAATTTCATCAAAAAAACTCCAAAGCCATAAAGAAAAGAACATAATAATATGACATTTGTTTCTATATTAACATTAAAATTTACAATATTTAATATTTACCTCTACTGAAGGTGTTTGAGATGGTGCATCCATATCGCCCTGTGAAAAAAATTAGTAAGTCTTAGAAATCAACAGTGAAATTAAAGTAATAGAATTACCAAAAAAAAATATTAATAATAAAGTAGATTGTATATGTAAATCATTTTTCTTAAGTTAAAAATTTAGTGTAACTAATGTGTATATCTAAAAAAAATTGACATGTTCTACTTAATGTCTATATGTGCACATATGGTTTAGAAAGAAAAGTTTGGTCGTACAAGAACCCATCATAGTTGACATTGATCCTAGCTGGACATTTCATTGATCATCATGATCTTCATCCATGTCATCATCATCATCGTCGTCGTCGTCGTACTTGTCACTTTGATTGTTGTCATCACCACCACCATCTTCTTCACCATCATCACCATATTCATCACCATCATCATCATCTTCATCACCATCATCATCATGACCATCATCGCCATGATCATGATCGTCATCAACATCATCATCATTATCACCATTATCGTCATCATGACCAAAATCATCACCATCTTCTTCATCTTCACCACTAGGTAACTGTTGTTCCTGATAATCATTTACTTCCTCTTCTGCTTCTTCAATTTCTTCTTCTTCAATCACATTATACTTTATCGGCCTTCCTCTTAGGTCATGTCTAACAACAAATGACCAACCTAGTTTCTATGGAACACCAAAATAAAACACTTGCTCGCACTGGCTTAGAAGAACATAGGGCTCATCTCTGACTAGACCTTGTATTAATCATAGTAAACCCACTATCATGTTCAATAACAGTCCTATCAGGATCATTTTGATTTAGTCGTAACATGAACCATTTGATGAAAAATAGAACTATTTTGAATGAATTAAATTTGCACTCAAGTATATCATCCAAAATGCCATAGTATCAATTTTTAGATTGTTGAGGATGTATGTCAGTTCTAGATGAAATATTGGTGACCGCGAAGACAACACTTATCCCAAAATCACACATTTTCTTCATTTCATCTGACTTTTTTGTGCAAAATTTATAGCCATGGTAGTACATAGCTTTGTGGTGTTTGACCTGCAATTATTCAAACATGTCAAGATTATTTCCATTGATATGTGAGTTGATATTAAACTTATGCGTGATGATTAGTAATCTTATGTGTACCTTTGTATCTCTTAAGCCATATATTAGATCAAGTACCATTTGTGTAACATTGGGATCTCCATTATGATGAGCTTCTTTAACCAACGATACAACACCATCCCATGTTAACGAGTGACCATTTTCTTGAGACTGCTCAATCCATACCATCATCCAATCAAGATTGTTTGTAATATACAAGTGTAGTGCATCCCATCACAACCAACTATAAAGAAGACAATTACACTTGTTAGAAACAACTTATATATATTGATGATGAATAATAATTATTAAACTACAAAAGAAAAAAACTTATAATTACCTCTCACCCTCCTCAATCTACCTTTCCCCCTCAGGTACTCCCCTTCGACTTTGTCATTAGAGTCGGGATCCCAAATGCGATGTACATGAATATCTACTGCAAACTTTGGAAGATATTTAGTAATGTACACCATGGTCTGGTATATCATATATCCCTCTATCATAGAACCCTCAGGACGTGCTCTTGTCGAACCAAGCCCTTCATAAATTTCAAGTGTCTCTCAACCATCCACATTGATCTAGCTTGTACAGGTCCACACAATTCAATCTCCTCAACTTGATGTATGAGGTAGTGTTCTTGAGCATTGAAAAAGGTTGGAGGTAAACAATTTTGCATTTCACACATACGCTGTGGAATTTTTCTCTTCCAATATTTGATATCTTTTTTGTCAATTTCTTTAGATGATAACCACCTAAAAGAGATTCAATATACAAAACCACATCAACAAGATTTCAAATAAAATTATACAATAGATTTAAGAGAAAGCTAAAAATCTAAGAAAAAACACTTCTAACCTCATGTATTTTCCAAAATCATATATAACTTGTTTAAAAATATTGTCAAACTGTTGTGGAAGGGATAGAGGTAGGACAAACTGCAATCATTAAAAATGATCATTTCAATATATTATTAAATAATAAAATAGGTAGTACATTCAATCTTAAAAATATACTATAAATGGAGAACATAACTTACCTTGACGAAGGTATGCCAATCATGTGTTTTCAACCCAGGCCCAAAATCACCTTCCTTTGATAGAAAAGTGCTTATATTTGCAGCAAATTCTATTGGAAATTTTGTTTTTTTTATGACTTCTTTTAATGCATCACTTTGTTGCTCCATCAATAACCAAGGAAGGGCGCTTGTATTTATGCAATCTCCATTGCTATTTGATTCAATGGAAACTTTTAGTGCATGATTGGATTCATGAATGTCGATACAAATTTTGGCAATTTGTTCTCTATCATGCCTTCCATCCAACATTTTCCATAGTGTCTCTATTACATTCTTTCCAATATGCATAGCATCAAACAAATGCGGAATTGGGAGATCCTTGTAGTACGATAACCTACTAAATTGAATAGGATAATTTTTCATTCCTCTAGGAAGTTGGTCATTGATGCCTTGATGACCTTCACAAGCATCAATTACAACATTAGTAAATATAATACAATATCAAAATACAAATTTTAAACTTTGTACGAAAAATTGGATATTACCTCGACAATTTAGTCTATCATATTCCAACTTCCATAAATGAGGTGTCATTCTTCGTGGCCTTGATGATGTCTCTTCTTTCCCATTGAAAAGATGTTTTTCGGAAATTCGATACCTATGATTATTGTGGAGAAAGTGTCTAAACTCTTCAAACACTTGCTTTCTTAAAGTTCTCGAATGATGAGATTTCATCTTCGGACCACAAAATGGACATGCAAATTTTTTCTTTGTCTGAAGATCTACAAGATCATGTAGAAGTGGATCATGTACAATTATCATGCACAACTTAAACATTTGGTAGTAATGTGTAAGCACTATAACAGACCAAAAATATATGATATAAACAATATAACATACCACAAAAATGAGTTAACCCAGGGGCATCATGTATTGTCCATACAAGCATTGCATGGAATTGAAATTGTCAATGTCCTATCGGTCTAGAGATGTCATACATAGTGATGCCATTCCATAACTTCAACAACTCATCAATCAGGGGCTCAATATACACGTTCATATCTTTCACTTGGTATTTACCTAGCAATTGAATGAACATAAACATTACATTATTATTATGACCATTTTCATGCACTATTTATATTAATTTAGATAACTATAAAATGATAAAAATACCTGGCACAATCATTGACAACATTATGTGCTCCCTCTTTATGGACATCCAAGGAGGAATGTTATTATTAATAACAAAAATAGGCCACACTGAGTAAACAGATCCCATATCTCCATATGGATTGACACCATCCGCTGCCAATGAAAGCTTCAAATTATGAGGTTCTTTAAAGTGTGACTATGTTTCTTCTATCTCTTTAAATGCAAAACCATCGACAGGCATTCGCATAATGTCATCTTGACTTCTATTGCATGCATGGTAATCCATAAATTGTGCCAAGGTAGCACACCTGAATAACCATTGAAGATGTGGAATAATGGGAATGTACTGAAGAACCTTGTGAGGCACTTTTTTTGTTATTTGATCTGATCGATATCTACTACTATGACAATCAGAGCATTCTGCTACAAATTCATATTGTTTATCATATAGAATGTAATCATTGGGACATGCATGTATTGTTTGATACTTCATTCCAATCTGATCCATAATGTTGGATAATTCTTAGTACGAATGAGGCAAAATGCTTGATGGTGGTAACAAAAACTCACTAATCAACCTGCAACAACAAATATGAATTGTTAATATAATGAATAGTAATTGTATGCTAACATTGAAGATGACAAAAATGACATACCTTAGCATATGTGACATTGCTAGATTGGATATACCATTCATAAAATTTAAGTTCACCAACAACACTATAGCCAAGAGTAGAGTTGTTTGAGAGCCTTTGTATAAGAGTTTGTGTGCCTTCTCAAGTAAAAGTATATCAATACCATCTTCATCATCATTATTAGATTTGCTAGTACCATCATTGTGAGCCTCTTCATCACCTGCCCCAATACCATCTTCTTCAATCATGTCCTCTGGCACATTATCATCTTCTTCCATGAGAGTGTTATTCTCAGCTTGGATATTCACACCTCCATGTTCCTCCAGTAGGAAATCCACATTTAGCAATGGATGAAAATCGTGGCCCCTTCAACATGACCATGTTTCCTACAATGACTTTGGGCTGTTGTGATTAGAATTCTTTGAGTCTTTAAGCCTTTACACTTCTTGCAAGGACAATAACATTTATTAGGTTTACTTCAGAACTGAGCCCACAATGCAGCCATTACCTCATTTTGTTCAGCGTTCATATTGTCAGGCGTGGTCTTTCTTCATAGGAAAATATATCTGCAAATAAATCGGACATGTTGTGATTAATTTTTATATCTGCACATATGGTTTTTCTTGATTAATGTTTTCAAATGTAACTAAAATGATCCTATAATTTCTAGAAGGTGTAGATGTTTGCAAAATGTGCAGTACCACCCTTCTACCAAAAAAACACACCTAGTATAGAATAATGGATAAGATCAAGACAACAATAATACTGGTCCTTCTATTGATACACCTTTTGAAGGTTGAATAAGGTCCTAATTTTCCTAACCCACTCTATTTTATCTACTATACTTTCTGCTTTCAGCACAATTGCACTATGTGCTGGAATAGAAAGCCATGAAATAAAGATCAACAACCATTTGAGCATAGAAGGTGCCAATTTAATATACAAATATGTGCACTTGCAGTTTGAAACTTGAACCCCAAAAAGACACACACCTTTTAGTACTATTCTGTATGAAACCTTATTGTTGATTTTGAATGTAAGACTTATAGCTACAACATCAGGACCATTTTCCTTTTTTGAGTTTTTAGAACTTGATTTAGCTAGAGCTGGAGAATCATAAGTACCATCATTAATTCAATTATTCAAAGACATTAATTCATTAAAACAATTTGTGGTGCTTGCTAGATAATCAAGAAAACCAAATACTCCATATAAAATTACATAATGGATAAACAAACAGAAACAGTCAATCTCATTTTTCCGTTACTTGATTTAGAAGTTTAAAGGTTCCAATTACAAAACAATTTTTTTATCCTTCGGGGAACTTTTGAAAAAGACCAAAAGCCTTTATAATCACAAGAGATCAACTTATAGTATACTTAAATGTTAGTGAAGATTTGCATTGTAAAGTTTCCTGGAAGTGACTGGCGCATATTACAATTACTATTCCACTTAGGCACCATGATATTGCCACATAGGCACTATGATAAAATTAACCATTTCTATTGGTTGGAGAAACTATGGTGAATTAAAGTATATTGTTGTGAAGGAACAAGGTATGCTCATCAAAACCTTATTAGAGTAGCTGGAAATATAATAGTAAAGTTTGCAATAAATCTTCATGTGAGAATCTTTTCCATGAAGAGTTGGGCTGCTAATAACTTCATAGTCCACATGTTCAATTGATGGTATAAATAGATATGTAGTTCATACTTCTAGCCATCTTAAGCTAGGCATTACTTTCTTATGGCAATCATATTGCCTGAATTGGGCATAGCAAGTCAGCAAGAACAAGGCACATCAAAATCCTTTAAGAGTGCTCAAAAGTCTTGGCACTAATTGGTGGATACTCGCTGTAACAACTTGGTCATCCATTGCTATTTGGGATCTTAGTCATCCATTACTATTTTAAGAAAGATATTGGCAAATATTGTAGTTTGATGTGCACCAATATGAGGAATTAGAAGATAAGGAATCACATTAAGAAGTCAAATGATATGAAGGTATCATGTCGATACTAATGATAAATTAATTCAATTAAATAAAACATATTCATATAGAATTATTGACTAAGACCACTCTTAAAGAGGAGAGATCCACTTTTAGAGTAGGCCTTCAGTGTTCATTATTTACCTTGACATCCTAGTAGGTGCTTCCATGCATCCTCTTTTGAATAGGGCAGCCAAAACCATATGTCTATAAAGGGCTTTCACAAGCCCACATCTTTGATATATGGGATATTTAGGACTTCCATTTGGCCTATAAGTCGGGCATGCTTAATACATAAAGAAGAATGCCTAATCTCTTGAAGAAGAACAGATACATATATACTTGCAGGTGCTTTCCCATGATTAGCTTCTCTAAGAATGCTCCCACATGCATGGCTAGCAAATCTCCCCAAAGTGTTGGAAGCATTTAGTTGAACAGAAGCATGTTGTGTATTAACTGATTCAAAGGTCTTTCTTTTCTTCTGATTTTCTCCATAAGTTGATATTCCTTGCAAGGATGGAATTGACTGCACAATATCTGAAAGGCAATGCTTTCGACTACTTATTTTTGGAGTTATGTCAGATGTGTTACCATGACAAGTTAAAGAATCTAATGTTTGACCTATAAGATGTATACCTCATGCATTAGCTAGATGATATTCAGTTAAAAATAGAAGGCATACAACACACACAATTGACATGCCCAACCCAACATGCTACCATTTTCCATCTCAAAAGTATAGTGAATTAGAAATAGAAACTTGCATGCTGGGGGGATCATGTGAAAGCTAGTTACAAAGCTTTTGAATACAGTTGATGTTTGACCACCAGTTGAAGTCTTAACAAGAGAAGACCTTAACTGTTGAATGGAATTCCTATGCACTAATGATATTCTTACTGTATATGATGAACTAGTTTTCCAATGAGTAGAATGTGATGGGAGCCCCTCCTTTGAAGAATACATTACTTTTCTTAGATGATTATCCTCCATTGATGGATAACCTAAAGTGTCTCCCAGATACAATGCAGACTTAGAAGAAGTGAGATCATGGTTAAAATAATACTTTGTAGCTGATGACAATTTATTAAAAGATTGGATCTTTGCAGGGTTGAGTGTGGATGTATTGACTCCATAATTGTGTCCACCAGCTGAGGGGCTTGAGCCAGTCTGCCATACATTCTTATGATTTGGTTTAGACATCAACCTAGTGTTAAAAGGTGAGCTTCCAATAGAATTTTTTCCAGTATTATTAATTAAGGACAACTAAGAGTTCCTATCCCATGTAGTTGATGGTCCATACTTTCCTCCTTGTTGAATACCCTACACAACACTTAGATGATTTGATGGTGAAGATTCAACAAGAAATTTATGTTTTGGTAAATATCAAGATAATGGTATTCCCTTGTCAAACTCAAATACATCATCTACTAGAGATGAAAATCTTGACTGCAAGCACCCTTGGCCCTGAAGATCAGAGTCTATAAATGCATCAAGATTAGACACAGATTCTGACATTAAATTTGAAATTTTTGTTATCTCTTTGTCTAGAGATGATTGCCCATTGTCTAAAAGGCTCATTTAGATATAAAAAGTGGGGAAAGACTTCTTTTGAAGGCATGGAAGACTGGATAATCATAAGATAACCATAGTAAATTCTGGCCTAAGATATAAGATAGTTCTTATATGCATAAAGGGAGCATAGGAATTAAGGAAGGATTGATGGAAGAAGGGAGGGGAAGATAGTAAGGAAGTACCTTCATTTGGTTAACAATGATGAAGAGTTTTACCTTATTTGAAGGGTGGTAATTGTGAAAGGCTGTGACCAATGCAAGGGGCACATGTGATGAATGGAAGTGACTCTTACATTGTAAGATATAAAGAAGAGGTTTCATTTGAGGAGGGCATCCAAGGGAGATAAAGTTGGGGAATAACATATTAATTTAAAGTGGTGATTCAATTTTTATGACAAGTGTTGAACCTTCCACGAATGATATATAAAAGAAGAAATTTTTTAATGATCATTTACCATTCATCACTTCCAAATACATTAAATCAACACACAATCATCACTCCTCAATTTATGAATTACAACATTCATTTAGTCATTATTTACTAACTATCAAATTTTCAAATAAAAGAAAATCATTCTATCATTCATCAAACATTAGTTGCGAATAAAATTGACTTGCAATCAGTTCTTCAATTAATTCAATCAGTCTATACTAATCATTCAATCGTCCTGAGTGAATAAAGAAATATAAAAGACAAGAAGACCATATGATTTAGATTATTGGATATTCTTATTTGGTCTTTAGCCATAAACTCATGTTTTGTTGAATCTTAACTAGTGCTATGTTTATGCCTATTATTGGCCTGATTTTGTTGATAAAATTTTAACTAGGGTATTGGAGAAAGAAGAGCTGATCAAATTTTAGAACTGCGAGAAACTTCCCTGGAGGGCTTGAAGGAGGTAGTTATATCTTTGAATGTATTTAAAAGTATTTTTTGACAAATGAATTTCTATTTGAAGATATTTTCTAGAAGTAATACACTAATTTTGTTTTGTAGCTCCATGATCTACAGATACAAAACATGTTCAAGAGTACGGCTCAACAAGTCTTTGGTTGAAACAAAAAGAGTTGTTCCTTGTGTTAGGCATTATTTTCTGTAATATATGACCTCTTCTATGCCAAAAATTGGCATTCATTCTCGAAGTATGAGGAAAAGCTGCTTTTTCCCTTAAAATGTAGACAGAGGATATAACTTCTAAAATTCAGGAAGTGTGAGATACTCATCCTCTAATCATACGAGAAACATGAGTCGTGTATTTTTAGATACCTCTTGACGCTTCTTGGAAGCTCATTCCACATAATTTCCATGAGCTAGAGGGTTCTCTGAAGTCCAATTGAATATGAGAATTATTCTTAAAAGATACTATTTTCTCTTCGAACTTTGGAGCTTTAAGTGGTAGCTCAGAAATTGTCAAAAATTACTAATTTAGTTCCATGGACTAAGAAGGTGTTGAATTCTAGATTGGGAAAGAAGACTAGGCACAAGGTCTACATGGAATACCTGATCAAATGGAAGGGAAAGCTAGATATTGAAGCTACATGGATACCAGTGACTAATTTCAAGAAGAAGGGAATAGATCTCAACTTGATTTCTCCCACAGTCCCATGAGGACTTCTTTTGTTGGGGAGAATGGTGTAGTAGCACTCTAGGATCCTTAAGGTCCTATTGAAATTTTTTTTGTGTTTGTCTCTTTGATGGGCCATGGTATCTAATAATAGATAAATGAAATCTCAAAGTGATATCCAAGTGCATCTTGGCATGTTTTCTAAGTCAAAATTCAAAAGTTGTGGAAAAAATGTGAAGTTGCATTCCCTGGGTAAAAAGTTGTCAATGGGTCCAATTGTCTCTAGGAGTATAGTATATGATCCAAGGCCTAGAATGGCTTGGAATAGAGTCTAGACTCATGTGAGATTGGGGAACCATTTGGTAAGGTTCTACACACCTAGGCTGAAAGGAACCAAACATTTCCAAAAGTTGTCAAGAAATTGAAAAGTTGTCAAGTTGCAAGTTTGACAACTTTATGTGAAACTTTTGTAACTTGGTTCAATATTTTACCAATTAGTCACCCACTCCTAGAATTTAGTATGGGGAAGGTTTAGGAAGGCTATTTAAACCCATCCAAACTAGTTTGTATGGTTGGATGTTGTGTTTTTCAACTAGAATTAATTGAATGCTGACCAATTTTGATTGTACAACTATGCAATGGTGAACATCCACAATCATATTGATTGAAATTTGAGTTATTTTACATTTAGTAGTTAGAGTATGTGGTCTTGATACTTTTTACATAATTGTGTGTATTCTTGATTAGTTTTGTTGGGTTAATACTTATTATTTTGTACTCTGCTGGTCACTGGACAAACCCAAGCAGTTTCAAAAGAATGGAGTCTAGATTCATTTATTGTGGTTAAAAATTCATGGAATTATGGGAAATGAAAGTAGACTCTATATACATTATGTCATTTTTTATTGGAATGGAAGAGTTGTAGTTTGCTATTGTTACCAACCATCCCTAGGCGTGAGAATATATTTTGTATTTCCAAGCACCAACTTTAGTTGTAGGCTCCATTCATTGCTTATCTTTTGGACAATTGAAGATAAAATAGGGCTACACCACAAGGACATTGATGTAGTACATATCATATGCCAGATTGTATAGAGCAACAAAATTCTATCCTCCATTACAATGGCATGCCACAAATCCTATTTATCTTAAGTGTGTCTCTATGGACTATTGATCAAACCTTCAGCGTGCTCATCTATTGATCAACTCTAGAAATAATTAACACATGCTCAAATATTTGATAATTGTAATTAATATGTTTATAAGCTATACAACTATCAAGAAGACAAATTATAATTGAAATTCTTAAATTTGATCAAAACACTGAGTTGAACATGCTGCAATGATCTCATGGGAATACATAGGCATTCGAGTGCTATAAGGATAGTTTAACATAATTCTAAAGCATGTTCTACTAAATGTGGTTTAATATTGGTTCACTTCAATTATCAGGTTATCTGATCACCTAAGAGACACTAGTGCCCCATATGCATGTAATGCTGAAACATATAAATATTCCTTCACAAGTATCCTCCTTAATGGATTTAGAAGAGATGAAGAATTATTTTTTTAAACTCGCGTTTGTGCATTGATCAACTTATGGTTCCAAAGGAAACAACAGTGTTCTTTTTTTAGGAAAAAATTTACCAATAGCCTATTTTTAAAGAAGGGATACTTTCTTCTTGACCTTAACACTTTTTGACATTATTTAATTTGGTATATTTTTGTCATAAATTTTTGTATAGAATAGTGCGCTAAAATAAGCATAAATTTGTGGAGCTGAAATTAGAACTTTCTTAAAGGAAGACAAGGTTTTGTTTGGACTCTGAAATTTAACTTTTGACCAACAGACTAAGAGGACTTACCCATAATTTTGGCACTATGCTTCATCATCTATTCAAGATTATATCTGTGTCTTCAATCTGTGAGCAAAGAGCAAGTTTGATCATTAATTTTAACTATTTCATGGGGCTCTAATGTTTTCTATTTTATAGCTGACCAACTATTGAAGAATTCATCTACCTTTGATTTTGCTTTGCAAAAGAGACCACTTCTATAGCTTACCATTAGCCTGTTACAAGTTGAATCATCCCAGTCGTCACTCTTTAAAACATGTCGATGCCCCTTATCATCTATCTTGTATAGCCTTATAATAAATATCAGTTATGCTTATTACACTATCCAAATTCTCATTAAGACTTACAAATGGCATTTGAGTTCCTTCTTGCCTCTTTGATCTATTACTCATTGACTACATTACACAATGCAAAAGATATCCTTCTCTAGTGATATTTTTTGGATTATTGGTAGACCATTTCCCACCAAAGTGAACATTGTCCAATATCTCATATGTAACAGCATTGTGAATAAAAAATATTTTCATAAGTTTACCTAGCCACATCATAGCCTGATTCAGCATTCCAAGGCTACAAAAATGATTAAGCAGTGTACTATAGGACACCGTATCTGGGAAAAAACCCATTTTAAAATGTTTTTCTAAAAAAGTAACAACCAGACCAAGGGAATCCTTGCAGAGCCCATCCAAAATTGTATTGAAAGTTAATGTGTCTGGAGAAAATCCTATGGAAACAACTCTCTCAAGGAGATTAAAAGCTAGCTGAGTCATTTTTGTAATGCAAAGACCATTTATCAAAGTATTGTAGGTAATAACATCAGGACAACAACCACGACATGATATCATGTTCATGATCTCCAAAGATCACTTCATATCAGCTACCTTACAGTGAGCATTAATTAAAATATTGTAGGTAAACATATCAAGGGACAAGCCATTGCTTGGCATGAGGGTACAAAGCTGATTTGTTGTACTTATCATTTCTTGTTTACAAAATCCATTAATGAGAGTATTAAAAATAACGACATTAGGCGCAAGCACAATTTTTAATCATTTTCTTTTCTAGCCCATTGTCCATCAATCAATGAGCTATAAGTGAAATTGTCAGGAAAAATGTGTCGATTTACCATTTCTGTAAGGAATCTATGTGCCTGCTTTATGTAGCTTATCTTGCAAAGCCCGTTCATAAAAGGAGTGTAAGCAATAACATCAGGTGGAATTTCTTTCTTGTCCATTTGTGCCCATAGTTTAGAAGCTTGTCCTACATTACCATTCTTGAGATGTTCATCAATCAATACACTTTGTACAGTTTTGTCACGAATCAAACCTTCTCCAAACATTTCCCTCAAAAGAAAATCTGCCTCCTGTATATTACCTTCCTTGCATAACCCCATTGTAAGAGTAGTATAAGTAATCACATGAGGCAAAAGACCACTCTTTAACATATTATCAAATAGTTTGAATGCAACACTTATGCAGGCAACCCTGCAGTGTCCAACAATAATGATATTATACGTAAAGTTTTTTGGAGCCAAACCATTTAGAATTAGTTGGTTTAAGAGTCTGACTACTTCTTCTAGCCTACCAGCTCTACAATGACTTGAAATGAGCTATAAGTGCACATATCAGGAGGTATGTTCCTTTCAATTATGTAATGTAATATTTGATTGCCTCGCTTTTCTCTGCCAAACTTGAAATAATAAGCAATGAGTGTGTTGATCCCTAGAGAAACCTGGCTAATGTTGATAGAGAAATGTGCTTGGACATTGCAGGAGTGGATTGAACTTCAAGAAATTAATTTGGATTGTGTTAGGGATTGAACTGTAGGAGTCCATTAGATTTTGATAGTTTTGTGTTCTATTTTTTGACTCATCAAATTTGTTTGCCTTGCTTTTGGATTACTAGTATTTATGAATATCTTAGGAGGTTGTTATAAGCACCAGTTTGAAAACTCTAGTTAGGGAACAAAGCAAATGAGAAATGTCTAGTCCAAAAAAGGCAAACATTGTATAGGGTGCATATAAATATATTCAAAACAAGGCAAGAAATGAGAATCTATAAAACAAAACTTCAACTTTCCTTTGTAACACTGGGAAGGAGACTCTTCAACGTTTCCAGTTTTTATTTGATCCTTTCACGCCACCTTCTTTCTGAAATCTCTTTCAATGGATCAACTTTGAAGCATTCACGAGCTCTCCTCTGCTACAATCAACCACCAAAGAACCCAAGATGTCAAACTCTATTGGTGCTGATGCTATTAAACCCTTTTGTTGTATACTCCTAGCCACAAATCATAGTAGTAGAAAATGGTTCAGTGCACGAGTCTTCTGGGTTGCGTAACAATAAGATTAGGGCGGAAAACATAACTTTTTTCAATTTTTGGTTAAAGATGAGCCCGTGTTGGTCAAAATTTTGACCAACACGGGCTCATCTTTAACAAAACTCATCACAATTCGACCAAATTGATCCCAAATTATTAGATGGTTGAAAGTTTTGGTCAAAAATTTGAGTCAAATGTACTAGTGTAGGTTGATCATTGTAACTTCCCTCTTGATATTTTAGGAATATTGAGAGATGAACATGAAAGCCAATTGGTCAAATGTTTTGATATTGGATGGTATCTTAGAGAACCACTCCATGGCTTGTTGTCCAAGGCTTCTAGGAAACAGTCACTTTAGGTATGTCATGTCATGCAAAAATTCCATACTCAATGTATAGAATTGTTTTAGATGGTCTTGTAGATTTGATGTTCCAAAATATTTCTCATACTTTGGTATTTGTACATATTGTGGGAAAGGCATGAAGGTAATTTTCTTATCAAAGGGGAGAGAACACACCTTTTTGAGGCTAAATTCTGCGAGTTTCATTTTTTCTCTCTTCATTCTTTCCATTTCCATTTGTAGATCTTGGACTTTTTGTGTGATAATGTCTAGGGGTGACTCTTCTTTATCTCATTTTAAGTTTGTCACATCAAATTAGGATGGAAATTTTGCACCTTGTTGTGCCAATGCTAGTATGTAATGTTCCTTATGTTTCTCATGTATCTTGTCCATGATGTCGACAAGCTCATGATCTTGTTGAAAATCTTCAATTTTAGTTTCAATACTCTTGGCATCCCATATGTTAGATGAACCCATTATGGCCATAGATTTTGAATTTTGATTGAACAAGGGTGACTTGTGAATAGCTTTGTTCTGTGAGCAATCAATTGTTGTATTAGGTTCAAGGAGATTTAGAGGTTTTGTGGGCTTAATGGTTCTATTAGCTATTCTAGCACTCACTTGTATGGGCGATCATTTTGATTTTGTAGCTATACTAGTTTTATGTAATGACATGAAATGTGAATTGGATTCCTTTAGTTCTTAGGCATTTTTGAAATGTGAGGGTTTCCATTTGACCACAATTTGTCTATAGTAACAAGCTAGGTTGGAGAAGGCATTTGTCAATGTTGATAGGATGAGTTTCATTTTCATGAAGTCAAGTAAAGGGACGAATGTGTGTCTCTAAACATCTTTGACTTGATGTACAAAATGAAGCAATGAAAATTGTTGGGTTGATAATTTTTTTGTAGCTTTGCTTGTTTCAAGAAGATGTTTTCAGTCAAATATGGAATTTCTTAGATTTTGTAAAATACCAGCAAGGAAAAGGGTATCCAAATTTATTATTTATTTGCAATTATTATGCACACAGATGGCCTCTATTTTATGTTTTTCTCAAATGCGGTATAGGATTGGTTAGATACATTGTTTAATTGATCATATGTGTTGTTTAAATGCTCAAATGTGCTATTTGAACTATCATATGTGTTGTTTCATAATTCAGATGTGTTGTTTCAAGGTTTATATGCACTATTTCATAGGTATATGCATTATAATAGAGATTGAAAGCATTACAAGAAAATTCAAAAGCATTATTTTATGTAGTGTATGCACTACTTTAGCATTGTTTAGCAATCCTCTTATTTCAAATTTGGTTTTTCGATACCAATTTGAAGTTTGTCTTTCTGGAAGGATTGTGATCCACACTAGTGTTTTTCATTAAGTCTTAAAGAACTTCCAAGCGCAATAGTAGCAGAACCAAAGAAAAATTTACAACCACATGCACCTAGAAATGAAAGAAAATGGCTTCCTAACAAGGTTATCTAAACTCGATGACTAGTGGGTTTTAGTGTTTAACCAACTATGTTTAGATTAACCTCTCTTGTGATAGAGAGCTTCCCACCAATGCTAAGGAGGTTTGGCACAATCCCTTATGGGACTACTAGAGGAAGGCTAAGTTTTAAACATAGGTGGCTTGCATTAAATTGGGAATGCAAGATTTGGTGGCAATCCCTCTCACTAACCCTACTAGGGAAACTTGGGATGTAGCTTTTCTATAGAAAGATAATCCTACCTAGTGGAAAGCAGGAAATGGAAATCACAATAGGTCTAGGAGTTTGATCACCCGAGGAGAGTGAGAGCATATCCCTACTATTTTAAATTCCCAATCACAACAGTCACAAAGTTTTAATTACTAGCCCTTATACTATTAAAGATAGAGGGACTCCTATTTAGGCTATGTGTGGATTCTTTCCTCATTCAATTGTGACTGATCTTTACAGTAGGTTAGGCATTTTGATCAACTCAAAGGAGTTAAGAGCATAGGCCTACTTCTATTTCACATTAGTGAGATTGAATGTTCCTATTAAGCTATGTTTGGAACTTAGAAATGCCACACTTTTAATCAATAAAATCTAAGGTCCACTTACCTAATTCGGAGCTAGCAAACGCTAGTTACATTTATGAGGGTCTTCATTCTTGTTGCACACTATCTACAATCTGAGAGCTTTTTCATTATCTTGGAAGGGCCCTATAAGAAAATGACATTTGGATCTAGAAGTTAGATTCAAGAAACTATAATTTTTACCAAATGCACTATAGGAATACTCATATGCATTACAAAAAGCCCTATATGCACTATTTAATCTTTCAAATGCACTGTAAAAAACTTTATATGTGCCTTATAAATGATCAAATATGTTAGAGAATTCTTCAAAAGTGTTATAGAAAGACGCAGATACATTATATAACTATATAAATGTGCTTTAGAAAGATGTAAATGCATTGCAAAACTATTTAAACACACTTCAAAAAGATCAAATATGTTAAAATAGAGTTCATAATCATCAAAATATCTCTCTGAAGTGTTAAAACAAATCTTAGAAGCATTAGAAGATTTAGATCCAGCCCTTGTGTGCTTGGGGAAGACTTTGGAACATTGTTCTTGCTGATATGAGGCCCTGTGATCACTGTAGAACTTGTATTTGATTTGATCTACATAAGACAATTGCAAGAAACATAGATCTATACTAGAAATGAAAGATCAGACTAATTTTTTTGAAAATAGAGAGACTTTTAGTTCAACCCCATGGTGGGCACCATTTTGTACACGGTGCAAATGTGTATTCATGAAACCTTAATGTATAATGTAGATATACTGATGACAAACTAGACTAAACCCAAGATATCATCATTAGAATGTAATCTCTACAAGTGTCTCATGTTTCCCTAACTAAAACTACTAAAATAGCTCTCAGACTAGCATCTTAGTGACAGTTCTAGAATGGGAGTATGCTTAAAATATAGATCTACAAGAATACATGCAAGATCTACAACTAAAATGTGGATTATATGTGAAATACAACTCTTAGAATGCTCTTAAAATGGTCATGCAATGAACTGACATATAATAAATGATGCTAAATAACACAAAATAATGCTAAAATGCTATGAACTTGCTAGAATGATAATGCTAAAATGATGAATCAAAATGCACCTATAGTGTAGATGCCTAAAAATTTGGTCCTTTTCCTCTTGGATTTCCCTCCTATTTATAGGATTTTGGAAGGGTTTGGGGTAAGAATTAGAATTTTCACCTTTGACTAATGGGTGAAAGTTAAACTAAAAATATCTCATAAGAGACTAGGCGGAAGAGTCCAACAGACTTGGTTTTGAGGATAATTGAGGATATTTTAAATTCTTTTAGAATGAAAAAGGGAGATTTTAAATCTTGTGAGGATAAATTATTTTATTGATTTAATAAATGTCTTATTTATTCTCAACACTTTATCTTTTTCTTCCTCCTTTTTTGAATTTCATTTTATGAATTTGCATTGTTTTTCTCCTCTCTTAAAGTTGATTTAGGTCTTGTGTATTTGATAGATAATTAATGACTTGATGTGATTTTTGATTTGAAAGTCTATTGTGTTTCTTCTAATTTTCTCTTTTATTTGCATTGATTGATCGAAATTGCATGATTTAGGTCTTTGCCAATTTTTGGGTGTCTACAATGAAATCTGTAATGCCCTGCCAGGGAACCCATAAGAAATTAACCTAAAATGTCACTAAGTTTGCCAAACAATTATTTTTCAAAGATTAAAACAAAAATAGATAATATAGTGAAAGCCATAACTCATAAACATACAAACAATACATTAAAAAATTGCATCTCTTAAGGGTTCCATGACATTGAATCACATACATAATTTTTATTAAGACTGAATTTGATACATAACGAAATTCTCATCATAGAATTGTTGGAATTAACAATGGGCAAGTAAACTCTAAGCGGGTTGGGCAAGTGTGGGGGTTGAATCTATGATTCAAAACTTTAACCATAAAACATTCACCACACATCCATCTCACAATTTGCATGTAAATTGAAATAGCTAGCTACACATGTTCATTGATAGCATGAAAAAAATAACAAATAACATAGTAAATTTGTTACCCAGAAACCCTCCAATGAGAAGGTAAAAGTGGAGTGGGGTTGACACCCTCAAATCTTCACTACTATAGTTGTAAAGTGTAGCCATTTAAGATTACAATAAGTTTTATCATAAAATATGAGCTACCTTGTGAAAGATTTTCCCTATTAAAGGCTTACAAAGTCTATCAATATTACCCTATTAAAGAATTTTAACACTTTGCTAAAAGTGTTCCTTATTAGAGGAGTTCAACTTACAATAAAGTAAGCACCTTGTTAAAGAATTTACAAAAGCTTGCTAGGACTACTTAGTGATGATATTTTTATTGATTCACCTGTTAGAATGTATTAGCCTTGATCCTTTGGCTAGCACCTCTACTAGATATCAGATCTCCTCTTTCCTAATGTGTACTTGATCCTCCTAATCAAATGTATCTCTTCTATCCTTTAACTACACTTCTCTATTCTCTCTAACCGATTCTACAATTCATAACATGATCATAGACTCCTTTGTCACCATGAATGTTATGTCTATACTTAGCATTTTCCCTTCTCTTCTCATCTGTGCATACGTGATTATTTTAATGCTTTTCCTCCTTAAGAAGACTTAGGTTACCTAGGGTTAGGTAGGAATCAATGATTGTGATTCACACATTTTTCCACTTAGAACATGCTGGAATTAAAAATAGGAAAGGTAAACTTCTGGGGGGGGTGCAGGGTGGGTGGGGGGGAGGGGGGAGGAGGGGTGGTGGGTGAAGGGGGGTGTATCAGAAGTTCAAAATTCAACCAATAAAAAATTCACCATTCATACATCACATGCATTCAATATATATTAAATTGAAATAACATGTAAAACAAATGCATCTAAAACATGTATTCAAACACACACATTTGACACTAGATTCGATTACCTAGAAACCCTCGAAAGGAGAAGATAAAATTGGAGTGGGGATGACACCCACAAATATTTACTCCTACGGAAATAAAGTGTAGAGAATTAAGGTTACAATAATTTGACCATGATACATGATCTACACTATGAGAGGCTTGCCTTGTTAAAAGCTTATAGAGACTGTTAATTCCCACCTTGTTAGAGGATTTTAACACTTTGTTAGAAGTGTGCTTGGTTAAAGGAATTTAGGTCATTCACTTGGACTGCCACCATGTTAAAGGATTTTGTACAACCTGTTAGGACAAATTTTCCTAGGATATTTAACTAAAATCACCTATTAAAATGTCTTAGCATAGATCTTGTGAATGAATGGCTCTTACTTGCTTGATTAAAGATCAAATCCACACAATGTCCTTCTTGATCCTCTATGATTAGATGTAACAATGCTATGTCCTTCTTTGTTCTTTGTTCTCCTCTAACTGGTTCTGCAATTCACTCTCACTGCTAAGTCACCTTGAATTCTTTGTAAACAATTTGATCATTCACTACTTGTTATCTTGTCACTCTCCTTGCTCCCATTACAAAAAGTTTAGGTCTCTTTCTTCCTTATAAATACTTTGGTATCTTAGGGTTAGGTATGAATCTATGATTGAGATTCATTTATTTTGCCACTTAAACCTTCCTATTTTTTGATTGGCTACATGTAATTGCATAGGGAATTTGCATATAGATTCATCCTTATCTCCAAAAGATTGAGATCTATCTTTAAGTCAACATAAAAATGGTTTACATAGTTTTTTGTGTCATAACAAACAAATATGTCCAATCTATGTTACTCAACATATGAAGTCACTCAGCATGGTCTATCTGCTCAGCACATGAGTGACTTGACACTCATTGCAACTCAACATCAACTATTATTCACATATTGTGCTCGGCATGTATTACTAGTTCAACCTGAACTAAGTAAATGACTTAAGTTTTTTGATGCTCAATTGTCAAAACCAATCTAAGATTAACAATCTCCCCCTTTGACATGAGTGTCAAAAATAGTTGAGTATACATAATTAATCTAATCTTCTCAAGTATGACATATCCATGACTCGACTTATATAAAAAAATTTAAAATTTTAAAATTTTGCAATAACTTATATACCTCAAAATTTATAAGTCCCCTTGAGTTAATATATCTTTTCTGTATCCAAAATCTATTCTCCATTCTGAGTAGATTTGTCTCTACTGATAGTCTTTGACTTCAATGCACTTATACTCTTTCATATAATATGCTCTGTTTCTTCCCTTTTCCTATTCTGGTGTAGTCTCCCTTTTTGTTTATCTCTCCTTTCATGGCTAACTCCCCCTTTTTTTATTCTCCCCCTTTCACTTTTTTTTCTTCTTTATCTTTGCATTGTTGCTATATTTTTTTTATCTCCCCCTTTTTGATACTTATATCAAATGGGCTGTACACTAATAGTGTGTTTGTCCAAAAAGGATTTATGGACTTACATTATTATTTTCAAAGCTGCATCCCAGCTATCACATGCAACATCCAATGACTTAAGTTAGATTGCTAGCTCGATTGTAAGGTGTACTAGGCCATCTAGTGTAGAAAGATTGGGATCTTAGTAGAGTTTCTACATAGCCTAGTTCTTTATGGAGAATTTTGATGTGTGCGGTAAGGGAGTCTTGAATATTTTTCAATTTGGCTCTTATATTAGCCTCTTCTGATATTAACATAGCTAATTGACTTTGTGACTGAAGCAATGTGTGAAAATATTCTCACTCTTAGTTGGGTTTTGAGGTAGTTGTGTACCTGAAATGTTTAAATTCCTCTCCAAACTCAGAATTATATGTCCGGTCTCTTCGGTGAAGAGTGTAGGGTTACACAGTTTGATGTACAATGAGAAAATATTCTCAAGTACCTTCTTCACATCCTCAACCTTGGTTGCCATTGCAACTTGTGTTAGTACTATATCACCAGATATCTTCTCATTGACTTTTCTAATAGTTTAGCATTTGTATCTTGCTCTTTGTTACTCACCTTTTCCAAAATATCTAACAATTGTTCCAATAGTGGCTTTGTCTCTTTAGATGTTGGCAAGTTGAATGCATCTAAGAAGATGTCTTTAATTTCTTGCAATGCCTACCTATACCTATACTCTTTCCTGAGTATTTCCTAGCGCTTCTTCTTCTCTAATGCTTGTTGCAACATGTTTAATTTTGCTAGTGTCATTGTTGCATAGTCAAATTTAGGAAACATTATCTCTTCATCTAAAGCTACATCTCCATAGTGAATTACCTTTTCAATCTTAGAAGAGCTTGAGCCTAGTGCTGAAATTTGCAGGGGTACAATTTCCATGCTCATCTTCTAAAGGATTTTTGTAGGACATGTGCCAGATGTTGGTAAGGTTATCAATTCTTGAATGGCCTCTTGTTCCTTTACCTTTTTTGATTGCTCCTATTCTTTAGGCTTTTCTTCATCTATGACAATGATTTCAGTGGCACCTTGTGCTTGTTCTTCAGGTACAAATGCATCTATATATCCTGCTTGTTCTTTTGTTGTCTCTTTTTCTTCTTTTTTAGTCTATCTCTACACAATTTTATCATCTTTAACACTTGTGTCAACCTTTGTAGATGTGTCTACTGATGTTTCAATTAAACGTTGATCACTAGTAGCTGAAAGGATGGTAGAAGGTGGTTCTTTTGTATTCATCTTGTCCCTTGTGATGTTAGCTATTGCCTTTTGAAGTTCACCCACACTAACCAATACTGGGTTTTCACATAACCTTGCTTGTAGTGTAGATTGATATAGTATCTTTTTCAAATCTTCTACAATTAAAGGATTGATGTTCTGAGTAGAGACATCAAGGACATCCTTGATAGTTACAATTTTTGTAGTTACATTAGTGTCATGTGGAGGACTGACACTTGACATTTGTGTGTCTTGCACACTCTATTCTTCTTATTGTTGTTCAGTTGTAGCCATGTCATCATCTTTCTTTTGTGTTTCCTCCTCAATAGTATTATTTGTTAGAGTAAATAATTAATTATTTATTATTTATTATATTTATTTAAGCTCACTTAGGTTAATGCATTTATTTATTAGTTGTAGTCTAGGAGTTTGTTATAAGTTGTTGACAATACAAGAGTTTGTTCTCTTCTAAGTCATACTTATCCTCTCACCTTATTTGAGGACTTTCCACCTCATGTGGATGTATGCTTAGCACACTTATCTCCTAGCATCTTCTAGCTTGTTCTATGAGATTCTTTGAGCTCTTTATATTCGAGCTCCCTCATTGTATTTTCAACATCACATATGGCATTATTGTAAATACATATTTTCTTGTGTTTGCATATCTTTTTCTCTCACATGTGTTTAGGGTTTTTTCCTTGCTCCATGCTCTTCCTTCCTTGGCTTCCCTTTGATAGGTTATCTACATGCAAGTGATCTTGGGCATCTTCGGAGTTGGATTTCATCAACTCCAACATGGTATCAGAGCCTTCCTGCTGCATCTTCGAAGTTGGATTTCATCAACTCCTACATGGTATTAGAGCCTTCCTATTGCTGCTTTATTGAAGGTTTTTTGAAGCTGTGATTTGAAGTCACAAAACCTAGTTTGTTTATGCATTTTTTCTTCAAATAAGGGGTAGAGCATTTTGGGCCCAAACAGACACTGCCATTCGATTTAGAAGGTGTTTTTTAGCTAGGATCCATATAAAATTTGTTGATTTTGAAGACAGGGCTTCAAGGGGCAAATTTTCTTTGTTTTCGGCCCTGTTGTACGGACTATACAGATGCAACATTGAATTTTTCTTTTTAAAAATATAGTCACAACACCACTAAGTGGCCACCAGTGCACCACTGTGGCACTACCTAAAGGTTGCCCGCACTTCGATTGATGCCGACATGCCACCTTTATCGTGCCCGACCTCCACCTTAGCTACACTGCCACTATATGGGTAGCCTCCACTGTGGTGCCTCCCCAACCTGCCACTTGTTCAAAGTCTCTACTCTACTCAGAGAGATCTTGCTGCTCTTGTGCCACCCTCCCGAATCTGCCTATGTGGCAGTCTGTTATTCGCTGATAGTGATAGCTTTTGCCCAGTCAGTAGCACCCTATCTACGTTAATGTTTTGCAGCACAGTTGGCATAGCATGGGGGTGATACGTGGCATAGGTGCCACATGGCACTCTACCATGTCAGCCTGTTGCCAGGTGGGTTCTCTTTTGGTGCGATGATCATTTAGCCATCAATTTTAAGCTCATTGTTTGCTAACATTGGCATGAGATCACTGCATCTTGAGCCTTTTGCACCTCTCCAAGGGTCTTTTTGACCTACTTATGGTTTTTTGGCCATAACTTGAGCATACGAAGGTATTTTTACAATCCAAAAGAAGTGTTAGAAAGCTAGTTTCAAGACAGAAACATTAGTGTAGGTATTTTCAAGTTTTGATGCAATTTTTTACTTTTTTTTGCAGTCAAAGAATAAAGTTATTTTTTTGACTCTAGCATGCATATCTTTTGCATCCCATGTCATTTTTTTGGAAATGTTATATTTTTGGAAAGTTGATTTTGTCACCTTTTTAGAAATGTTGTCTTTTTCCTTAGATTCTAGCCCATGCTCTTTCTATCATATTTTTGGCATTTTTTCTATATGGTGGATATCTTGGGTGTTTTAGGTCCGAGGATCATTTTCCTGGCATGGTTTGTCATGTCCCCTTTTCAAATAATTAAAAAGAATAATCTTTTCTAAGGCGGGCAGGCCTGAAAAGGTGAAGTTTCAAAAAAAGGAGATAATATTTGGAAGCTAATGGACTAATAAATGAAAATTATTATTAAAATATGTTTTATTAACCCCTCTTGGACATGAGTTAGGGTTATGCCCTCTTTTAAGGAGTTTGGAGGCATTTTGGGCTCATTCTAGGACTTGATTTTTGCTCATTTCTTTGTTGTTTTTCAGAGGTTGCCAAACTTGTGGAGAAGGAGACCCAAGAATGGGAGTTTTCAAGTTTCCAGGAAGGCTATGGATGGGAGTTTGAATCCATTCCATGTGCATGCTCATTCAGAGTTTGCCTTTGTGCTAAATAGTGCAGATTTGTGGGTTTTCGGGTGTGTTTTTGTAAGAGTTTGGTGTTTCCAGTTGAGTATTTCATATCAGTTTGCGTTGCTGCTGTATTTAAAACTTTTAAATGTTAAAATAGAGCTGAATATATGTATTTTTTCATGATTATGCTTTTGTGACAGATTATTAATGTTTTTGTTGTGTTTCTGGGCTATTATGTTTTGTTTTCGAGAGCCCGATGAGCATTGTTTTTATCCTCTGTTTGGGAGCTGTTGTGTAAATGTTATATAGATCTAGAAATTTCATTTTGTAGGCTATTATGCTGCTGAAATTTCTATAAAAAAATGTCCACTTTCAAATTAATTAATAATATGTGAAGCTGTGAAGTTTTTGGCACTATTTTGGGGCATACCCAATTTGGGGTTTATTGAGAAATTGGTGGATCTTTGAAATATTGGTTGTTTGATTTTAAAGATCTGATTAGAGGCTTGAAATATCATATAAAATCAGAAAAGGGAAATTTCAGTGGTATAAGAGCTATGATCTTGCTAGCCTGAGGGTTTGTAGAAGTTTGCATGTCAGTTTTGACAACTACCCAAATCTTGCATGTCAAAATTTATGGTTGCATGCTACTTCTAATCATTTGTATTATAGTTCTTGGTGAATTTGGTGGTTGCATGTTGCTTCTAATTAGTTGAATGTCAAAATCTATGGTTGCATGCTACTTCTAATCATTTGCATGTTAGTTCTTGGTGAATTTGGTGGTTGCATGGTTCTTCTAATCAGCTGCATGTCAAAATCTATGGTTGCATGCTACTTCTAATCAATTGCATGTTAGTTCTTGGTGTTTGAAGAAGTTATAACCTATTGGGTTTACACTCTACTTTATCTAGAATGGACAGATATAGTACAGAGTCTCATAGGACACGATCTTGGACAATTGATATTCAGAGTCAGAATAGTAGAAAGGATGGTTATTTAGACATTCAAGATAAACTTAGAAAAATAAGCCATGACATGTCTGAATAGTTGGTTGAGCACCACCGTATGATGAATAACATCTTGTCTAACCCAGCTAAGGTGGATAAGTTGACTGGATTTCTATTTGGCAAATTTTCTCATAGGGCAGATGACACAATTACCAAGAACTTGAATGAGGAGTTTGAGAAACTAGCTTATAGCCAGGTAGAGGTCTCAGATTCTACTCTGCCACAGGAGGTAGTGGGTTTAGATGATGATTATGAGGATTTTGTTGTGCATGATGGTGAGATACTTGGTAGAGATGAGCAGACATTGAGCATTCATGACTTTGCTGAGAAAGAGTACCAGGCACAGTTAGATGCTTCATCACATGAGGTTGAGGTAGGTAGTACTTCACATGATTTGTCCAGCCAGCTGAAGGTGAACAAAGATAGTATTGTGACCTCATTATCTCATCATGACAAGATGCAGGATATGATAGAGGATCACATTCAGATGATTCAGTTACAGGGTAGACATAAGGGAGTTTAGGCAAAGTCTCCTTGTGTTGACTTACAAGCGATTAGGGAAGGAATGGGAACGATGAAGTTGGGTTATTTACATCTTCTATTAGATCATGACCATCTTCTTAGCCTTGATAGAGACTATTTAGATGCCTTGAGGAGGAAGGAGGAGGAAGTTGATAGGCTTTCTCACGAGCTTGAGGACACTTGAGCTTCTTTGGTAAATACTCCATTGGCATTACAAGACTGAGAGAGACATGGGGATAAGCATGGCATGGAATTGAGTTTAGTTTCATCTTGCACTCCTAATACTCAGCTTTCTACGAATGGTAGATCATATGTGGACATTGATAATGTTGGGATTTCATCTTGCATTCACATCCAGGATATAGGGACAATGTCAGACAGGTATGTGGAATTAGTTGGTATTGGTCATATTACTTAGATGAGGAGTTTGCTTGAGTTACCAGCTGATTATAGTTTATGGATATGGACTTGAGATTTTTATATTGGCATTTGGGATTCAGTTGATTGGAAATATTTAACACTTTTTGGTAGTAGTGATTGTTTGGGTGCTATCATGGATTTGATTATTAGATTGCATGGTGTTGTCTTTTCTTGTGCCAAGAGCTTATCCAATGTTGGTATTAGTTTTTATACACCAATATTGGGCTTTGTTCATATATCCAGTCAACCTTTTTTGCTGAAATGTGTTGATGATCTTTCATATTTGGTAGTGTGTACAGATGAGTCTAAGGATCATATTGGCATTGATGACATCCAAGAGGATGTAGTGAGCAGTTTTGAAGACTTAGTTTCCTTGGTGGTTTCTTTTGGTACAGAGGAGTTGGATAATAGTGCTACAGTTTTTGATACTCCGTATGTTATATGAGCTTTGGAGTTGATTTTCATGATATGGATGGTAATACTCTAGAGACCAGTAACCTTGAGGATACTCCTTTAGATAGTGCGTCAGAGGAGATTTGTAGGATACAGTCTAGCCCAGTGCCATCATGTGTCTAGTCAGTTGAGAGTTAGTGAGCGAGACATTGTTATTGCTTGCCAACATTTCGATGTTGCTCGTCAATTGTTACCATTTTATGGATGGGGTTCTCCTACTAGTGATGAACAGGGAGGTAGTTATCTTTCCTTGATAGAGTTCCACTATTTATGGGAGGCTATTCAGATTCTGAGATAGGATTATATGCAGTTGGTAGCTGATAGAGATTATCTTATGGAGTGGGGAAATACAACATACAATGCATTGTTGGCCAAGGAAGATGAGGTGAACGAGCTTACTCAGCAGCTTGAGGTGACTTCTAAGATTCTTAAGAGTACACAATTGGATTTCAAGGAGTCAAAATTTCATTTGACTAAGGCGACCATGGAGTTAGAGCAACTACAGTCTTTACTAGATTCTGTACAGTCACAAGCTATGGTGTCTAGTTATCCGAGGATGTCCACGGTCGAGATTGTCAAAGATAGTGGAGATGGGGATGCATCCATCCTTGATACTAACATTGGCATATCAGGTTCATCCCCACTAGAGTCAGGTTCAGTTGAGTTAGGTGCTGCAACAGATTGTTGTGGTATGCCTGACATGGTGGTGACCTCTAGTACTAATGGCACAGAGACTAGAGATGTTGTATCAAAGACCATGTGTGATGTTGGTGAGCTGACAGTTGGCATGGTTCCTCCTAGTAATACTACTCCCTTGGTGATTTCTTTAGAGGTAGTAGTCATTTCTAACTTGATTAGTGATCAATTGTAGTTAGTTGCATTTGGATTGCAGTCTGAGTCACTGATTGAGATCAGCGCATTCTATCAACATTACATTGTGAGGTATGCTCATCAATTTACCTTTGATGACCATGTTGGTGAGATGATGATACAGAGATGTACTTTGGTTCCTAGTGCTTATCATTAGTTATGGGATAGTTTGACGCCTCGGGATGAGAAATGTGATGGGCACGACATGGCAATAGGTTTTGTAGTTGATAATTTGATAATACATGACTTAGAGCAAGAGTTTTGGAGTGATGCTTTAGTGGGTGTTGTTATTTATTCTACTCCTTTGGCTATGAAATCTCCTCACTTAGCTCGTGATCAGTCACAGTGGGTTGTATCACTTGTTCATGGAAAATTTGGTTTGGGTTCCATTTCTTGTTGTTTATCTTGTGATGACTTTTCACCATCAGGGGTGCATAGGAGTTATGGTTATGAGACAGTGGCCAGTGATTTGCAAAGTTGTGTTGAGTGTAGGAGTTGTACAATGTGTGGATTCTCCACACTTGGTACAGTTTCATTCGGGAGCATTCACCATTGTTGTAGAGCTGGATTGTACATTCTGTATAGGCCAGTGGGATGCGTTGATGGTATTTATTGTGTTGGCAGTTTGATTTGTCCACTTTACTTGGGTTTTGATGTTCTAAGAGTTTGTGTCTCATGGCTTTCTGACTGTGGAAGTTGTGACTTTGGAGTTTGGTTGAGCTATAATTGTTAGTTTGATTATAGATTCCTCTTGGTTATATTGCAGAGGATATTGTAGGAGCCTGTGTTAATTGACAATAGTATAGTTCATGACTACATTTGGGATCTAGGTGGATTGATTGGTTTATTGTTTAGCCATTTCTTGAGGACAAGTAAAATTTGGAAGGGGAGGACTTGTCATGTCCCCTTTTCAAATAATTAAAAATAATAATCTTTTCTAAGGCATTCAGGCCCAAAAAGGTGAAGTTTCAGAAAAAGGTGATAATCTTTGGAAGCTAATGGACTAATAAATGAAAATTATTATTAAAATATGTTTTATTAACCCCTCTTGGACATGAGTTAGGGTTATGCCCTCTTTTAAGGAGTTTGGAGGCATTTTGGGCTCATTCCAAAACTTGATTTTTGCTCATTTCTTTGTTGTTCTTCAGAGGCTGCCAAACCTATGGAGAAGGAGACCCAAGAATGGGAGTTTTTAGGTTTTCAAAAAGGCTAAGGATGGGATTTTGAATCCATTCCATGTGCATGCTCATATAGAGTTTTCTTTTGTGCTGAACAGTGCAGATTTGTGGGTTTTCGGATGTGTTTTTGTAAGAGTTTGGTGTTTCCAGTTGAGTATTTCATATCAGTTTGGGTTGCTGTTGTATTTTAAAATTTTAAATGTTAAAATAGAGCTGAATATATGTATTTGGTCATGATTATACTTCTGTGATAGATTATTAGTGTTTTTGTGGTGTTTTTGGGCTATTTTGTGTTATTTTCGAGAGCCCGATGAGCATTGTTTTTATCCTTTGTTTGGGAGCTTTTGTGTAAATTTTATACAGATCTAGAAATTTCATTTTGTATGCTGTTATGCTGCTGAAATTTCTATAAAAAAATTCCACTTTCAAATTTATTAATAATATGTGAAGCTGTGAAGTTTTTGGCACTATTTCGGGCATACTTGATTTGGGGTTTATTGAGAAATTGGTGGATCTTTGAAATATTGGTTGTTTGATTTTAAAGATCTGATTAGAGGCTTAAAATATCATATAAAATCAGAAAATGGACATTTCATGGTTTCTTTTGTTTTGGGCTGTCCTATCTTTTGTGTCAGCTTTTTTTCTATTTTGAACATTTTAGACATCATTTGTAAGCACTTTTGTATATGCACTGAGGTAAAGTGTCACTTTTGCATTTCAGGTTCATGAACATTGTTTTGAGATAGTTGTACTTGCACTATTTTTATAAAGAACCATGGGGGGGATAGTTGTTTGTTGTTTTAGGTCTTCTCCCTCTGTCAAGTGAGTGTCCCTTCCATGACATTAGCCCCATACAACATTGTTGTGACCATGTCTTTATAGGTGTTTGTACCTCTTCCTCTCTTGTCATTCTTGGTTCGTCTATAGGAGATTTTTGGACCACCTTCTCAGTTGCCTGTCATCTCACCCCATCTACATTAAGGGGGGGTTATTCTATTATTCTAATGCTTCTATGGTTCGATGGTTTGTTAGTGTGAGCTATGTATTTAGTGGTTGATCCTATATACAAGGTGATTGCAATGGCCAGCTACCTATGCATTTTGGTGAGATGGATCATCTACCATATAGACACGCTCACTTTGTGCCTTCTTCTTCCTTGGAGGTTCTTTAGATCATCAGTTTTCTTTCTGATGGAAAATTTTGCAGCTTCTTCATGCTTTAGTGATGTTCTTCATGATCATTCCTTGTTCCTGTTTTAGGGGACATTCACCTAGTTGGAGGCTTCTTCAGTTCTTCACTAGGTTCTTACCTCTTTTTGGGGGGAGGGTTTTTCCCACATGGTTTTCTCTCTTTCCCACATGGCTACGTTGCCAGGACCCATTTTGCATTTCATCTTAGTTTTTTGAGCTTAAGACATTTCCCTAAGTTTCACTTAAGGGGGGTGTTAGAGTAAATAATTAATCATTTATTATTTATTCTATTTACTAAAGCTTACTTAGGTTAATGCATTTATTTATTAGTTGTAGTCTAGGAGTTTGTTATAAGTTGTTGACAATATGAGAGTTTGTTCTCTTCTAAGTCATACTTATCCTCTCACCTTATTCGAGGACTTTCCACCTCATATGGATGTATGCTTAGTTGTCACACTTATCTCCTATCATCTTCTAACTTGTTCTAGGATATTCCTTGAGCTCTTTATATTCGAGCTCCCTCATCATATTTTCAACATCACACATGGCATTATTGTAAATACATATTTTCTTTTGTTTGCATATCTTTTTCTCTCATGTCCATTTAGGGTTTTTCCCTTTCTCCACGCTCTTCCTTCCTTGGCTTCCCTTTGACAGGTTATCTACACACAGGTGATCTTGGGTTTCTTTCGAGTTGGATTTCATCAACTCCAACATTATCCTTTTCGTTGTCATCCTCCTTGTCATCATCATCATCATCATTATTATTTCTACCCTCAAAGGGATCCTCTTCACCTTGTTTGATAGTTGTTAACCCATAAATCAATTTCCAAATTAGAGTGGATTTCTTTACAACATCTTCAATGTGATTTTGAAGGATATTGAAGGCTCTAGTATACTTGGATGCAAACCTTCCTCCATATTTCTTATTTTCTTTGGCAAATTTTCCTTTTGTCAACTCTGGCATTACTTGGGCTAATGTAGATTCTCTTGTCTATTTTTCCAAGTTTAAGCAGTAATGCCATTTTTGTTCAACAATATCATACAAGCCCTGTGGTATGGTATTAACAAATTCAACTGGAGTGTTCTTGAATTTTGACATCATTGCATATACTAACTCTTCAACTAAATCCTTCTCCTTTCTACCAAGATTTTAAAAATTAATATTTTTTAGATCAGATAAGTCTGCATTATTTCTAACATTTTCTAAAACATTTTCAAGATTAGAAAGTGTTGTTTGACTTACCACTTTCAATTGGCTTCTATCTTTTGATTTAGTTCTTTCATCATTTGAATCTGGTTGTGCAATGTATTTACTTCTCTGTTTCTTCTACATTAGGCCTCTTTGCTTTATAGCCTTATTCTTCTTTTTGGCTTTCTCCTTGGCATTTTGTGTGGTGGATCATGTGCTTTCCATGGTGGTTGCTATTGTTGTCTTTGCTAGGCTTGGCTTAGCAACTTTCTTAGATTTAGCCACAAGCTGTGTCTTAGCCTTCATCTTCTTTTGCTCAACTTGTATTAGGCCTTCCTTGGCTCCCTCTTCCTCTTCATCCTTGTCCTTTCCCATGCCTTGGGTTAATGTAAGGGGTTCTTAGGTTTGTTCTTGCTCTTCCTCTTCATCCTCTTCATCTTCTTCCTCCTCTTCTTCACCTGCTCCTTCACCAAATTTAGTCTTAAGAATTTTTACTAGTTTTTCCTTCTTTAATTTTGAGGTAGTCTTCAATTCCACCTCAACTTTAGACTTCATGACATCATAATTACCAAATATTTATGTAATTTTATCAATCTCCTCTACTAGGAGTGTTGTAATTGTTGTAGATGCTTCATCAACATTGATCTCCTAACCAAGTGGTCTCAACCATCTTATCCTAGATGTAATAGCTTGTATATATGTATAATCAATGTCCACAAAAAAACATATATCATTGTAGTGTTGCTCAACCAATGAACAGGTATCCTCATCCTTTGTTTCATTGATGTTTTGAAGTCCTCAAAGTAACTAGTCATGACAATTTCAAAATTTTCTCTCATCTGTTCAATATATTTATTTATTTTCATAGCTATTGACCTATTTGTCTTCCATCCTATAGTGCTAAAAGATGGGAATGTTTTCTATACATAGAAAAATATGTAGACAATTATTGATCCAAACTTGCACTGTGTACTCTTGGTCTTTCTTACTACTCCAAGGTCTTCCATCAATTGTTGTAATTGAAGCTCAGCTAGATCATAAGTATGATCCTTCTTTACAATGTTGTAGCCCACATCTACTACAATATAGGGTACACTATTCAATCGATTGGATTGATAGAACTTGTGAGAGATAACCCTAATGGAAAAGTCTAGTAGTGGGTCAGTGATAGTTTCTATTGTCATTCCTCATTTGTTCCATTTTTCCCCTATGTTTTTCTCTATTACCTCTTTAGAGTCACTTTGCAGAGTCTTTGGCCGATCTAGGGTTGGGTAACCAATTACCCTATGAATTATTCTTTTTGAAATTTTAATTAGCCCATCTTCTAGCCATAAGCATCCATCATGTATTTTGCTCAATACTATCCTAATCCATTCAGTCTTGAATACTATGGGAAAATCTAGGGCATAGGTCAAACCTTTCCTTTCAAAAATCTTGAACTCTTCTTTCAAAATGCCATTTTCACATAATCTATCATAGGATTACCTTATTTCCATGTCACCTATTCCTCCTATCTTGTAGTTGTAGCATTTTATAACATCTTGAAGCATTATGACACTTGGAAGAATTAGGGAAAGTGTGCTTGATGGGTCTTGCTTGTACACTATGTCTAGAATTGCTTTGAAATTTAGCTATTTAACCTCATCATTTTCAAAACCTCTTTTCCCTCTACATTATTTGAGATAGACACTATTTAATAGACTAGGGTTTATAAAAATTTCAAACTATGTAGCTTGGCTTACGAAGAATACCTTTAAAATTTTGAAGAACTGGAGTGAAATCATTGCTGAGATCTTCGTGAATGCTTTGAATGAGTTTCAAAATCACCTTTCACTCTATTTTCTCTTGCTTGAATTTGAAATGATTAGAAATGAGTGAAAATCAATCATATACCCTTTCAAACTTTTCATTTAATGCTTAATGTTTGTATAGCTATAAACTTGGCATCAACGTAATTTTTGATCCACTTTGCATCCATTAATATTACCCTTACTCAGTAGCTACTATAGACTCAATGCTAACTAATTTAATTTGGCAGCTTAACATTAACTAGCATTTCACTTGGCATACACAAAGAACATTTCATGCTCGGCAATAAAATGAAATCTTAAAGATTTAATCTTCTACTTTCAACAACATCTTGCATCTTCATTCATGCTGATCTAGTCTTTTCAATACTATCTACTTTTGGAATTGGTGTATGATATAAATCTTGAGTATCAGTCCCTTGTACCTCTTATTTTCTTAGTTTGATGAGGTGTTACCACTTGACCTATTAGGTGAAGTGATCCCTCCATTTGATGTATTGCAATCATATCTCTTTTTCCATGTCTTGTTCATCTCACCTCTAATGTGTTCAACATTTGCTTTGCCTTTTCCTTTGTCAAATTCACAACTTGGTGCCTTTGACCTATTTGGAAATGCTTACTGATGTGACTAGTCTTCAAACAACTCAAACATGTAGTTTAACTCAACCATCTTTTGTAGTTGCCACTGAAATGTGTTCTAATGCAATTCTCAGGGATATGTCCATATTCTTGACAATAATGACAACTTTGTCTTGTGTTGTAATCCCAATTATAAAAGTGTACATGGCTTCTCACCTTGGCTGACTTTTTTGATGACCACATGGATTTGGATCTACATTCAAGAGCTCTATGTCCATATTTCAAACAATTGTAGTACTAACCTTCAAATCTTGGTGCATTCATGGTTCTGGTTCAAAATTCATGTGCTTGATGGCCTTGCTTATTGTAGTTATGGTAATGAGTCATGTTCTTAGACATGACATGTTAATTCTTGTTCCTGCACACATTAGCAATATGTTCTTTCTTACCACAAAAATGACAAGTAGTTTTGCAGTTCTTACCTTTGATGTTTCTTTCTTCAAGAACTTTTGATGATTCTCCTTCTTCAGTGCTTGTGTAGCCTAATCCTATTACATCATTGTTGGACTAGGGGATTTTAGTAATTGCTCAAAGTATTTAATGGCTTCATTTGGCTTGTTGAAGCATTCAACATTCTCTCTTTCTCTTTTTAGATCATTTTGCAGTTGTTCATTCTACAACTTCAATGTAGTTATCTCAATGTCTTTGACATTCTACTCATGATGAGCATTCATCATCTGGCTTAGGGTATCCAATTGCATGTTGGATATTCTGATTAGCTTTATTGGCTTCTCTTCTAGTTTATTTGCTAGATTTCTCTTGTCTTCTTCAATCATGGCCTTGTCTTCTATGGCTCTCTTCTTTTGTTCAGTTACCTCGCATAACATCATGGCTTGAGATACTTGTTCTAGCTTGAGATTTTTGATTTCCTTAGCTTGTACTCTATTTTTTTCCATCAGATTAGCAATTGTTGCATCAAATTTGTTAGAGCCCAATGGCAAACAACTTGGTGGTGTCAATCTCTTTGTATTGTGTGTCATTTTCTGCAATGGTAATTTCTTTCCTTCTCTTTAAGGATTTCCTTAACTCTTCTCTGGCCTCACCAAGTTGATGTAGAATGAATTGTATCTCAATTCCTTGATTCTCAATAATCTTTCCCAATTTGTAGACTTCCATTTCAAGATCTTTTCTTGAAGTTGCAAAATTTCTCCTTTTGAGAACTTAGCTTGGATACCAATTGTTGGAATTAAAAATAGGAAAGGTAAACTTCTAAGAGGAGGAGGTGGATGGGGGGGGGAGGGTGGGGGGTGAATCAGAAGTTCAAACTTCAAAAAATAAAACTTTCACCATTCATACATCACATGCATTCAATATATAAACTAAAATAACATGTAAAGCAAATGCATCTAAAAAATGTAATCAAACACATACACTTGACACCAGATATAATTACCCATAAACCCTTCAAATGAGAAGGTAAAAGTTGGGTGGGGATGAAACCCACAAATCTTTACTCCTGCAGCAATAAAGTGTAGCCAATTAAGGTTACAAGAGTTTGACCATGAAACATGATTTTCCCTATGAAAGGCATGCCTTGTTAAAGGCTTACAAAGACTGTTAAGTCCCACCTTGTTAGAGGATTTTAACACCCTGTTAGAAGTGTGTCTGGTTAAAGAACTTTAGGTCATTGACTTGGAATGCCACCCTATTAATGGATTTTGTACAACTTGTTAGGACTACTCCACCTAGGAGATTTAATTGAAATCACCTATTAAAATGTCTTAGCATAGATCTTATGAATGGATCTTACTTGCCTAATTAAAGATCAAATTTGCACAATGTCCTTCTTGATCCTCTATGATCAAATGTAACAATGTTGTGTCCTTCTCTATTCTTTATTCTCCTCTAATTGATTCTGCAATTCACTCTCACTACTAAGTCACCTTGAATGCTCTGTGAACAATTCGATCACTTGCCCCTTGTTATCTTGTTACTCTCCTTGCTCTCATTACAAAAAATTTTAGGGCTTCGTCTTTCTTATAAAGACTTTGGTAGCTTAGGGTTAGGTATGAAGCTACGGCTGAGATTCATTTATTTTTCCACTTAAACCTTCCTATTTTCTAATTGGCTGCATATTGCATAGGGAATCCACATATAGATTTGTCTTTATCTCCAAAAGAGCAAGATCTATCTTTAAGTTGGCATAAAAATGTGTTACATAGTTGTTTGTGCCATAACAAACATATATGTCCAATCTATGTTGGTCAACATATGAAGTCACTCAGCATGGTCTATTTGCTTGACACTTGAGTGACTTAGCACTCATTACAACTTGGCATTAACTATTATTCACATATTGTGTTTGACATGTACTGCTAGTTAGGCATGAACTAAGTAAATGACTTAAGTTTGTTGACACTCAATTGTCAAAACCAATCAGAGATCAACAAAACATCCGTTAATCTGATTGGTTGCATGTGGTGCATAAAGATTCTTAATATACCTTCGTATATATCTTCTAGAATCATAAAGAAATTCTTATCTCGGCCCAAAAATGGTTTGCATAGGAGTTTGTGCCATGACAAATAACGATGCCCAAGACTATATGCTCGGCACTTGAAAGTTCTGATGCTCAGCATTTGCTATATCCTTAATGTTCTAACTCAATTCCTAAATCACTTGGCATCTACTATTTTACTCAGCACATGAATCACTTGGCATAAATAATGTCTTTGACACTTGAGTGACTTGATGCAAACCATCTTCGCAACACATACTAGTGCTTGACACTAACTACATATATTGCTTGACATGCACTAGTTTAATTTACACATACAAAGTTCTTTTAAGTAATGACTTAAGTGTTTTTTCATTACCTTGTCAAAACCAAAATGAGATCAACAATATCCCCCTTTGACATCAATGGAAAAAACACTTTTTTATGCATATACAACCTAACTTATCTGCATAACTCAAATAAACTATATCTCATGCAAATTGTCAAATTTTCAAAATTTTGCACAATTGATGACTTAACTATCATCCCTCTCCAAAATTTTATAACTCCCCTTGAGTTGAGTGTTGTTTGTTGTTACTAAATTTTCTAGAACTCCTAATGAGTAGATATGTTGTACTACTATTGTCCCCTATTTCTGTCTCAAAAATGTGTTCTCCAATTTTTTTACTTTTAAAATATGGGTACCTGTTTCTAAATTTTTATTATTTTTTTCTTTTAAAAAAAATAGGTACCCATTTTTTGAAATAAAATATGTGCACCCAATTTTTTTTTAAATGGGTGACCATATTTAAAATTTAGGATTGGTTGCTCGAGCCTAATATGGGTGCCCAATTTTTAAAAATGTTATCCATTTCTCAACAGGTCTCATTTCACAGAATTGCAACCCAACTTTATGAATTCACCCCTATTTAGTCTAATTGTTGCTTCTGATGTGCTATATCTTTCTAAAGCTGCTCCTTCTCCTTCTAGTATATTTCCACAGACTCTTTCTCATGCCTTAATTTATGATCAAAATTATGAATATCTACCTCTACCATATCTTAAATCAACTTCACATTATGTTGAAACTCTAGCATAGGTGTTCGATGCTCTATAGATTTTACTACAACATTTTAGGATTCAAGTTTTTAATTTTTATCTTCATTATATGTTTGGTTTATCAATGATTTCCTCTAGTTTGATTGGAATGCATCTCAACTAGCCACTCCAACGATGTGATCACCCATCTATCTCCAGATTGTACAAGCACTTGATGTTTTATAGAATCTAGATAGATACTGATAGTTTCAAAGCTATAAACCTAAAGACCATCATGTCTATGACATACTTTAGGGAAAAATTAGATGTCATGTTCTTGTGCATATGTTTCAATTGCTTCCTTCAAACTCAACTAAGGTGCACCCATGGAAGTTGAGGCTTGTTGTTGAGCATATCCTATAGCTTCTTATTATTGGTTAAGTGCCTCAAAATGGCACTACTTTTTCACCCAAAAGATAGCTTACATTCTCTTTAGCCCTAGGTTTTTCCATATTCATACACTAGCAGACTTTCAAGTGATTTGTATGTCATAGTACCTACAACAACACTTTATTGGATTCTATCTAGTGCTCCCATAATACCCTTCAGGTTGTCTAACTATTATTTCTACCATGCAATCTCTTTCTAAAGTTGCTCCATCTCCTTCTGGTATATTGCCACATACTCTCTCTTGTTCCTTAAATTATGATCAAACTTCTGAATATCTACCTAGACCATATCTATAATCAAATTCACATTGTGCTATAACTTTGGCATAGGTGTTTGATCCTCAATAGCTTTCATTTCAATATTTCAGCATTCAAGTTTACAAGTTTCCTCTTCTTTATATCTTAGTTTTATCGATGATTTCCTCTAGTTTAATTATGGTAAATTTCAACTGGTTGCTCCAATGATGCAATCACCCATCTATCTCCATATTGTGCAAGGACATGTTGTTTTATAGAATCTAGATAAATACTTATAGTTCCAAAGCCATAAACCTAAAGAACATCATGTGTGGATCACACTTTAGGGAAAAATTGGATGTCATGTTCTTGTACATATGTTTCAATCACTTCTTTCAAACTAAATTGAGGTGCACCCATAGAATTATTCAAGTGAATCTCACTACCCATGGAAGCCGAGGTTTGTTGTTGAAGTGCCTCAAATTGGCATTTCTTTATCACCCAAAGATAGCTTACATTCTCTCTAGGCCTAGGTTGTTCCAGAGTCATACATGGACTAGTTTCTCATAGATTGGGTATTTAGAATGCGAAAGCAACACTTGAAGTTAAATAGCCAGACTAACCACCAACAAGGATGATGTTGGTGATTAGTCTAGATATTTATCTTCAGGTGTTATTTTCTTAGATTGTCTATATTCATCAAACTTTCAACCAACTCATTGACAAGGGCACTGTCATGGGTTTGGCATCGGGGTTGGATGTGTCAAGCTTTTCGACCAACATTGGTCAAATTTTTGATGATTACACATCAAAAAATTTAAATGTCAATTTCTAAACCTTAACCAAGGCTAGTCGACCTTTCAACTAGTCTTTATCAAAATTTTGACCAAATGACCACACACAATACTATCATGGGTTTGGCATCCTGGTCGGATGAGCCACACTTTTTGACCAATAATGGTTGAATTTTCAATAACCATAATGGCTAAATGTAGATGTTGATTTTAACCAAGACTTGCATGCAATGTTTGACCTGAACAACAATTCATCAAAATTTTGACAGGAAAAATATCGACAAGGCTATTTCTAGATCATTTGACCAATTTGGGTAGAGAATTTGATCAATTTTCATAAAAAAATTGAGGCACATTCTACTAGTGATATGAAAAATAAAGTAAATGGAGTGCTTTATATAGAGCATGGAATTAACTAACTCCTATAGGTTGGCCAACATAGAAGTTAATGTTAGAAATATTTAGAATAACAAAGAGAGGGGGGGTGAATGAGCTACTCAAGGTCCATAAGTACCATTTGAATAATCAAACATATAACATTCACTATTTTTCTTATCCTATTGTAACTTGGTCTCTACTATATACTAATATACAAAATTACTTGTAGTTCACTATCTTATTATAATTGGCTTGCTCAATCTAAACATGTAAATGTAAAACATCATAAAACATTCAACAAGAGTTTGATACTCGGATTTTATGTGTAAACCCAATTTGGTAAAAACCACCAGCAACATGTCACCACTTTTTGACTCTTTTGAAGTGATCTCTGTTAGGAGCCAACCTTCTTAAAGGTTATAGTACACACTGTTAAATGTGACTTGGTTAGAAGATTCAATCACCTTGTTAGGAGTGTCCTTGTTAGAGGATCTTGATCGTTCCATTTAGAATCTCATCTTTCTAAAGGATTTATGTAGGCTATTAAGTCCTTCAAATGATATGTTAGGTCAACCTCTATTAAAAGGATTTTGATACAAAAAATTTACAATTATCAAAACAAAAATTGTAGGGTTTGATCTCTATGATTACAAATCACTTTTGCGGGTTCATATCATTGTTCGATTCATATGTTGATTCACTAGTGAGTTCCCCATTGTCATCTATTTTCTTGATTTTGTTGGCAACCCTTCAAGCAATTAATCTTCTCCTCTCAAATTTAAGCCTTCCTCTTAGATTAACGTATCGATTTCAACAACATCTACATAAGTAAATCCTTTCTCTTTCTTCACACTCACTAAATATCTTTTAACTCTATACCTCCTTAAATAGGTAATTCTTGCTTTGCCATTTTCCATGATCACGGTTGATCTTAGGGTTTATGATCTTGTTCATCGAGTTTTTTTTGTATCTGTTCATCTTCCTTCTTTTCTACAAACTTATCATCCTAAATTCAATCTTAAGTATTCAACATAATCCTCACCTTGAATTAAATGATCCAACTCATCAATCCTATCCTCAACATGGTTTCCATGTCCCAAGAAACTAACTTAGTTGGCTGGAAATCATGGTTCCTCAAATATATTCAAAATACTTTTACTTAGTAATCACTAAGCTCTATCACTTGGTCATCACTTAATCACTAGGTCATTGTAAGACTCTTTTCTTAGGATCAACTAACCTACTTGATTGATATTGATGGTTGGTCAACACTTGATTTGTTCAGCTTGCATTAGAACTTAGTTGACACTAGCATCATTTGTCATACCTTAATCTTTTACTCTATTTCTTGGTTAAGCTTTACATATATGATATAAATAATCACTTCTTCTTAGCAAAGTTTAACTGATCAAATGTCCATTGCAACTTCCTTTTCATAATTCAACCTTTTCTCTAGGTGATATTATTATGAGTAACTTTCCAAATCCTCCTCATCAGTCAAAATAGATATGAAATTTATATTAGATAAAAACATGTCTCATTAGTAGATTTGACATCAATAAAAAAATAATAATTGTTCCAAATGTTGTTTTCAACAGTTAACACTTGAACATCTCTAAAATTGGACTTGAAGAGGGGAGCCAAAATAGAGTTTCATCAAGGGAACACTCTTCCCCTAATTGTCCCTATTGGTGTTTTAAAACTATTGAGCAATGGGATGCTTCAATACCAAAATGATAACACTTATGCAACCTAAGGATTAGCCATTTCCTATTTTCAATTACACATGCACACCACTTGGATCCAACATTAACAAAACCAAGAATGGTTTCCTTCTCTTTAGGCTCTACAAAACCAAAGTGGGTATACCTAAGGGATGACTCAATCTGACTATTGTTGTATGAAAACTATCTTAGTTTCATTCTGATTCTCATCCTCAATCCATAATAACAACTAATTGTGACATATTAAACCAAATACATCCCATTTAGTAGATTTGGTCATAAAGTCTTCTATAGATCTGCAAGTATTATTTGCAATAGTGGCTAACTAAAGCTAGAATATTTCATGAAAACAAGTATTGACCAACTTTGAAGATCTTCAGGAAATAAAAGTAAAATTGACTATAAATTTTGCATTTGATACCCATTTATGATCTATTTCTCTTCCAGTTGAATCAATTTGACTAGTGCCTAATCTAGTAGGGTTCAGAGTCTACTACAAATCTATAGATCTAATTTGTTTCCTTACAAAAAATATCATCAGCAGTTCTTACTGGAATCCATCATTCTAAACATCCTTCTCATTACTACAACAACAAAATTATCAAATTCATCAAAGCTCTTACTTAATTCATCAAACTAATTGTAGTGATAAAAAGGTATATAGCCTAAAGGCTTACATTCAATTACACAAGTTTTTACTCATACAACATCAAGATAACTAAGTAACCAAAAGGAGACAAAATTCAGAAAGAACTGATATGGAGATAGCTCATACTTTGTATTAATTTTCTTTGAAAATTGTATACACTTTGTAGTAAACTTAGAATGACCATAGGAAGAAAAACAAAGATCATTATGTATTAATGTATTCCCATAAACTAGTAGAGAAAATACATCATAGAGCTTACTCAAATTACTTGGACCGAAAATAAACTAAGTACATGACTAAAAGCATTAGAAATCGCACCCTTGTTCCAGCCTTGGGATCTTACTTAAATATGTGAGATGCAAAAAGCTTTAGGCTTGAAAAACTTGACAACTGTCCAACAAAACTGAATATAATAGAAAGTTAACTCAACAAAATGTACTTTAGGTAGGCCCATTTCTATTACATCAAAAAAAGTTACTGGCTTTTTATTCACCACCACTATTCTAAATCCTCTAAATATGCTACCCTTAAGCTGGCCAATGATGAGTCCTATGGTATTTCTATATCAACTTTTACCTTTTGATTTTCACTTTTTTCACCTTGGACTGACAATATTACTTTTATCCTTGATTTTTTCTTTGTCACGTCCACATCTTAGGTTTTGGTAGCTATAACTAGAGCTAACTAGACATTCTTGTCTTCTTCTTTCTATTGGCCTTGTGTACTGATAGTGAATGATTTGGATCTCATCATCCTGCATCTCATCACTGTTAGTTTCAACTTCTTCAAATTTTTCACCCAGAGAAATTTTTGCCATCTATTTGTTAAACAATGTGTCATCTTGCCAATCAAACTACAGAATATCTTGTTGCCTTTTGATAACATATTCTGCCTCCCTATTAATATCAACAAATTCTTGTTTCAAAGCATCAAAGAATATTTGGGCTTTCACTATCTTTTCAGTTGTGGTAGCTCACCATGCATGCCCTATGTCATTTATAATTCTATTCATCCTTAAACAAAAAATATCATCAAGTTCTTTTGCCCATTCATCTTTGTTTTTAAAATTATTTTTCCTATCTAGGGCACAAGGAATCAAACTAAACTTTTGGCTTTTGTACCTATGCAAGTAGCCTACTATTATTCTTTGTAAATGAATCCTCCTATTGTCAAAATCAAAAATATGAGAAACAAGATCAAAGGTCTTCTCAATTTAATCATAAGAAGTCGTTATGATAAAGTAACATAAAAAAGTCATTTCTTTCTTCCTTCTCACCCACTTATTCACAATAGGCTTCAAAGCCTCATCACTGGCTTTCAATTCCTCCCAAATACTGATCACTCTAGCCAATTGATCATAGACAAGTAGCCATTCAATTTTGTCCCCCAAATATGTGAGATCTTTCCTTAATTTATCTTCATACTTTTCCTCCAACTCCACATGTAATGCCCGCAACTTGCCTTTTTCTTCTTCAAAGTCTTCGGTTGTCTAGTATTTCGGCCTCTAAGGTGTATCTGGTACTTCTACGAGGGGGGTGGACTTGAAAGGTTTAGATGGGGGGCGAGGGTATGTTATTCTTGGTGTTTTAGACTTCACATTAATTTATTCTCAAGCTAAATTCTCCTTTTCACCTCTTTATTATACGCCTCCAGAAGTGTTTCATATTTATTTTGTAATTCAAACATGGATTTTTCTTCCTTCTTAGCAGTGGTCAAAAAAAATTGGGATGAATCTACATTCCAATGTGTCACCTGTATATGAGAAGTATCAAAAACTCTCCTTACAATTATGTTTCTCGTCAATCTAGACTCATTTGGTTGTGATAGTGTGGCTCTAGACCCTCTTCTTAATGACCAACTAACCAATGCGGCTTGATCCTCAACAAATGTAGTACCTTGGAAGTCCTTTTTATCCTAATCTTGCAAATTCAATTTATTTGAAACAAAATTGAAAACTAAGGCATCAACAATGTCCCAATTTGGTAACAACAAAATGCTAGATGCCTTCACCATTCATCTTCCGTCTTTTGGGCTTATATTCTGAAAATCTCTTATCATTTCTTTTCTTGTTTGGTTCTCAATGGACTATTCATCAATATCTAGATGCTCTATTTTCACCCTTTTACAACTTTCTTAAAAATTATTCATGTTTATCCTCCATGAAAATTGTTGGAAAGCCCTAGATTTTACAAAATTGTCATCAACCAAAAATTGATGACTTGCCTACTCTAACACAAGGTCCAATTCCATGCCTCTATAGTCAGCTACTGTTAGATCCAAACTTGGTGGAGGAGGTTCTTGAGGGTTACCCTCATCTAACTCTTCTCGAGTAATAAAAATGCCTTCATGTGATCCAATTTTCTCAATTTGCTCGCTAGTGAGTTGCTTTTCTCCAATCCTTAAAGGGGATTGAGTGGGTGAATATTCCTCAACTTGAGGACTCTTTTCTTTTATTACCTTCTTCCTCTTGGACGACACTGGTGGATCCCATTATTTTTTTTCCCTTATCCACAGGAGTCCTTTTATTCTGAATCATAGTATAACCTAGTTTCTTTAGAACAATTATTTGACCAACTCCTATATTGGGAGTGAAAGCCAACCTCCTCATGACCTCTCTGGCCTTATTAGGGTAAGAAACAATAAAAAAATGTTTCTTCTCATTCATAGCTTCCATTATTTCAAGGAAGATATTCATGAGCTTATTTACTTTATCAACCTCTATATTAGCATTATCTAGAGGATCATATTTCTAATCAAAACAATGAATAAATTCTAAAACCCAAGAATCAACCCTCCATTTTTCCTTTTTAGTTTCCTATTCCTACAAAGAGAATTCATTCCTTATAATTTCCTTTGGATAGTATGAATTATGTTTGATATGAACTAATTTAATCCTATGCCTCAAAGTTCGATTAAAGAATCCTTGAGTTTCACAAAAATGAGGATGGAAGATAGTCATTTTATACTGGTCCAAAATTTTATGTAAAAAGATCCAACCCCCTTTGGTAATCACAAATTGATGTGCCACAGTACAAGTAGGAAAAATGGACCCTAATGACCTTTTCATTAGAAACATATCTTCCACTCCTCCTAATTGCCACAAAACTTTAGTCATTCCTACTTTTAAAGGTACTTGGTAGGGCAAAACATGAGAGCTCCCCTTAAAACCATAATTTCTAAAAATAGTAGAAATAGAGTAAGGAATGATATCTCCCCAATTGTGTGAAACTTTCAAATTATGGGAGTTGTCCATAGGCCTAATGAGGTTCATTAGTGCCTTGGGGATCCTAGGATTGTCACTTAATATAAGGTATCTCAATCTAGAAGCAAAATACCTATCAAGGCTAACAAAACTGGCAATATTTGCATCCCAGGTAATATTTGCACTCCACAACCAGACTGGCAATGTTTCCCCATTCTCCTCTTTATTTAATTCCATCTCTTTACCAAAATATGTCGCCCCTTTAAACAAAAACATATGCATCAAGAGAGAATAATGCTCAAATGTCTTCTCCAATTTCACTTTGGCAATTCCAACCAGACCAACATGGATTTCTTCAGCTAAAAAGGAAGCAAAATCAAAAATAGCATCTACACCAAAAGAGGAAATTTGAACCATCATATACATAAGGTCAATAGGCATGAAATCCTACTCGTCTTTACCAAAAACATGACACAGGGTCCTGTATATCTCTACAGCTCAAGAGGTGAAAAGAATCTTCTTAAAAGATTCCCTCCAAGCTGTAGTGATCACTGGAAAAGTTCCAATTGTGCCAATGTGTGCCCTTAGTGCACCTCCCCTAATCAGATCCTTTTTTTCCTTGGATTCATTTTCTAGTTTTGATAGGTTAATGGGCACATGATAATCTAACAATGGCTCTAGGTGAAAAACCTCCCTAATTTCCTTAGGACTAATTGAGATTAGAGGCACACCATCAGTTCTTCTCACCACCCTAATAGCTTATTCATAATTCTTGGCAATGGTTTCCAGCAAATCATAATCCATGAAAACACATGGAACTACTAGCTTTCCCAAATCAAAATTCCAAACATTAGCATGAGGGGCAAATAAATTCCTTTCTGAAAACCATTTTTTGAACAAAACAAGACCAGTTTCCATAGTTGCTGCATCCCTAACTCAATTCCCCTTATCATACAAGTCATCAACAATCTTAAGCCTAGGGTTTAAGGAAATTAACTTCTTAACTTGTGTAGGTTCAGTAGTAGATTCTGGGAGTAATTCTAGTAGATCATCATGAACATTCCTATCCATATAAATTACTTGCCCAGAAAATGCTTTCTTAGGAGGTATCTTGATTGTAATTCACAAGGACTGGAAGGCTACAAAGGTTATAATATGAGTACTTACTTGATTAGCCAAAAGTGTTCTTCTTCAAACCTCTTCAATAGCTCATGAACAAGGAGGATTGCTTCACGTCTTTGCTAGGTTTATCACAATATTGTCAGTAGGCTCTGGTGCTCAAAAAATGTGAAATCTTTGTTTGTATGAGACTAGAAATGGTAAAATTCTCTGTATTATACTCTATTTTTCTTGCACACGATGCTTTCATTCATCATAAATGCACAGAATTGAAAAATAGGTTGGCATCATATTTCCTTTTCAACTTGCACCATTGATCCTCGAAAAATCCTACGATCTAGGAAAGAAAACTAGGCTAACTCACCTTTCTCCCTAAGACGCTGGCAATCAAACCAATAAAATACTTCCATCTATACCTTTCCTTTAATGTTGGCATCTCAGTTTGGGTCCATTGGTGACTGGGGACACATGTCATCAAGTTGCTACCTCGCTATGCAAAACTTTTGAGCACCTTGCTACAACGAGATAGCAATGACCATTGATGTTGCTTTGATTGTGTGGAAGATATTTTATATGAATCTTGTGAGAAATATGGTGGCTCTCTCATTTTCTAACTCGCTATACCTAATCTTCATGCAACTTTTAATAGCGAGATAGTGACAGCCATAGATTGGAGGATGATCTAAGGGCATGGAAATTGCGTGAATCTTTTAAGCTGTGGTGGGACCCTCACTCGCTACCTCACTATACCTAAAAAGTGCACATCTTTCCATAGCAAGATAGTGAGTGTCATTGATCCATCCATGATCTAGCAATTAGGATCCTTCATATGTTTTATGCACGGGACGTGGGTCCAAGTTACTACTGATACTGAGCTGGCTTAATCATGCTAGCATATATATATTATTTTAATTCCTAATGACATCACTCCCCCTTGGCTCTGTTGTGTTGTCATTTTTTCAATTGAGTCACTACTTCGCTACAGACAAAAATTATTTACTTTTAGGCAGCGACATAGCAACTTCTAGCAACCCTTCAAAAATCAGTACCCAAAAAAATAAAAATAGAACAACCATGGCTGATTTAACTGTCATGGAAATAAAGGTATATTTTGTAAGATATCTTCCTCGAGATCATCAAAATCACTTCCCATTTAAAAGAACACCATCTTTGTAATATTCAGGCACTCACCATGTTGTTACTGGGAAAATTGATAATTTTTCGATTGCGAAGTAGCGACCTCCGGAAGACAATGAATTTTGGTGATGGAGAACATGTAACATAGTAATTGAAACTTCACCCATTAATATTGTTGTCAGAGAAGATGGTTGTGCATATTTATCAAACTATATGGGAAACCACAATCACATCAATGTTTGAAAACTCTGGCCACTTTCAGAGCACTCACCATGTTGCTACGAGGAAAATTGACAATTTTTTAGTCTCGATATAACGACTCACCAAAATATCTTAGGTTCTGGTGAAGCCACTTGTGAATTGTTCCCTATGCATCCTTTCCACCCTAGGATAGAGCATGTGACCATAATGTTTTCAAACTAATACACTTCTCCAGCGCTGGACTACAATTTTGGTACCATGACAGAGTTTTTTGATGGTCGCTACATCACTATAGTAAAATGCCTTGCAACTTTTTATAGCGAGTACACGACATCTGTGGATCCAAACAAGATCCAACGGTGGGACAAGACCTTGCCAAAGGACACAACAATGACTTCGAAGTAGGTGGGAAAAGAATATTCAAACATTAATAAAAAAAACTTTGCACCCAGCTAATTTTAAAAGGGCAAGACCTAGGGTTTTACATAGATTTTAAAAGATATAAAAATACAAAACCTAGAACCTGAAACCCTAGGATCAAATAAAAGGACTCACAGCTAATTTTTTGCACCATGATTTTAAGAGAAGTTACTATGAAAAAATCAGACCAACAGTCCCATCAGAGGTGGACAACTCTCTTGATGATCAAGTGCACAAACCCTTAGGGCTTTCTCGAGGCTCCAAAATGAGTCTCACGATCTAGAAATTGGTCCATATTATGAAGAAATCACATTTCAGTGCAAGGAGTAGATTCCAAGTGGATTAAATGAAGAGAAGGGAGGACCTAGGGGAAATAGACCCAACCTTGATTTTATCACCATGAAATAGGATCTTTAAAGAGGAACTATTAGGTTTTAGCCCAATTCCACCTAGGATGACAAACATAAAGGGGAATAAGAGATGAAACAGAGAAGTAGATTGACGATCTTGCATTAAATAGGTGTTAAACTTTCATTAAATTAGAGAGTTTTCAATTTAAGATAGTGTAGAACCATTCATTATAAATCCCCAAATTAAGCTCATTAATCATAAGTAGGAAATACGTTCCACAACAAGTAAACTGATATTGCTATAGGGGTTCAACTATGTAGTTTTTTGACTCAAACTCATTAATCATCTTTCAAGAGTAATGGTTTAGATGAATTTGTCTCTCATGAAAATAAATGGAATACTTTTCACTCATTGGATCTAAGAATAAATGGAATACTTTTCATTCATTGGATCTAGGTACTGCTTGTAGAGGTGAAGCACTCAAACTTCTTCAGAGGTCACTCATCCTAATACTACTCCAGCTTGAGTGCACTTAACTAGGAAGTTTCCTCCATTGTTAAACATGGAATAGATCCATCAAGAAATTGAGGTTACATGGTCCAATGTTCACCTTTTCTCTAAAAGCTTCCAAATTCTCCACCCATATAATGGAGTATTTTGGCATGGGTTTCCCATCAATCTCCATTTTGATTCTTTCAAATACCTTTTATTTTTAATACAAATCCTCAATGTATTATTATGTCTACATAAAATTATTTTGTATAACAATCTAATAAAAAATAATTAACAAAAAAATTATAAAATATTAAATTTTCAATAAAAATAAAAAATAAATCTTTGCATTAAATTTCAATTATCTACAATATTAAGGCAAGAGCCTACAACACAATGGTAACTTGTGAGCCTCTCGTCAGGGAGTTCTTGGGTTCGAAACTACTAAAGCTTAACGAATGATAATAATTAATCTTCACAAATAATAATAATAAATAAATGATAAATAATAAAGATTTCAACTGATTACCTATCAAAAATAAATAAAAAATAAAAATTATCTACAATATTAAAAATAATTCAGCTAATAAGAATATGAGTGAGCTAAAGTCATTGCCAATGGCTGGGGGCAACTTATATGCATCCGTATCAAAATGTTAAAGTCTAACTGACTTGCACTTTCATTTTAAAAATTAAAAACAAACATATAAGTTAAACCTCAGTGTGAAAATAAAAATAAAAAAACAAAACGGAAAAAGATGGAGATAACGTGTATATTGCAATCGTCAAAAAAATAAAAAATAAAAAATATCTACAATATTAAAAATGGAGATAACGTGTATATTGCAATCGTCGTACAATATCCTTAGATATGCATCATTGATTTTAAAACTCGGTACATTTCATATATAAAACACCTTCGGCCTAAATATAACGGAATATCTACCTATCGACGTCATCTCACAGCGGATAAAACGAGAATACGAAAAAACCAAGCGAATAGCTTGGCGAGAACAAATCGCAACGGTATCCGCGCAATCGAATGGTTAACAATATTATGATCGTATTGTACGTCTTCAGAAGCACTGTCGAGCGTTGATCAGTTGTTTCAGGTCGCTTTCCTTCAAATAAGTCTGCCATCGTCGCAAATATCAATTCAATGCCAATTGTTTCATGTACCTATTTGGAAAGGACCATTTTTCTAAACAACTTGGTTTCAAGTGAGACATTTAATTGTTTTCAATTGGTCTTCATCGCTACGAAGCCGCCCTTATTGATTTCCATTCTAAACTCAGGCTGTTTTGATTTACCTAAGAGTCGCATCCAATTTATGTCTGAAAAGGTGCGAGAGTAAATCTATGATTTACAGCGAAAGTCAGGGAAGGTGTGCCTACAGAATTTTCCCACTTCACCGCTCATACAATGGAATATTCCCACTTCACCGTCCACTGCACCGTCCATACAATGGAATATTCCCACTTCTTGATCTTCTATAACTTGAGCTCAATCAGAGTAGAAATGAAGCGATAAGACGAGTTAGATCTAGAAGTGATAATGGAGATTTTATTTTTTGTGATTTCGTTCTTGCTAGGATTCATCACAAATCAGAAGCAGCTGTTCTGTTCAGCAGGGAACTTGGGTGAGTATAGTTTTGTGTTGATTATTTTGTGTCAAATCAATACTTGATTCATTCATTTTCATAATAACTAGGAATTTTTTTTTTTAAGGCAAATCGTGTTAGATCAGTATTAGAATTCAATTGTGTAGTTTTCAAGTTGATCTATGTTTCGCAAGTAGTCATACAGAAAAACTCGTTGTTAATAAGGATGAATGATTAGTAATCATTGCATCTAGGTGACGCTCACAGGGATGAAGCATCGAGTCATTTAGAGAGGTCACCCATCCAAATATTGTGTCTAATGAAGCATTCATTATACAGCCCCTTAATTCATTGTTTGCATGTAGCACTGATCAAAAGCATTTTGTTCTTGCTATTTGCAGAATACCCATATCCATCTATGACATTTGACGCTCAAAAGGCAGCTGCAAGAACATATGATTACATTGTTGTTGGAGGAGGTACAGCAGGGTGTCCTCTGGCTGCAACTCTCTCACAGCACTACTCTGTTTTGTTACTTGAAAGGGGAGATTCTCCATATGGAAATCCAGACACTGAGGACAATAATGCCCTTTTTAAGGTCATGGGAAAAGCCAGTGGATTTCCTTATATAGCTGAAGGATTTGTGTCAGAAGATGGAGTTCAGTTGGCAAGAGCAAGGATTTGTGTCAGAAGATGGACTTCAGTTGGCAAGAGCAAGAGTTCTTGGAGGTGGGACAACCATAAATGCAGGATTCTACAGCAGGGCAAGCTCTGATTACATTAAGATGATGGAGTGGAATGAGAAGCTTGTGAACGAGTCATATGAATGGGTGGAGAAGTTGAATGCCTTTAAACCAGACAAGCTTTTTCGTTGGAGTTCAGCTTTTCAAGATGCACTATTGGAGGCTGGAGTGATTCCTGATAATGGGTATACTCTCGATCATTTGGAGGGCACAAAGATTAGCGCCTCAACCTTTGACAACAATGGAAGGAGGCACACAGCTGCAGATCTTCTACAATATGCAAATCCAGATAACATTGTGGTTCTTGTCAATGCCACAGCCACTAGAATCCTTCTGGATTCTTCATCAGGTACACTTTTATATTTTTTTGGTTTGATTTTATTTCTAAATATTGAAATACTTAAAATTTGTTTGTGGATGACCTCCATAAAAAAAAAAAAAGTTTTCATTATTTAACAATCTTGGTTTAGGTTTGATGCTCTTTTGAACATAAGATTTCTTATCCTAACATTCACAGGAGACCTTCAACAAGTAGGAATGGCTGACCATTTGGTAGGTCTGGTGATTCTTTCAATGACATAAGATTTTGTTGGCTTTAACAGAAAATTCCAGTAGAACAACTGCAAATTAGTCGTAGTGGGATGTATTGTTTTCTGAATCGGGCTGTTTTGTTTTGTCTCGAAGACAGCAACTTTTTATATATTTATTTTCTGGGTTTCTCTTCAGTTGCACTTAATTTTAATGTTATCTCTTGAGTTGGTCAATCAACAACTTCTATTTTATTTGATTCTGTCACTTGCAATATTATTATTACGATAAATATTGCAGAAAATATATATGCCACATGGGTCTGCTTCCCAATGTCCATGTGCGACACTCTTTAGTATTATCAGATTATATCATGTCGAATTAATAAATTGAGACATCATAGTCGTCAGTCGTATTCTCTTTATTTATTTTTATGGAAGAACAACAATATAAAATTGTTCCTAATGTAATCTATATTGTTAGAATATTTGTAGAATTGAATTATTTTTGAATTTTACAATAATTGTATTTTAATTATATTACTTATGAAAATAGTTATTCTTTCAATTTCTAATTTTATTTTTTGAATTTATGTTCTGGGAAAGGTAAAGACTACTGGGGTTGAGTTCACCAGTACCATAGATGATCTTTCCCATCATGTATTTATCAATCAATTGTCAGAATGGAGTGAAGTGATTTTGTCAGCAGGAAGTATAGGTAGCCCACAACTTCTCCTATTAAGTGGGATTGGACCAAAAGAAGAACTTGAAGAATTGAACATTACTGTATTTTCTGATTTAAACTTAGTGGGAAAAGAGATTAGAGATCCACCACGCACAACTATTATTGTAGAGTCCCCCGAACCACTTGAGTTTGCTCAAGTACAAGTTGTAGGTATAATAGACAATTCACAAGTCTACATTGAGTCTATTAGCAACTATGAACAAGAAGGTGACACAAATTTTAAATATTTAGGAGTTATTGTTACCAAGGTGGCCTTTCCCTTATCAACTGGCAAGCTTCGACTCAAAAGTAAAGATCCCTTAGATGTCCCAATTGTAAGACACAACTACTTTTCTCATCCTTTTGATATAAAAGAATGTATTCTTGTTGTGAAGGTCTTATCAGATCTTATAATGATAAATTCTATTCAAGAATTTGCATTTACAGGCATTGGGAACTCCAAATTTCTTCAATTTGTGGGGGAAGAATCACCACGAAATCAATCAGATTACACTACCTTGAAAAAAAATTGCAAAGATACAGTAACAACAATATGGCATTTCAATGGTGGGTGTGAAGTGGATCTTGTAGTTGACAAAACACTTCATGTCAAAGGTGTTGATGGTCTAAGGGTTGCAGACCATTCAATATTCAAGGGCAACCCAGGGACAAATCCACAAGCTACTATAATGATGCGTGGAAGGTAATATTTTTTTTTTCTTTTTAAAAATTATTCTGAATGAATTATATGACTATTACTAATGACATATTTTCAATGTCATATGCATAGGTATCTAGGAAATCGTATCCTCCAAGAGCGCATGAACATTTGTGAATTGTAATCTATCTGAAAGCTTAATAATATTCAAAAGTTACCCATGCACGTGTCTTATTTAAATAATTATTGAAGTCAATGCCAATTTTTGCATTTCAAAATTTATATTTTTTAATTATGTTGTGATGAAGAATATATCTTAAATTGAACTAAATTTAGTTCCTTGAGTACAATAATATCAAAGTAGCATTATATGAATAAAATAATTCATTTATTTTATTATTTTATTTATCCATATAATACATGTTTGATTGTTATGAAATCTAAATTAATATCTACTTTAATTTTAAAAATTTATTGAATAAAAGAAAAACAAGGAAGCACATTGACTATATTTATCCATACAACTCAACATTTATGTTAAAAATCCCATCACTACTAATTAAGACATTTTCTAAATAGTTTAATGTCTAAGAACAAAATAAATGAATTTTCAAAGTAATAATGAAATCTATAAGTAGAATAGTTTATAACACTTTTTATTCTCATAAAATTATTTAATTTATTATTATATATATATATATATATTAGACTCATGTTTCATCCAATATAAAATAAATTTTAATGTAATTTAGATTAGATAATAGAAACATAGGAAAATGACATTTTTTTTTGAATTTTTTGTATTTAAAAACACAATAAGTAATTTTAATGTATTTTAACCTAATAAATTAATTAACTTGTAGTCATATTCTTAAACTATATGATGTTATTAGAGGTGTATAAATCTAGTAATAAAGAAAACTCCAACATTACAAAATTATGCAGAATATATTTCATACTTCATTCATTATTAAAATTAGAAAGTAATTAAAATAATCATGAAGCTCATAAACACATAATAAAATATTTTGGTCTTGTAAAAATTGCTTGGTCAAATGGAAAAACTATAGTGGGGATAATACCCACAACTCATCACTTTAGCAATAAGATGAATGATTAAAAGCTTACAATAGTGTCATCTTCTAAATGATTAAACTCTATTGAAAGTATGTAATACCTTATTAGGAGGATCAACAATCAAGTCAAAGACTACTCTATTAAGAGATTTAATCCCACTTATACAATGTTCACCTTGTTAAAGGATTTACAATAAGTTCAAAATAAGAGCTTATAAACCCTATTAAAGAACACTTTGTTAAACAGTTTTACAATCTCATTGAAAAACCTGTTAATTATTAAAAACAATTTGTTTTAACTAGTGCTAGCATTCCTTCATTGCATGATAGGTCCTTTTTGTTATGTGCTATCTTCTCTTCTTTGTGATAGCTTCCTGATGTGTCTCTCCATAGCTTATTATTCGATCTTCTAAAAAGATAATTGTTGTTCCATACACATGCAATATTTTTTTATCTCTCTCTCTCTCTCTCTCTCTCTCTCTCTCTCTCTCTCTCTCTCTCTCTCTCTCTCTCTCTCTCTCTCTCTCCCCTTATTTCCCATTTTGTAACCTAATTATAGTTCTCAATGTTTTATAGATCATTTTTACCTTTTCCTTGGCTTCTTTGATAAGCTTCTTCATTTTCAATAATAAAATCTTCTAGAATTTGATAACAATTTAATTTTATGATAAATCTTCTAGGTTTTTGATAACATTTCTAGTTTTTTTATAACTCTATACTAATAGTGACCCTTATGTTTAACATTGCCTTTTTAATTTTTTCCTTTTTTTAAGCAATGACAACTTTCAAAATCTTCACCATAAGGTTCTAGGATTTTGTCAAGTTAATAATCCCCCCTTTGGAAACCTCTCACTAATATTTATACATATATATATATATATGATACTCTTACTTTTCTTTATTATATTCTACATTTCATTTATGTTGATCTCTATTTATTTTCTCCCCATCTTTATATTGTCTCCCTGTTTTTGCTTCCAAAATGCATTCTCTCCTCCATATCCTTATCTTCTCTACTTCTTCCCCTTTAAAAACAATTCCAAAGGAAAATAAAATTATTATTATCTTAAAGTATTGCTTGAATATACATTGCTACTTCCTAGTGGCTTTCATCAAAATCTAGTTCCATTCATCCTCAAAAATTCTAATATTAGTAATGTGACTCTTTATCTTAATCATTCTATTAACAATATCTTCTTATTTTATAGCCTATAGTGTATCTATGAGTGTTTCTACCCTTTTCTTATGTTGCTTCATTAGATCTATATATAGCAATAGTTGACATGATTCTTCAATTATAACTTCAAGTTTTCCATAAAAATTAAATTTGTGAATTATGATCCTTTGACTATTATTTCATTTAGTTCTTTCTACTTTGCTGATAGTATCATTGTAACTTTTGCTAACTTTGTTAGAGTTGATCCTTTCTACAATTTTGCCTTTAATTTATTCTTGATATGATAATTTATTTAATTTTTTTCTATATACATTTGCAATTGTTTTGCACTTGATTTCTTCTAGACATTTTTTAGCTCAGGCAATGACCTCTAAAATGTACTTATCACTTCTTTTACAAGATTCATTCTCTATTTATCTTCTATGTTGTCTAACATTTCAATTCTCTCCTATAGTCATCATGCATATAGTTTTTGCTCTTCATAGCTCAATGGTACATAATTCAAGTATGTTATTCACTTCTTTTTCCTTGTGGTCAATTTCTCTCTTCCATTGTGCCCATATTGCTTCCTTTAATGTCACATCTTGAAGTATTTTAGTAACATGTATTTGCAATGATTCTACATTGTCTTCAAAATATATTGTTATATTATTTTTTTGTTTAAACCTATTGTAATTATGCAGGTCATTTTGCAAATACTTGGGGTCTTATTCGTCAATTATACATACATTATTTATTTTCAAGTGCATTTATCTTATTTAAATACTCTTTTGGTTGTTCTTATATTTATTATTCTAATTGTTCATCTTCTTTAGCTTCTTCTTCTAACTTAGCAACTATATCTCAAGATTTCTTGGCAAAAGCATTTGCAATACTTGTAGAGCTTTCTTCTCTAGCTATATCAATGTGATAACACTTTTCTAATCTATTATTTAGTTCATATATTTATTCAATAGGTGTTATTTCTTTTGATGCAACCTCTTTAGCATGAGAGATTATATTCCATAGTCTTAAATCATCTTTTTCAACATCTTGATACAATTCTTCCATTATCTTTGCTGCTCTTTTCTCGATTTCAAATTTTCTTGGATTTACTTATAACAACCTATAAGTCTTAGTAACACTTGCATGTGGATGTGTCAGTACGAATTGTCTTTTTTTTGGTTCTCTTTTCTAGTATGTCAACATTCTTTCATCTCATTGTGATTTTTTCAAGTAATTCTTCTAGAATATTCCTTTTAAGTTGGCTTGGAAATTGTAAAATTTTGCGTATTGAAAATGCTATCTCTTATTCTACAATATTCATCTCTTCTTCAATCCATCATCTATAATAAAATTTCAATATGTAGACACTAGTTCCAAATTTATCTTCAATACTTATTTACAACTAGCTAAAACAATAATTGTTTGTTGTCCAAAACCAACAAAATCAAACTCTAAATCAACATCCTTACCTCTAACCATGACTTTTTGAGTTGCATTTGACCCAAGAACCACTCTAGACCCAATAGATGCATTGGGAATTCCCACAACCACATCTAACTCCACCTATTAAGAAATATTTTTAAATATAGTGTAATGTTGTGTAGAGACCACGTTTCACAAAAGAGAAGGTTTCTTATCTTTAACTCTTTCATGTTTGCACTTTTCGACCACTTGACTAGTTTTGAGAAATTTTTTTTTGCATTTGAATGGATTACCTTCATAATCTAAAGATTGAATCCATAAACCCTTTTGGCTTCCCCTAATATTTTCCGAAGGAAAACCTTTAAAAGAATCGATATTATCAATAATATGTGCATAGATTGAGTGAAGAATATTAGAGGATGTTGGGATCCCCATTGAAAAATTTCCTAGCCTATTATTGGTAGACTCAAGAACCAAATGCACCCACATGTGAAGTAGGATATTGAGAAGGAAAACCCAAATATATATTTTACCAAATGATTTAGAAGAATGATTCAAATAAAGGAGTCATAGTATTAAATTTCATATATGTTTAAAAAAAATATTAATAATTTAGGTGGATCAAGATTTTTTTAATTTAAATTTTATTAAATTGAAATTCTATTAGGTAAATATTTTAGGTTTAATAAACATTTGGAAACATAAAATCTTTGGCTACAAAAATTTAATTTTCTTTTGTTAACAAGAATGAAGTGGATGGTATGGATGTTTTTGGATTTATGTTTGCAACTTTTGTTTAATAATTATTTTTTAAGTTAAATTTATGTCAACTATAGGGCATAAAATTTGATAAAAATTATCATCCCTTTTATTAACAATATGCTTCAAATTAATAATTTTTTAAAGAAATTAACTAATTAATATTTATTTAAGATTTTGTGTTTTGTAGATTTTTTCCTTGTTCAAAAATTTAATTTTTGAATTCATAAAACGGCACAAAAAAGTTGTTGATGAGAATGGGGAGTTGGGGATTAAGATAGTTGTGATAGTTTCAATGTCATGGTAATGACAATCAATGAATGTATTAGTTGATAGAATGTGAATGATAAGCATTAATTAGTGGTAGTTGTCTTCAAGGCCAACTTAATGCATTTGAGTTGCATTCTATTCTAGGATGGTTCACTGCCTACTTGTGACTTATATTGAACAATTGTTTATTGGTGAAATGGACAGTTTTTATTTTATATTCCAATGGAATGTGATCTAGGGTTTGAGGTGTAGCTTTGTTCTACCTAAATCTATGTTTGGTTCTTCTGAAATGACTCGTTTAGTTCTTGTAGAGGTACAGTGTGTATGATCCACACTAGCATGTCAATTATTATATACAGCTAGATTTACATTCATGTATTTTCCGTAGTCTAACAATCTTCCAACACTAAAATGTCAATCATCCTAAGCATGTCACCAACAAATATTATGAGTTAGTATTTAATGAGTTTTCTACTCGGATAATAACAACTTGATGATTGAACTTAAATATTCTTCTTCATGCTTTACATAATACTTATAGGTAATCAAAATAACATAATTAGTTATATTTGAATGCAAATATAATACAAAATTAATTCTTCTTGTAAAATTTAATTGATCTAATAAATATATCAAAAACAAAATGACATTGCTAAACAATTTTTAAAAATATGATTACCACATGTCCCTTACAATGATATTCAAAATTAATGAGTTCCAAAATTAGAGACAATCTTTTCAAAACTGTTATATGAATATTATAAATATATTATTAGTATTAATAGTAAACTAATATAAAAGTCGTTAAACTACTTTCAACAACTGTTACATTATTGATTTCTAAGAGTTATGTTACTGTTGTGACGTCTTCGACTCGATATAATTATGAAATCCTTGCAAATACTATTGTGTTTTTCTAGAATTGTACATGGGCTTTGACTGAGAAGATGTGAAAATATTGTCGACCAAATTCAACCTCGCATATAGTCATATGGGTTTCATCAAGCAAAAACAACGTTTTGAATGAACACGATTGTGTATTAATTATAAGTATTGCCTTATGAATTTTTGGGCGCAAACCTTAAACTTAATTCTCATAAGATTGATAAAATTTATAGTATGGATTGTTTTCCAAAATATGCTTGCAAATTGAGTTTTTGAAAAGAAATATCTTTAATTCAATCTAAAGTTGTTTGGGCATGAAATTTATTAAGCTTATGATGTTTTTCTTTAACTACTTATTTCAAATCAAAAAATGAACAAAAGACAAAAACAAACTAAATGGGATTCTTTTTCAGATTCACGAAAACAAGTGAATTTTTCTCAAAAAAAGGGTTGTTTTCGATAACAAAATATACAAATCATGAAGATCAAATGCTGAAAATTTTAAAATATTTCATTGTGTTTTCTTCTTTTGGAAATTTAGCCAATGGTACAATTTGTAGGGAGGATACCTATGTCCTTACAAAATTATTAAATAAATTACCTCATCTATTTTATTTGAGAAGTAGTTTTCCATTATATTCTCATTTTAAGAGTTTTCAAATTTTGAATTATGTTTAGAAAGGATTAGAAAATAGTTATTGTTGGGACTATTGAAGGAAAGGATGAAGAAAATTCTAATAGCCTTGATGACAAGTTGTAATAGTTTTTAGAATGTAAGTGATAAATAGTATTTCTTAGACCTTTGATTTTATGCTAAACTTAACGCCTTTGAGATACATTCTACTAGCTGTAAGATTTATCCACTTGTGAATTGTGTTGAACATAGATTTAGTGATGAGATGAGTTATATTATTTAATAAGTTTATAGCTTCTAGAGTTTGACTATGGCATTCTACTACTTATTATGCTTCGATCTCCTCTATTGATAGGTTTTCTTTGGGTGGAGATATAATGTTTGTGATACCCACCCACTAGCATGTTATTTATTATAACTAGGTTTAGATTGGGATATCACCTAGAATGTCTCTAGAAAGAGCCAAGAGATCAATTAAGCATGACAACTAAGCACACATCTTATCCATCATTCTAGATGAGAGGATACGAATGACAAGGTGTATCTCAAGTGGAGATGTTGTAGACACCATGTGCTTAATTATTGTGCTAACTCCTATGTTCTAGACACCATGTGCATAAAAGAGATGCAAACTCCTGTGTTGTCAACATGACAACTCACAAGAGTGCGCATACTCCTAGGTGACTAAATAAATAAATATTAAAATAATGCAATAACCTAAGTAAACTTAAGTAAGTGTAAATAGTGAATAATTATTTACACCAACACGCCCCCCCCCCCCAAGTGCAACTTACAGGAATGCCCTTATGCTTATGAAAACTAGGATGAGATGCATAATAGGTCCTGATTACTAGGCCATGTTAGGTACCCATGTACATAATAAAATGCAATCTCTCATAACGCAAAGAAAGAGGGAAAACCTCATGGGAAAAACCCTCCACCAAAAAGAGAGATGAAAAGACAAGATGCATGGATGGATGGAGTAATCAAGAACCCCCCCATTATGACATACATCAAGTATATACAAGAGAGAAATAGGAGAAGGATAAAACCCCCTAAGAGGAAAAAGTCCCTCCCATAAAATAAAAGAAGAAGGAGATGTAAGGTAGTCCCCCCCCACCCCCGCTAAAAGAAAGGTGTCAAAGAATAAGAAGTGCTCCAATGTAGAAGTTGATCCATGACTGTTGAATGATGTTCCTCCCCTTTGGAAGAAACAGTGGCAGAGGTACTGGTGAGACACTTCTACTATGTGTGGAAAGAATCTCAATGATGAATGGTGTATCTAAAACTTGCTCAACTATCCCTATGTTGATACAGATGGTGGCTCCTTCCAAAACTACTGAGAAGAAGTGCAGGTCTAGCAAGGATTGCTGTAGAACCTATTTGAAAGAACCAACAATCTTCTCAAATGACAGAGATGCCTCCTACAACTGTTGTACATAAGTATCAACAATCACTTTAGCTCGTAAAGACTAATCATGTAGAGAATGGATATGAGGGCCAGAGTGAGCCCTCACAACAATTGTAGAAGGATCATCCTTGTCAAAGAGAAGTGGAATATCATCAATGAAGTCTCCTAAGTCTATGATGTGTGACTCCACAAACAAACCTAAAATGTCTACTAAGAAATCATCACCTGAGGTTGGAATTGGAAGACAACATATACCCTATTGTGTTGAAGTGCATGAATCATTCATTGTGGCAATAGATGAAGAATTCAACTCAAAAATAAGATGTATATCATCGAGGATGTCTCCCACATCTTCAATATGAGACTCCATGAACAACTGTGCAATGTCTAGTGGGAAGTTGTCGTATGAAGGTAAAGTAGGAAGACATGAAGTGTCTTGCTACACTGAATCTAAAGCATTTGTGGCTGGAATAGGATTAGTAGGAGCAATAGGAGCATCTAGAGGTGTGATCTCATTTGGAAAGGATGTAATTGTAGTTGGAGGTAAAAGATCTATCCAGAATGGAAGAATTTGTGGATCTCCATAAAGCTCCCAAAGATAGATCCAAATATCATATAAATCTTTTGACTTCAAGTCATCAATTGAATCCATAACCTCCATATCCATATAGAGAAAGAGTGCACGACAAAGGATGGAACATGTGTCCTCATTCTATAAAAGCCCTCTCACATATGGTAGTGCATTATGCTAACTCAGATATGGGATAACCAATTGACTCTATTCCTAATAGTTATCTAGTGTCAAGGTAATTAAATCTTCCTCTTCCATGATGTACTAATCAATGTAACCCACAAAATGCAAGAAAAATAATCAAAGAAACCCTCCCTAATGTATGATTCGGGCACTTTATAGGTAGTGCATGTACAAGAGCCAATTTAGGGAGCATTTTTGAAAGTAGTATTTCTATCCATAGAGCCTAATTTCTAATTGAAGATTTGGAAAGTAGATTTAAAAAAATGCACTTTCAAAAAAAATGAAACCTGATTATGTGTCCAGATGAGCCTATACTAAGCATTTGAAGTGGCAAAAAATTGGGATTTGTGAATTTGAGATAAATTTAGGAATAGAGATCTCAAACCACATGCGCCAATGTGTAGATCACAAAATTCTACCCCGAAACAAAAAAAATTGCTCTCAAAAAGGAGTGCATATGAGGGAGATATCGTTGTTTCAAAATCACTACTGCTATTATTTTTTTTGAATCGCCGCCATCACTCCTCCAAAAATCAAATGGCTCTAGATTTTACCTTAGATGTTTGATTTGAATGAAACAAAATCCAATTTAGCATTTTTTTGACCTTCTAAATGTGATGCAAATATCTGATCTACCCCAGCAACCTTCAGTCTTCACCTGCAAAAAATCTCTACTATAGACCTCATGGCAGAATTTTCTAGAAAAAATAATGTAGATCCAATTTTTTTTTGTAGAGATGGAGATGAAGAGAAATGAAGATCTAAAATTTAAATGTACAGATCTGAAATGATCATACCAATTTCAAAAATTGGGCCTTTGGGTTGCCGGTTTGCAAAGAAAATGTTGCCTCAATTTTGACTATGGCCCATCATAGGCAAACTTATAGTCAATTCACCGAATCAATACTTCAGATGCAATGGTGAGGTCCTCTTTGGCTCTAGACACTCCTAATATCTACGGATTCTCTAGATTTGAGTTGAGGTGTTGAAACAAGAATGGTCTCAAATGGCTATGCGAAGAGAATCTCCCCAAGCTCTGATACCATGTAAGAATTTGGCTTAGGGAAAGATTCACCCAAGATCATAGAGCGTAAAAACAAGCACAACAATAGACCAATAAATAGTATAATCAATATATTAGAGTATGTCCTCATATATTGCTTTGTATTGTATGTGTAAACACACTAGGAGTGCCTGTATATAAAGGCCTCTCAAGAAGCACCTAGAATGTCTCTAGAAAGAGCCAAGAGATAAGATCAACATGACAAATAAGCACATGTCTTATCCATCATTCTAAATGAGAGGATAAGAATGACAAGGTGTATCTCAAGTGCAGATGTTGTAGACACCATGTACTTAATTAGTGTGCTAACTCCTGTGTTGTAGACACCATGTGCATAAAAGTGGTGTGATCTCCTGTCTTGTCAACATGACAACTCGCAAGAGTGCCATACTCCTAGGTGACTATATAAATAAATAATAAAATAATGAATTAACCTAAGTAAACTTAAGTAAGTGTAAATAGTGAATAATTATTTACACCAACATACAGAAAACATTATTTTAATTAAACTTATGTAAACATTTGTTGAATACTAGAATCAGATAATGCTACTATTAAGACATGTATACTTTAAACACTTTAGCATAAACAAACAAGACAAAAAATGAAATCATTAGCTAAAACTAACATACATCATTTTTTACTTGGAGTTTAGTAACACCTTTAGCTAACACTTGACTAAATGGTCTTCCTAACAACTATTTCCCATCTGCAACTCTTGCTTGTAACTCATGCTAAATCTTTTAACACACATTTTGTGATTAGTCTAGATCTTAAAGCCAACCCTTCTATATTGGTTGAGATTCCTAATGACCTTGCTTGTATGGGTCCCCTCCCTCCTAGGGATCCCATTGAGGTTGAGGATCCCAAGGGATATGAAATCTCAATATCAGACTAGAATAGACTATCTTGGGTACCAAGACACCTACTGGTTATTGGGAATAACCTAAGGTGGTTTCAAGATCATTAGGGCCTTAGATCTCATTACCAGACTCGATGGTTGACTTGATCACTTCTGGGATCACCTAGACCCTTTTAGGGAAGTTTATTTATTTCCAATTTAATGTGGACATGGTTAGGAAATGTTTTCTACTAGATAGAGACATATTGGATTTGTGATTGTCTTTGCTATAGCAGACTCTCTCTTTCTTTTCTACTTCACAACTGAAGCTAATTAAAATATGGTTTTGGTGGGAACTTTGCATTATGGTAAACACTTTCTAATGCTCTCCAAGTGGAAACTAGGTTTTTTTCCCCAATTTGGATATGCACAAGCTTGATTTTGTTTGGGTTGGATAGTTTAGGCTCCCTCTAGAATTTTGTGATGAGAGAGTTTTCATGTGGATTAGAGACTCTTTCATGCACTTAATTAAAGTTGAAATAACCACCAATACCAAGGCCAAACTAGGGGTTTCTAGATTTTTCATGAGTTTGATGATGAATAAGGCTCTACTGATATCTATGGCCTTCAATTTGAAATGGGGTACTTGGTTACATCCCATTGTCTATAAGAATGTTGCAACCTTTTGCCAAAACTATAATAAATTTGGTTAGAAGCTGAATGAGAAAGTCTCATCTCTTGATGTAGTTGTGGTTGAAATCTTGCATGCTATTAAAGTTAGGGATAGGAGAAGCATGGAGTCATCAAACGATTTAGAGGTGAAGGCCGATCAACCTTTGGGTGGTAGTGACAGATCCTAGAAGAAGGTTGAAGGACTATCCATGGATTTACAATAAAAAAAAAACCCTGACATTAGCAACCTTAAAGCTAAGGAGAATGATGGTAGGGCCTTAGTGATTGAGACAGGGTAGGATCCTAGCCTTTAAGAATGGGTGAGTTTCTCAATGTAGACTAAGTTGGCCACCCTACAAGTGGGAGACAATGAACAATTTTTCGCACCTTCTAGAGGAGGTCAGGAATACCAAGTTTTCAGACCCCCTCAAGAACCCCTCTTATAATGAGAATTATTTTCCTCATCTAAAGCATACCCTAGTGGTTTCTATCATGGGTATAGTTGAATTGCATTCTCCCACCTAGGCCTATGCTATGGATGATTGCACCCTAGATAGTAATGTTGGATGAACTGTCAACAAAAAAAATTAATGGGTACAAGCAAAGCCACTGTTGGAATAACTATGAAAATTGGGAGACCTTCAACCAAGACTATCAATATTATATCCTAGAATTTAAGAGGGACTAACAACCCAAGGAAGAAGTATTGGAGTCAAAAAAAAGATCATTGAATTGAAAGTGGACGTGATTCTTTTGAAACAAGTTAAAATGACGACATAAACATTTTCAAAAGTGGATGAGTACACTTGGTCAAGTATAAAATCCTCTAATAGCATAGTGATGGATGCATCAGGTGGAATTGCTTCTCTTTGCAATCCTAATCTAGTGTTATGAGTAGTGAGATCCCCCTAAACCTCCTCATTATTGTTGTTGTGTCTATCTCTAAAAATCATAAATGGGACCTGTTTAATTTCTATGCCTTCAATACCTTCAATGAGAAAATTTTGGTCTAGGAGGAGACAAAATAAGTACTGAACTTATTGGGGAATGAGATCATGCTATGTATGGGAGACTTTAACACCCCTTTATACCCCTCAAAGAAAATGGGAGTCTTGGAGGACTTCTCTAAAAGTATGTATGACCTAGTAAACTTTCTGGGTCAGAATGACCTTCCTAATATTGATCTTGGTGGAAACCCTTTTACTTGGTCCATCAATAGGTTTGAAAACAACTTGATGTAGGTTTGACTTGACCATTTTCTAATTTTTTCTTATTGGACCATTCTCCTAAATACCACCCTAAAGACATACTCAAGGACAATATCTAACCACCTATGATTTTCTTCTCCTTGAAGTAGAACCAAATTTGTAGAAGAAGATCCTTTTGGTATGAAATAATGTGGCACTCTCACTCAAATTTTAGAGATTGTTGTTAGAATTCTTTAGAATAACTGAGGGGGGGGGGGGGGGGGGGGGATGGGGGGGGGTTGGTGAATAAGTTATCCAAGGTCCAATGATGTCCAATACAACTTTTTCTACAAATCCTTAATGGCACTTAACTGAAATTATCATGCATCCAATTGAACATTAAACAACCATGAAAAGTAAACATGCATCACACCATAGCACTAAGAACTTGATCACCCAGAAACCCTCCAAGAATAAGAAGGTAAAACTGGAGTGGGGATGATACCCACAAAATAACTTTGCAATTGATTTCAACCACTTCTAGTGGTCTTCCCTGTTGAAGGCCTACACTGTTAAAGGCTACAACACATTGTTAAATGTGACCTTGTTAAAGCATTTAAGAACATTCAACTCAAAATGTCAACCTATTAAAGGATTTACATAGAGCTGTTAGGCTCACCCAAGTCAATGGGATTTACAGTCACCTTCTCAAAAGTATCTTTCATCCCTCTCTAAGGATCTCCTATCCTCCTCCTAAGGATCTCTATATCCTTCTCTTAAGGATCTCTTTATCCTTCTCTTGAGGATCTCTTTCTCCTTCTCCTGGGGATCTCTTTATTCTTTTCCTAAGGCTTATCCACCTAGCTGTTAAGCTAAACTAGAAATGTAGGGTTTCAATATCTAATACAATGGTAAGAAAGTACTAGAAGGGTTTTGACCTGATACAGATTTGCAACCCTAACTGTGCAAATTTCATATCACTTCTTCAGTTCCTTTCTTTGCCTCGCTTTCCTCCCTTGTAGTGCTGACAGCTTGTTCACCCTTCAAGATTTGTCTCCTTGAGTTCTTCCACTCGTTATGCCAAAGCACTCTATGGTCACTTTATCAACTCAGATTCTTGATGCTCTGTTCTTACTCCTCTTGGCTTCTTTGCAAGATCGCACTTATGACTAACTCCCTCTCAAGCATGTGCATTTGATCTCTGACTTGTAACTTCTTATAAAGAATTTTTGTTCTCGATTTTTTGCTCAAATCTTAATTTTCTCTTGAGGAAACGACATTGTTTTCCCTCCAATTTGCTTCTTCTAGAAACTTCATGATAAATCTATTAGCATTCACCTTGAAAATGGTTTACATGGATTACATAGAATTCTTTGACATCTACTCATCATCCTTATCATCCAACTACTTCACAAAATTTGATGTAAAAACCTTATCACTCCTGATCTGGCAAATCTTTTTCTTTGACAAATAATTCAGCAACTCGGCATCATTGGTTTACTGATGCTCGGCTTCTTTTGTGTTACTCAGATTCTATTATTATTTACTGGCGATCGACACCTATAGCATTTTCTACTTTTCTTGGCACTTGAAGACTTACTCGGCACCTAAAGGATTTTGTGTTACTCGGCACCTGATCTTCACTCGGCACCTGAAGACTATTTGGCACCTGAAGATCACTCGGCACACACTAAGTTGAACTTGCTCAACTTTAACTGAGAATTTGCTCGGTAGTATCTAGAAGTTAGTTAATCCTTACATCTTTGATATGTCTTAGTGTGTCCATCCTCTGTGTCTTAGAGTATGTCATCAATACACTATTTCATCAATGGCTTAGTTGATCCTTATACTTCATTAGAACATCATAACTTCAACCTTTCTCTAGGTACTCTAGTTACATCTTATTGATTGCCACCTCATTGTCAATCAACCAATTGATAGTATTTGGATCACTCAAGCAATTGTCATTCTTGCAAGTGGCAAGTTTGACATCAATGACAAAACAATGATTGTGATCTTTTCAATCATTTCCAACAATTATATCTCCTAGTTGGGGCACATTTCTATCAAGGAGTCATTGATGTTCCACATTGCAAGGAAATTAGAAAGGATTTGAAACAAGGTCAAAGGGTGGAGTACATCTTCATTTGGTAACATTATTAAGGATAAGAAAGTGATTGAGAAGAAGTTTGAAACGCTCCAAATGAATATGGTCGATGACTTCTCATCTCAAGAAGACCAACAGAAGGAAAAGACCTATTGTGCCCAATGGAATTTGTTTTTAGATAGAGACAAGATCTTCTAGAAATAACCCTTAAGGATTCAATGGCTAGTGGAGGGTGATAAGAATGCGTCCTTCTTCCATATATCATATTTTAAGAGGAATCTTAGAGGAGGTCGATATGGAGGAGTGTGTTTTCAAATACTTTCAGGATATTTGCAACCCTCAAACAACTTAATTGATACTAACACTTAGGATAATATTTTAAGGATTATGTATTCAGCCATTCATGATCAGATGAACAATGGCTTGGTTGGAAAGGTCATGGAAGAGGAAGTGAGAAACTATTCTTTCCATGATTTTGTATAAAGCCTTAGGGCATGATGGGTTCCCACCTACATTTTTCAAGGAATTTTGGGATATTGTTGACTAGGATGTTCTCCATGCTACTTGGGAATTTGTTCGAACTAGCAAGTTGTTGAAGGATGTCAACCAAAACTTTATTGTTCTAATACCAAAAATTGATAAACCAAGGTATCTTGAGGAATTCAGACCTACAAGCCTTTGCAATACAATTTACAAGATCACGTCTAAAGTTAAGGTGAACCACATCAAACCCATGTTAGAAAACTCCATTGGCCCCTATCAGAATGGGTTTGTCGCCAGAAGACAAATTCTAGATGTGGTTATTACTATGTACTCCATAGAGAAATGTGGGAACTTAGGTAAGGCTCTAAAAATTGACATTTCTAAATTTTATGATAAGGTAAGAAGTGAATTTTTGTATGTTATTGTTAGCAAGTGAGGGTTCACTGAGAGATTTTTAAGATAGTCACACTTGTTGTTTCTATGGTCTAGTTCTCTAGTTTGTTGAATGGGACCCAAGGGATTTTTTTTACCTCTTGCCAAGTTCTTTAGCAAGGAGATCCGCTATCTCCTTATTTATTCATCGTTGTGGCAAAGGTACTTGGAATAAACTTAAAGGTTTTATCACATCAAGGTTAAAAAAGGGCATAAGACCTACCTCCTTCACTCCTCCATAGGTGATCCAACAATTTTTTTATGGCACCTTCCCTTTTGGAGTTTCCTCTATCCACGAAGCAAGATCTTTGAAAAACCTCCCTAACTAGTGTGAAGAGGTTTTGGGGCAACATATAAACTATCAAAAAAGAAAGGCATATATTTTTAATATGGACAACGACCTGAGGAGAAAGGTGATTTGAATCTTGGAATGCTAGGTAGCAGGTTTTCCCAACATCTATCTTTGTCTCCAAGTCATGATTATGGAGGTTTCTTCTCTAGACTGGAATGGGTTATTGGAATACATAGAGTGAAAGATTATAGGCTAGAAAGGAAAAATCTTTAGTAGTGCAGGGGAGTTTCAGCTCCTCTCAACATACCAGTAGACTTTCTCTCAAATTTTAAACTCCTAGAAAGATACCATTAAATTATCAAGAAAAAGAAAATAATTTATTTTATGGTTACAGACTTGAGAAAAGATCAAGTTAAGCTTGGTGAGATGGGATAAAGTTTGTATGCCCAAGTCTTTGGTTGATCTTAACATTAGAAGGATTAGAAATTTGAATAAGGCTCTCATGTGTAAGGTGGGGTGGAGACTAGTTAACTCCTTGAGTAATAAGTGCAATATTCTTAGGTCTAAGTATTTGCAGGGTGACCCATTTCACCATCTTCTCTTTATCAATGCTCTACCTCGAAGATCAAGAATATGGGACAATGTGAAACACACCAGAGAAAATTTGAATAATGGTATACACATGGTCTTAGGGGATTGGGGCAATTATTGACTTCTAGGAGGATCATTTTCTTGAAGGAGGTCCTCTCTGCTTTACTAGGTTCTAATCTGTTAGAGAGTATTGCTCACCGCTCATACAAAGGAATATTCCCACTTTACCGTCCACTTTCCTGTCCATACAATGAAATATTCCCACTTCTTGATCTTCTATAACTTGAGCTCAATTAGAGTAGAAATGAAGCGATAAGACGAGTTAGCTCTAGAAGTGATAATGGAAATTTTATTCTTTGTGATTGCGTTCTTGCTAGCATTCATCACAAATCAGAAGCAGCTGTTCTGTTCAGCAGGGAACTTGGGTGAGTATAGTTTTGTGTTGATTATTTTGTGTCAAATCAATAGTTTTCATTAGAGAGATGTAGATGAACAATTGATTCATTTATTTTCATAATAATTAGGATTTTTATTTTATTTTTGAAGGAAAATTGTGTTAGATCATTATTAGAATTCAATCCTGTAGTTTTCAAGTTGATCTACGTTTCGTAAGTAGTGATACAGAAAAACTCATTGTTAATGAGGATGAATGATTAGCAATCATTACATCTAGATGATGCTCACAGGGGTGAAGCATCGAATCATTTAGAAAGGTCACCCATCCAAATATTGTGTCTAATGAAGCATTTATTAACAACCCCTTTATTCATTGTTTGCATGTAGCACTGATCTAAAGCATTTTGTTCTTGCTATTTGCAGAATACCCATATCCATTTATGACATTTGATGCTGAAAAGGCGGCTGCAAGAACATACGATTACATTGTTGTTGGAGGAGGTACAGCAGGGTGTCCTCTGGCTGCAACTCTCTCACAGCATTACTCTGTTTTGTTACTTGAAAGGGGAGATTCTCCCTATGGAAATCCAGACACTGAGGACATTAAAGCCCTTTTTAAGGTCATGGGAAAAGCCAGTGGGTTTCCTTATATAGCTGAAGGATTTGTGTCAGAAGATGGAGTACAGTTGGCAAGAGCAAGAGTTCTTGGAGGTGGGACAGCCATAAATGCTGGATTCTACAGCAGGGCAAGCTCTGATTACATTAAGATGATGGAGTGGGATGAGAAGCTTGTGAATGAGTCATATGAATGGGTGGAGAAGTTGACTGCCTTTAAACCAGACAAGCTTTTTCGTTGGAGTTCAGCTTTTCAAGATGCACTATTGGAGGCTGGAGTGGGTCCTGATAATGGGTATACTCTCGATCATTTGGAGGGCAGAAAGATTAGCGCCTCAACCTTTGACAACAATGGAAGGAGGCACACAGCTGCAGATCTTCTACAATATGCAAATCCAGATAACATTGTAGTTCTTCTCAATGCCACAGCCACTAGAATCCTTCTGGATTCTTCATCAGGTACACTTCTATATTTTTTTGGTTTGATTTTATTTCTAAATATTGAGATATCTAAAACTTGTTTGTGAATGATCTCCATAAAAAAAAATATTAAGATAAAAGTTTTCATTATTTAACAATCTTGGTTTAGGTTTGATGCTCTTTTGAAGATAAGATTTCTTATCCTAACATTCATAGGAGACCTTCAACAAGTAGGAATGGCTGAACATTTGGTAGGTCTGGTGATTCTTTCAATGACATAAGTTTTTGTTGGCTTTAACAGAAAATTCCAGTAGGACAACTGCAAATTAGTCAGAGTGGGATGTAGTGGGACGTTTTCTAAATCGGGCTGTTTTGTTTTGTCTCGAAGACAGCAACTTTTTATATATTTATTTTCTGGGTTTCTCTTCAGTTGCACTTAATTTTAATGTTATCTCTTGAGTTGGTCAATCAACAACTTCTATTTTATTTGATTCTGTCACTTGCAATATTATTATTACGATAAATATTGCAGAAAATATATATGCCACATGGGTCTGCTTCCCAATGTCCATGTGCGACACTCTTTAGTATTATCAGATTATATCATGTCGAATTAATAAATTGAGACATCATAGTCGTCAGTCGTATTCTCTTTATTTATTTTTTATGGAAGAACAACAATATAAATTTTTTCCTAATGTAATCTATATTGTTAGAATATTTGTAGAATTGAATTATTTTTGAATTTTACAATAATTGTATTTTAATTATATTACTTATGAAAATAGTTATTCTTTCAATTTCTAATTTTATTTTTTGAATTTATGTTCTAGGAAAGGTAAAGACTACTGGGGTTGAGTTCACCAGTACCGTAGATGATCTTTCCCATCATGTATTTATCAATCAATTGTCAGAATGGAGTGAAGTGATTTTGTCAGCAGGAAGTATAGGTAGCCCACAACTTCTCCTATTAAGTGGGATTGGACCAAAAGAAGAACTTGAAGAATTGAACATTACTGTATTTTCTGATTTAAACTTAGTGGGAAAAGAGATTAGAGATCCACCACGCACAACTATTATTGTAGAGTCCCCCGAACCACTTGAGTTTGCTCAAGTACAAGTTGTAGGTATAATAGACAATTCACAAGTCTACATTGAGTCTATTAGCAGCTATGAACAAGAAGGTGACACAAATTTTAAATATTTAGGAGTTATTCTTACCAAGGTGGCCTTTCCCTTATCAACTGGCAAGCTTCAACTCAAAAGTAAAGATCCCTTAGATGTCCCAATTGTAAGATACAACTACTTTTCTCATCCTTTTGATATAAAAGAATGTATTCTTGTTGTGAAGGTCTTATCAGATCTTATAATGACAAATTCTATTCAAGAATTTGCATTTATAGGCACTGGGAACTCCAAATTTCTTCAATTTGTGGGGGAAGAATTACCACGTAATCAATCAGATTACACTGCCTTGAAAAAATATTGCAGAGATACAGTAACAACAATATGGCATTTCAACGGGGGGTGTGAAGTGGATCTTGTAGTTGACAAAACACTTCGTGTCAAAGGTGTTGATGGTCTAAGGGTTGCAGACCATTCAATATTCAAGGGCAGCCCAGGGACAAATCCACAAGCTACTATAATGATGCTTGGAAGGTAAGATTTTCTTTTTCTTTTTTAAAATTATTCAGAATGAATTATATGACTATTACTAATGACATATTTTCAATGTCATATGCATAGGTATCTAGGAGTTCGTATCCTCCAAGAGCGCATGAACATTTGTGAATTGTAATCTATCTGAAAGCTTAATAATATTCAAAAGTTACCCATGCACGTGTCTTATTTAAATGATTATTGAAGTCAATGCCATTTTTTGCATTTTAGAATTTATATTTTTAAATTATGTTGTGATGAAGAATATATCTTAAATTGAACTAAATCTAGTTCCTTGAGTACAATAATATCAAAGTAGCATTATATGAATAAAATAATTCATTTATTTTATTATTTTATTTATCCATATAACACATGTCTGTTTGTTATGAAATCTAAATTAATATCTAATTTAATTTTAAAAAGTTATTGAATAAAAGAAGAACAAGGATGCACATTGACTATATTTATCCATACAACTCAACATTTATGTTTAAAATCCCATCACTACTAATTAAGACATTTTCTAAATAGTTTAATGTCTAAGAACAAATTAATGAATTTTCAAAGTAATAATGAAATCTATAAGTAGAATAGTTTATAACACTTTTTATTCTCGTAAAATTAATTAATTTATTATTATATATAGATATATATATTAGAGTCATGTTTCATCCAATATAAAAGAATTTTTAATGTAATTTAAATTAGATAATAGAAACATAGGAAAATGACATTTTTTTTGTTCAATTTTTTGTATTTAAAAACATAATAAGTAATTTTAATGTATTTTAACCTAATAAATGGATTAACTTGTAGTCATATTCTTAAACTATATGATGTTATAAGAGGTGTATAAATCTAGTAATAAAGAAAACTCCAGCATTACAAAATTATGCATAATATATTTCACAGTTCATTCATTATTAAAATTATAAAGTAATCAAAATAATCTTGAAACTCATAAACACATAATAAAATATTTTGGTGTTGTAAAAATCGCTTGGTCAAATGGAAAAACTATAGTGGGGATAATACCCACAACTCATCACTTTAGCAATAAGATGCATGATTAAGAGCTTACAATAGTGTCATCTTCTAAACGACTAAACTCTATTAAAAGTATGTAATACCTTATCAGGAGGATCAGAAATCAAGTCAAAGACTACTCTATTAAGAGATTTAATCCCACTTATACAATGTTGCCCTTGTTAAAGGATTTACAATAAGTTCAAAATAAGAGCTTTTAACCCCTATTAAAGCCCACTTTATTAAACAGTTTTACAATCTCATTGAAAAACCTATTAATTATTAAAAACAATTTGTTTTAACTAGTGCTAGCATTCCTTCACTACATGATAGGTCCTTTTTGTTATGTGCTATTTTCCCTTCTTTGTGATAGCTTCCTGATCTCTCTCTCTCTCTCTCTCTCTCTCTCTCTCTCTCTCTCTCTCTCTCTCTCTCTCTCTCTCTCTCTCTCTCTCTCTCCCTCCCTCTCTCTGTCTACTTATTTTTCACTTATATTATTTCCCATTTTGTAACCTAATTATAGTTCTCAATGTTTTATAGATCATTTTTACCTTTTCTTTGGCTTCTTTGATAAGCTTCTTCATTTTCAATAATAAAATCTACTAGGATTTGATAACAATTTAATTTTATGATAACTCTTCTAGGTTTCTGATAACATTTCTAGTTTATTCATAACTCTATACTAATAGTGACCCTTATGTTTAACATTGCCTTTTTAACTTTTTCCTTTTTTTAAGTAATGACAACTTTCAAAATCTTCACCATAAGGTTCTAGGATTTTGTCAAGTTAATAATCCCCCCTTTGGAAACCTTTCACTTATATTTATACATATATCTATGATGCTCTTACTTCTCTTTATCATATTCTACATTTCATTTATGTTTCTCTATTTATTTTCTCCCCATCTTTATATTGTCTCCCTATTTTTGCTTCCAAAATGCATTCTCATCCCCATATCCTTATGTTCTCTACTTCTCCCCCTTTAAAAAAAATGCCAAAGGTAAATAAAATTATTATCTTAAAGTATTGCTTCAATATACATTGCTACTTCCTAGTGGCTTTCATCAAAATCTAGTTCCATTCATCCTCAAAAATTCTAATATTAGTAATGTGACTCTTTATCTATATCATTCTATTAACAATATCTTATTATTTTGTAGCCTATAGTGTATTTATGAGTGTCTCTACCCTTTTCTTATGTTGCTTCATTAGATCTATATATAGCAATAGTTGACATGATTCTTCAATTATAACTTCAAGTTTTCCATAAAAATTTAATTTTCTGAATTATGATCCTTTGACTATTATTTCATTTATTTCTTTCTACTTTGCTGATAGTATTGTTGTAACTTTTGCTAACTTTGTTAGAGTTGATCCTTTCTACAATTTTACATTTAATTTATTATTGATATGATAATTTATTTTATTTTCTTCTATATACACTTGCAATTGTATTGCACTTGATTTCTTCTAGACATTTTTTAGCTCAGGCAATGACCTCTAAAATGTACTTATCACTTCTTTTACAAGATTCATTCAGGAAAAAGTCGCTCCCATAAAATAAAAGAAGAAGGAGATGTAAGGAAGTCCCCCCCACCCCCGCTAAAAGAAAGGTGTCGAACAATAAGAAGTGCTCCAATGTAGAAGTTGATCCATGATCGTTAAATGATGTTCCTCCCCTTTGGAAGAAACAGTGGCAGAGGTACTGGTGAGACACTTCTGCTATGTGTGGAAAGAATTTCAATGATGAATGGTGTATCTAAAACCTGCTCAACTATCCCTGTGTTGATAATGATGGTGGCTCCTTCCAAAACTACTGAGAAGAAGTGCAGGTCTAGCAAGGATTGTTGTAGAACCTATTTGAAAGAACCAACAATCTTCTCAAATGATAGAGATGCCTCCTACAACTGTTGTACATAAGTATCAACAATCACTTTAGGCCGTAAAGACTGATCATGTAGAGAATGGATATGAGGGTCAGAATGAGCCCTCACAACAATTGTAGAAGGATCATCCTCATTAAAGAGAAGTGGAATATCATCAATGAATTCTCATAAGTCTTTGATGTGTGACTTCTAGTGTCCTCCCCTAGTTCACATTTTGTTATCATTGTTGAACTCTTTTAGGGCTAGTTTTATGTTGATGGTTAGCAACATTGTTATGAGATTATCAGATATTGTGCTATGGATTCAGTTTATTATGTGATGAGATCACTTAGACTCTACATTTCATGTATGTATGATGATTATTTTTAGTGTTCACAATTATTGATGATGATCATTAAATTGCTTTCAGTTATTAATGATGATTAGTAAGATGGTTTATTATCATATGAGTTTTATTATGGATACTTACCCCATACTTGCATGTGTATGGTGTGCGTGTTTGCTTTGCGTGTTTTCTTTTGTATGGTGTGTCTGATGTGGTTAAGGAAGGGAGTCGTAGTCACCTGCTAGTCGGGATCTACACGATGCACCACTTCCTGCCATTGCCTATTTAGTTTAGTGTATATTGTGCTTGTACATGCATGGTTTTTATGCAGGTTGCAGGTACCGGGTATCGACTTCCCTGAATTGCCAGGATGAGCGTACCCTATCATACTATCTCAATGATAAGAGAGGGGAGATAAATTCTCAAGTCCAAATCCCAACCTTTTAAGCCATTTGTTCTAATTGGAAAATTAGGACAAGTATCCGAGTTGAGTACCCTCCGAATAGGTCGGATGACATAATTCGTAATATTAATCCTTGGTTTGATTTTGTATGTATTTTGGCTATGATGGATTTTCGTATTTTTACCTTGTGAGTCTTTGATGTATTTTCTATTAATTAAGCCTAATTAAAAGATTTAATTAATGGTTTAATTTAATGAAAAATTAATATGATATTTTAATATTTCGTTTATTTAATTAATTGGGAAATTAATTAAATAAAATAATTAAATTTTAAGATAAAAGTCAAAAGTTTAAATTTGGAATGTGACAATATTTATTTTAATAATAATATATTTGGAGCTCATTTTTAAATAAATGTCTAAATAATATTATTATTAAAGCTAATAAATATTTTAGCAATTAAGTTTTGGAAAATGAAATTTAAAAGTGGAAAATATATTTTAAATTATTAAAAGATTCTAGATTTCATGTGATTAAAATATAAATATATTAAGATTTAAAAGTGGAGTTATTAAAGTTAGTGCATGAGATTTAATAAATTAATTAATTAAATTGGAAAGATTAAACTAAATATTATATTAATTAATGTGCATTATTTTTAATGTATGCTTCAATATACATTGCTACTTCCTAGTGGCTCTCATCAAAATCTAGTTCCATTCATCCTCAAAAATTCTAATATTAGTAATGTGACTCTTTATCTATATCATTCTATTAACAATATCTTCTTATTTTGTAGCCTATAGTGTATTTATGAGTGTCTCTACCCTTTTCTTATGTTGCTTCATTAGATCTATATATAGCAATAGTTGACATGATTCTTCAATTATAACTTCAAGTTTTCCATAAAAATTAAATTTGTGAATTATGATCCTTTAACTATTATTTCATTTATTTCTTTCTACTTTTCTGATAGTATTGTTGTAACTTTTGCTAACTTTGTTAGAGTTGATCCTTTCTACAATTTTACCTTTAATTTATTCTTGATATGATAATTTATTTTATTTTCTTCTATATACACTTGCAATTGTTTTGCACTTGATTTCTTCTAGACATTTTTTAGCTCAAGCAATGACCTCTAAAATGTACTTATCACTTCTTTTACAAGATTCATTCTCTATACTTAATATTCAAAATAGGTGGACAGTTGGGAGAATGTGGAGAAGCGTTGGCTGCCGGCTGGGCTAGGGTTTTTCCCCTAGCCTGTTCTTGGTGTTTGATCTTTACTATTTTTCTGTTTTGTTTGGATTGCTAGCTACTCGACATAATTTGCATCGGTGTTTTTCGAAATCTTCTACAGTCAATTTTTGATTGGGGTTTTATTGTTTGCATGGTAGGGCCTGGGATTTCTTCTCCATTGGTGAGAACAGATGGTTCTTCTCCAACTATGCATGCATTGTGATCTGAATCATTTTATTCAGGGGAGAGCTCCAAGCTAAAAAAAGTTAATGGTTGTTTTTCGCGTAGCCATGATCGCCCTGTTCTGGTTATTCCTCCAACGGCTATAATGGAGGACATTGATTATTGGACCAAGCATGCTTTGATATGCAAATTTCTTGGAATCCAAATTTCCCTATCTGCTCTTGAGGCATGGATCTGTCGCTCATGGCAGGTGGAAGGCGATATGGAGATCATGTTGGCGGGGAATAGTTATTTTTTTGTTGTATTCTCTTGCATGTTTGATCGGAATCGTGTTTTTGAAGGAGGCCATTATTTCTACAACCATGTGGGGTTATTTGTCAAACCTTGGCATTCAGGTTTTAATTCTGTTGAGGATCTCCCTTCAATAGTGCCAGTTTGGGTTCGCTTGCCTCGTCTTCCCTTGGAATTTTGGCGTGAAGACATCCTTTGACAAATTGTTGCTTTGTTGGGGAAGCTGGCTACGATCGCACATCAATCCCTCGATAAAAAGGTTATTTCTTATGCTAGAATTTGTGTTGAAATTAATTTGAATAACCCATTACTAGATTCTTTGGAAATTTGTATGGGGGATTTTTCTTGGGTGCAGCAGTTAGATTATGAATCTCTCCCTTTCTGTTGCCAGATTTGTCATGAGTATGGTCATTTACTCCGTTAGTGCCCCCGTAACTCAAGTTTCAAAGGAGTGGATGGTTCTACAGCTGGCACTACTAGTGGTTTGGCAGATACTACAGGGAAAGGACAATCTCAAATGGCTAATACTACCAAGGGGATGAATCCGCAAGATGCTACAGGTAAGGGTAAGGCTCAAATGCAGGATAAGGATGGATTTACCCCTGTTCACCCTCGTGTTAAGGGCCGTGGTCAAAAGAGGCCTTTGAAAGAAAGATTATCTGATTCAGGTTTTAACCGCTTTGAGGTGTTGGATAGTATGGTTCTAGAGGAGGGTATTCCTCCTCCTATCTCTTCTGATCCAGTTTTCCCAGATGAGAGATCTATTCCTAATGATGCTTGTGGGGCATCCCAAGTTGTATTATATCAGAACTGTGAGGTCCCTGTAGCTCCTGTGACAGAGGCCCTGGTGACTCCTGTAGTGTTGGAGGATAATGATGTTATTTTACCTGATTTGGTTAAGGATGTGCTACCATCAGGTAAGGGCAAGGGTTCTCCTCTCCCCTTGGGGTTGATGTGTCGACCCTTTAAGCGGGCTTCTTCTACTCCTCCTCTAAGGAGTGGGTGCAAAACAGACCGAGAGAAGATTAAACTCACAGGAGATATATTGATTGATTCTGGTTCAGTGAAACCTTTGGATTCTCATTTTCCCAATTCTACCCAATGATGATTATTCTCTCATGGAATGTAAGGGGGTTGAATAGCATCCCTAGACAAAAGGCTATTCATAACTTGGTGGTTGATCATAGCCCTGTTGTTTTTTGTATCCAAGAGACTAAGCTCTCTATGGAGTCTATGGTCCAACATGTCTCTAGTATTTGGTCTCATGGCCAATGCCAGTGTGTTGGGGCAACAGGAAGTGCGGGTGGTTTAGCTATATTTTGGGATCCTCAAAAAATTTCTCCTCTTGGCTGGATGTCTTCTCGCTCAGCTCTCTCTATGGTAGCTTCTGCTCTAGACTCAGGAGAGGTAATCATGGTTACTAATGTGTATGCACCTATTGATCTTGTGGGAAAGGAGGAACTTTGGGAACATATTCAATATGTTAGAAATTGTCATCCTTATCATCCTTGGGTGTTAGCAGGGGACTTCAATTTAGTTTTAAGTCTGGAGGAGAAGCATGGTGGTTTGGCTAGATTGGGGCCTTCTTCTGCTCTTTTTCGGCAACATATATCTCTTTTGCATCTCTCTGATGTTAAGCCTTCTAATGGTCTCTATACTTGGAATAATCGCAGGACTGGTGTTGCTGCTATCTCAGAACGTCTGGATAGATTTCTTGTTTCTTGCTTCTGGGTTAGTGGCACCCTTACTATCTCTTCAGAAATCCTTGATTGGAGGGGTTCAGATCATTGGCCAATCAAATTTTCTGCTATAGGGGCTTATGTTCCAAAGCATCCTCCTTTTAAGTTCCAGTTGATGTGGCTTCGGGACTCCTCTCTTCATGATTGCGTTTTCTGTTGGTAGAAAGATGGTGCTCCTGCATATGGTACTGCAATGTTCTCATTTTCTAAAAGGCGTCAATATGTTAACAGGCAGCTCAAGATATGGAATAGGGAATGCTTTGGGAACCTTCAATTTATGAAGAGGCTTGCTCAAGAAGATCTTGATGTCATCACAAGGGAGATTAGAGATCGACGTTTCTCAGAGGATCTTGGCAAGGTTGAATCCCTTGCTTCTAGAGCTCTAGAAGAATGGGAACTTCGAGAGGAAATTTTTTGGAAGAAAAAGGCTAGAGTTGATTGGCTCTAGGAAGGTGATCGTAACACTGCCTTTTTCCATAAAACAGTGCAATCTCGCCGGAATCAGAGCACTATCTCTTCTTTGGTTAATTCTCAAGGTATCCAACTGAATTCCTTGCCAGCTTTGTTCTAGGAGGCTATTTGGTAGTTCTCTACCCTCTTCTCTAAGGACTCTCCTCCTGCTGATAATGAAGAAGATCTTATTTCGTCCTATATTCCTTCCCTTATCACTCAGGAAATGAATGATGATCTCATGCGTCCTATTTCTTTGGAAGAGCTAGAGGAGGTGGTCTTTGGCATGACTAAAGGGAAGGCTCCTAGTCTTGATGGTTTTCCAGTTGAATTCTTTCAGGAATTTTGGGACATCATTAATCATGATTTTTTGGAGGTGGTTAAAGAATCCTATGCTAGCAAGCACATGCTTCGAGCTTTGAACTCTACATTCTTGACTCTTATTCCTAAGAGAGAGGGTGCTAATCAATTGGATTTTTTTAGACCAATTGCCTTATGTAATGTGGTTTACAAAGTTATTACTAAGTTGATTGCTGAGAGATTGAAAAGGTGGCTTCCCATTATTATCTCAGAAGAACAAGGTGGTTCTGTTGCTGGCAGACAAATTTTGGATGGGGTAGTTATTGCTACTGAGGCTATTCACTCTATGGCTACTTCAAGGGAGAGAGCCATGTTTGTTAAGCTGGATATGGCTAAGGCCTACGATAGAGTTAAATGGAGCTTCCTAAGGAGTATTCTTCTTTCTTTTCGATTTAGCTCTGACTGGGTGAGTTGGATTATGAGTTGTGTTACTTCTGCCTCTTTTTCTGTTCTTATTAATGGTCAACCTTCTCAACTATTTGGTGCTTCTAGAGGCCTCCGCCAGGGTGACCCTCTCTCCCCATATCTATTCATCATCATGGCTGAAGGCTTGGGCAGATTCATTAAGCATCAGGTGTCCCAGAATTCTATTCAAGGCTGGCGATGGGGTAATGGCTTACCTTCTCTTTCCCATCTTCTATTTTTTGATGATTCTTCTCTTGTTGGTCTTGCTAGGATCAAGGAAGCTAAAGCCTTTCGACATGCTTTGGACGTTTATTTGGCAGCGTCAAGCTAGAAAGTTAATGAGCACAAATCTTCCATTTACTTTTTTAACACTCCTGATTCTATTCAGCATAGGATTGTTGGTATCCTACGGTTTCAGATAGGATCACTTCCTTTGACTTATCTTGGCATCCTTATTGCTGTCTCCAGGCAGCCACGTCTCTTCTGGCAAAATTTGCTTACCAAGCTTCAGGATAAGGTAAATCATTGGACTCATAGATGGATTTCTACTGCTACTCGGGTTACTCTTCTTCAAGCTGTTATCCAAGCTCTTCCTACTTATTGAAGCATGGTTCACGCTGCACCTATTTACTTTCTCAAGGAGTTTGATGCTCTTTCTCGAAAACTCCTTTGGAGTGGTAATTTGTGTAGTACTAAATGGAGTTTGGTTAATTGGGCAACTGTTTGTAGGCCTAAAAAGGAGGGTGGTCTTGGTCTTCGATCTGCTCTATTGAGTAGTCAAGCTTTGGCTGCTAAACTTTATTGGCGATGGTGGTCTGGACAACGTCAACTTTGGGCTCATATTATCACTCATAAATATTTTCATGGTGCTGATCCTTGCTCTATTTCTGCACTTCCTCTTGAAGGTCGTGGCTCAATGGTTTGGCATACTTTGAAGACAGGTGCGATGTTGGTAAAGAGGGGTCTGTTTTGGATATGTAAGGGAGGTTCTCAGGGTTTGTTTTGGTCTGATGCTTGGGATGGATTCCCTTCCATTTTATCCATATACCCTCATCTTCAACCTCTTTGTGACTCTTTTCTTGCTGCTAGATGGGATAAAGTGGCTCATTACAAGACTCCTTATCAATTGGGACCTATTGTTGGTTACAGATGGAAACATTCTTTTGATTGGCCTCCTGGAGGTATAGACATGGATCGTCAGGAGCTTTCTCAAATTCTGGCCTCTAGAGAGTGTTCTTCTTTTCTTGGTCCAGATGTTTTGGCTTGGGGCGGTACCTTATCTGGTAAATATCATGTCTCTGCTGGGTATCAGGAGATAACTAGACAATTATTTGGGGATGCTAAGGTCCCTTGGTGGAAGAAAGTTTGGAATAAAGTTTCTTGGTCCAAGTGCAATTTTTTCATGTGGCTAGTGGCTCACAACCGTTGTCTTACCTGGGATAATCTTTGTAAACGTTGATTTCAGGGCCCCTCTTATTGTGTTTTGTGTGGTAATGGAGAGGAGTTTGTCTCCCATCTGTTCTTCCATTGCTCCTATTCTACTCAGATATGGCACCTTTGGTAGCACGCTTGGGGTTGCTCTTGTCGGCATGTTTCCTCTTTGCGTGAGTTCTGGGCCCACTTGGGTACTGCTCCCTCCAAGTCTTCTTTTCTCCATGCTGCTTCGATTGCTAGCCCATCTTTCATGCTTTGGCATATTTGGTTGGAGAGGAATCGTCGCATATTCCAAGATGTTCGGCTTGGTGTTTTGCATCTTTGGTTGAAAATATCACATTCTCTTCAGGAAACTATTCTTGTGAAGTGTGAGCTTGATGGGGGTATGGATCCGGTTGATCTTGCTATCTGTAATCACCTCAATTTTCATCTGCAGGATGGGGCTACAGCTCATAGGTTTCCTTCTATGTCCAGGCAGCTTCATCATCAGAGGAAGGGTCGAGTTAACCAGGATGGGCACTGGACTCCTCCTCCCTGTGGAGTTCTGAAAATTAACACTGATGGTTCTTCCCGTGGGATTCTTGGTCCGGCTGGTATTGGCGAAGTGGCTCGTTGGAGTTTTGGGGATGTTAAATTTTTCTTCTCAGTTCATAAGGGTGATTATACTAACAATCTCATGGACGCTTAGGCTATTTTATATGCTGTGGAATTGTGTTGCTTGTGGGGATGGAGTAAGATTATCTGTGAGTCTAATTCCCAGGTAGTGGTGAACATGCTTTCTTTGCAAGAGCTTGAGGATGTTAGTTGGCAGCTGGCTACTGTTGTTAAGCAGATTCTTTTCTTCTCTTCCTCTTTTCAGTTCATTAGGTTCACGTATATTCCTTGTGAATGGAATAGAACTGCTGATTGTTTAGCCACATGGGCATCTAGTCATGATCCGGGTTGGAATATTAGGGATAGGAGGCAACTGTCCTTTGAGATGGTGCAAGAATTTGATGATCTTGTTGCTCAGGATTCAGCTCCTTGTTGAGCTCTCCTTGTTGTATTCCTTTATGTCTTAATAAATTTTTACCCCTCCTTTTGCTTAAAAAAAGATTCATTCTCTATTTATCTTCTATGTTGTGCAACATTTCAATTCTCTCCTATAGTCATCATGCATATAGTTTTTGCTCTTCATAGCTCAATCGTACATAATTCAAGTATGTTATTCACTTCTTTTTCCTAGTGGTCAATTTATCTCTTCCATTGCACCCATATTGCTTCCTTTAATGTCACATCTTGAAGAATTTTAGTAACATGTATTTGCAATGATTCTACTTTGTCTTCAAAATATATTGTTATATTATTTTTTTGTTTAAATCTATTGTAATTGTGTAGGTCATTTTGCAAATACTTGGGGTCTTATTCATCAATTATACATATATTATTTATTTTCAAGTGCATTTATCTTATTTAAATACTCTTTTGGTTGTTCTTATATTTATTATTCTAATTGGTCATCTTCTTTAGCTTCTTCTTCTAACTTAGCACCTATATCTCAAGATTTCTTGGCAAAAGCATTTGCAATACTTGTAGAGCTTTCTTCTCTAGCTATATCAATGTGATAAATCTTTTCTAATCTATTATTTAGTTCATATATTTATTCAATAGGTGTTATTTCTTTTGCTGCAACCTCTTTAGCATGAGAGATTATATTCCATAGTCTTAAATCATCTTTTTCAACATCTTCATACAATTCTTCCATTATCTTTGCTGCTCTTTTCTTGATTTCAAATTTCCTTGCATTTACTTATAACAACCTATAAGTCTTAGTAACACTTGCATGTGGATGTGTCAGTATGAATTCTCTTTCTTTGGTTCTCTTTTCTAGTATGTCAACATTCTTTCATCTCATTGTGATTTTTTCAAGTAATTCTTCTAGAATATTCCTTTTAAGTTGGCTTGGAAATTGTAAAACTTTGTGTATCGAAAATGCTATCTCTTATTCTACAATATTCATCTCTTCTTCAATCCATCATCTATAATAAAATTCCAATATGTAGACACTAGTTCCAAATTTATCTTCAATGCTTATTTACAACTAGCTAAAACAATAATTGTTTGTTGTCCAGAACCAACAAAATCAAATTCTAAATCAGCATCCTTACCTCTAACCATGACTTTTTGAGTTGCATTCGACCCAAGAACCACTCTAGACCCAATAGATGCATTGGTAATTCCCACAACCACTTCTAACTCCACCTATTAAGAAATATTTTTAAATATAGTGTAATGTTGTGTAGATACCACGTTTCACAAAAGAGAAGGTTTCTTATCTTTAACTCTTTCATGTTTGCACTTTTTGACCACTTGACTAGTTTTGAGAATTTTTTTTGCATTTGAATGGATTACCTTCATAATCTAAAGATTGAATCCATAAACCCTTTTGGCTACCCATATTATTTTCCAAAGGAAAACCTTTAAAAGAATCGATATTATCAATAATATGTGCATAGATTGAGTGAAGAATATTAGAGGATGTTGGAATCCCCATTGAAAAATTTCCTAGCCTATTATCGGTAGACTCAAGAACTAAATGGACCCACATATAAAGTAGGATATTGAGAAGGAAAACCCAAATAGGCATTTTACCAAATGATTTAGAAGAATGATTAAAATAAAGGAGTCATAGTATAAAATTTCATATATGTTTAAAAAAAAATATTAATAATTTAGGTGGATCAAGATTTTTTTAATTTAAATTTTATTAAATTGAAATTCTCTTAGGTCAATATTTTAGGTTTAATAAACATTTGGAAACTTAAAATCTTTGGCTGCAAAAATTTAATTTTCTTTTGTTAACAATAATGAAGTGGATGATATGGACATTTTTGGATTTATGTTTGCAACTTTTTTTTAATAATTATTTTTTAAGTTAAATTTATGTCAAGTATAGGGCATAAAATTTAATAAAAATTATGATCCCTTTTATTAACAATATGTTTCAAATTAATAATTTTTTAAAGAAATTAACTAATTAATATTTATTTAAGATTTTGTGTTTTGTAAATGTTTTTCTTGTTCAAAAATTCAATTTTTGAATTCATAAAAGGGCACAAAAAAGTTGTTGATGAGAATGGGGAGTTGGGGATTAAGATAGTTGTGATAGTTTCAATGTCATGGTAATGACAATCAATGAATGTAGTAGTTGATGGAATGTGAATGATAAGCATTAATTAGTGGTAGTTGTCTTCAAGGCCAACTTAATGCATTTGAGTTGCATTCTATTCTAGGATGGTTCACTGCCTACTTGTGACTTATATTGAACAATTGTTTATTGGTGAAATGGACAGCTTTTATTTTATATTCCAATGGAATGTGATCTAGGCTTTGAGGTGTGGCTTTGTTCTACCTAAATCTATGTTTGGTTCTTCTCAAATGACTCATTTAGGTCTTTTACAGGTACATCATGTATGATCCACACTAGCATGTCAATTGTTATATACAACTAGATTTACATTCATGTATTTTTCGTAGTCTAACAATCTTCCTACACTAAAATGTCAATCATCCTAAGCATGTCACCAACAAATATTATGAGTTAGTATTTAAGGAGTTTTCTACTCGGATAATAACAACTTGATGATTGAAGTTAAATATTCTTCTTCATGCTTTACATAATACTTAAAGGTAATCAAAATAACATAACTAGTTATATTTGAATGCAAATATAATACAAAACTAATTCTTCTTGTAAAATTTAATTGATCTAATAAATATATCAAAAAAAAAATGACATTGCTAATCAATTTTTAAAAGTATGATTACCACATGTCCCTTACAATGATATTCAAAATTAATGAGTTCCAAAATTAGAGACAATTTTTTCAAAACTGTTATATGAAAATTATAAATATATTATTAGTATTAATAGTAAACTAATATAAAAGTCATTAAACTACTTTCAACAACTGTTAAATTATTGATTTCTAAGAGTTAATGTTACTGTTGTGATGTCTTTGACTCGATATAATTATGTAATCCTTGCAAATACTATTGTGTTTTTCTAGAATTGTACATGGGCTTTGACTGAGAAGATGTGAAAATATTGTCGATTGTTTTTATAGTATGGATTGTTTTTCAAAATATGCTTGCGAATTGAGTTTTTGAAAAGAAGTATTTTTAATTCAATCTAAAGTTGTTTGGGCATGAAATTTATTAAGCTTATGATGTTTTTCTTTAACTAATTTCAAATAAAAAAAATGAACTAAAGATAAAAACAAATCAAACGTGATTTTTTTCAGATTCACAAAAACACTATGAAATTTTTTCAAAAAAAGGGTTGTTTTCAATAATAAAATATAAAAACCATGAAGATCAAATGTTGAAAATTTTAAAATATTTCATTGTGTTTTATTCTTTTTGAAATTTAGTCAATGGTGCAATTTGTAGGGAAGATACCTATGTCCTTAAAAAATTATTAAATAAATCACCTCATCTATTCTATTTGAGAAGTACTTTTCCATTATATTCTCATTTTAATAGTTTTACAATTTTGAATTATGTTTAGAAAGGCTTAGAAAATAGTTATTGTTGGGACTATTGAAGGAAATGATCAAGAAATTTCTAATAGCCTTGATGACAAGTTGTAATAGTTTTTAGAATGTAAGTGATAAATAGTATTTCTTTGACCTTTGATTTTATGCTAAAGTTAATGCCTTTGAGATACATTCTACTAGCTGTAAGATTTATCCACTCGTGAATTGTGTTGAACAAAGATTTAGTGATGAGATGAGTTATATTATTTAATAAGTGTATAGCTTCTAGAGTTTGACTATGGAATTCTACTACTTATTATGCTTCGATCTCCTCTATTGATACAGTTTGTTTGGGTGGAGATATAATGTTTGTGATACCCACCCACTAGCATGTTATTTATTATAACTAGGTTTAGATTGGGATATTTTTCACCACCCAATGCATCCCTTATTGGTGTACAATTTCAATCATCCTAAGCATGTTACCATAAAATATTGAGCTTGAGAAATGTGATTCTGAACAAGAATAAGGTGAAATTTTCTATTGAAGGTACCAATTTAATGCTTGTTTTGCTAGGCTAATAATAGCTTTGTGGTTGAATATAGATGTATCTTCATGTGCTAAGTAATACTTGGGGAGGTTTATTTTATAACCATCGGGTTGCCTTTGAATATTTAAGGATTATACTAAATATAACTAAAAGATTATTTTTCTTAAATACATCCAAGAAGTCATTGATGACTATTTCATACATATAACTTTATTTCCATATAAATTTATATTAAGTGGAACTTTGTCTAATCTCTATGTTATAAATATTATTTAATATATGCAGCCAAAATAAAAATATTTTATAAGTCATGAAATTATGTAAACACTTTATTTGAATAGTAATTTTATCTTTTCTTAGTATTCTATAAAAGTTTACATAAGTTGAATTAAAATGTTTTTCATGCATTAATCATATTATTAATATAGATCAAAGAAATGGAAAATATTAATATTAATAATACCACAAATACACTATAGGAATTTTCCTTAGGGCAAGATTCACCCAAAAATTGTAGAACTCGAACACAAGCACAATTGTAGACAAAAAAGGAGCATGATCAATATATCAGAGTATGTCCTCATACATTGCTCTATATTGAATGTGTAAACACACTAGGAGTGCCTCTATATAAAGGTCTCTCAAGAAGAACCTAGAATGTCTCTAGAAAGAGCCAAGAGATAAATTAAGAATGACAACTAAGCACACATCTTATCCATCATTCTAGATGAGAGGATACGAATGACAAGGTGTATCTCACGTGGAGATGTTGTAGACACCATGTGATTAATTAGTGTGCTAACGCCTATGTTATAGACACCATGTGCATAAAAGAGATGCAAACTCCTGTGTTGTCAACATGACAACTCACAAGAGTGCGCATACTCCTAGATGAATAAATAAATAAATATTAAAATAATGCATTAACCTAAGTAAACTTAAGTAAGTGTAAATAGTGAATAATTATTTACACCGACACCTCCCCCCCCCCAAGTGCAACTCACAGGAATTCCCTTATGCTTATGAAAACTAGGATGAGATTCATAATAGGTCTCGATTACTAGGCCATGTTAGGTACCCATGTACATAATAAAATGCAATCTCTCATAAAGCAAAGAAAGAGGGAAAGCCTCATGGGAAAGACCCTCCCCCAAAAAGAGAGATGAAAAGACAAGATGCATGGATGGATGGAGTAATCAAGACCCCCCCATTATGACATACCTCAAGTATATACAAGAGAGAAATGGGAGAAGGACAAAACCCCCTAAGAGAAAAAAGTCCCTCCCATAAAATAAAAGAAGAAGGAGATGTAAGGTAGTCCCCCCCACCCCCGCTAAAAGAAAGGTGTCGAACAATAAGAAGTCCTCCAATGTAGAAGTTGATCCATGACCATTGAATGATGTTCCTCCCCTTTGGAAGAAACAGTGGCAGAGGTACTGGTGAGACACTTCTGCTATGTGTGGAAAGAATCTCAATGATGAATGGTGTATCTAAAACCTGCTCAACTATCCCTGTGTTGATACTGATGGTGGCTCCTTCCAAAACTACTAAGAAGAAGTGCAGGACTAGCAAGGATTGTTGTACAACCTATTTGAAAGAACCAACAACCTTCTCAAATGAGAGAGATGCCTCCTACAACTGTTGTACATAAGTATCAACAATCACTTTAGCCCGTAAAGACTGATCATGTAGAGAATGGATATGAGGGTCAAAGTGAGCCCTCACAACAATTGTAGAAGGATCATCCTCATCAAAGAGAAGTGGAATATCATCAATGAAGTCCCATAAGTCTGTGATGTGTGACTCCACAAACAAACTTAATATGTCTACTAAGAAATCATCACCTGAGGTTAGAACTGGAAGACAAAATGTACCCTATTGTGTTCATGTAGATGAAGAATTTAACTCAAAAATAAGATGAATATGATTGAGGATGTCCCCCACATCTTCAATGTGAGACTCCATGAAAAACTGTGCAATGTCTAGTGGGAAGCTGTTGCATGAAGGTAAAGTAGGAAGACATGAAGTGTCTTGCTACACTGAATCCGAAGCATTTATGGCTGCTATAGGATTAGTAGGAGCAATAGGAGCATCTAGAGATGTGATCTCATTTGGAAAGGACGTAGATGTAGTTGGAGGTAAAAGATCTATCTAGAATGGAAGAATTGGTGGATCTCCATAAAGCTGCAAAAGATAGATCCAAATATCATATAAATCTTTTGACTTCAAGTCACCAATTGAATCCATAATATCCATATCCATATAGAGAAAGAGTGTATGACAAAGGATGGAACATGTGTCCTCATCGTATAAAAGCCCTCTCGCATATGGTAGTGCATTATGCTAACTAAGATATGCGATAACCAATTGACTCCATTCTTGATAGTTATCTGGTGTCAACGTAATTAAATCTTCCTCTTCCATGATTTACTAATCAATGTAACCCCCAAAATGCAAGAAAAATAATCAAAGAACCCCTCCCTAATGTATGATTCAGACACTTTATAGGTAGTGCATGTACAAGAGCCAATTTAGGGCCTATTTTTGAAAGTAGTATTTCTATCCATAGAACCTATATTCTGATTGTAGATTTTAAAAAATAAACTTTCAAAAAAATTGAAACCTGATTATGTGTCCAGATGAGCCTATCCTAAGAATTTGAAGTGGCAAAAAATTGGGATTTGTGAATTGTAGATAAATTTAGGAATAGACATCTCAAACCACCTACACCAATTTGTAGATCACAAAATTCTACCTCAAAACAAAAAAAATTGCTCGCAAAAAGGAGTGCGTATGAGGGAGATATCACTGTTTGAAAATCACTACTGGTATTCTTTTTTCTGAATCGTCACCATCACTCCTCCAAAAATCAAATGGCTCTAGATTTTACCTTAGATGTTTGATTGGGATGAAACAAAATCCAATTTGGGGTTTTTTTGACCTTCTAAATGTGATGCAAATATCTGATTTACCCCAACAAGCATCAGTCTTCACTCGGAAAAAATCTCTACTATTGGCCTGATAGCCAATTTTTCTAGAAAAAATAATGTAGATCCAAAATTTTTTTGTAGAGATGGAGATGAAAAGAAATGAAGATCTAAAATTCAAATGTATAGATCTGAAATGATCATACCAATTTCAAAAATCGAGACTTTGGGTTGCCGATTTGCAAAGAAAATGTTGCCTCAATTTTGACTACGGCCCATCATAGGCAAATTTATAGTCAATTCAATGAATCAACACTTCAGATGCAATGGTGAGGTCATCTTTGGCTCTAGACACTCCCAATATCTACGGATTCTCTGGATTTGAGTTGAGGTGTTGAAACAAGAATGGTCTCAAATGGCTATGCGAAGAGAATCTCCCCAAGCTCTGATACCATGTAAGAATTTGCCTTAGGGCAAGATTCATCCAAGATCGTGGAATGCAAACACAAGCACAACAATAGACCAATAAGGAGTATAATAAATATATCAGAGTATTTCCTCATACAGTAGTTTGTATTGTATGTGTAAACACACTAGGGTTGCCCGTATATAAAGGCCTCTTAAGAAGCACCTAGAATGTCTCTAGAAAGAGCCAGGAGATAAGATAAGCATGACGAATAAGCACATGTCTTATCCATCATTCTAGATGAGAGGATAAGAATGACAAGGTGTATCTCAAGTGCAGATGTTGTAGACACCATATGCTTAATTCGTGTGCTAACTCCTGTGTTGTAGACACCATGTGCATAAAAGTGGTGTGATCTCCTGTGTTGTCAGCATGACAACTCACAAGAGTGCCATACTCCTAGGTGACTATATATAAAAATAATAAAATAATGAATTAACCTAAGTAAACTTAAGTAAGTATAAATAGTGAATAATTATTTACACCAACATATAGAAAAAATTATTTTAATTAAACTTATATAAACATTTGTTGAATACTAGAATCAAAAAATGCTACTATTAAGACATGTATACTTTAAACACTTTAACATAAACAAACAAGACAAAAAATGAAAGCATTAGCTAAAACTAACATACATCATTTTTCACTTGGAGTTTGGTAACACCTTTAGCTAACAACTGACTAAATGGTCTTCCTAACAACTATCTCCCATATGCAAATCTTGCTTGTAACTCATGCTAAATCTTTTAACACACATTTTGAGATTAGTCTAGATCTTACACCCAACCCTTCTATATTGGTTGAGATTCCTAATGAACTCACTTGTATGGGTCCCCTCCCTCATAGGGATCCCATTGAGGTTGGGATCCCAAGGGATTTGAAATCCCAATGTTAGACTAGAATAGACTATCTTGGGTACCAAGACACCTACAGATTATTGGGAATAACCTAAGGTGGTTTCCAGATCACTAGGGCCTTAGATCTCATTACTAGACTTGATGGTTGACTTGATCACTTCTGGGATCACCTTGAGCCTTTTAGGGAAGTTTATTTCTTTCCAATTTAATGTGGACATGGTTAGGAAATGTTCTCTACTAGATAGAGACATATTGGATTTGTCACTATCTCTGCTATGGCAAACTCTCTCTTTCTTTTCTACTTCACAACTGAAGCTAATTGAAATATGGTTTAAGTGCGCACTTTGCATTATGGTAAACACTTTCTAATGCTCTCCAAGTGGAAACTAGGTTTTTTTCCCCAATTTGGATCTGTACAAGCCTGCTTTTGTTTGGGTTAGATTGTCTAGGCTCCCTCTAGAATTCTGTGATGAGAGGGTTTTCATGTGGATTAGAGACTCTTTCATGCACTTAATTAAAGTTGAAATAACAACCAATACCAAGGCCAAACTTGGGGTTTCTAGATTTTTCATGAGTGTGATGATGAATAAGGCTCTACTGATATCTATGGCCTTCAAATTGAAATGGGGTACTTAGTTACAACCCATTGTCTATAAGAATGTTGCAACCTTTTGCCAAAACTACAATAAATTTGGTTAGAAGATGAAGGAAAAAGTCTCATCTCTTGATGTAGTTGTGGTTGAAATCTTGCATGCTACTAAAGTTAGGGATAGGAGAAGCGTAGAGTCATCAAAGGATTTAGAGGTGAAGGCCAATCAACTTTTGGGTGGGAGTGACAGACCCTAGAAGAAGGTTGAAGGACTATCCATGGATTTACAATTAAAAAAACCCCTAACATTAGGAACCCTCAAGCTAAGGAGAATGATGGTAGGGCCTTAGTGATTGAGGAAGGGTAGGATCCTAGACTTTAAGAATGGGTGAGTTTCTCAATGTAGACTAAGTTGGCCAGCCTACAAGGGGGAGACAATGAACAATTTTTCGCACCTTCTAGAGGAGGTCGGGAATACCAAGTTTTCAAATTCCCTCAAGAACCCCTCTGATAATGAGAATTATTTTCCTCATCTAAAGGATACCCTAGTGGTTTATATCATGGGTATAGTTGAATTGCATTCTCCTACCTAGGCCTATGCTATGGATGATTGCACCCTAGATAGTAATTATGGATGAACTGTAAACAAAAAAAAATAATGGGTACAAGCAAAGCCACTGTTGGAATAACTATGAAAATTGGGAGACCTTCAACCAAGACTCTTTGTTAGAAGGAGATAGTGAGAGTGATATAGCACATGGAAAGAAAAAGACCCTAGCAAATATTAAATTTTTTTTTTAAAAATGAATAGTATATCCTAGAAATTAAGAGGGATTAAAAACCCAAGGAAGAAGTATTGGAGTCAAACAAAATATCATTGAATTGAAAGTGGACATGATTCTTTTGAAGAAAGTTAAAATGACAACATAAACATTTTCAAAAGTGGTTTAGTACACTTGGTCAAGTATAAAATCCTCTAATAGCATAGTGATGGATGCATCAGGCGAAATTGCTACTCTTTGCAATCCTAATCTAGTGTTATGAGTAGTGAGATCCCCCTAAACCCCCTCATTATTGTTGTTGTGTCTATCTCTAAAAATCATAAATGGGACCTATTTAACTTCTATGCTTCCAATACCTATAATGAGCAGATTTTAGTCTAGGAGGAGACAAAATAAGTAGTGAACTTATTGCGGAATGAGAGCATGCTATGTATGGGAGACTTTAACACCCCTTTATACCCCTCAAAGAAAATGGAAGTCTTGGAGGACTTCTCTAAAAGTATGCATGACTTGGTGAACTTTGTGGGTCAGAATGGCCTTCCTAATATTGATCTTGATGGAAACCCTTTTACTTGGTCCATCAATAGGTTGGGAAACAACTTGATGTAGGTTTGACTTAACCATTTTCTAATTTCTTCTTATTGGACCATTCTCCTAAATACCACCCTAATGGCATACTCAAGGACAATATTTGACCACCTATGATTTTCTTCTCCTTGAAGTAGAACCAAATTTGTAGAAGAAGATCCTTTTGGTATGAAATAATGTGGCACTCTCACTCGAATTTTAGAGATTATTGTTAGAAATCTTTAGAATAACTGAGAGGGGGGGTGAATCAGTTATCCAAGGTCCAATGATGTCCAATACAACTTTTTCTACAAATCCTTAATGGCACTTATTGAAATTATCATGCATACAATTGAACATTAAACAACCATGAAAAGTAAACATGCATCACACCATAACACTAAGAACTTGATCACCCAGAAACCCTCCAAGAATAAGAAGGTAAAACTGGAGTGGGGATGATACCCACAAAATAACTACACAATTGATTTCAACCACTTCTGATGGTTTTCCCTGTTAAAGGCCTACCCTATTAAAGGCTACAACACATTGTTAAATGTGACCTTGTTAAAGGATTTAAGAACAGTCAACTCAAAATGTCACCCTGTTAAAGGATTTACATAGAGCTATTAGGCTTACCAAAGTCTATGGGATTTACAGTCACCTTCTCAAAAGAATCTTTCATCCCTCTCTAAGGATCTCCTATCCTCCTCCTAAGGATCTCTATATCCTTCTCTTAAGGATATCTTTATCCTTCTCTTAAGGATCTCTTTGTCCTTCTCTTGGGGATATCTTTATTCTTTTCCTGAGGCTTATCCACCTAGCTGTTAAGCTAAACTAGCAATGTAGGGTTTTGATATCTAATACAAGGGTAAGAAAGTACTAGAAGGGTTTTGACGTGATACAGATTTGCAACCCTAACTGTGCAGATTTCAAATCACTTCTTCAGTTCCTTTCTTTGCTTGGCTTTCCTCCCTTGCAGTGCTGACAGCTTGTTAACCCTTCAAGATTTGTCTCCTTGAGTTCTTCCACTCGTTATGCCAAAGCACTCTATGGTCACTTTATCAACTCAGAGTCTTGATGCTCTGTTCTTACTCCTCTTGGCTTCTTCGCATGACCACACTTATGACTAACTCCCTCTCAGGCATGTGCATTTGATCTCTGACCTATAACTTCTTATAAAGAATTTTTGTTCTCGATTTTTTGCTCAAATCTTAATTTTCTCTTGAGAAAATGACATTGTTTTCCCTCCAATTTGCTTCTTCTAGAAACTTCATGATAAATCTATTAGCATTCACCTTGAAAATGGTTTGCATGGATTACATAGAATTCTTTGACATCTACTCATCATCCTTATCATCCAACTAATTCACAAAATTTGATGTAAAAAACTTATCAGTCCTGATCTGGCAAATCTTTGACTTTGACAAATAATGTAGCAACTCGGCATCATTGGTTTACTGATGCTCGGCTTCTTTTGTGCTACTCAGATTCTATTATTATTTAGTAGCACTCGACACCTATAGCATTTTCTACTTTTCTTGGCACTTGAAGACTTACTCGGCATCTAAAGGATTTTGTGTTACTCGGCACCTGATCTTCACTCGGCACCTGAAGATCACTTGGGACACACTAAGTTGAACTTGCTCAGCTTCAACTGAGAATTTGCTCGGCAGTATCTAGAACTTAGTTAATCCTTACATCTTTGATATGTCTTAGTTTGTCCATCCTCTATGTCTTAGAGTATGTCATGAATGCACTATTTCATCAATGGCTTAGTTGATCCTTATACTTCATTAGAACATCATAACTTCAACCTTTCTCTAGGTACTCTAGTTACATCTTATTGATTGCCACCTCATTGTCAATCAACCAATTGATAGTATTTGGATCACTCAAGCAATTGTCATTCTTGCAAGTGGCAAGTTTGACATCAATGACAAAACAATGATTATGATCTTTTCAATCATTTCCAACAATTATATCTCCTAGTTGGGGCACATTTCTATCAAGGAGTCATTGATGTTCCACATTGCTAGGAAATTAGAAAGGATTTGAAACAAGGTCAAAGGGTGGAGTACATCTTCATTTGGTAATATTATTAAGGATAAGAAAGTGATTGAGAAGAAGTTTGAAACCCTTCAAATGAATATGGTCGATGACTTCTCATCTCAAGAGGACCAACAGGAGGAAAAGACCTATTGTGCCCAATGGAATTTGTTTTTAGATAGAGACAAGATCTTCTAGAAATAACCGTTAAGGATTCAATGGCTAGTGGAGGGTGATAAGAATGCGTCCTTCTTCCATATATCATATTTTAAGAGGAATCTTAGAGGAGGTCGATATGGAGGAGTGTGTTTTAAAATACTTTTAGGATATCTGCAACCCTCAAACAACTTAATTGATACTAACACTTAGGATAATATTTTAAGGATTATGTATTCAGCCATTCATGATCAGATGAACAATGGCTTGGTTGGAAAGGTCATGGAAGAGGAAGTGAGAAACTATTCTTGCCATGATTTTGTATAAAGCCTTAGGGTATGATGGGTTCGCACCTATATTTTTCAAGGAATTTTGGGATATTGTTGACTAGGATGTTCTCCATGCTACTTGGGAATTTGTTCGAACTAGCAAGCTGTTGAAGGATGTCAACCAAAACTTTATTGTTCTAATACCAAAAATTGATAAACCAAGGTATCTTGAGGAATTCAGACCTACAAGCCTTTGCAATACAATTTACAAGATCACGTCTAAAGTTAAGGTGAACCACATCAAACCCATGTTAGAAAACTCCATTGGCCCCTATCAGAATGGGTTTGTCGCCAGAAGACAAATTCTAGATGTGGTTATTACTATCTACTCCATAGAGAAATGTGGGAACTTAGGTAAGGCTCTAAAAATTGACATTTCTAAATTTTATGATAAGGTAAGAAGTGAATTTTTGTATGTTATTGTTAGCAAGTGAGGGTTCACTGAGAGATTTTTAAGATAGTCACACTTGTTGTTTCTATGGTCTAGTTCTCTAGTTTGTTGAATGGGACCCAAGGGATTTTTTTAACCTCTTGCCAAGTTCTTTAGCAAGGAGATCCGCTATCTCCTTATTTATTCATCGTTGTGGAAAAGGTACTGGGAATAAACTTAAAGGCTTTATCGCATCAAGGTTAAAAAAGTGCATAAGACCTACCTCCTTCACTCCTCCATAGGTGATCCAACAATTTTTTGATGGCACCTTCCCTTTTGGAGTTTCCTCTATCCACGAAGCAAGATCTTTGAAAAACCTCCCTAACTAGTGTGAAGAGGTTTTGGGGCAACATATAAACTATCAAAAAAGAAAGGCATATATTTTTAATATGGACAACGACCTGAGGAGAAAGGTGATTTGAATCTTGGAATGCTAGGTAGCAGGTTTTCCCAACATCTATCTTTGTCTCCAAGTCATGATTATGGAGGTTTCTTCTCTAGACTGGAATGGGATATTGGAATACATAGAGTGAAAGATTATAGGCTAGAAAGGAAAAATCTTTAGTAGTGCAGGGGAGTTTCAGCTCCTCTCAACATACCAGTAGACTTTCTCTCAAATTTTAAACTCCTAGGAAGATACCATTAAATTATCAAGAAAAAGAAAATAATTTATTTTATGGTTACAGACTTGAGAAAAGATCAAGTTAAGCTTGGTGAGATGGGATAAAGTTTGTATGCCCAAGTCTTTGGGTGATCTTAACATTAGAAGGATTAGAAATTTGAATAAGGCTCTCATGTGTAAGGTGGGGTGGAGACTAGTTAACTCCTTGAGTAATAAGTGCAATATTCTTAGGTCTAAGTATTTGCAGGGTGACCCATTTCACCATCTTCTCTTTATCAATGCTCTACCTCGAAGATCAAGAATATGGGACAATGTGAAACACACCAGAGAAAATTTGAATAATGGTATACACATGGTCTTAGGGGATTGGGGCAATTATTGACTTCTAGGAGGATCATTTTCTTGAAGGAGGTCCTCTCTGCTTTACTAGGTTCTAATCTGTTAGAGAGTATTGCTCACCGCTCATACAAAGGAATATTCCCACTTTACCGTCCACTTTCCTGTCCATACAATGAAATATTCCCACTTCTTGATCTTCTATAACTTGAGCTCAATTAGAGTAGAAATGAAGCGATAAGACGAGTTAGCTCTAGAAGTGATAATGGAGATTTTATTCTTTGTGATTGCGTTCTTGCTAGCATTCATCACAAATCAGAAGCAGCTGTTCTGTTCAGCAGGGAACTTGGGTGAGTATAGTTTTGTGTTGATTATTTTGTGTCAAATCAATAGTTTTCATTAGAGAGATGTAGATGAACAATTGATTCATTTATTTTCATAATAATTAGGATTTTTATTTTATTTTTGAAGGAAAATTGTGTTAGATCATTATTAGAATTCAATCCTGTAGTTTTCAAGTTGATCTACGTTTCGTAAGTAGTGATACAGAAAAACTCATTGTTAATGAGGATGAATGATTAGCAATCATTACATCTAGATGATGCTCACAGGGGTGAAGCATCGAATCATTTAGAAAGGTCACCCATCCAAATATTGTGTCTAATGAAGCATTTATTAACAACCCCTTTATTCATTGTTTGCATGTAGCACTGATCTAAAGCATTTTGTTCTTGCTATTTGCAGAATACCCATATCCATTTATGACATTTGATGCTGAAAAGGCGGCTGCAAGAACATACGATTACATTGTTGTTGGAGGAGGTACAGCAGGGTGTCCTCTGGCTGCAACTCTCTCACAGCATTACTCTGTTTTGTTACTTGAAAGGGGAGATTCTCCCTATGGAAATCCAGACACTGAGGACATTAAAGCCCTTTTTAAGGTCATGGGAAAAGCCAGTGGGTTTCCTTATATAGCTGAAGGATTTGTGTCAGAAGATGGAGTACAGTTGGCAAGAGCAAGAGTTCTTGGAGGTGGGACAGCCATAAATGCTGGATTCTACAGCAGGGCAAGCTCTGATTACATTAAGATGATGGAGTGGGATGAGAAGCTTGTGAATGAGTCATATGAATGGGTGGAGAAGTTGACTGCCTTTAAACCAGACAAGCTTTTTCGTTGGAGTTCAGCTTTTCAAGATGCACTATTGGAGGCTGGAGTGGGTCCTGATAATGGGTATACTCTCGATCATTTGGAGGGCAGAAAGATTAGCGCCTCAACCTTTGACAACAATGGAAGGAGGCACACAGCTGCAGATCTTCTACAATATGCAAATCCAGATAACATTGTAGTTCTTCTCAATGCCACAGCCACTAGAATCCTTCTGGATTCTTCATCAGGTACACTTCTATATTTTTTTGGTTTGATTTTATTTCTAAATATTGAGATATCTAAAACTTGTTTGTGAATGATCTCCATAAAAAAAAATATTAAGATAAAAGTTTTCATTATTTAACAATCTTGGTTTAGGTTTGATGCTCTTTTGAAGATAAGATTTCTTATCCTAACATTCATAGGAGACCTTCAACAAGTAGGAATGGCTGAACATTTGGTAGGTCTGGTGATTCTTTCAATGACATAAGTTTTTGTTGGCTTTAACAGAAAATTCCAGTAGGACAACTGCAAATTAGTCAGAGTGGGATGTAGTGGGACGTTTTCTAAATCGGGCTGTTTTGTTTTGTCTCGAAGACAGCAACTTTTTATATATTTATTTTCTGGGTTTCTCTTCAGTTGCACTTAATTTTAATGTTATCTCTTGAGTTGGTCAATCAACAACTTCTATTTTATTTGATTCTGTCACTTGCAATATTATTATTACGATAAATATTGCAGAAAATATATATGCCACATGGGTCTGCTTCCCAATGTCCATGTGCGACACTCTTTAGTATTATCAGATTATATCATGTCGAATTAATAAATTGAGACATCATAGTCGTCAGTCGTATTCTCTTTATTTATTTTTTATGGAAGAACAACAATATAAATTTTTTCCTAATGTAATCTATATTGTTAGAATATTTGTAGAATTGAATTATTTTTGAATTTTACAATAATTGTATTTTAATTATATTACTTATGAAAATAGTTATTCTTTCAATTTCTAATTTTATTTTTTGAATTTATGTTCTAGGAAAGGTAAAGACTACTGGGGTTGAGTTCACCAGTACCGTAGATGATCTTTCCCATCATGTATTTATCAATCAATTGTCAGAATGGAGTGAAGTGATTTTGTCAGCAGGAAGTATAGGTAGCCCACAACTTCTCCTATTAAGTGGGATTGGACCAAAAGAAGAACTTGAAGAATTGAACATTACTGTATTTTCTGATTTAAACTTAGTGGGAAAAGAGATTAGAGATCCACCACGCACAACTATTATTGTAGAGTCCCCCGAACCACTTGAGTTTGCTCAAGTACAAGTTGTAGGTATAATAGACAATTCACAAGTCTACATTGAGTCTATTAGCAGCTATGAACAAGAAGGTGACACAAATTTTAAATATTTAGGAGTTATTCTTACCAAGGTGGCCTTTCCCTTATCAACTGGCAAGCTTCAACTCAAAAGTAAAGATCCCTTAGATGTCCCAATTGTAAGATACAACTACTTTTCTCATCCTTTTGATATAAAAGAATGTATTCTTGTTGTGAAGGTCTTATCAGATCTTATAATGACAAATTCTATTCAAGAATTTGCATTTATAGGCACTGGGAACTCCAAATTTCTTCAATTTGTGGGGGAAGAATTACCACGTAATCAATCAGATTACACTGCCTTGAAAAAATATTGCAGAGATACAGTAACAACAATATGGCATTTCAACGGGGGGTGTGAAGTGGATCTTGTAGTTGACAAAACACTTCGTGTCAAAGGTGTTGATGGTCTAAGGGTTGCAGACCATTCAATATTCAAGGGCAGCCCAGGGACAAATCCACAAGCTACTATAATGATGCTTGGAAGGTAAGATTTTCTTTTTCTTTTTTAAAATTATTCAGAATGAATTATATGACTATTACTAATGACATATTTTCAATGTCATATGCATAGGTATCTAGGAGTTCGTATCCTCCAAGAGCGCATGAACATTTGTGAATTGTAATCTATCTGAAAGCTTAATAATATTCAAAAGTTACCCATGCACGTGTCTTATTTAAATGATTATTGAAGTCAATGCCATTTTTTGCATTTTAGAATTTATATTTTTAAATTATGTTGTGATGAAGAATATATCTTAAATTGAACTAAATCTAGTTCCTTGAGTACAATAATATCAAAGTAGCATTATATGAATAAAATAATTCATTTATTTTATTATTTTATTTATCCATATAACACATGTCTGTTTGTTATGAAATCTAAATTAATATCTAATTTAATTTTAAAAAGTTATTGAATAAAAGAAGAACAAGGATGCACATTGACTATATTTATCCATACAACTCAACATTTATGTTTAAAATCCCATCACTACTAATTAAGACATTTTCTAAATAGTTTAATGTCTAAGAACAAATTAATGAATTTTCAAAGTAATAATGAAATCTATAAGTAGAATAGTTTATAACACTTTTTATTCTCGTAAAATTAATTAATTTATTATTATATATAGATATATATATATTAGAGTCATGTTTCATCCAATATAAAAGAATTTTTAATGTAATTTAAATTAGATAATAGAAACATAGGAAAATGACATTTTTTTTGTTCAATTTTTTGTATTTAAAAACATAATAAGTAATTTTAATGTATTTTAACCTAATAAATGGATTAACTTGTAGCCATATTCTTAAACTATATGATGTTATAAGAGGTGTATAAATCTAGTAATAAAGAAAACTCCAGCATTACAAAATTATGCATAATATATTTCACAGTTCATTCATTATTAAAATTATAAAGTAATCAAAATAATCTTGAAACTCATAAACACATAATAAAATATTTTGGTGTTGTAAAAATCGCTTGGTCAAATGGAAAAACTATAGTGGGGATAATACCCACAACTCATCACTTTAGCAATAAGATGCATGATTAAGAGCTTACAATAGTGTCATCTTCTAAACGACTAAACTCTATTAAAAGTATGTAATACCTTATCAGGAGGATCAGAAATCAAGTCAAAGACTACTCTATTAAGAGATTTAATCCCACTTATACAATGTTGCCCTTGTTAAAGGATTTACAATAAGTTCAAAATAAGAGCTTTTAACCCCTATTAAAGCCCACTTTATTAAACAGTTTTACAATCTCATTGAAAAACCTATTAATTATTAAAAACAATTTGTTTTAACTAGTGCTAGCATTCCTTCACTACATGATAGGTCCTTTTTGTTATGTGCTATTTTCCCTTCTTTGTGATAGCTTCCTGATATCTCTCTCTCTCTCTCTCTCTCTCTCTCTCTCTCTCTCTCTCTACTTATTTTTCACTTATATTATTTCCCATTTTGTAACCTAATTATAGTTCTCAATGTTTTATAGATCATTTTTACCTTTTCTTTGGCTTCTTTGATAAGCTTCTTCATTTTCAATAATAAAATCTTCTAGGATTTGATAACAATTTAATTTTATGATAACTCTTCTAGGTTTCTGATAACATTTCTAGTTTATTCATAACTCTATACTAATAGTGACCCTTATGTTTAACATTGCCTTTTTAACTTTTTCCTTTTTTTAAGTAATGACAACTTTCAAAATCTTCACCATAAGGTTCTAGGATTTTGTCAAGTTAATAATCCCCCCTTTGGAAACCTTTCACTTATATTTATACATATATCTATGATGCTCTTACTTCTCTTTATCATATTCTACATTTCATTTATGTTTCTCTATTTATTTTCTCCCCATCTTTATATTGTCTCCCTATTTTTGCTTCCAAAATGCATTCTCATCCCCATATCCTTATGTTCTCTACTTCTCCCCCTTTAAAAAAAATGCCAAAGGTAAATAAAATTATCTTAAAGTATTGCTTCAATATACATTGCTACTTCCTAGTGGCTTTCATCAAAATCTAGTTCCATTCATCCTCAAAAATTGTAATATTAGTAATGTGACTGTTTATCTATATCATTCTATTAACAATATCTTATTATTTTGTAGCCTATAGTGTATTTATGAGTGTCTCTACCCTTTTCTTATGTTGCTTCATTAGATCTATATATAGCAATAGTTGACATGATTCTTCAATTATAACTTCAAGTTTTCCATAAAAATTTAATTTGTGAATTATGATCCTTTGACTATTATTTCATTTATTTCTTTCTACTTTGCTGATAGTATTGTTGTAACTTTTGCTAACTTTGTTAGAGTTGATCCTTTCTACAATTTTACATTTAATTTATTATTGATATGATAATTTATTTTATTTTCTTCTATATACACTTGCAATTGTATTGCACTTGATTTCTTCTAGACATTTTTTAGCTCAGGCAATGACCTCTAAAATGTACTTATCACTTCTTTTACAAGATTCATTCTCTATTTATCTTCTATTTTGTGCAACATTTCAATTCTCTCCTATAGTCATCATGCATATAGTTTTTTCTCTTCATAGTTCAATGGTATATAATTTATGTTATTCACTTCTTTTTCCTTGTGGTCAATTTATCTCTTCCATTGCACCCATATTGTTTCCTTTAATGTCACATCTTGAAGAATTTTAGTAACATGTATTTGCAATGATTCTACTTTGTCTTCAAAATATATTGTTATATTATTTTTTTGTTTAAATCTATTGTAATTGTGTAGGTCATTTTGCAAATACTTGGGGTCTTATTCGTCAATTATACACATATTATTTATTTTCAAGTGCATTTATCTTATTTAAATACTCTTTTGGTTGTTCTTATATTTATTATTCTAATTGGTCATCTTCTTTAGCTTCTTCTTCTAACTTAGCACCTATATCTCAAGATTTCTTGGCAAAAGCATTTGCAATACTTGTAGAGCTTTCTTCTCTAGCTATATCAATGTGATAACTCTTTTCTAATCTATTATGTAGTTCATATATTTATTCAATACGTGTTATTTCTTTTGCTGCAACCTCTTTAGCATGAGAGATTCTATTTCATAGTCTTAAATCATCTTTTTCAACATCTTCATACAATTCTTCCATTATCTTTGCTGCTCTTTTCTTGATTTCAAATTTCCTTGCATTTACTTATAACAACCTATAAGTCTTAGTAACACTTGCATGTGGATGTGTTAGTATGAATTCTCTTTCTTTGGTTCTCTTTTCTAGTATGTCAACATTCTTTCATCTCATTGTGATTTTTTCAAGTAATTCTTCTAGAATATTCCTTTTAAGTTGGCTTGGAAATTGTAAAACTTTGTGTATTGAAAATGCTATCTCTTATTCTACAATATTCATCTCTTCTTCAATCAATCATCTATAATAAAATTCCAATATGTAGACACTAGTTCCAAATTTATCTTCAATACTTATTTACAACTAGCTAAAACAATAATTGTTTGTTGTCCAGAACAAAAAAAATCAAATTCTAAATCAGCATCCTTACCTCTAACCATGACTTTTTGAGTTGCATTCGACCCAAGAACCACTCTAGACCCAGTAGATGCATTGGTAATTCCCACAACCACTTCTAACTCCACCTATTAAGAAATATTTTTAAATATAGTTTAATGTTGTGTAGAGACCACGTTTCACAAAAGAGAAGGTTTCTTATCTTTAACTCTTTCATGTTTGCACTTTTTGACCACTTGACTAGTTTTGAGATTTTTTTTTGCATTTGAATGGATTACCTTCATAATCTAAAGATTGAATCCATAAACCCTTTTGGCTACCCCTATTATTTTCCAAAGGAAAACCTTTAAAAGAATCGATATTATCAATAATATGTGCATAGATTGGGTGAAGAATATTAGAGGATGTTGGAATCCCCATTGAAAAATTTCCTAGCCTATTACCGATAGACTCAAGAACTAAATGGACCCACATATAAAGTAGGATATTGAGAAGGAAAACCCAAATAGGAATTTTACCAAATGATTTAGAAGAATGATTAAAATAAAGGAGTCAAATTATTAAATTTCATATATGTTTAAAAAAAATATTAATAATTTAGGTGGATCAAGATTTTTTTAATTTAAATTTTATTAAATTGAAATTCTATTAGGTAAATATTTTAGGTTTAATAAACATTTGGAAACTTAAAATCTTTGGCTACAAAAATTTAATTTTCTTTTGTTAACAAGAATGAAGTGGATGATATGAACATTTTTGGATTTATGTTTGCAACTTTTGTTTAATAATTATTTTTTAAGTTAAATTTATGTCAAGTATAGGGCATAAAATTTAATAAAAATTATGATCCCTTTTATTAACAATATGTTTCAAATTAATAATTTTTTAAAGAAATTAACTAATTAATATTTATTTAAGATTTTTTGTTTTGTAGATTTTTTTCTTGTTCAAAAATTCAATTTTTGAATTCATAAAAGGGCACAAAATAGTTGTTGATGAGAATGGGGAGTTGGGGATTAAGATAGTTGTGATAGTTTCAATGTCATGGTAATGACAATCAATGAATGTAGTAGTTGATAGAATGTGAATGATAAGCATTAATTAGTGGTAGTTGTCTTCAAGGCCAACTTAATGCATTTGAGTTGCATTCTATTCTAGGATGGTTCACTGCCTACTTGTGACTTATATTGAACAACTGTTTATTGGTGAAATGGACAACTTTTATTTTATATTCCAATGGAATGTGATCTAGGGTTTGAGGTGTGGCTTTGTTCTACCTAAATCTATGTTTGGTTCTTCTCAAATGACTCGTTTAGTTCTTGTACATGTACAACATGTATGATCCACACTAGCATGTCAATTATTATATACAACTAGATTTACATTCATGTATGTTCCGTAGTCTAACAATCTTCCTACACTAAAATGTCAATCATCCTAAGCATGTCACCAACAAATATTATGAGTTAGTAATTAAGGAGTTTTCTACTCGGATAATAACAACTTGATGATTGAAGTTAAATATTCTTCTTCATGCTTTACATAATACTTAAAGGTAATCAAAATAACATAACTAATTATATTTGAATGCAAATATAATACAAAACTAATTCTTCTTGTAAAATTTAATTGATCTAATAAATATATCAAAAACAAAATGACATTGCTAATCAATTTTTAAAAATATGATTACCACATATCCCTCATAATGATATTCAAAATTAATGAGTTCCATAATTAGAGACAATTTTTTCAAAACTGTTATATGAAAATTATAAATATATTATTAGTATTAATAGTAAACTAATATAAAAGTCGTTAAACTACTTTCAACAACTGTTACATTATTGATTTCTAAGAGTTATGTTACTGTTGTGACGTCTTTGACTCGATATAATTATGAAATCCTTGCAAATGCTATTGTGTTTTTCTAGAATTGTACATGGGCTTTGACTGAGAAGATGTGAAAATATTGTCGACCAAATTCAACCTCGCATATAGTCATATGGGTTTCATCAAGCAAAAACAACGTTTTGAATGAACACGATTGTGTATTAATTATACGTATTGCCTTATGAATTTTTAGGCGCAAACCTTAAACTTTATTCTCACAAGATTGATGAAATTTATAGTATGGATTGTTTTTCAAAATATGCTTGCAAATTGAGTTTTTGAAAAGAAATATCTTTAATTCAATCTAAAGTTGTTTGGGCATGAAATTTATTAAGCTTATGATGTTTTTCTTTAACTAATTTCAAATAAAAAAAATGAACTAAAGATAAAAACAAATCAAACGTGATTCTTTTTCAGATTCACAAAAACACAATGAAATTTTCTCAAAAAAAGGGTTGTTTTCGATAACAAAATATAAAAACCATGAAGATCAAATGTTGAAAATTTTAAAATATTTCATTGTGTTTCGTCTTTTTGAAATTTAGTCAATGGTGCAATTTGTAGGGAAGATACCTATGTCCTTAAAAAATTATTAAATAAATTACCTCATCTATTTTATTTGAGAAGTTATTTTCCATTATATTCTCATATTAAGAGTTTTCAAAAGTTGAATTATGTTTAGAAAGGCTTAGAAAATAGTTATTGTTGGGACTATTGTAGGAAATGATGAAGAAAATTCTAATAGCCTTGATGACAAGTTGTAATAGTTTTAAGAATGTAAGTGATAAATAGTATTTCTTTGACCTTTGATTTTATGCTAAAGTTAATGCCTTTGAGATACATTCTACTAGTTGTAAGATTTATCCACTCGTGAATTGTGTTGAACATAGATTTAGTGATGAGATGAGTTATATTATTTAATAAGTGTATAGCTTCTAGAGTTTGACTATGGCATTCTACTACTTATTATGCTTCGATCTCCTCTATTGATAAGTTTTGTTTGGGTGGAGATATAATGTTTGTGATACCCACCCACTAGCATGTTATTTATTATAACTAGGTTTAGATTGGGATATTTTTCACCACCCAATGCATCCCTTATTGGTGTACAATTTCAATCATCCTAAGCATGTTACCATAAAATATTGAGCTTGAGAAATGTGATTCTGAACAAGAATAAGGTGAAATTTTCTATTGAAGGTACCAATTTAATGCTTGTTTTGCTAGGCTAATAATAGCTTTGTGGTTGAATATAGATGTATCTTCATGTGCTAAGTAATACTTGGGGAGGTTTATTTTATAACCATTGGGTTGCCTTTGAATATTTAAGGATTATACCAAATATAACTAAAAGATTATTTTTCTTAAATACATCCAAGAAGTCATCGATGACTATTTCATACATATAACTTTATTTCCATATAAATTTATATTAAGTGGAACTTTGTCTAATCTCTATGTTATAAATATTATTTAATATATGAAGCCAAAATAAAAATATTTAATAAGTCATGAAATTATGTAAACACTTTATTTGAATAGTAATTTTATCTTTTCTTAGTATTCTATAAAAGTTTACATAAGTTGAATTAAAATGTTTTTCATGCATTGATCATATTATTAATATAGATCAAATAAAAGGAAAATATTAATATTAATATTACTACAAATACACTGTAGGAATTTTCCTTATGGCAAGATTCACCCAAGATTTGTAGAACTCGAACACAAGCACAATTGTAGACAAAAAAGGAGTATGATCAATATATTAGAGTATGTCCTCATACATTGCTCTATATTGTATGTGTAAACACACTAGGAGTGCCTATATATAAAGGCCTCTCAAGAAGCACCTAGAATGTCACTAGAAAGAGCCAAGAGATAAATTAAGAATGACAAATAAGCACACATCTTATCCATCATTCTAGATGAGAGGATACGAATGACAAGGTGTATCTCAAGTGGAGATGTTGTAAACACCATGTGCTTAATTAGTGTGCTAACTCCTATGTTATAGACGCCATGTGCATAAAAGAGATGCAAACTCCTGTGTTATCAACATGACAACTCACAAGAGTGCGCATACTCCTAGATGACTAAATAAATAAATATTAAAATAATGCATTAACCTAAGTAAACTTAAGTAAGTGTAAATAGTGAATAATTATTTACATCGACACCTCCCCCCCCCAAGTGCAACTTAGGGGAATGCGCTTATGCTTATGAAAACTAGGATGAGATGCATAATAGGTCTTGATTACTAGGCCATGTTAGGTACCCATGTACATAATAAAATGCAATCTCTCATAAAGTAGAGAAAGAGGGAAAGCCTCATGGGAAAAACCCTCCCCCAAAAAGAGAGATGAAAAGACAAGATGCATGGATGGATGGAGTAATCAAGACCCCCCCCCCCCCCCCATTATGACATACATCAAGTATATAGAAGAGAGAAATGGGAGAAGGACAAAACCCGTTAAGAGGAAAAAGTCGCTCCCATAAAATAAAAGAAGAAGGAGATGTAAGGAAGTCCCCCCCACCCCCGCTAAAAGAAAGGTGTCGAACAATAAGAAGTGCTCCAATGTAGAAGTTGATCCATGATCGTTAAATGATGTTCCTCCCCTTTGGAAGAAACAGTGGCAGAGGTACTAGTGAGACACTTCTACTATGTGTGGAAAGAATTTCAATGATGAATGGTGTATCTAAAACCTGCTCAACTATCCCTGTGTTGATAATGATGGTGGCTCCTTCCAAAACTACTGAGAAGAAGTGCAGGTCTAGCAAGGATTGTTGTAGAACCTATTTGAAAGAACCAACAATCTTCTCAAATGATAGAGATGCCTCCTACAACTGTTGTACATAAGTATCAACAATCACTTTAGCCCGTAAAGACTGATCATGTAGAGAATGGATATGATGGTCAGAGTGAGCCCTCACAACAATTGTAGAAGGATCATCCTCATTAAAGAGAAGTGGAATATCATCAATGAATTCTCATAAGTCTTTGATGTGTGACTTGTAGTGTCCTCCCCTAGTTCACATTTTGTTATCATTGTTGAACTCTTTTAGGGCTAGTTTTATGTTGATGGTTAGCAACATTGTTATGAGATTATCAGATATTGTGCTATGGATTCAGTTTATTATGTGATGAGATCACTTAGACTCTACATTTCATGTATGTATGATGATTATTTTTAGTGTTCACAATTATTGATGATGATCATTAAATTGCTTTCAGTTATTAATGATGATTAGTAAGATGGTTTATTATCATATGAGTTTTATTATGGATACTTACCCCATACTTGCATGTGTATGGTGTGCGTGTTTTCTTTGCGTGTTTGCTTTTGTATGGCGTGTCTGATGTGGTTAAGGAAGGGAGTCGTAGTCACCTGCTAGTCGGGATCTACACGATGCACCACTTCCTGCCATTGCCTATTTAGTTTAGTGTATATTGTGCTTGTACATGCATGGTTTTTATGCAGGTTGCAGGTACCGGGTATCGACTTCCCTGAATTGCCAGGATGAGCGTACCCTATCATACTATCTCAATGATAAGAGAGGGGAGATAAATTCTCAAGTCCAAATCCCAACCTTTTAAGCCATTTGTTCTAATTGGAAAATTAGGACAAGTATCCGAGTTGAGTACCCTCCGAATAGGTCGAATGACATAATTCGTAATATTAATCGTTGGTTTGATTTTGTATGTATTTTGGCTATGATGGATTTTTGTATTTTTACCTTGTGAGTCTTTGATGTATTTTCTATTAATTAAGCCTAATTAAAAGATTTAATTAATGGTTTAATTTAATGAAAAATTAATATGATATTTTAATATTTCTTTTATTTAATTAATTGGGAAATTAATTAAATAAAATAATTAAATTTTAAGATAAAAGTCAAAAGTTTAAATTTGGAATGTGACAATATTTATTTTAATAATAATATATTTGGAGCTCATTTTTAAATAAATGTCTAAATAATATTATTATTAAAGCTAATAAATATTTTAGCAATTAAGTTTTGGAAAATGAAATTTAAAAGTGGAAAATATATTTTAAATTATTAAAAGATTCTAGATTTCATGTGATTAAAATATAAATATATTAAGATTTAAAAGTGGAGTTATTAAAGTTAGTGCATGAGATTTAATAAATTAATTAATTAAATTGGAAAGAGTAAACTAAATATTATATTAATTAATGTGCATTATTTTTAATGTATGCTCACGTAGGAGTTGGAAAATTCTCGAGAGTTGTCATGTAGACAACACAGGAGTTTGCACTCTAAGAATGCATAAGTTGTCTACACTTAGAAGTTAGCATTTTATTTGAGCACATGGTGTCTACAACCTTAGGACTTATCTAGAAGGTTGGAGAAGACACATGCTTGGTTGTCATACTTATCTTCTACTTGTCTCTAGAGACACTCTAGATGCATCTTAGAGGCCTTTATATAGAGACTCTCTTAGTGTGTATGATGATCCTGATAGGCATCTACAAGCTTATATGGATTTCAGAAGCTCATATGCTTCAACATCCTCGTCTGTTTCTACAAGCACTTCTAGACACTCGGAAGGAGGTTCGATTGTCGAAGGAATTGTGAACGTTGAAGAAAGAGGGGATATACCTACGGCCTCCGAAGGCATAGTGGTTTAGCATCAGAGTCTAGCTAAGTACCCAAGATCATTCTGCATATTCCATTACTCTCTCTTCTTCTACCTTCTTCATGTCTGTTAGTGTTGGTAGAATAACTTTTTGTGAATGACTCTTAGATTTCATGACATTGTTGGCTATAGGGAAGTTCCATTATATATGAATCTATCATTCCATGAGTAGAATTCAAATTGGTGAAATAAGTTAGGAAAGAATTTAAGATAGAATTGAAAAATTAAGTGATGAATGTGTTCTTTTTCATTGAAACTTTATCTAAGGTTGACCTGTAACTATCTTGCATCTTGATTGAATGTAATTGATTTCTTTAAATGATGTACTCAACGGTACTTCTCTGCGATTCCAAATTTAGCAGAAACTGATGTAACAATAGATAGATTAATGAAGTTTATATGCTTCATTGTTTTATATGATTCGAGGACTTAGTGATACATTAGATCTGGGAGTGATGATAATAGATCAAGGAAGTTCCCATCTAAATTGTCAGGAACACATATATATAAGGAGCTGAGAGGGAACGATCTTGTGTCCCTCACCTTTCTCCTTGTCACCTTTTCCATGTCGATCGAGCAGCAGGCTCTGCTGCTAATGCAGCACCCCTTCCCGGCCGCACGACGTCTATATTTTCAGGTCAGTAGTGCAATCATTATACAATGATTCAGTCACATTAGAATACTCCCTCACAGAGTACCTGGAGATCGGGAAAGACTGGCCTCTTTGTATCTGTCTCTCCTTGGGTTAGAGCCTTATGTATATATATCGTACCTCCACTACGTGCCATACCGAATACTCCAAGCAAGCACACTGATTATAGTCTCTATGTGCGGGCGATGAATTTAGAACTGATTGATTTGATCAACATTACTTTCAACCAGTATAATTTATGAAACAAAAGAAGTCACTGATCCCCACAATATCGATCGCTAAGCAATAGCAGCAGTGTAAGACCATTTTTCTATGGTTGGCAGCAGCTATAATAGCTTAGGCTCATACCTATGAGAATTATGAAGGGTGGTTGTTAATAATTTATTATTATAAAAACATATATATACAGTTAGGGTTTGTTTTCTGATTTATGTATAGATCTCACCAATCAAACACATCATGCTTGGTCCTGCCTTTAGTTATATACATCATTCTCAAATATAGTTTATTATCTCATTTACCTGAGCTTTTAAGGTTTTACGATCTTCTATACTATTATGAGGATCACAGAAAGAATGAGTAATCAAACAGCTAACAAATAGCAAACTGGTAGGCATAGTCCCTGTTCAATTGTAGAACATGAAGATTGAAGCCGTGGCATGTCATAATCAATGGGTAAAGATGACTTAGACTTCTTGTGATGCAGAGATACATCATGAGAAATCCGCAAATGGGACTTCTATCCTTTTTCAATCAATAGGGGCCATTGATAATTTCTCACGACAACGATACAAACAACTCAAGACTGTGATAAGACAATTCAACATGTAGTTGTGCTGTTGAGGTAGATGGTCTTTTTGCACAACCCTGGGTTGATATTATGCACGGCCTCTAGAAGCCATTTGCATTATTTTGTAGATCGTTATATAGTAAGTTTCATGGTGTCCTCTTTTAATAATAGATAATTTCCCAATTTGAAAGTGGGAAGCTCTCCTCACTGAAAATGGGCATTTTCTGCGTGCACAACTGAATTAATGTTCAAGCTCTAGATACCATAAAATCTCTAAAGCTTTCTTAACAAATTCATTTTGAAGCTTTTGCATATGAATTAGTACGCTGATGTAGATGCAAGGTATCTTTTTAAGATGTCTCTCAAGTTTGATTGATAAGACTCAACTGCACAATCTTGTGGAGTTGTAGTAATATATTAAATGATATTAAAACTATTATATGTTATCTAGAATATATTATTCTTATTCAACCAGTAATAGGTTTTAATTTATAAAATAGTAATGTACGATTATTATTTAATAATTAATATTAAATATTAATTATTAAATAATATTTGTTTTTCCTTTAGAGGTTGTAATTACTAAATATGGAGTATTAAATACTAGTTTTTTCTCTAAGAAGTTATAAACTTTATTTAAAGCAATGTGGGTTATTATTAACCACATGAAATGGTGTTTAATTAAATTATTATTAATAATAATTTAATTGAGAGGTTTGAATTATGATAAAATTTAGTGAGTTCTCAATTAAGTTTTTATTTAAGGATCAATAGTCAAATACTATTACTTACTTTCAAGCCATGTTATGACTTATTAAATGTACAGGAGCAAAAACACAATGACGACTCTTATTGACTCGAAAGTTTATATGGAAATTGGAATCTCCTTATTATGCATTAGTGTTAATTAATCTAATTAAAATTAAATTAATTAAGATTAGTTATATTGGAAGAATTGTAATTAATTAACAGTTAACTTGGGTGAATGGATTTTAAGTAAGATCGATTCAAAAGAAATGAGATATTGACATAAGTGTCTAACAAAATTATGTACTATTGAACTATTAATAAGATTGACGGTGATCTTGTTTTAAAACAAGGGAAGATTATTTTAAATAAATGATCATTCTGAAAGTGCTCTAAGACAATTACTAATTAAACATTCAAAAGTTGATTTGTATCGTCCAATGGTTTGATTCTATGTCTCAAATGAGGGGATAAATGGGTTGACCTATAGATTAAATGATGAATCTTATTCACTTGAAATATATGGTGAAAATGAAACCCCACATTTATCCCAACTATGTAATTTTAGTAAACTAAAACATGTGTTTGCATCGTGTATTCTATATGCTTCTTGTTTTGGGTTTTGGGTTGACTAGTGTTGACCAGTCCTAAGTTGTTACCAGAGGCTCGGGGGTTATGAGATGTGATGGCATGTTGATTTTATTTGGTCTCGATCTTTATAAGCCCAACCATGGTAATGTGATCATATGCTCTATGAAATGTTTGTATTTACTGTTTGTATTTGTTCATCAGTCTTCATGTGTGAAGCTGAGATGTATGTGTATGAGACACTTGAGCTAATCATTTCTTGAGTCATCGATCAGTTATCCTTGGATTATTTTCTAGTCACCATGATGGGACTAAAATGTGGATTTATTCTTGATGATGTCATGTTGTGACATGTTTGACTCAACCATTTTGGAGTCTTCGATCAGTATGATTATGAGATATTTGATCAGTATGATTTTGAGATATTCTTGGTTGATTGTTGAGAACCGATGGATGTGATGATATTTTGGTTATTGAGAACCAATGGATACTTATGATTATCAGTGATGCCTTCAGTTGCCAATAGAGAACTGTTGTGGTCATGATTTTCTATGGATGTTGCTCATGGAGATTTGATTCTTTTATGCATATTTGAAGATTTTATCATGGGTATTTGATGATTCTTTTTATGGATTATCTTTTGGATTTCTTTATAATCGCTTGTACAGGACTATGGTGATTTATGATTCCATGAGCATTAGGGTAGGTAATCTACATGTAGTGTCGAGAAGTGGCTTGCAATGGGGGTCGGGGCCCTAAGTGGCTGCCAGGATAACTCATTGTAAGTTTGGTTAATAAGTGATAACATTTACACACTAAATGGGGATTAAATGAACCTAAAAAGATAATTGTTTTGGTTCTCGCCCATGCCTTGAGCGCTTGTATAGGCTAGGATGGGAGTAGTGAGATGCATGGTTGCGACCTTGCATTCCATAGTATGCCTTGTCAGTATGAGAGGATACTAGTGGCCGCATGAGATCTGTATGGACCTGTGGAGTTTAGCTAACTGCCAGGGTAACTTGTACCAGATAAATGCGATGACACTTTCCCGCTTGCATAGTAGGTTCCTACATGTCATTGTGTGCGACTGGGAAGTAGATGTCTATTTTGTGATTGGAACCTTTGAGTTAGTATACTTTTAGGATTCCTGGATTTAAAGAGATTTATGCTTTGTGGTTTTGATATCCTATTGGGACTTGAGAATATCTCCTCAACACGGTGGGAGTGGACCACTTCGGTTCCACGTGGTCGAGTGGTAGTGTTTTTCCACTCTTATCATTTGAGATCCGTCCGAGACACCGTGGCTGGAGTATTCTTGGTTGGCATTTAACTTCATTCTATTCTTGGATCATTATGGTAGATGATATACCTTATGATGGATGTATTTACTGGTATGTTTCTTGTATTGATGATTTGCATATGTTAGTTGATGATATATTATGCTTTACTTTGCATGTTAGTAGGATGTTTTAGGAGTGACATTCCTACTATGTTAATAGCCGATGATCTCTTCAGTGCTTTGGAATGTTATGCACGGAGGGATGGCTAGGATCCATGATGGTCTAATGATGCTATTAACAGTTGGGAGGAACCGTGCACTTAGTTATTTATGTTCGTGATATATGGTTATCTCTTATGATGGATGTTTATATCTTTTGCGATGATGTACTTTATTTACATGGATGATTATTGTTTTAAGTTTTTCATACCTTGTAACATGTATAGTGGATGATTGAACAATTTAAAATGTACACTTGTATATGGTTTAAGAACGTTGGATGTATCCTTGTTATTTCATTGTTAAGGATGTAATGTTAGATGAATAAGTTATGGTTAGAAGTAATTCAACGTTAAGGGATCTTTAAAGAATGTAATATGTTATGTTATGTTATTTTCAGTTGGATGTTACTATTGCTTCCACTATCATGTTAATGTTATGAATAGTTTTACTTTCATGTTTAAATTTTTTTTTTTTTGGTAAACTTAGTATAATTCTTTGGATCCCTTGGCGGGGCATTACATGACTCCACAAACAAACCTAAAATGTCTACTAAGAAATCATCACCTGAGGTTGGAACTGGAAGACAAAATGTACCCTGTTGTGTTCATGTAGATGAATAATTTAACTCAAAAATAAGATGAATATCATCGAGGATGTCCCCCACATCTTCAATGTGAGACTCCATGAATAATTGTGCAATGTCTAGTGGGAAGTTATTGCATGAAGGTAAAGTAGGAAGACATGAAGTGTCTTACTACACTGAATCCGAAGCATTTGTGACTGGAATAGGATTAGTAGGAGCAATAGGAGCATCTAGAGGTGTGATCTCATTTGGAAAGGACGTAGCTGTAGTTGGAGGTAAAAGATCTATACCGAATGGAAGAATTTGTGGATCTCCATAAAGCTCCCAAAGATAGATCCAAATATCATATAAATCTTTTGACTTCAAGTCATCAATTGAATCCATAATCTCCATATCCATATAGAGAAAGAGTGCATGACAAAGGATGGAACATGTGTCCTCATCGTATAAAAGCCCTCTCGCATATGGTAGTGCATTATGCTAACTAAGATATGGGATAACCAATTGACTCCATTCCTGATAGTTATCTGGTGTCAAGGTAATTAAATCTTCCTCTTCCATGATTTACTAATCAATGTAACCCCCAAAATGCAAGAAAAATAATCAAAGAAACCCTCCCTAATGTATGATTCAGACACTTTATAGGTAGTGCATGTACAAGAGCCAATTTAGGGCCTATTTTTGAAAGCAATATTTCTATCCATAGAACCTATATTCTGATTGTAGATGTAAAAAAATGCAGTTTCAAAAAAAAGAAACCTGATTATGTGTCCAGATGAGCCTATCCTAAGCATTTGAAGTGGCAAAAATTTGGGATTTGTGAATTGTAGATAAATTTAGGAATAGAGATCTCAAACCACCTGCACCAATTTGTAGATCACAAAATTCTACCTCAAAACAAAAAAAAATTGTTCGCAAAAAGGAGTGTGTATGAGGGAGATATCGCTGTTTGAAAATCACTACTGCTATTATTTTTTTGAATCGCCACCATCACTCCTCCAAAAATCAAATGGCTCTAGATTTTACCTTAGATGTTTGATTTTGATGAAACAAAATCCAATTTGGGTTTTTTTTGACCTTCCAAATGTGATGCAAATATCTGATTTACCCCAGCAAGCTTCAGTCTTCACTTGGAAAAAATCTCTACTATAGGCCTAATGGCCAATTTTTCTAGAAAAAATAATGTAGATCCAAATTTTGTTTGTAGAGATGGAGATGAAAAGAAATGAAGATCTAAAATTCAAATGTACAGATCTGAAATGATCATACCAATTTCAAAAATCGGGCCTTTGGGATGCTGATTTGCAAAGAAAATGTTGCCTTAATTTTGACTACGGCCCATCATAGGCAAATTTATAGTCAATTCACTGAATCAACACTTCAGATGCAATGTTGAGGTCCTCTTTGGCTCTAGACACTCCCAATATCTACGGATTCTCTGGATTTGAGTTGAGGTGTTGAAACAAGAATGGTCTCAAATGGCTATGCGAAGAGAATCTCCCCAAGCTCTGATACCATGTAAGAATTTTCCTTAGGGCAACATTCACCTAAGATCGTCGAATGCAAATACAAGCACAACAATAGAGCAATAAGGAGTATAATCAATATATCAGAGTATGTCCTCATACATTACTTTGTATTGTATATGTAAACACACTAGGGGTGCCTGTATATAAAGGCCTCTTAAGAAGCACCTATAATGTCTCTAGAATGTCTATTAGGTAAATATTTTACGTTTAATAAACATATGGAAACTTAAAATCTTTGGCTGCAAAAATTTAATTTTCTTTTGTTAACAAGAATGAAGTGGATGATATGGACATTTTTGGATTTATGTTTGCAACTTTTGTTTAATAATTATTTTTTAAGTTCAATTTATGTCAAGTATAGGGCATAAAATTTAATAAAAATTATGATCCCTTTTATTAACAATATGTTTCAAATTAATAATTTTTTAAAGAAATTAACTAATTAATATTTATTTAAGATTTTGTGTTTTGTAGATTTTTTTCTTGTTCAAAAATTCAATTTTTGAATTCATAAAAGGGCACAAAAAAGTTGTTGATGAGAATGGGGAGTTGGGGATTAAGAGAGTTATGATAGTTTCAATGTCGACAATCAATGAATGTAGTAGTTGATAGAATGTGAATGATAAACATTAATTAGTGGTAGTTGTCTTCAAGGCCAACTTAATGCATTTGAGTTGCATTCTATTCTAGGATGGTTCACTACCTACTTGTGACTTACATTGAACAATTGTTTATTGGTGAAATGGACAGCTCTTATTTTATATTCCAATGGAATGTGATCTAGGGTTTGAGGCGTGGCTTTGTTCTACCTAAATCTATGTTTGGTTTTTCTCAAATGACTCTTTTAGTTCTTGTATAGGTACAACATGTGTGATCCACACTAGCATGTCAATTGTTATATACAACTAGATTTACATTCATGTATTTTCCGTAGTCTAACAATCTTCCTACACTAAAAGGTCGATCATCCTAAGCATGTCACAAACAAATATTATGAGTTAGTATTTAAGGAATTTTGTACTCAGATAATAACAACTTGATGATTGAACTTAAATATTCTTCTTCATGCTTTACATAATACTTAAAGGTAATCAAAATAACATAACTAGTTATATTTGAATGCAAATATAATAGCAAACTAATTCTTCTTGTAAAATTTAATTGATCTAATAAATATATCAAAAACAAAATGACATTGCTAATCAATTTTTAAAAATATGATTACCACATGTCCCTTACAATGATATTCAAAATTAATGAGTTCCAAAATTAGAGACAATTTTTTCAAAACTGTTATATGAAAATTATAAATATATTATTAGTATTAATAGTAAACTAATATAAAAGTCGTTAAACTACTTTCAACAACTGTTACATTATTGATTTCTAAGAGTTATGTTACTGTTGTGACGTCTTTGACTCGATATAATTATGAAATCCTTGCAAATGCTATTGTGTTTTTCTAGAATTGTACATGGGCTTTGACTGAGAAGATGTGAAAATATTGTCGACCAAATTCAACCTCGCATATAGTCATATGGGTTTCATCAAGCAAAAACAACGTTTTGAATGAACACGATTGTGTATTAATTATACGTATTGCCTTATGAATTTTTAGGCGCAAACCTTAAACTTTATTCTCACAAGATTGATGAAATTTATAGTATGGATTGTTTTTCAAAATATGCTTGCAAATTGAGTTTTTGAAAAGAAATATCTTTAATTCAATCTAAAGTTGTTTGGGCATGAAATTTATTAAGCTTATGATTTTTTCTTTAACTAATTTCAAATTAAAAAAATGAACTAAAGATAAAAACAAATCAAATGTGATTCTTTTTCAGATTCACAAAAACACAATGAAATTTTCTCAAAAAAAGAGTTGTTTTCAATAACAAAATATAAAAAGCATGAAGATCAAATGTTGAAAATTTTAAAATATTTCATTGTGTTTTCTTCTTTTTGAAATTTAGTCAATGGTGCAATTTGTAGGGAAGATACCTATGTCCTTAAAAAATTATTAAATAAATTACCTCATCTATTTTATTTGAGAAGTAGTTTTCCATTATATTCTCATTTTAAGAGTTTTCAAATTTTGAATTATGTTTAGAAAGGCTTAGAAAATAGTTATTGTTGGGACTATTGATGGAAATGATGAAGAAAATTCTAATAGCCTTTATGACAAGTTGTAATAGTTTTTAGAATGTAAGTGATAAATAGTATTTCTTTGACCTTTGATTTTATGCTAAAGTTAATGCCTTTGAGATACATTCTACTAGCTGTAAGATTTATCCACTCGTGAATTGTGTTGAACATAGATTTAGTGATGAGATGAGTTATATTATTTAATAAGTGTATAGCTTCTAGAGTTTGACTATGGCATTCTAATACTTATTATGCTTCGATCTCCTCTATTGATACATTTTGTTTGGGTGGAGATATAATGTTTGTGATACCCACCCACTAGCATGTTATTTATTATAACTAGGTTTAGATTGGGATATTTTTCACCACCCAATGCATCCCTTATTGGTGTACAATTTCAATCATCCTAAGCATGTTACCATAAAATATTGAGCTTGAGAAATGTGATTCTGAACAAGAATAAGGTGAAATTTTCTATTGAAGGTACCAATTTAATGCTTGTTTTGCTAGGCTAATAATAGCTTTGTGGTTGAATATAGATGTATCTTCATGTGCTAAGTAATACTTGGGGAGGTTTATTTTATAATCATCGGGTTGCCTTTGAATATTTAAGGATTATACTAAATATAACTAAAAGATTATTTTTCTTAAATACATCCAAGAAGTCATTGATGACTATTTCATACATATAACTTTATTTCCATATAAATTTATATTAAGTGGAACTTTGTCTAATCTCTAGGTTATAAATATTATTTAATATATGGAGCCAAAATAAAAATATTTTATAAGTCATGAAATTATGTAAACACTTTATTTGAATAGTAATTTTATCTTTTCTTAGTCTTCTATAAAAGTTTACATAAGTTGAATTTTAATGTTTTTCATGCATTGATCATATTATTAATATAGATCAAAGAAATGGAAAATATTAATATTAATAATACTACAAATACACTGTAGGAATTTTCCTTAGGGCAAGATTCACCCAAAAATTGTAGAACTCGAACACAAGCACAATTGTAGACAAAAAAGGAGTATGATCAATATATTAGAGTATGTCTTCATACATTGCTCTATATTGTATGTGTAAACACACTAGGAGTGCCTATATATAAAGGCCTCTCAAGAAGAACCTAGAATGTCTCTAGAAAGAGCAAAGAGATAAATTAAGAATGACAACTAAGCACACATCTTATCCATCATTCTAGATGAGAGGATACAAATGACAAGGTGTATCTCAAGTGGAGATGTTGTAGACACCATGTGCTTAATTAGTGTGCTAACTCCTATGTTATAGACACCATGTGCATAAAAGAGATGCAAACTCCTGTGTTGTCAACATGACAACTCACAAGAGTGTGCATACTCCTAGATGACTGAATAAATAAATATTAAAATAATGCATTAACCGAAGTAAACTTGAGTAAGTCTAAATAGTGAATAATTATTTACACCGACACCTTCCCCCCCCCCAAGTGCAACTTACAGGAATGCCCTTATGCTTATAAAAACAAGGATGAGATGCATAATAGGTCTTGATTACTAGGCCATGTTAGGTACCCATGTACATAATAAAATGCAATCTCTCATAAAGCAGAGAAAGAGGGAAAGCCTCATTGGAAAAACCCTCCCCCAAAAAGAGAGATGAAAAGACAAGATGCATGGATGGATGGAGTAATCAAGACCCCCCCATTATGACATACCTCAAGTATATACAAGAGAGAAATGGGAGAAGGACAAAACCCCCTAAGAGGAAAAGGTCCCTGCCATAAAATAAAAGAAGAATGAGATGTAAGGTATTCGCCCCCACCCTCGCTAAAAGAAAGGTGTCGAACAATAAGAAGTGCTCCAATGTAGAAGTTGATCCATGACCATTGAATGATGTTCCTCCACTTTGGAAGAAACAGTGGCAGAGGTACTGGTGAGACACTTCTGCTATGTGTGGAAAGAATCTCAATGATGAATGGTGTATCTAAAACCTACTCAACTATCCCTGTGTTGATACTGATGGTGGCTCCTTCCAAAACTACTAAGAAGAAGTGCAAGACTAGCAAGGATTGATGTACAACCTATTTGAAAGAACCGAAAATCTTCTCAAATGATAGAGATGCCTCCTACAACTGTTGTACATAAGAATCAACAATCACTTTAGCCCATAAAGACCGATCATGTAGAGATTGGATATGAGGGTTAGAGTGAGCCCTCACAACAATTGTAGAAGGATCATTCTCATCAAAGAGAAGTGGAATATCATCATAGAAGTATCATAAGTCTTTGATGTGTGACTCCACAAACAAACCTAAAATGTCTACTAACAAATCATCACCTGAGGTTGGAATTGGAAGACAAAATGTACCCTGTTGTGTTCATGTAGATGAAGAATTTAACTCAAAAATAAGATGAATATCATTGAGGATGTCCCCCACATCTTCAATGTGAGACTCCATGAAAGACTGTGCAATGTCTAGTGGGAAGTTGTTGCATGAAGGTAAAGTAGGAAGACATGAAGTGTCTTGCTACACTGAATCTGAAGCATTTATGGCTGGAATAGGATTAGTAGGAGCAATAGGAGCATCTAGAGGTGTGATCTCATTTGGAAAGGACATAGCTGTAGTTGGAGGTAAAAGATCTATCTAGAATGGAAGAATTGGTGGGTCTCCATAAAGCTCCCAAAGATAGATCCAAATATCATATAAATCTTTTGACTTCAAATCATCAATTGAATCCATAATCTCCATATCCATATAGAGAAAGAGTGTATGACAAAGGATGGAACATGTGTCCTCATCGTATAAAAGCCCTCTCGCATATGGTAGTGCATTACGCTAACTAAGATATGCGATAACCAATTGACTCCATTCTTGATAGTTATCTGGTGTCAAGGTAATTAAATCTTCCTCTTCCAAGATTTACTAATCAATGTAACCCCCAAAATGCAAGAAAAATAATCAAAGAAACCCTCCCTAATGTATGATTCAGACACTTTATAGGTAGTGCATGTACAAGAGCCAATTTAGGGCCTATTTTTGAAAGCAGTATTTTTATCCATAGAACCTATATTCTGATTGTAGATTTTTAAAAATGCACTTTCAAAAAAATTGAAACCTGATTATGTGTCCAGATGAGCCTATCCTAAGCATTTGAAGTGGAAAAAAATTGGGATTTGTGAATTGTAGATAAATTTAGGAATAGAGATCTCAAACCACCTGCACCAATTTGTAGATCACAAAATTCTACCTCAAAACAAAAAAAATTGCTCGCAAAAGGGAGTGCGTATGAGGGAGATATCGCTGTTTGAAAATCACTACTACTATTATTTTTTCTGAATCGCCGCCATCACTCCTCCAAAAATCAAATGACTCTAGATTTTACCTTAGATGTATGATTGGGATGAAACAAAATCCAATTTGGGGTTTTTTTGACCTTCTAAATGTAATGCAAATATCTGATTTACCCCAACAAGCTTCAGTCTTCACTTGGAAAAAATCTCTACTATAGGCCTGATGGCCAATTTTTCTAGAAAAAATAATGTAGATCCAAATTTTTTTTGTAGAGATGGAGATGAAAATAAATGAAAATCTAAAATTAAAATGTATAGATCTTAAATGATCATACCAATTTCAAAAATCAAGCCTTTGGGTTTCCGATTTGCAAAGAAAATTTTGCCTCAATTTTGACTACGGCCCATCATAGGCAAATTTATAGTCAATTCAATGAATCAACACTTCAGATGCAATGGTGAGATCCTCTTTGGTTCTAGACACTCCCAATATCTACGAATTCTCTGGATTTGAGTTGAGGTGTTGAAACAAGAATGGTCTCAAATGGGTATGTGAAGAGAATCTCCCCAAGCTCTGATACCATGTAAGAATTTTCCTTAGGGAAAGATTCACCCAAGATCATGGAATGCAAACACAAGCAAAACAATAGACCAATAAGGAGTATAATAAATATATCAGAGTATGTCCTCATACATTACTTTGTATTGCATGTGTAAACACACTAGGGGTGCCTGTATATAAAGGCCTCTTAAGAAGCACCTAGAATGTCTCTAGAAAGAGCCAGGAGATAAGATAAGAATGACAAATAAGCACATGTCTTATCCATCATTCTAGATGAGAGGATAAGAATGATAAGGTGTATCTCAAGTGGAGATGTTGTAGACACCATGTGCTTAATTAGTGTGCTAACTCCTGTGTTGTAGACACCATGTGCATAAAAGTGGTGTGATCTCCTATGTGTTCAACATGACAACTCACAAGAGTGCCATACTCCTAGGTGACTATATAAATAAATAATAAAATAATGAATTAATCTAAGTAAACTTAAGTAAGTGTAAATAGTGAATAATTATTTACACCAGCATACAGAAAAAATTATTTTAATTAAACTTATGTAAACATTTGTTGAATACTAGAATTAGATAATGCTACTATTAAGACATGTATACTTTAAACACTTTAACATAAACAAACAAGACAAAAAATGGAAGTATTAGCTAAAACTAACATACATCATTTTTTACTTGGAGTTTGGTAACACCTTTAGCTAACAACTGACTAAATGGTCTTCCTAACAACTATCTCCCATCTGCAACTCTTGCTTGTAACTAATGCTAAATCTTTTAACACACATTTTGAGATTAGTCTAGATCTTACGCCCAACTGTACTATATTGGTTGAGATTCCTAATGACCTTGCTTGTATGGGTCCCCTCCCTCATAGGGATCCCATTGAGGTTGGGATCCCAAGGGATATGAAATCCCAATGTCAGACTAGAATAGACTATCTTGGGTACCAAGACAACTATTGATTATTGGGAATAACCTAAGGTGGTTTCAAGATCACTAGGGCCTTAGATGTCATTACTAGACTTGATGGTTGATTTGATCACTTCTGGGATCACCTTGAGACTTTTAGGGAAGTTTATTTCTTTCCAATTTAATGTGGACATGGTTAGGAAATGTTCTCTACTAGATAGAGACATATTGGATTTGTGACTATCTCTGATATGGAAAACTCTCTCTTTCTTTTCTACTTCACAACTGAAGCTAATTAAAATATGGTTTTAGTGGGCACTTTGCATTATGGTAAACACTTTCTAATGCTCTCCAAGTGGAAACTAGGTTTTTTTCCCCAATTTGGATCTGCACAAGCCTGCTTTTTTTTGTGTTAGATTGTCTAGGCTCCCTCTAGAATTCTTTGATGAGAGGGTTTTCATGTGGATTAGAGACTCTTTCATGCACTTAATTAAAGTTGAAATAACCACCAATACCAAGGCCAAACTAGGGGTTTCTAGATTTTTCATGAGTGTGATGATGAATAAGGCTCTACTGATATCTCTGGCCTTCAAATTGAAATGGGGTACTTGGTTACAACCCATTGTCTATAAGAATGTTGTAACCTTTTGCCAAAACTATAATAAATTTGGTTAGAAGCTGAAGGAAAAAGTCTCATCTCTTGATGTAGTTGTGGTTGAAATCTTGCATGCTACTAAAGTTAGGGATAGGAGAAGCGTGGAGTCATCAATGGATTTAGAGGTGAAGGCCAATCAACCTTTGGGTGGGAGTGACAGACCCTAGAAGAAGGTTGAAGGACTATCCATGGATTTACAATAAAAAAAACCCTTAACATTAGCAACCCTAAAGCTAAGGAGAATGATGGTAGGGCCTTAGTGATTGAGTAAGGGTAGGATCCTAGACTTTAAGAATGGCTGAGTTTCTCAATGTAGACTAAGTTGGCCACCCTACAAGGGGGAGACAATGAACAATTTTTCGCACCTTCTAGAGGAGGTCAGGAATACCAAGTTTTCAGACCCCCTCAAGAACTCTTCTGATAATGAGAATTATTTTCCTCATCTAAAGCATACCCTAGTGGTTTCTATCATGGGTATAGTTGAATTGCATTCTCCTACCTAGGCCTATGCTATGGATGAATGCACCCTAGATAGTAATTTTGGATGAGCTATAAACAAAAAAAATTAATGGGTACAAGCAAAGCCACTGTTGGAATAACTATGAAAATTGGGAGACCTTTAACCAAGACTATTTGTTAGAAGGAGATAGTAAGAGTGATATAGCACATGGAAAGAAAAAGACCCTAGCAAATATTAAAAAAAAATTTAAAAAATGAATAGTATATCCTAGAAGTTAAGTGCGATTAACAACCCAAGGAAGAAGGATTGGAGTTAAACAAAAGATCATTGAATTGAAAGTGGACATGATTATTTTGAAGCAAGTTAAAATGACAACATAAACATTTTCAAAAGTGGTTGAGTACACTTGGTCAAGTATAAAATCCTCTAATAGCATAGTGATGGATGCATCAGGCGGAATTGCTACTCTTTGCAATCCTAATCTAGTGTTATGAGTAGTGACATCCCCCTAAACCCCCTCATTATTGTTGTTGTGTCTATCTCTAAAAATCATAAATGGGACCTATTTAACTTCTATGCCTCCAATACCTATAATGAGCAGATTTTAGTTTAGGAGGAGACAAAATAAGTAGCGAACTTATTGCGAAATGAGAGCATGCTATGTATGGGAGACTTTAACACCCCTTTATACCCCTCAAAGAAAATGGGAGTCTTGGAGGACTTCTCTAAAAGTATGCATGACTTGCTGAACTTTCTGGGTCAGAATGGCCTTCCTAATATTGATCTTGACGGAAACCCTTTTACTTGGTCCATCAATAGGTTGGGAAACAACTTGATGTAGGTTTGACTTGACCATTTTCTAATTTCTTCTTATTGGACCATTCTCCTGAATACCACCCTAATGGCATACTCAAGGACAATATTTGACCACCTATGATTTTCTTCTCCTTGAAGTAGAACCAAATTTGTAGAAGAAGATCCTTTTTGTATGAAATAATGTGGCACTCTCACTCGAATTTTAGAGATTATTGTTAGAAATCTTTAGAATAACTGAGAGGGGGCGGGGGGTGAATCAGTTATCGAAGGTCCAATGATGTCCAATACAACTTTTTCTACAAATCCTTAATGGCACTTATTGAAATTATCATGCATGCAATTGAATATTAAACAACCATGAAAAGTAAACATACATCACACCATAACAGTAAGAACTTGATCACCCAGAAACCCTCTAGGAATAAAAAGGTAAAACTGGAGTGCGGATGATACCCACAAAATAACTACACAATTGATTTCAACCACTTCTGATGGTTTGCCCTGTTAATGGCCTGTCCTATTAAAGGCTACAACACATTGTTAAATGTGACCTTGTTAAAGGATTTAAGAACATTCAACTCAAAATGTCACCATGTTAAATGATTTACATAGAGCTATTAGGCTTACCAAAGTCTATGGGATTTATAGTCACCTTCTCAAAAGAATCTTTCATCCCTCTCTAAGGATCTTCTATCCTCCTCCTAAGGATCTCTATATCCTTCTCTTAAGGATATCTTTATCCTTCTCTTGAGGATCTTTTTGTCCTTCTCCTGGGGATCTCTTTATTCTTTTCCTAAGGCTTATCTACCTACTATTAAGCTAAACTAGCAATGTAGGGTTTTGATATCTAATACAATGGTAAATAAGTACTAGAAGGGTTTTGACCTGATACATATTTGCAACCCTAACTGTGCAGATTTCAGATCACTTCTTCAGTTCCTTTCTTTGCTTGCCTTTCCTCCGTTGTAGTACTGACAACTTGTTCACCCTTCAAGATTTGTCTCCTTGAGTTCTTCCACTCATTATGCCAAAGCACTCTATGGTCACTTTATCAACTCAAAGTCTTGATGCTCTGTTCTTACTCCTCTTGGCTTCTTCGCATGACTGCACTTATGACTAACTCCCTCTCAGGCATGTGCATTTGATCTCTAACCTGTAACTTCTTATAAAGAAGTTTTGTTCTCAATTCTTTTCTCAAATCTTAATTTTCTCTTGAGAAAATGACATTGTTTTCCCTCCAATTTGCTTCTTCTAGAAACTTCATGATAAATCTATTAGTGTTCACCTTGAAAATGGTTTGCATGGATTACATAGAATTCTTTGACATCTACTCATCATCCTTATCATCCAACTAATTCACAAAATTTGATGTAAAAAACTTATCACTCCTGATTTGGCAAATCTTTGACTTTGACAAATAATGCAGCAACTCGGCATCATTGGTTTACTGATGCTCGACTTCTTTTGTGCTACTCAGATTCTATTATTATTTACTGGCACTCGACACCTATAGCATTTTCTACTTTTCTTGGCACTTGAAGACTTACTCGGCACCTAAAGGATTTTGTGTTACTCGGCACCTGATCTTCACTCGGCACCTAAAGACTATTTGGCACCTGATGATCACTCGACACACACTAAGTTGAACTTGTTTAGCTTCAACTGAGAATTTGCTCGGCAGTATCTAGAACTTAGTTAATCCTTACATCTTTGATATGTCTTAGTGTGTCCATCCTCTATGTCTTAGAGTATGTCATCAATACACTATTTCATCAATGGATTAGTTGATCCTTATACTTCATTAGAACATCATAACTTCAACCTTTCTCTAGGTACTCTAGTTACATCTTATTGATTGCCACCTCGTTGTCAATCAACCAATTGATAGTATTTGGATCACTCAAGCAATTGTCATTCTTGCAAGTGGCAAGTTTGACATCAATGAAAAAACAATGATTGTGATCTTTTCAATCATTTCCAACAATTATAGCTCCTAGTTGGGGCACATTTCTATCAAGGAGTCATTGATGTTCCACATTATTAGGAAATTAGAAAGGATTTGAAACAATGGCTTGGTTGGAAAGGTCATGGAAGAGGAGTACATCTTCATTTGGTAACATTATTAAGGATAAGAAAGTGACTGAGAAGAAGTTTGAAACCTTCCAAATGAATATGGTAGATGACTTCTCATCTCAAGAAGACCAACAGGAGGGAAAGACCTATTGTGCCCAATGGAATTTGTTTTTAGATAAAGATAAGATGTTCTAGAAATAACCGTTAAGGATTCAATGGCTACTGGAGGGTGATAAGAATGCGTCCTTCTTCCATATATCATATTTTAAGAGGAATCTTAGAGGAGGTCAATATGGAGGAGTGTGTTCTCAAATACTTTCAGGATATCTACAACCCTCAAACAACTTAATTGATACTAACATTTAGGATAATATTTTAAGGATTATGTATTCAGCCATTCATGATCAGAGGAACAATGGCTTGGTAGGAAATGTCATGGAAGAGGAATTGAGAAACTATTCTTGCCATGATTTTTTATAATGCCTTAGGGCATGATGGGTTCCCACCTACATTTTTCAAGGAATTCTGGGATATTGTTGACTAGGATGTTCTCCATGCTACTTGGGAGTTTGTTCGAACTAGCAAGTTGTTGAAGGATGTCAACCAAAACTTTATTGTTCTAATACCAAAAATTGATAAACCAAGGTATCTTGAGGAATTCATACCTACAAGCCTTTGCAATACAATTTACAAGATCACGTCTAAAGTTAAGGTGAACCACATCAAACCCATGTTAGAAAACTCCATTGGCCCCTATCAGAATGGGTTTGTCACCAGAAGAAAAATTCTAGATGTGGTTATTAGTATCTACTCCATAGAGAAATGTGGGGACTTAGGTAAGGCTCTAAATATTGACATTTCTAAATTTTACGATAAGGTAAGGAGTGAATTTTTGTATGTTATTGTTAGCAAGTGAGTGTTCACTAAGAGATTTTTAGGATAGTCACACTTGTTGTTTCTATGGTCTAGTTCTCTAGTTTGTTGAATGGGAGCCAAGGTATTTTTTTCACCTCCTACCAAGGTCTTTAACAAGGACATCCCCAATCTCCTTATTTATTCATCATTGTGGCAAAGGTACAGGGAATAAACTTAAAGGCTTTATCGCATCAAGGTTTAAAAAGGGCATAAGACCTACCCCCTTCACTCCTCCATTGGTGATCCAACAATTTTTTGATGGCACCTTCCCTTTTGGAATTTCCTCTATCCACGAAGCAAGATCTTTGAAAAACCTCCCTAACTAGTGTGAACAGGTTTTGGGACAACATATAAACTATCAAAAAAGAAAGGCATATTTTCTTAATATGGACAACGACCTAAGGAGAAAGGTGATTTGAATCTTGGAATGCTAGGTAACATTTTTTCCCAACATCTATCTTTGTCTCCAAGTCATGATTATTGAGGATTCTACTCTGGACTAGAATGGGTTATTGGAATACATAGAGAGAAAGATTATAGGCTAGAAAGGAAAAATCTTTAGTAGTGCAGGGGAGTTTCAGCTCCTCTCAACATACCAGTGGAATTTCTCTCAAATTTTAAACTCCTAGGAAGATACCATTAAATTATCAAGAAAAATAAATTTATTTATTTTATGGTTATAGACTCGGGAAAAGACCAAGTTAAGCTTGGTGAGATGGGATAAAGTTTGTATACCCAAGTCTTTGGGTAATCTTAACATTAGAAGGATTAGAAATTTGAATAAGGCTCTCATGTGTAAGGTGGGGTGGAGACTAGTTAACTCCTTGAGTAATAAGTGCAATATTCTTAGGTCTAAGTATTTGCAGGGTGACCCATTTCACCATCTTCTCTTTATCAATGCTCTACCTCGAAGATCAAGAATATGGGACAACGTGAAACACACCAGAGAAAATTTGAATAATGGTATACACATGGTCTTAGGGGATTAGGGCAATTATTGACTTCTAGGAGGATCATTTTCTTGAAGGAGGTCCTCTCTGCTTTACTAGGTTCTAATATGTTAGAGAGTATTGCTCACTGCTTATACAAAGGAATATTCCCACTTTACCGTCCACTTTCCTGTCCATACAATGAAATATTCCCACTTCTTGATCTTCTATAACTTGAGCTCAGTTAGAGTAGAAATGAAGCGATAAGACGAGTTAGATCTAGAAATGATAATGGAGATTTTATTCTTTGTGATTGCGTTCTTGCTAGCATTCATCACAAATCAGAAGCAGCTGTTCTATTCAGTAGGGAACTTGGGTGAGTATAGTTTTGTGTTGATTATTTTGTGTCAAATCAATAGTTTTCATTAGAGAGATGTAGATGAACAATTGATTCTTTTATTTTCATAATAACTAGGATTTTTATTTTATTTGTGAAGGAAAATTGTGTTAGATCATTATTAGAATTCAATCCTGTAGTTTTCAAGTTGATCTACGTTTCGTAAATAGTGATACAGAAAAACTCATCATTGATGAGGATGAATGATTAGCAATCATTACATTTAGATGATGCTCACAGGGGTGAAGCATCGAATCATTTAGAGAGGTCACCCATCCAAATATTGTGTCTAATGAAGCATTTATTAACAACCCCTTTATTCATTGTTTGCATGTCGCACTGATCTAAAGCATTTTGTTCTTGCTATTTGCAGAATACCCATATCTATTTATAACATTTGATGCTTAAGAGGCGGCTGCAAGAACATATGATTACAACACATTGTTAAATGTGACCTTGTTAAAGGATTTAAGAACATTCAACTCAAAATGTCACCCTGTTAAAGGATTTACATAGAGCTATTAGGCTTACCCAAGTCTATGAGATTTACAGTCACCTTCTCAAAAGAATCTTTCATCCCTCTCTAAGGATCTCCTATCCTCCTCCTAAGGATCTCTATATCCTTCTCTTAAGGATATCTTTATCCTTCTCTTGAGGATCTCTTTGTCCTTCTCCTGGGCATCTCTTTATTCTTTTCCTGAGGCTTATCCACGTAGCTGTTAAGCTAAACTAGCATTGTAGGGTTTTGATATTTAATACAATGGTAAGAAAGTACTAGAAGGGTTTTGACCTAAATACAAACATGCAACCCTAACTGTGCAGATCTCAGATCACTTCTTCAGTTCCTTTCTTTGCTTGGCTTTCCTCCCTTGTAGTGCTGACAGCTTGTTCACCCTTCAAGATCTGTCTCCTTGAGTTCTTCCACTCGTTATGCCAAAGCACTCTATGGTCACTTTATCAACTCAGATGCTCCGTTCTTACTCCTCTTGGCTTCTTCGCATGACCAAACTTATGACCAACTCCCTCTCAGGCATGTGCATTTGATCTCTGACCTATAACTCCTTATAAAGAAGTTTTGTTCTCGATTTTTTTCTCAAATCTTAATTTTGTCTTGAGAAAACGACATTGTTTTCCCTCCAATTTGCTTCTTCTAGAAACTTCATGATAAATCTATTAGCATTCACCCTGAAAATGGTTTGCATGGATTACATAGAATTCTTTGACATCTACTCATCATCCTTATCATCCAACTAATTCACAAAATTTAATGTAAAAAACTTATGACTGCTAATCTGGCAAATCTTTGACTTTTGCAAATAATGCAGCAACTTGACATCATTGGTTTAATGATGCTCGGCTTCTTTTGTGTTACTCGGATTCTATTATTATTTACTAGCGCTCGACACCTATAGCATTTTCTACTTTGCTCGGCACTTGAAGACTTACTCGGCATCCATTATCTTTTTCTACTACTCGACACCTAAAGGATTTTTTGTTACTCGGCACCTGATCTTCACTCGGCACTTGAAGACTATTCAACACCTAAAGATCACTCGGCACACACTAAGTTGAACTTGCTCAGCTTCAACTGAGAATTTGTTTGGCAGTATCTAGAACTTAGTTAATCCTTACATCTTTGATATTTCTTAGTGTGTCCATCCTCTGTGTCTTAGAGTATGTCATCAATACACTATTTCATCAATGGCTTAGCTAATTCTTATACTTCATTAGAACATCATAACTTCAACCTTTCTCTAGGTACTCTAGTTACATCTTATTGATTGCCACCTCCTTGTCAATCAACCAATTGATAGTATTTGGATCACTAAAGCAATTGTCATTCCTGCAAATGACAAGTTTGACATAAATGACAAAACAATGATTGTGATCTTTTCAATCATTTCCAACAATTATATCTCCTAGTTGGGGCACATTTCTATCTAGGAGTCATTGATGTTCCACATTGCTAGGAAATTAGAAAGGATTTGAATCAAGGTCAAAGGGTGGAGTACATCTTCATTTGGTAACATTATTAAGGATAAGAAAGTGATAGAGGAGAAGTTGGAAACCCTCCAAATGAATATGGTCGATGACTTCTCATCTCAAGAAGACCAACAGGAGGAAAAGACCTATTGTGCCCAATGGAATTTGTTTTTAGATAGAGACAAGATCTTCTAGAAATAACTGTTAAGGATTCAATGGCTAGTGGAGGGTGATACAAATGCGTCCTTCTTCCATATATCATATTTTAAGAGGAATCTTAGAGGAGGTCGATATGGAGGAGTGTGTTTTCAGATACTTTCAGTATATCTACAACCCTCAAACAACTTAATTGATACTAACACTTAGGATAATATTTTAAGGATGATGTATTCACCCATTCATGATCAGATGAACAATGGCTTGGTAGGAAAGGTCATGGAAGAGGAAGTGAGAAACTATTCTTGCCATGATTTTGTATAAAGCCTTAGGGCATGATGGGTTTCCACCTACATTTTTCAAGGAATTCTGGGATATTGTTGACTAGGATGTTCTGCATGCTACTTGGGAATTTGTTCGAACTAGCAAGTTGTTGAAGGATGTTAACCAGAACTTTACTATTCTAATACCAAAAATTTATAAACCAAGGCATCTTGAGGAATTCAGACCTACAAGCCTTTGCAATACAATTTAGAAGATCACATCTAAAGTTAAGGTGAACCACATCAAACCCATGTTAGAAAACTCCATTGGCCCTATCAGAATGGGTTTGTCCCCGAAAGACAAATTCTAGATGTGCTTATTAATATCTACTCCATAGAGAAATGTGGGAACTTAGGAAGTCTCTAAAAATTGACATTTCTAAATTTTATGATAAGGTAAGGAGTGAATTTTTGTATGTTATTGTTAGCAAGTGAGGGTTCACTAAGAGATTTTTAGGATAGTCACACTTGTTGTTTCTATGGTCTAGTTCTCTAGTTAGTTGAATGTTAGCCAAGGGATTTTTTTACCCTCCTGCCAAGGTCTTTAGCAAGGAGATCCTCTATCTCCTTATTTATTCATCATTGTCGCAAAGGTACTGTGAATAAACTTAAAGGCTTTATCGCATCAAGGTTAAAAAAGGGCATAAGACCTACCTCCTTCACTCCTCCATAGGTGATCCAACAATTTTTTGATGGCACCTTCCCTTTTGGAATTTCCTCTATCCACGAAGCAAGCTCTTTGAAAAACCTCCCTAACTAGTGTGAAGAGGTTTTGGGGCAACATATAAACTATCAAAAAAGAAAGGCATATTTTTTTAATATGGACAACGACCTGAGGAGAAAGGTGATTTGAATCTTGGAATGCTAGGTAGCAGGTTTTCCCAACATCTATCTTTGTCTCCAAGTCATGATTATGGAGGTTTCTTCTCTGGACTGGAATGGGTTATTGGAATACACAGAGAGAAAGATTATAGGCTAGAAAGGAAAAATCTTTAGTAGTGCAGGGGAGTTACAGCTCCTCTCAACAAACCAATGGACTTTCTCTCAAATTTTAATCTCCTATGAAGATACCATTAAATTATCAAGAAAAAGAAAGTAATTTATTTTATGGTTACAGACTCAGGAAAAGAACAAGTTAAGCTTGGTGAGATGGCGTAAAGTTTGTATGCCCAAGTCTTTGGGTGATCTTAACATTTGAAGGATTAGAAATTTGAATAAAGCTCTCATGTGTAAGGTGGGGTGGAGACTAGTTAACTCCTTGAGTAATAAGTGCAATATTCTTAGGTCTAAGTATTTGCAGGGTGACCCATTTCACCATCCTCTCTTTATCAATGCTCTACCTCGAAGATCAAGAATATGGGACAATGTGAAACACACCAGAGAAAATTTGAATAATGGTATACACATGGTCTTAGGGGATTGGGGCAATTATTGACTTCTAGGAGGATCATTTTCTTGAAGGAGGTCCTCTCTGCTTTACTAGGTTCTAATCTGTTAGAGAGTATTGCTCACCGCTCATACAAAGGAATATTCCCACTTTACCGTCCACTTTCCTGTCCATACAATGAAATATTGCCACTTCTTGATCTTCTATAACTTGAGCTCAATTAGAGTAGAAATGAAGCGATAAGACGAGTTAGATCTAGAAGTGATAATGGAGATTTTATTCTTTGTGATTGCGTTCTTGCTAGCATTCATCACAAATCAGAAGCAGCTGTTCTGTTCAGCAGGGAACTTGGGTGAGTATAGTTTTGTGGTTATTATTTTTTGTCAAATGAATACTTTTCATCAGAGAGATTTAGATGAACAATTGATTCATTTATTTTCATAATAACTAGGATTTTTATTTTATTTTTGAAGGAAAATTGTGTTAGATCATTATTAGAATTCAATCCTGTAGTTTTCAAGTTGATCTACGTTTTGTAAGTAGTGATACAGAAAAACTCATCGTTAATGAGGATGAATGATTAGCAATCATTACATCTAGATGATGCTCACAGGGGTAAAGCATCGAATCATTTAGAGAGGTCACCCATTCAAATATTGTGTCTAATGAAGCATTTATTAACAACCCCTTTATTCATTGTTTGCATGTAGCACTGATCTAAAGCATTTTGTTCTTGCTATTTGCAGAATACCCATATCCATTTATGACATTTGATGCTGAAAAGGCGGCTGCAAGAACATACGATTACATTGTTGTTGGAGGAGGTACAGCAGGGTGTCCTCTGGCTGCAACTCTCTCACAGCATTACTCTGTTTTGTTACTTGAAAGGGGAGATTCTCCCTATGGAAATCCAGACACTGAGGACAATAAAGCCCTTTTTAAGGTCATGGGAAAAGCCAGTGGGTTTCCTTATATAGCTGAAGGATTTGTGTCAGAAGATGGAGTACAGTTGGCAAGAGCAAGAGTTCTTGGAGGTGGGACAGCCATAAATGCTGGATTCTACAGCAGGGCAAGCTCTGATTACATTAAGATGATGGAGTGGGATGAGAAGCTTGTGAATGAGTCATATGAATGGGTGGAGAAGTTGACTGCCTTTAAACCAGACAAGCTTTTTCGTTGGAGTTCAGCTTTTCAAGATGCACTATTGGAGGCTGGAGTGGGTCCTGATAATGGGTATACTCTCGATCATTTGGAGGGCAGAAAGATTAGCGCCTCAACCTTTGACAACAATGGAAGGAGGCACACAGCTGCAGATCTTCTACAATATGCAAATCCAGATAACATTGTAGTTCTTCTCAATGCCACAGCCACTAGAATCCTTCTGGATTCTTCATCAGGTACACTTCTATATTTTTTTGGTTTGATTTTATTTCTAAATATTGAGATATCTAAAACTTGTTTGTGAATGATCTCCATAAAAAAAAAAAATTAAGATAAAAGTTTTCATTATTTAACAATCTTGGTTTAGGTTTGATGCTCTTTCGAAGATAAGATTTCTTATCCTAACATTCATGGGAGACCTTCAACAAGTAGGAATGGCTGACCATTTGGTAGCTCTGGTGATTCTTTCAATGACATAAGTTTTTGTTGGCTTTAACAGAAAATTCCAGTACGACAACTGCAAATTAGTCGTAGTGGGATATATTTTCTGGGTTTCTCTTCAGTTGCACTTAATTTTAATGTTATCTCTTGTGTTGGTCAATCAACATCTTCTAATTTTATTTGGTTCTGTCACATGCAATATTATTATTACGATAAATATTGCAGAAAATATATATGCCGCATGGGTCTGCTTCCCAATGTCCATGTGCGACACTCTCTAGTATTATCAGATTATATCATGTCGAATTAATAAATTGAGACATCATAGTCGTCAGTCGTATTCTCTTTATTTATTTTTATGGAAGAACAACAATATAAAATTGTTCCTAATGTAATCTATATTGTTAGAATATTTGTAGAATTGAATTATTTTTGAATTTTATACTAATTGTATTTTAATTATATTACTTATGAAAATAGTTATTCTTTCAATTTCTAATTTTATTTTTTGAATTTATGTTCTAGGAAAGGTAAAGACTATTGGAGTTGAGTTCACGAGTACCATAGATGATCTTTCCCATCATGTATTTATCAATCAATTGTCAGAATGGAGTGAAGTGATTTTGTCAGCAGGAAGTATAGGTAGCCCACAACTTCTCCTATTAAGTGGGATTGGACCAAAAGAAGAACTTGAAGAATTGAACATTACTGTATTTTCTGATTTAAACTTAGTGGGAAAAGAGATTAGAGATCCACCACGCACAACTATTATTGTAGAGTCCCCCGAACCACTTGAGTTTGCTCAAGTACAAGTTGTAGGTATAATAGACAATTCACAAGTCTACATTGAGTCTATTAGCAGCTATGAACAAGAAGGTGACACAAATTTTAAATATTTAGGAGTTATTCTTACCAAGGTGGCCTTTCCCTTATCAACTGGCAAGCTTCAACTCAAAAGTAAAGATCCCTTAGATGTCCCAATTGTAAGATACAACTACTTTTCTCATCCTTTTGATATAAAAGAATGTATTCTTGTTGTGAAGGTCTTATCAGATCTTATAATGACAAATTCTATTCAAGAATTTGCATTTATAGGCATTGGGAACTCCAAATTTCTTCAATTTGTGGGGGAAGAATTACCACAAAATCAATCAGATTACACTGCCTTGAAAAAATATTGCAAAGATACAGTAACAACAATATGGCATTTCAACGGGGGGTGTGAAGTGGATCTTGTAGTTGACAAAACACTTCGTGTCAAAGGTGTTGATGGTCTAAGGGTTGCAGACCATTCAATATTCAAGGGCAGCCCAGGGACAAATCCACAAGCTACTATAATGATGCTTGGAAGGTAAGATTTTCTTTTTCTTTTTTAAAATTATTCTGAATGGATTATATGACTATTACTAATGACATATTTTCAATGTCATATGCATAGGTATCTAGGAGTTCGTATCCTCCAAGAGCGCATGAACATTTGTGAATTGTAATCTATCTGAAAGCTTAATAATATTCAAAAGTTACCCATGCACGTGTCTTATTTAAATGATTATTGAAGTCAATGCCATTTTTTGCATTTTAGAATTTATATTTTTAAATTATGTTGTGATGAAGAATATATCTTAAATTGAACTAAATCTAGTTCCTTGAGTACAATAATATGAAAGTAGCATTATATGAATAAAATAATTCATTTATTTTATTATTTTATTTATCCATATAACACATGTCTGATTGTTATGAAATCTAAATTAATATCTAATTTAATTTTAAAAAGTTATTGAATAAAAGAAGAACAAGGATGCGCATTGACTATATTTATCCATACAACTCAACATTTATGTTTAAAATCCCATCACTACTAATTAAGACATTTTCTAAATAGTTTAATGTCTAAGAACAAATTAATGAATTTTCAAAGTAATAATGAAATCTATAAGTAGAATAGTTTATAACACTTTTTATTCTCGTAAAATTAATTAATTTATTATTATATATAGATATATATATTAGAGTCATGTTTCATCCAATATAAAAGAATTTTTAATGTAATTTAAATTAGATAATAGAAACATAGGAAAATGACATTTTTTTGTTCAATTTTTTGTATTTAAAAACATAATAAGTAATTTTAATGTATTTTAACCTAATAAATGGATTAACTTGTAGTCATATTCTTAAACTATATGATGTTATAAGAGGTGTATAAATCTAGTAATAAAGAAAACTCCAGCATTACAAAATTATGCATAATATATTTCACAGTTCATTCATTATTCAAATTATAAAGTAATCAAAATAATCTTGAAGCTCATAAACACATAATAAAATATTTCGGTCTTGTAAAAATTGCTTGGTCAAATGGAAAAACTATAGTGGGGATAATACCCACAACTCATCACTTTAGCAATAAGATGCATGATTAAGAGCTTACAATAGTGTCATCTTCTAAATGACTAAACTCTATTAAAAGTATGTAATACCTTATCAGGAGGATCAAAAATCAAGTCAAAGACTACTCTATTAAGAGATTTAATCCCACTTATACAATGTTGCCCTTGTTAAAGGATTTACAATAAGTTCAAAATAAGAGCTTTTAACCCCTATTAAAGACCACTTTATTAAACAGTTTTACAATCTCATTGAAAAACTTGTTAATTATTAAAAACAATTTGTTTTAACTAGTGCTAGCATTCCTTCACTGCATGATAGGTCCTTTTTTTTATGTGCTATTTTCTCTTCTTTGTGATAGCTTCCTGATCTCTCTCTCTCTCTCTCTCTCTCTCATTTTTCACTTATATTACTTCCCATTTTGTAACCTAATTATAGTTCTCAATGTTTTACAGATCATTTTTACCTTTTCCTTGGCTTCTTTGATAAGCTTCTTCATTTTCAATAATAAAATCTTCTAGGATTTTATAACAATTTAATTTTATGATAACTCTTCTAGGTTTTTGAAAACATTTCTTGTTTTTTGATAACTCTATACTAATAGTGACCCTTATGTTTAACATTTCCTTTTTAATTTTTTCCTTTTTTTAAGTAATGGCAACTTTCAAAATATTCACCATAAGGTTGTAGGATTTTTTCAAGTTAATAATCCCCCCTTTGGAAACCTTTCACTTATATTTATAGATATATCTATGATGCTCTTACTTCTCTTTATCATATTCTACATTTCATTTATGTTTCTCTATTTATTTTCTCCCCATCTTTATACTGTCTCCTTGTTTTTGCTTCCAAAATGCGTTCTCTTCCCCATATCCTTATCTTCTCTACTTCTCCCCCTTCAAAAAAAATGCCAAAGGAAAATAAAATTATTATTATCTTAAAGTATTGCTTCAATATACATTGCTACTTCCTAGTGGCTTTCATCAAAATCTAGTTCCATTCATCCTCAAAAATTCTAATATTAGTAATGTGACTCTTTATTAATATCATTCTATAAACAATATCTGCTTATTTTGTAGCCTATAGTGTATTTATGAGTGTCTTTACCCTTTTCTTATGTTGCTTCATTAGATCTATATATAGCAATAGTTGACATGATTCTTCAATTATAACTTCAAGTTTTCCATAAAAATTAAATTTGTGAATTATGATCCTTTGACTATTATTTCATTTATTTCTTTCTACTTTGCTGATAGTATTGTTGTAACTTTTGCTAACTTTTTTAGAGTTGATCCTTTCTACAATTTTACCTTTAATTTATTATTGATATGATAATTTATTTTATTTTCTTCTATATACACTTGCAATTGTTTTGCACTTGATTTCTTCTAGATATTTTTTAGCTCAGGCAATGACCTCTAAAATGTACTTATCACTTCTTTTACAAGATTCATTCTCTATTTATCTTCTATGTTGTGCAACATTTCAATTCTCTCCTATAGTCATCATGCATATAGTTTTTGCTCTTCATAGCTCAATGGTACATAATTCAAGTATGTTATTCACTTCTTTTTCCTTGTGGTCAATTTATCTCTTCCATTGCACCCATATTGTTTCCTTTAATGTCACATCTTGAAGAATTTTAGTAACATGTATTTGCAATGATTCTACTTTGTTTTCAAAATATATTGTTATATTATTTTTTTGTTTAAATCTATTGTAATTGTGTAGGTCATTTTGTAAATACTTGGGGTCTTATTCCTCAATTATACACATATTATTTATTTTCAAGTGCATTTATCTTATTTAAATGCTCTTTTGGTTGTTCTTATATTTATTATTCTAATTGGTCATCTTCTTTAGCTTCTTCTTCTAACTTAGCACCTATATCTCAAGATTTCTTGGCAAAAGTATTTGCAATACTTGTAGAGCTTTCTTCTCTAGCTATATCAATGTGATAACTCTTTTCTAATCTATTATTTAGTTCATATATTTATTCAATAGGTGTTATTTCTTTTGCTACAACCTCTTTAGCATGAGAGATTCTATTCCATAGTCTTAAATCATCTTTTTCAACATCGTCATACAATTCTTCCATTATCTTTGCTGCTCTTTTCTTGATTTCAAATTTCCTTGCATTTACTTATAACAACCTATAAGTCTTAGTAACACTTGCATGTGGATGTGTTAGTATGAACTCTCTTTCTTTGGTTCTCTTTTCTAGTATGTCAACATTCTTTCATCTCATTGTGATTTTTTCAAGTAATTCTTCTAGAATATTCCTTTTAAGTTGGCTTGGAAATTGTAAAACTTTGTGTATCGAAAATGCTATCTCTTATTCTACAATATTCATCTCTTCTTCAATCCATCATCTATAATAAAATTCCAATATGTAGACACTAGTTCCAAATTTATCTTCAATACTTATTTACAACTAGCTAAAACAATAATTGTTTGTTGTCCAGAACCAACAAAATCAAATTCTAAATCAGCATCCTTACCTCTAACCATGACTTTTTGAGTTGCATTTGACCCAAGACCCACTCTAGACCCAGTAGATGCATTGGTAATTCCCACAACCACATCTAACTCCACCTATTAAGAAATATTTTTAAATATAGTGTAATGTTGTGTAGAGACCACGTTTCACAAAAGAGAAGGTTTCTTATCTTTAACTCTTTCATGTTTGCACTTTTCGACCACTTGACTAGTTTTGAGATTTTTTTTTGCATTTGAATGGATTACCTTCATAATCTAAAGATTGAATCCATAAACCCTTTTGGCTACCCCTATTATTTTCCAAAGGAAAACCTTTAAAAGAATCGATATAATCAATAATATGTGCATAGATTGAGTGAAGAATATTAGAGGATGTTGGAATCCCCATTGAAAAATTTCCTAGCCTATTACCGATAGACTCAAGAACTAAATTGACCCACATATAAAGTAGGATATTGAGAAGGAAAACCCAAATAGGAATTTCACCAAATGATTAAAATAAAGGAGTCATAGTATTAAATTTCATATATGTTTTAAAAAAATATTAATAATTTAGGTGGATCAAGATTTTTTTAATTTAAATTTTATTAAATTGAAATTCTATTAGGTAAATATTTTAGGTTTAATAAACATTTGGAAACTTAAAATCTTTGGCTGCAAAAATTTAATTTTCTTTTGTTAACAAGAATGAAGTGGATGATATGGACATTTTTGGATTTATGTTTGCAACTTTTGTTTAATAATTATTTTTTAAGTTAAATTTATGTCAAGTATAGGGCATAAAATTTAATAAAAATTATGATCCCTTTTATTAACAATATTTTTCAAATTAATAATTTTTTAAAGAAATTAACTAATTAATATTTATTTAAGATTTTTTGTTTTGTAGATTTTTTTCTTGTTCAAAAATTCAATTTTTGAATTCATAAAAGGGCACAAAATAGTTGTTGATGAGAATGGGGAGTTGGGGATTAAGATAGTTGTGATAGTTTCAATGTCATGGTAATGACAATCAATGAATGTAGTAGTTGATAGAATGTGAATGATAAGCATTAATTAGTGGTAGTTGTCTTCAAGGCCAACTTAATGCATTTGAGTTGCATTCTATTCTAGGATGGTTCACTGCCTACTTGTGACTTATATTGAACAACTGTTTATTGGTGAAATGGACAACTTTTATTTTATATTCCAATGGAATGTGATCTAGGGTTTGAGGTGTGGCTTTGTTCTACCTAAATCTATGTTTGGTTCTTCTCAAATGACTCGTTTAGTTCTTGTACATGTACAACATGTATGATCCACACTAGCATGTCAATTATTATATACAACTAGATTTACATTCGTGTATTTTCCGTAGTCTAACAATCTTCCTACACTAAAATGTCAATCATCCTAAGCATGTCACCAACAAATATTATGAGTTAGTATTTAAGGAGTTTTCTACTCGGATAATAACAACTTGATGATTGAAGTTAAATATTCTTCTTCATTCTTTACATAATACTTAAAGGTAATCAAAATAACATAACTAATTATATTTGAATGCAAATATAATACAAAACTAATTCTTCTTGTAAAATTTAATTGATCTAATAAATATATCAAAAACAAAATGACATTGCTAATCAATTTTTAAAAATATGATTACCACATGTCCCTTACAATGATATTCAAAATTAATGAGTTCCATAATTAGAGACAATTTTTTCAAAACTGTTATATGAAAATTATAAATATATTATTAGTATTAATAGTAAACTAATATAAAAGTCGTTAAACTACTTTCAACAACTGTTACATTATTGATTTCTAAGAGTTATGTTATTGTTGTGACGTCTTCGACTCGATATAATTATGAAATCCTTGCAAATACTATTGTGTTTTTCTAGAATTGTACATGGGCTTTGACTGAGAAGATGTGAAAATATTGTCGACCAAATTCAACCTCGCATATAGTCATATGGGTTTCATCAAGCAAAAACAACGTTTTGAATGAACACGATTGTGTATTAATTATACGTATTGCCTTATGAATTTTTAGGCGCAAACCTTAAACTTTATTCTCACAAGATTGATGAAATTTATAGTATGGATTGTTTTTCAAAATATGCTTGCAAATTGAGTTTTTGAAAAGAAATATCTTTAATTCAATCTAAAGTTGTTTGGGCATGAAATTTATTAAGCTTATGATTTTTTCTTTAACTAATTTCAAATTAAAAAAATGAACTAAAGATAAAAACAAATCAAATGTGATTCTTTTTCAGATTCACAAAAACACAATGAAATTTTCTCAAAAAAAGAGTTGTTTTCAATAACAAAATATAAAAAGCATGAAGATCAAATGTTGAAAATTTTAAAATATTTCATTGTGTTTTCTTCTTTTTGAAATTTAGTCAATGGTGCAATTTGTAGGGAAGATACCTATGTCCTTAAAAAATTATTAAATAAATTACCTCATCTATTTTATTTGAGAAGTAGTTTTCCATTATATTCTCATTTTAAGAGTTTTCAAATTTTGAATTATGTTTAGAAAGGCTTAGAAAATAGTTATTGTTGGGACTATTGATGGAAATGATGAAGAAAATTCTAATAGCCTTTATGACAAGTTGTAATAGTTTTTAGAATGTAAGTGATAAATAGTATTTCTTTGACCTTTGATTTTATGCTAAAGTTAATGCCTTTGAGATACATTCTACTAGCTGTAAGATTTATCCACTCGTGAATTGTGTTGAACATAGATTTAGTGATGAGATGAGTTATATTATTTAATAAGTGTATAGCTTCTAGAGTTTGACTATGGCATTCTAATACTTATTATGCTTCGATCTCCTCTATTGATACATTTTGTTTGGGTGGAGATATAATGTTTGTGATACCCACCCACTAGCATGTTATTTATTATAACTAGGTTTAGATTGGGATATTTTTCACCACCCAATGCATCCCTTATTGGTGTACAATTTCAATCATCCTAAGCATGTTACCATAAAATATTGAGCTTGAGAAATGTGATTCTGAACAAGAATAAGGTGAAATTTTCTATTGAAGGTACCAATTTAATGCTTGTTTTGCTAGGCTAATAATAGCTTTGTGGTTGAATATAGATGTATCTTCATGTGCTAAGTAATACTTGGGGAGGTTTATTTTATAATCATCGGGTTGCCTTTGAATATTTAAGGATTATACTAAATATAACTAAAAGATTATTTTTCTTAAATACATCCAAGAAGTCATCGATGACTATTTCATACATATAACTTTATTTCCATATAAATTTATATTAAGTGGAACTTTGTCTAATCTCTAGGTTATAAATATTATTTAATATATGGAGCCAAAATAAAAATATTTTATAAGTCATGAAATTATGTAAACACTTTATTTGAATAGTAATTTTATCTTTTCTTAGTCTTCTATAAAAGTTTACATAAGTTGAATTTTAATGTTTTTCATGCATTGATCATATTATTAATATAGATCAAAGAAATGGAAAATATTAATATTAATAATACTACAAATACACTGTAGGAATTTTCCTTAGGGTAAGATTCACCCAAAAATTGTAGAACTCGAACACAAGCACAATTGTAGACAAAAAAGGAGTATGATCAATATATTAGAGTATGTCTTCATACATTGCTCTATATTGTATGTGTAAACACACTAGGAGTGCCTATATATAAAGGCCTCTCAAGAAGAACCTAGAATGTCTCTAGAAAGAGCAAAGAGATAAATTAAGAATGACAACTAAGCACACATCTTATCCATCATTCTAGATGAGAGGATACGAATGACAAGGTGTATCTCAAGTGGAGATGTTGTAGACACCATGTGCTTAATTAGTGTGCTAACTCCTATGTTATAGACGCCATGTGCATAAAAGAGATGCAAACTCCTGTGTTATCAACATGACAACTCACAAGAGTGCGCATACTCCTAGATGACTAAATAAATAAATATTAAAATAATGCATTAACCTAAGTAAACTTAAGTAAGTGTAAATAGTGAATAATTATTTACATCGACACCTCCCCCCCCCAAGTGCAACTTAGGGGAATGCGCTTATGCTTATGAAAACTAGGATGAGATGCATAATAGGTCTTGATTACTAGGCCATGTTAGGTACCCATGTACATAATAAAATGCAATCTCTCATAAAGTAGAGAAAGAGGGAAAGCCTCATGGGAAAAACCCTCCCCCAAAAAGAGAGATGAAAAGACAAGATGCATGGATGGATGGAGTAATCAAGACCCCCCCCATTATGACATACATCAAGTATATAGAAGAGAGAAATGGGAGAAGGACAAAACCCGTTAAGAGGAAAAAGTCGCTCCCATAAAATAAAAGAAGAAGGAGATGTAAGGAAGTCCCCCCCACCCCCGCTAAAAGAAAGGTGTCGAACAATAAGAAGTGCTCCAATGTAGAAGTTGATCCATGATCGTTAAATGATGTTCCTCCCCTTTGGAAGAAACAGTGGCAGAGGTACTGGTGAGACACTTCTACTATGTGTGGAAAGAATTTCAATGATGAATGGTGTATCTAAAACCTGCTCAACTATCCCTGTGTTGATAATGATGGTGGCTCCTTCCAAAACTACTGAGAAGAAGTGCAGGTCTAGCAAGGATTGTTGTAGAACCTATTTGAAAGAACCAACAATCTTCTCAAATGATAGAGATGCCTCCTACAACTGTTGTACATAAGTATCAACAATCACTTTAGCCCGTAAAGACTGATCATGTAGAGAATGGATATGAGGGTCAGAGTGAGCCCTCACAACAATTGTAGAAGGATCATCCTCATTAAAGAGAAGTGGAATATCATCAATGAATTCTCATAAGTCTTTGATGTGTGACTTGTAGTGTCCTCCCCTAGTTCACATTTTGTTATCATTGTTGAACTCTTTTAGGGCTAGTTTTATGTTGATGGTTAGCAACATTGTTATGAGATTATCAGATATTGTGCTATGGATTCAGTTTATTATGTGATGAGATCACTTAGACTCTACATTTCATGTATGTATGATGATTATTTTTAGTGTTCACAATTATTGATGATGATTATTAAATTGCTTTCAGTTATTAATGATGATTAGTAAGATGGTTTATTATCATATGAGTTTTATTATGGATACTTACCCCATACTTGCATGTGTATGGTGTGCGTGTTTTCTTTGCGTGTTTGCTTTTGTATGGCGTGTCTGATGTGGTTAAGGAAGGGAGTCGTAGTCACCTGCTAGTCGGGATCTACACGATGCACCACTTCCTGCCATTGCCTATTTAGTTTAGTGTATATTGTGCTTGTACATGCATGGTTTTTATGCAGGTTGCAGGTACCGGGTATCGACTTCCCTGAATTGCCAGGATGAGCGTACCCTATCATACTATCTCAATGATAAGAGAGGGGAGATAAATTCTCAAGTCCAAATCCCAACCTTTTAAGCCATTTGTTCTAATTGGAAAATTAGGACAAGTATCCGAGTTGAGTACCCTCCGAATAGGTCGGATGACATAATTCGTAATATTAATCCTTGGTTTGATTTTGTATGTATTTTGGCTATGATGGATTTTCGTATTTTTACCTTGTGAGTCTTTGATGTATTTTCTATTAATTAAGCCTAATTAAAAGATTTAATTAATGGTTTAATTTAATGAAAAATTAATATGATATTTTAATATTTCTTTTATTTAATTAATTGGGAAATTAATTAAATAAAATAATTAAATTTTAAGATAAAAGTCAAAAGTTTAAATTTGGAATGTGACAATATTTATTTTAATAATAATATATTTGGAGCTCATTTTTAAATAAATGTCTAAATAATATTATTATTAAAGCTAATAAATATTTTAGCAATTAAGTTTTGGAAAATGAAATTTAAAAGTGAAAAATATATTTTAAATTATTAAAAGATTCTAGATTTCATGTGATTAAAATATAAATATATTAAGATTTAAAAGTGGAGTTATTAAAGTTAGTGCATGAGATTTAATAAATTAATTAATTAAATTGGAAAGAGTAAACTAAATATTATATTAATTAATGTGCATTATTTTTAATGTATGCTCGCGTAGGAGTTGGAAAATTCTCGGGAGTTGTCATGTAGACAACACAGGAGTTTGCACTCTAAGAATGCATAAGTTGTCTACACTTAGAAGTTAGCATTTTATTTGAGCACATGGTGTCTACAACCTTAGGACTTATCTAGAAGGTTGGAGAAGACACATGCTTGGTTGTCATACTTATCTTCTACTTGTCTCTAGAGACACTCTAGATGCATCTTAGAGGCCTTTATATAGAGACTCTCTTAGTGTGTATGATGATCCTGATAGGCATCTACAAGCTTATATGGATTTGAGAAGCTCATATGCTTCAACATCCTCGTCTATTTCTACAAGCACTTCTAGACATTCGAAAGGAGGTTCAATTGTCGAAGGAATTGTGAACGTTGAAGAAAGAGGGGATATACCTACGGCCTCCGAAGGCATAGTGGTTTAGCATCAGAGTCTAGCTAAGTACCCAAGATCATTCTGCATATTCCATTACTCTCTCTTCTTCTACCTTCTTCATGTCTGTTAGTGTTGGTAGAATAACTTTTTGTGAATGACTCTTAGATTTCATGACATTGTTGGCTATAGGGAAGTTCCAATATATATGAATCTATCATTCCATGAGTAGAATTCAAATTGGTGAAATAAGTTAGGAAAGAATTTAAGATAGAATTGAAAAATTAAGTGATGAATGTGTTCTTTTTCATTGAAACTTTATCTAAGGTTGACCTGTAACTATCTTGCATCTTGATTGAATGCAATTGATTTCTTTAAATGATGTACTCAACGGTACTTCTCTGCGATTCCAAATTTAGCAGAAACTGATGTAACAATAGATAGATTAATGAAGTTTATATGCTTCATTGTTTTATATGATTCGAGGACTTAGTGATACATTAGATCTGGGAGTGATGATAATAGATCAAGGAAGTTCCCATCTAAATTGTCAGGAACACATATATATAAGGAGCTGAGAGGGAACGATCTTGTGTCCCTCACCTTTCTCCTTGTCACCTTTTCCATGTCGATCGAGCAGCAGGCTCTGCTGCTAATGTAGCACCCCTTCCCGGTCGCACGACGTCTATATTTTCAGGTCAGTAGTGCAATCATTATACAATGATTCAGTCACATTAGAATACTCCCTCATAGAGTACCTGGAGATCGGGAAAGACTGGCCTCCTTGTATCTGTCTCTCCTTGGGTTAGAGCCTTATGTATATATATCTTACCTCCACTGCGTGCCATACCGAATACTCCAAGCAAGCACACTGATTATAGTCTCTATGTGCGGGCGATGAATTTAGAACTGATTGATTTGATCAACATTACTTTCAACTAGTATAATTTATGAAACAAAAGAAGTCACTGATCCCCACAATATCGATCGCTAAGCAATAGCAGCAGCGTAAGACCATTTTTCTATGGTTGGCAGCAGCTATAATAGCTTAGGCTCATACCTATGAGAATTATGAAGGGTGGTTGCTAATAATTTATTATTATAAAAACATATATATACAGTTAGGGTTTGTTTTCTGATTTATGTATAGATCTCACCAATCAAACACATCATGCTTGGTCCTGCCTTTAGTTATATACATCATTCTCAAATATAGTTTATTATCTCATTTACCTGAGCTTTTAAGGTTTTACGATCTTCTATACTATTATGAGGATCACAGAAAGAATGAGTAATCAAACAGCTAACAAATAGCAAACTGGTAGGCATAATCCCTGTTCAATTGTAGAACATGAAGATTGAAGCCGTGGCATGTCATAATCAATGGGTAAAGATGACTTAGACTTCTTGTGATGCAGAGATACATCATGAGAAATCCGCAAATGGGACTTCTATCCTTTTTCAATCAATAGGGGCCATTGATAATTTCTCACGGCAACGACACAAACAACTCAAGACTGTGATAAGACAATTCAACATGTAGTTGTGCTGTTGAGGTAGATGGTCTTTTTGCACAACCCTGGGTTGATATTATGCACGGCCTCTAGAAGCCATTTGCATTATTTTGTAGATCGTTATATAGTAAGTTTCATGGTGTCCTCTTTTAATAATAGATAATTTCCCAATTTGAAAGTGGGAAGCTCTCCTCACTGAAAATGGGCATTTTCTGCGTGCACAACTGAATTAATGTTCAAGCTCTAGATACCATAAAATCTCTAAAGCTTTCTTAACAAATTCATTTTGAAGCTTTTGCATATGAATTAGTACGCTGATGTAGATGCAAGGTATCTTTTTAAGATGTGTCTCAAGTTTGATTGATAAGACTCAACTGCACAATCTTGTGGAGTTGTAGTAATATATTAAATGATATTAAAACTATTATATGTTATCTAGAATATATTATTCTTATTCAACCAGTAATAGGTTTTAATTTATAAAATAGTAATGTACGATTATTATTTAATAATTAATATTAAATATTAATTATTAAATAATATTTGTTTTTCCTTTAGAGGTTGTAATTACTAAATATGGAGTATTAAATACTAGTTTTTTCTTTAAGAAGTTATAAACTTTATTTAAAGCAATGTGGGTTATTATTAACCACATGAAATGGTGTTTAATTAAATTATTATTAATAATAATTTAATTGAGAGGTTTGAATTATGATAAAATTTAGTGAGTTCTCAATTAAGTTTTTATTTAAGGATCAATAGTCAAATACTATTACTTACTTTCAAGCCATGTTATGACTTATTAAATGTACAGGAGCAAAAACACAATGACGACTCTTATTGACTCGAAAGTTTATATGGAAATTGGAATCTCCTTATTATGCATTAGTGTTAATTAATCTAATTAAAATTAAATTAATTAAGATTAGTTATATTGGAAGAATTGTAATTAATTAACAGTTAACTTGGGTGAATGGATTTTAAGTAAGATCGATTCAAAAGAAATGAGATATTGACATAAGTGTCTAACAAAATTATGTACTATTGAACTATTAATAAGATTGACGGTGATCTTGTTTTAAAACAAGGGAAGATTATTTTAAATAAATGATCATTCTTGAAGTGCTCTAAGACAATTACTAATTAAACATTCAAAAGTTGATTTGTATCGTCCAATGGTTTGATTCTATGTCTCAAATGAGGGGATAAATGGGTTGACCTATAGATTAAATGATGAATCTTATTCACTTGAAATATATGGTGAAAATGAAACCCCACATTTATCCCAACTATGTAATTTTAGTAAACTAAAACATGTGTTTGCATCGTGTATTCTATATGCTTCTTGTTTTGGGTTTTGGGTTGACTAGTGTTGACCAGTCCTAGGTTGTTACCAGAGGCTCGGGGGTTATGAGATGTGATGGCATGTTGATTTTATTTGGTCTCGATCTTTATAAGCCCAACCATGGTAATGTGATCATATGCTCTATGAAATGTTTGTATTTACTGTTTGTATTTGTTCATCAGTCTTCATGTGTGAAGCTGAGATGTATGTGTATGAGACACTTGAGCTAATCATTTCTTGAGTCATCGATCAGTTATCCTTGGATTATTTTCTAGTCACCATGATGGGACTAAAATGTGGATTTATTCTTGATGATGTCATGTTGTGACATGTTTGACTCAACCATTTTGGAGTCTTCGATCAGTATGATTATGAGATATTTGATCAGTATGATTTTGAGATATTCTTGGTTGATTGTTGAGAACCGATGGATGTGATGATATTTTGGTTATTGAGAACCAATGGATACTTATGATTATCAGTGATGCCTTCAGTTGCCAATAGAGAACTGTTGTGGTCATGATTTTCTATGGATGTTGCTCATGGAGATTTGATTCTTTTATGCATATTTGAAGATTTTATCATGGGTATTTGATGATTCTTTTTATGGATTATCTTTTGGATTTCTTTATAGTCACTTGTACAGGACTATGGTGATTTATGATTCCATGAGCATTAGGGTAGGTAATCTACATGTAGTGTCGGGAAGTGGCTTGCAATGGGGGTCGGGGCCCTAAGTGGCTGCCAGGATAACTCATTGTAAGTTTGGTTAATAAGTGATAACATTTACACACTAAATGGGGATTAAATGAACCTAAAAAGATAATTGTTTTGGTTCTCGCCCATGCCTTGAGCGCTTGTATAGGCTAGGATGGGAGTAGTGAGACGCATGGTTGCGACCTTGCATTCCATAGTATGCCTTGTCAGTATGAGAGGATACTAGTGGCCGCATGAGATCTGTATGGACCTGTGGAGTTTAGCTAACTGCCAGGGTAACTTGTACCAGATAAATGCGATGACACTTTCCCGCTTGCATAGTAGGTTCCTACATGTCATTGTGTGCCTCTGGGAAGTAGATGTCTGTTTTGTGATTGGAACCTTTGAGTTAGTATACTTTTAGGATTCCTGGATTTAAAGAGATTTATGCTTTGTGGTTTTGATATCCTATTGGGACTTGAGAATATCTCCTCAACACGGTGGGAGTGGACCACTTCGGTTCCACGTGGTCGAGTGGTAGTGTTTTTCCACTCTTATCATTTGAGATCCGTCCGAGACACCGTGGCTGGAGTATTCTTGGTTGGCATTTAACTTCATTCTATTTTTGGATCATTATGGTAGATGATATACCTTATGATGGATGTATTTACTGGTATGTTTCTTGTATTGATGATTTGCATATGTTAGTTGATGATATATTATGCTTTACTTTGCATGTTAGTAGGATGTTTTAGGAGTGACATTCCTACTATGTTAATAGCCGATGATCTCTTCAGTGCTTTGGAATGTTATGCACGGAGGGATGGCTAGGATCCATGATGGTCTAATGATGCTATTAACAGTTGGGAGGAACCGTGCACTTAGTTATTTATGTTCGTGATATATGGTTATCTCTTATGATGGATGTTTATATCTTTTGCGATGATGTACTTTATTTACATGGATGATTATTGTTTTAAATTTTTCATACCTTGTAACATGTATAGTGGATGATTGAACAATTTAAAATGTACACTTGTATATGGTTTAAGAACGTTGGATGTATCCTTGTTATTTCATTGTTAAGGATGTAATGTTAGATGAATAAGTTATGGTTAGAAGTAATTCAACGTTAAGGGATCTTTAAAGAATGTAATCTGTTATGTTATGTTATTTTCAGTTGGATGTTACTATTGCTTCCGCTATCATGTTAATGTTATGAATAGTTTTACTTTCATGTTTAAATTTTTTTTTTTTGGTAAACTTAGTATAATTCTTTGGATCCCTTGGCGGGGCATTACATGACTCCACAAACAAACCTAAAATGTCTACTAAGAAATCATCACCTGAGGTTGGAACTGGAAGACAAAATGTACCCTGTTGTGTTCATGTAGATGAAGAATTTAACTCAAAAATAAGATGAATATCATCGAGGATGTCCCCCACATCTTCAATGTGAGACTCCATGAATAATTGTGCAATGTCTAGTGGGAAGTTATTGCATGAAGGTAAAGTAGGAAGACATGAAGTGTCTTACTACACTGAATCCGAAGCATTTGTGACTGGAATAGGATTAGTAGGAGCAATAGGAGCATCTAGAGGTGTGATCTCATTTGGAAAGGACGTAGCTGTAGTTGGAGGTAAAAGATCTATACAGAATGGAAGAATTTGTGGATCTCCATAAAGCTCCCAAAGATAGATCCAAATATCATATAAATCTTTTGACTTCAAGTCATCAATTGAATCCATAATCTCCATATCCATATAGAGAAAGAGTGCATGACAAAGGATGGAACATGTGTCCTCATCGTATAAAAGCCCTCTCGCATATGGTAGTGCATTATGCTAACTAAGATATGGGATAACCAATTGACTCCATTCCTGATAGTTATCTGGTGTCAAGGTAATTAAATCTTCCTCTTCCATGATTTACTAATCAATGTAACCCCCAAAATGCAAGAAAAATAATCAAAGAAACCCTCCCTAATGTATGATTCAGACACTTTATAGGTAGTGCATGTACAAGAGCCAATTTAGGGCCTATTTTTGAAAGCAATATTTCTATCCATAGAACCTATATTCTGATTGTAGATGTAAAAAAATGCAGTTTCAAAAAAAAGAAACCTGATTATGTGTCCAGATGAGCCTATCCTAAGCATTTGAAGTGGCAAAAATTTGGGATTTGTGAATTGTAGATAAATATAGGAATAGAGATCTCAAACCACCTGCACCAATTTTTAGATCACAAAATTCTACCTCAAAAAAAAAAAAATTGTTCGCAAAAAGGAGTGTGTATGAGGGAGATATCGCTGTTTGAAAATCACTACTGCTATTATTTTTTTGAATCGCCACCATCACTCCTCCAAAAATCAAATGGCTCTAGATTTTACCTTAGATGTTTGATTTTGATGAAACAAAATCCAATTTGGGTTTTTTTTGACCTTCCAAATGTGATGCAAATATCTGATTTACCCCAGCAAGCTTCAGTCTTCACTTGGAAAAAATCTCTACTATAGGCCTAATGGCCAATTTTTCTAGAAAAAATAATGTAGATCCAAATTTTGTTTGTAGAGATGGAGATGAAAAGAAATGAAGATCTAAAATTCAACTGTACAGAACTGAAATGATCATACCAATTTCAAAAATTGGGCCTTTGGGATGCTGATTTGCAAAGAAAATGTTGCCTTAATTTTGACTACGGCCCATCATAGGCAAATTTATAGTCAATTCACTGAATCAACACTTCAGATGCAATGTTGAGGTCCTCTTTGGCTCTAGACACTCCCAATATCTACGGATTCTCTGGATTTGAGTTGAGGTGTTGAAACAAGAATGGTCTCAAATGGCTATGCGAAGAGAATCTCCCCAAGCTCTGATACCATGTAAGAATTTTCCTTAGGGCAACATTCACCCAAGATCGTCGAATGCAAATACAAGCACAACAATAGAGCAATAAGGAGTATAATCAATATATCAGAGTATGTCCTCATACATTACTTTGTATTGTATATGTAAACACACTAGGGGTGCCTGTATATAAAGGCCTCTTAAGAAGCACCTATAATGTCTCTAGAATGTCTATTAGGTAAATATTTTACGTTTAATAAACATATGAAAACTTAAAATCTTTGGCTGCAAAAATTTAATTTTCTTTTGTTAACAAGAATGAAGTGGATGATATGAACATTTTTGGATTTATGTTTGCAACTTTTGTTTAATAATTATTTTTTAAGTTAAATTTATGTCAAGTATAGGGCATAAAATTTAATAAAAATTATGATCCCTTTTATTAACAATATGTTTCAAATTAATAATTTTTTAAAGAAATTAACTAATTAATATTTATTTAAGATTTTTTCTTTTGTAGATTTTTTTCTTGTTCAAAAATTCAATTTTTGAATTCATAAAAGGGCACAAAATAGTTGTTGATGAGAATGGGGAGTTGGGGATTAAGATAGTTGTGATAGTTTCAATGTCATGGTAATGACAATCAATGAATGTAGTAGTTGATAGAATGTGAATGATAAGCATTAATTAGTGGTAGTTGTCTTCAAGGCCAACTTAATGCATTTGAGTTGCATTCTATTCTAGGATGGTTCACTGCCTACTTGTGACTTATATTGAACAACTGTTTATTGGTGAAATGGACAACTTTTATTTTATATTCCAATGGAATGTGATCTAGGGTTTGAGGTGTGGCTTTGTTCTACCTAAATCTATGTTTGGTTCTTCTCAAATGACTCGTTTAGTTCTTGTACATGTACAACATGTATGATCCACACTAGCATGTCAATTATTATATACAACTAGATTTACATTCGTGTATTTTCCGTAGTCTAACAATCTTCCTACACTAAAATGTCAATCATCCTAAGCATGTCACCAACAAATATTATGAGTTAGTATTTAAGGAGTTTTCTACTCGGATAATAACAACTTGATGATTGAAGTTAAATATTCTTCTTCATTCTTTACATAATACTTAAAGGTAATCAAAATAACATAACTAATTATATTTGAATGCAAATATAATACAAAACTAATTCTTCTTGTAAAATTTAATTGATCTAATAAATATATCAAAAACAAAATGACATTGCTAATCAATTTTTAAAAATATGATTACCACATGTCCCTTACAATGATATTCAAAATTAATGAGTTCCATAATTAGAGACAATTTTTTCAAAACTGTTATATGAAAATTATAAATATATTATTAGTATTAATAGTAAACTAATATAAAAGTCGTTAAACTACTTTCAACAACTGTTACATTATTGATTTCTAAGAGTTATGTTATTGTTGTGACGTCTTCGACTCGATATAATTATGAAATCCTTGCAAATACTATTGTGTTTTTCTAGAATTGTACATGGGCTTTGACTGAGAAGATGTGAAAATATTGTCGACCAAATTCAACCTCGCATATAGTCATATGGGTTTCATCAAGCAAAAACAACGTTTTGAATGAACACGATTGTGTATTAATTATACGTATTGCCTTATGAATTTTTAGGCGCAAACCTTAAACTTTATTCTCACAAGATTGATGAAATTTATAGTATGGATTGTTTTTCAAAATATGCTTGCAAATTGAGTTTTTGAAAAGAAATATCTTTAATTCAATCTAAAGTTGTTTGGGCATGAAATTTATTAAGCTTATGATTTTTTCTTTAACTAATTTCAAATTAAAAAAATGAACTAAAGATAAAAACAAATCAAATGTGATTCTTTTTCAGATTCACAAAAACACAATGAAATTTTCTCAAAAAAAGAGTTGTTTTCAATAACAAAATATAAAAAGCATGAAGATCAAATGTTGAAAATTTTAAAATATTTCATTGTGTTTTCTTCTTTTTGAAATTTAGTCAATGGTGCAATTTGTAGGGAAGATACCTATGTCCTTAAAAAATTATTAAATAAATTACCTCATCTATTTTATTTGAGAAGTAGTTTTCCATTATATTCTCATTTTAAGAGTTTTCAAATTTTGAATTATGTTTAGAAAGGCTTAGAAAATAGTTATTGTTGGGACTATTGATGGAAATGATGAAGAAAATTCTAATAGCCTTTATGACAAGTTGTAATAGTTTTTAGAATGTAAGTGATAAATAGTATTTCTTTGACCTTTGATTTTATGCTAAAGTTAATGCCTTTGAGATACATTCTACTAGCTGTAAGATTTATCCACTCGTGAATTGTGTTGAACATAGATTTAGTGATGAGATGAGTTATATTATTTAATAAGTGTATAGCTTCTAGAGTTTGACTATGGCATTCTAATACTTATTATGCTTCGATCTCCTCTATTGATACATTTTGTTTGGGTGGAGATATAATGTTTGTGATACCCACCCACTAGCATGTTATTTATTATAACTAGGTTTAGATTGGGATATTTTTCACCACCCAATGCATCCCTTATTGGTGTACAATTTCAATCATCCTAAGCATGTTACCATAAAATATTGAGCTTGAGAAATGTGATTCTGAACAAGAATAAGGTGAAATTTTCTATTGAAGGTACCAATTTAATGCTTGTTTTGCTAGGCTAATAATAGCTTTGTGGTTGAATATAGATGTATCTTCATGTGCTAAGTAATACTTGGGGAGGTTTATTTTATAATCATCGGGTTGCCTTTGAATATTTAAGGATTATACTAAATATAACTAAAAGATTATTTTTCTTAAATACATCCAAGAAGTCATCGATGACTATTTCATACATATAACTTTATTTCCATATAAATTTATATTAAGTGGAACTTTGTCTAATCTCTAGGTTATAAATATTATTTAATATATGGAGCCAAAATAAAAATATTTTATAAGTCATGAAATTATGTAAACACTTTATTTGAATAGTAATTTTATCTTTTCTTAGTCTTCTATAAAAGTTTACATAAGTTGAATTTTAATGTTTTTCATGCATTGATCATATTATTAATATAGATCAAAGAAATGGAAAATATTAATATTAATAATACTACAAATACACTGTAGGAATTTTCCTTAGGGTAAGATTCACCCAAAAATTGTAGAACTCGAACACAAGCACAATTGTAGACAAAAAAGGAGTATGATCAATATATTAGAGTATGTCTTCATACATTGCTCTATATTGTATGTGTAAACACACTAGGAGTGCCTATATATAAAGGCCTCTCAAGAAGAACCTAGAATGTCTCTAGAAAGAGCAAAGAGATAAATTAAGAATGACAACTAAGCACACATCTTATCCATCATTCTAGATGAGAGGATACGAATGACAAGGTGTATCTCAAGTGGAGATGTTGTAGACACCATGTGCTTAATTAGTGTGCTAACTCCTATGTTATAGACGCCATGTGCATAAAAGAGATGCAAACTCCTGTGTTGTCAACATGACAACTCACAAGAGTGCGCATACTCCTAGATGACTGAATAAATAAATATTAAAATAATGCATTAACCGAAGTAAACTTGAGTAAGTCTAAATAGTGAATAATTATTTACACCGACACCTTCCCCCCCCCAAGTGCAACTTACAGGAATGCCCTTATGCTTATGAAAACAAGGATGAGATGCATAATAGGTCTCGATTACTAGGCCATGTTAGGTACCCATGTACATAATAAAATGCAATCTCTCATAAAGCAAAGAAAGAGGGAAAGCCTCATTGGAAAAACCCTCCCCCAAAAAGAGAGATGAAAAGACAAGATGCATGGATGGATGGAGTAATAAAGACCCCCCCATTATGACATACCTCAAGTATATACAAGAGAGAAATGGGAGAAGGACAAAACCCCCTAAGAGGAAAAGGTCCCTGCCATAAAATAAAAGAAGAATGAGATGTAAGGTATTCGCCCCCACCCCCGCTAAAAGAAAGGTGTCGAACAATAAGAAGTGCTCCAATGTAGAAGTTGATCCATGACCATTGAATGATGTTCCTCCACTTTGGAAGAAACAATGGCAGAGGTACTGGTGAGACACTTCTGCTATGTGTGGAAAGAATCTCAATGATGAATGGTGTATCTAAAACCTGCTCAACTATCCCTGTGTTGATACTGATGGTGGCTCCTTCCAAAACTACTAAGAAGAAGTGCAAGACTAGCAAGGATTGATGTACAACCTATTTGAAAGAACCGAAAATCTTCTCAAATGATAGAGATGCCTCCTACAACTGTTGTACATAAGAATCAACAATCACTTTAGCCCATAAAGACTGATCATGTAGAGATTGGATATGAGGGTTAGAGTGAGCCCTCACAACAATTGTAGAAGGATCATTCTCATCAAAGAGAAGTGGAATATCATCATAGGAGTATCATAAGTCTTTGATGTGTGACTCCACAAACAAACCTAAAATGTCTACTAACAAATCATCACCTGAGGTTGGAATTGGAAGACAAAATGTACCCTGTTGTGTTCATGTAGATGAAGAATTTAACTCAAAAATAAGATGAATATCATTGAGGATGTCCCCCACATCTTCAATGTGAGACTCCATGAAAGACTATGCAATGTCTAGTGGGAAGTTGTTGCATGAAGGTAAAGTAGGAAGACATGAAGTGTCTTGCTACACTGAATCTGAAGCATTTATGGCTGGAATAGGATTAGTAGGAGCAATAGGAGCATCTAGAGGTGTGATCTCATTTGGAAAGGACATAGCTGTAGTTGGAGGTAAAAGATCTATCTAGAATGGAAGAATTGGTGGGTCTCCATAAAGCTCCCAAAGATAGATCCAAATATCATATAAATCTTTTGACTTCAAATCATCAATTGAATCCATAATCTCCATATCCATATAGAGAAAGAGTGTATGACAAAGGATGGAACATGTGTCCTCATCGTATAAAAGCCCTCTCGCATATGGTAGTGCATTACGCTAACTAAGATATGCGATAACCAATTGACTCCATTCTTGATAGTTATCTGGTGTCAAGGTAATTAAATCTTCCTCTTCCACGATTTACTAATCAATGTAACCCCCAAAATGCAAGAAAAGTAATCAAAGAAACCCTCCCTAATGTATGATTCAGACACTTTATAGGTAGTGCATGTACAAGAGCCAATTTAGGGCCTATTTTTGAAAGCAGTATTTTTATCCATAGAACCTATATTCTGATTGTAGATTTTTAAAAATGCACTTTCAAAAAAATTGAAACCTGATTATGTGTCCAGATGAGCCTATCCTAAGCATTTGAAGTGGAAAAAAATTGGGATTTGTGAATTGTAGATAAATTTAGGAATAGAGATCTCAAACCACCTGCACCAATTTGTAGATCACAAAATTCTACCTCAAAACAAAAAAAATTGCTCGCAAAAGGGAGTGCGTATGAGGGAGATATCGCTGTTTGAAAATCACTACTACTATTATTTTTTCTGAATCGCCGCCATCACTCCTCCAAAAATCAAATGACTCTAGATTTTACCTTAGATGTATGATTGGGATGAAACAAAATCCAATTTGGGGTTTTTTTGACCTTCTAAATGTAATGCAAATATCTGATTTACCCCAACAAGCTTCAGTCTTCACTTGGAAAAAATCTCTACTATAGGCCTGATGGTCAATTTTTCTAGAAAAAATAATGTAGATCCAAATTTTTTTTGTAGAGATGGAGATGAAAAGAAATGAATATCTAAAATTAAAATGTATAGATCTTAAATGATCATACCAATTTCAAAAATCAAGCCTTTGGGTTTCCGATTTGCAAAGAAAATTTTGCCTCAATTTTGACTACGGCCCATCATAGGCATATTTATAGTCAATTCAATGAATCAACACTTCAGATGCAATGGTGAGGTCCTCTTTGGTTCTAGACACTCCCAATATCTACGGATTCTCTGGATTTTAGTTGAGGTGTTGAAACAAGAATGGTCTCAAATGGCTATGTGAAGAGAATCTCCCCAAGCTCTGATACCATGTAAGAATTTTCCTTAGGGCAAGATTCACCCAAGATCATGGAATGCAAACACAAGCAAAACAATAGACCAATAAGGAGTATAATAAATATATCAGAGTATGTCCTCATACATTACTTTGTATTGCATGTGTAAACACACTAGGGGTGCCTGTATATAAAGGCCTCTTAAGAAGCACCTAGAATGTCTCTAGAAAGAGCCAGGAGATAAGATAAGAATGACAAATAAGCACATGTCTTATCCATCATTCTAGATGAGAGGATAAGAATGATAAGGTGTATCTCAAGTGGAGATGTTGTAGACACCATGTGCTTAATTAGTGTGCTAACTCCTATGTTGTAGACACCATGTGCATAAAAGTGGTGTGATCTCCTATGTGTTCAACATGACAACTCACAAGAGTGCCATACTCCTAGGTGACTATATAAATAAATAATAAAATAATGAATTAATCTAAGTAAACTTAAGTAAGTGTAAATAGTGAATAATTATTTACACCAGCATACAGAAAAAATTATTTTAATTAAACTTATGTAAACATTTGTTGAATACTAGAATTAGATAATGCTACTATTAAGACATGTATACTTTAAACACTTTAACATAAACAAACAAGACAAAAAATGGAAGTATTAGCTAAAACTAACATACATCATTTTTTACTTGGAGTTTGGTAACACCTTTAGCTAACAACTGACTAAATGGTCTTCCTAACAACTATCTCCCATCTGCAACTCTTGCTTGTAACTAATGCTAAATCTTTTAACACACATTTTGAGATTAGTCTAGATCTTACGCCCAACTGTACTATATTGGTTGAGATTCCTAATGACCTTGCTTGTATGGGTCCCCTCCCTCATAGGGATCCCATTGAGGTTGGGATCCCAAGGGATGTGAAATCCCAATGTCAGACTAGAATAGACTATCTTGGGTACCAAGACAACTATTGATTATTGGGAATAACCTAAGGTGGTTTCAAGATCACTAGGACCTTAGATGTCATTACTAGACTTGATGGTTGATTTGATCACTTCTGGGATCACCTTGAGACTTTTAGGGAAGTTTATTTCTTTCCAATTTAATGTGGACATCGTTAGGAAATGTTCTCTACTAGATAGAGACATATTGGATTTGTGACTATCTCTGATATGGAAAACTCTCTCTTTCTTTTCTACTTCACAACTGAAGCTAATTAAAATATGGTTTTAGTGGGCACTTTGCATTATGGTAAACACTTTCTAATGCTCTCCAAGTGGAAACTAGGTTTTTTTCCCCAATTTGGATCTGCACAAGCCTATTTTTTTTTGTGTTAGATTGTCTAGGCTCCCTCTAGAATTCTTTGATGAGAGGGTTTTCATGTGGATTAGAGACTCTTTCATGCACTTAATTAAAGTTGAAATAACCACCAATACCAAGGCCAAACTAGGGGTTTCTAGATTTTTCATGAGTGTGATGATGAATAAGGCTCTACTGATATCTCTGGCCTTCAAATTGAAATGGGGTACTTGGTTACAACCCATTGTCTATAAGAATGTTGTAACCTTTTGCCAAAACTATAATAAATTTGGTTAGAAGCTGAAGGAAAAAGTCTCATCTCTTGATGTAGTTGTGGTTGAAATCTTGCATGCTACTAAAGTTAGGGATAGGAGAAGCGTGGAGTCATCAATGGATTTAGAGGTGAAGGCCAATCAACCTTTGGGTGGGAGTGACAGACCCTAGAAGAAGGTTGAAGGACTATCCATGGATTTACAATAAAAAAAACCCTTAACATTAGCAACCCTAAAGCTAAGGAGAATGATGGTAGGGCCTTAGTGATTGAGTAAGGGTAGGATCCTAGACTTTAAGAATGGCTGAGTTTCTCAATGTAGACTAAGTTGGCCACCCTACAAGGGGGAGACAATGAACAATTTTTCGCACCTTCTAGAGGAGGTCAGGAATACCAAGTTTTCAGACCCCCTCAAGAACCCTTCTGATAATGAGAATTATTTTCCTCATCTAAAGCATACCCTAGTGGTTTCTATCATGGGTATAGTTGAATTGCATTCTCCTACCTAGGCCTATGCTATGGATGAATGCACCCTAGATAGTAATTTTGGATGAGCTATAAACAAAAAAAATTAATGGGTACAAGCAAAGCCACTGTTGGAATAACTATGAAAATTGGGAGACCTTTAACCAAGACTATTTGTTAGAAGGAGATAGTAAGAGTGATATAGCACATGGAAAGAAAAAGACCCTAGCAAATATTAAAAAAAAATTTAAAAAATGAATAGTATATCCTAGAAGTTAAGAGCGATTAACAACCCAAGGAAGAAGGATTGGAGTTAAACAAAAGATCATTGAATTGAAAGTGGACATGATTATTTTGAAGCAAGTTAAAATGACAACATAAACATTTTCAAAAGAGGTTGAGTACACTTGGTCAAGTATAAAATCCTCTAATAGCATAGTGATGGATGCATCAGGCGGAATTGCTACTCTTTGCAATCCTAATCTAGTGTTATGAGTAGTGAGATCCCCCTAAACCCCCTCATTATTGTTGTTGTGTCTATCTCTAAAAATCATAAATGGGACCTATTTAACTTCTATGCCTCCAATACCTATAATGAGCAGATTTTAGTTTAGGAGGAGACAAAATAAGTAGCGAACTTATTGCGGAATGAGAGCATGCTATGTATGGGAGACTTTAACACCCCTTTATACCCCTCAAAGAAAATGGGAGTCTTGGAGGACTTCTCTAAAAGTATGCATGACTTGCTGAACTTTCTGGGTCAGAATGGCCTTCCTAATATTGATCTTGACGGAAACCCTTTTACTTGGTCCATCAATAGGTTGGGAAACAACTTGATGTAGGTTTGACTTGACTATTTTCTAATTTCTTCTTATTGGACCATTCTCCTGAATACCACCCTAATGGCATACTCAAGGACAATATTTGACCACCTATGATTTTCTTCTCCTTGAAGTAGAACCAAATTTGTAGAAGAAGATCCTTTTTGTATGAAATAATGTGGCACTCTCACTCGAATTTTAGAGATTATTGTTAGAAATCTTTAGAATAACTGAGAGGGGGCGGGGGGTGAATCAGTTATCGAAGGTCTAATGATGTCCAATACAACTTTTTCTACAAATCCTTAATGGCACTTATTGAAATTATCATGCATGCAATTGAATATTAAACAACCATGAAAAGTAAACATGCATCACACCATAACAGTAAGAACTTGATCACCCAGAAACCCTCTAGGAATAAAAAGGTAAAACTGGAGTGCGGATGATACCCACAAAATAACTACACAATTGATTTCAACCACTTCTGATGGTTTGCCCTGTTAATGGCCTGTCCTATTAAAGGCTACAACACATTGTTAAATGTGACCTTGTTAAAGGATTTAAGAACATTCAACTCAAAATGTCACCATGTTAAAGGATTTACATAGAGCTATTAGGCTTACCAAAGTCTATGGGATTTATAGTCACCTTCTCAAAAGAATCTTTCATCCCTCTCTAAGGATCTTCTATCCTCCTCCTAAGAATCTCTATATCCTTATCTTAAGGATATCTTTATCCTTCTCTTGAGGATCTTTTTGTCCTTCTCCTGGGGATCTCTTTATTCTTTTCCTGAGGCTTATCTACCTACTATTAAGCTAAACTAGCAATGTAGGGTTTTGATATCTAATACAATGGTAAATAAGTACTAGAAGGGTTTTGACCTGATACATATTTGCAACCCTAACTGTGCAGATTTCAGATCACTTCTTCAGTTCCTTTCTTTGCTTGCCTTTCCTCCGTTGTAGTACTGACAACTTGTTCACCCTTCAAGATTTGTCTGCTTGAGTTCTTCCACTCATTATGCCAAAGCACTCTATGGTCACTTTATCAACTCAGAGTCTTGATGCTCTGTTCTTACTCCTCTTGGCTTCTTCGCATGACTGCACTTATGACTAACTCCCTCTCAGGCATGTGCATTTGATCTCTAACCATTAACTTCTTATAAAGAAGTTTTGTTCTCAATTCTTTTCTCAAATCTTAATTTTCTCTTGAGAAAATGACATTGTTTTCCCTCCAATTTGCTTCTTCTAGAAACTTCATGATAAATCTATTAGTGTTCACCTTGAAAATGGTTTGCATGGATTACATAGAATTCTTTGACATCTACTCATCATCCTTATCATCCAACTAATTCACAAAATTTGATGTAAAAAACTTATCACTCCTGATCTGGCAAATCTTTGACTTTGACAAATAATGCAGCAACTCGGCATCATTGGTTTACTGATGCTCGACTTCTTTTGTGCTACTCAGATTCTATTATTATTTACTGGCACTCGACACCTATAGCATTTTCTACTTTTCTTGGCACTTGAAGACTTACTCGGCACCTAAAGGATTTTGTGTTACTCGGCACCTGATCTTCACTCGGCACCTAAAGACTATTTGGCACTTGATGATCACTCGACACACACTAAGTTGAACTTGTTTAGCTTCAACTGAGAATTTTCTCGGCAGTATCTAGAACTTAGTTAATCCTTACATCTTTGATATGTCTTAGTGTGTCCATCCTCTATGTCTTAGAGTATGTCATCAATACACTATTTCATCAATGGATTAGTTGATCCTTATACTTCATTAGAACATCATAACTTCAACCTTTCTCTAGGTACTCTAGTTACATCTTATTGATTGCCACCTCGTTGTCAATCAACCAATTGATAGTATTTGGATCACTCAAGCAATTGTCATTCTTGCAAGTGGCAAGTTTGACATCAATGAAAAAACAATGATTGTGATCTTTTCAATCATTTCCAACAATTATAGCTCCTAGTTGGGGCACATTTCTATCAAGGAGTCATTGATGTTCCACATTGCTAGGAAATTATAAAGGATTTGAAACAATGGCTTGGTTGGAAAGGTCATGGAAGAGGAGTACATCTTCATTTGGTAACATTATTAAGGATAAGAAAGTGATTGAGAAGAAGTTTGAAACCTTCCAAATGAATATGGTAGATGACTTCTCATCTCAAGAAGACCAACAGGAGGAAAAGACCTATTGTGCCCAATGGAATTTGTTTTTAGATAAAGATAAGATGTTCTAGAAATAACCGTTAAGGATTCAATGGCTACTGGAGGGTGATAAGAATGCGTCCTTCTTCCATATATCATATTTTAAGAGGAATCTTAGAGGAGGTCAATATGGAGGAGTGTGTTCTCAAATACTTTCAGGATATCTACAACCCTCAAACAACTTAATTGATACTAACATTTAGGATAATATTTTAAGGATTATGTATTCAGCCATTCATGATCAGAGGAACAATGGCTTGGTAGGAAATGTCATGGAAGAGGAATTGAGAAACTATTCTTGCCATGATTTTGTATAATGCCTTAGGGCATGATGGGTTCCCACCTACATTTTTCAAGGAATTCTGGGATATTGTTGACTAGGATGTTCTCCATGCTACTTGGGAGTTTGATCGAACTAGCAAGTTGTTGAAGGATGTCAACCAAAACTTTATTGTTCTAATACCAAAAATTGATAAACCAAGGTATCTTGAGGAATTCATACCTACAAGCCTTTGCAATACAATTTACAAGATCACGTCTAAAGTTAAGGTGAACCACATCAAACCCATGTTAGAAAACTCCATTGGCCCCTATCAGAATGGGTTTGTCACCAGAAGACAAATTCTAGATGTGGTTATTAGTATCTACTCCATAGAGAAATGTGGGAACTTAGGTAAGGCTCTAAATATTGACATTTCTAAATTTTACGATAAGGTAAGGAGTGAATTTTTGTATGTTATTGTTAGCAAGTGAGTGTTCACTAAGAGATTTTTAGGATAGTCACACTTGTTGTTTCTATGGTCTAGTTCTCTAGTTTGTTGAATGGGAGCCAAGGGATTTTTTTCACCTCCTACCAAGGTCTTTAACAAGGACATCCCCAATCTCCTTATTTATTCATCATTGTGGCAAAGGTACAGGGAATAAACTTAAAGGCTTTATCGCATCAAGGTTTAAAAAGGGCATAAGACCTACCCCCTTCACTCCTCCATTGGTGATCCAACAATTTTTTGATGGCACCTTCCCTTTTGGAATTTCCTCTATCCACGAAGCAAGATCTTTGAAAAACCTCCCTAACTAGTGTGAACAGGTTTTGGGACAACATATAAACTATCAAAAAAGAAAGGCATATTTTCTTAATATGGACAACGACCTAAGGAGAAAGGTGATTTGAATCTTGGAATGCTAGGTAACATTTTTTCCCAACATCTATCTTTGTCTCCAAGTCATGATTATTGAGGATTCTACTCTGGACTAGAATGGGTTATTGGAATACATAGAGAGAAAGATTATAGGCTAGAAAGGAAAAATCTTTAGTAGTGCAGGGGAGTTTCAGCTCCTCTCAACATACCAGTGGAATTTCTCTCAAATTTTAAACTCCTAGGAAGATACCATTAAATTATCAAGAAAAATAAATTTATTTATTTTATGGTTATAGACTCGGGAAAAGACCAAGTTAAGCTTGGTGAGATGGGATAAAGTTTGTATACCCAAGTCTTTGGGTAATCTTAACATTAGAAGGATTAGAAATTTGAATAAGGCTCTCATGTGTAAGGTGGGGTGGAGACTAGTTAACTCCTTGAGTAATAAGTGCAATATTCTTAGGTCTAAGTATTTGCAGGGTGACCCATTTCACCATCTTCTCTTTATCAATGCTCTACCTCGAAGATCAAGAATATGGGACAATGTGAAACACACCAGAGAAAATTTGAATAATGGTATACACATGGTCTTAGGGGATTGGGGCAATTATTGACTTCTAGGAGGATCATTTTCTTGAAGGAGGTCCTCTCTGCTTTACTAGGTTCTAATCTGTTAGAGAGTATTGCTCACCGCTCATACAAAGGAATATTCCCACTTTACCGTCCACTTTCCTGTCCATACAATGAAATATTCCCACTTCTTGATCTTCTATAACTTGAGCTCAATTAGAGTAGAAATGAAGCGATAAGACGAGTTAGATCTAGAAGTGATAATGGAGATTTTATTCTTTGTGATTGCGTTCTTGCTAGCATTCATCACAAATCAGAAGCAGCTGTTCTGTTCAGCAGGGAACTTGGGTGAGTATAGTTTTGTGGTTATTATTTTGTGTCAAATGAATACTTTTCATCAGAGAGATTTAGATGAACAATTGATTCATTTATTTTCATAATAACTAGGATTTTTATTTTATTTTTGAAGGAAAATTGTGTTAGATCATTATTAGAATTCAATCCTGTAGTTTTCAAGTTGATCTACGTTTTGTAAGTAGTGATACAGAAAAACTCATCGTTAATGAGGATGAATGATTAGCAATCATTACATCTAGATGATGCTCACAGGGGTGAAGCATCGAATCATTTAGAGAGGTCACCCATCCAAATATTGTGTCTAATGAAGCATTTATTAACAACCCCTTTATTCATTGTTTGCATGTAGCACTGATCTAAAGCATTTTGTTCTTGCTATTTGCAGAATAACCATATCCATTTATGACATTTGATGCTGAAAAGGCGGCTGCAAGAACATACGATTACATTGTTGTTGGAGGAGGTACAGCAGGAGGTACTCTGTTTTGTTCATTTGGAGGGCAGAAAGATTAGCGCCTCAACCTTTGACAACAATGGAAGGAGGCACACAGCTGCAGATCTTCTACAATATGCAAATCCAGATAACATTGTAGTTCTTCTCAATGCCACAGCCACTAGAATCCTTCTGGATTCTTCATCAGGTACACTTCTATATTTTTTTGGTTTGATTTTATTTCTAAATATTGAAATATCTAAAACTTGTTTGTGAATGATCTCCATAAAAAAAACTTAAGATAAAAGTTTTCATTATTTAACAATCTTGGTTTAGGTTTGATGCTCTTTTGAAGATAAGATTTCTGGTGATTCTTTCAATGACATAAGTTTTTGTTGGCTTTAACAGAAACTGCAAATTAGTCGTAGTGGGATGTTTTGTTTTGTCTCGAAGACAGCAACTTTTTATATATTTATTTTCTGGGTTTCTCTTCAGTTGCACTTAATTTTAATGTTATCTCTTGTGTTGGTCAATCAACAACTTCTAATTTTATTTGGTTCTGTCACTTGCAATATTATTATTACGATAAATATTGCAGAAAATATATATGCCACATGGGTCTGCTTCCCAATGTCCATGTGCGACACTCTTTAGTATTATCAGATTATATCATGTCGAATTAATAAGTTGAGACATCATAGTCGTCAGTCGTATTCTCTTTATTTATTTTTATGGAAGAACAACAATGTAAAATTGTTCCTAATGTAATCTATATTGTTAGAATATTTGTAGAATTGAATTATTTTTGAATTTTACAATAATTTTATTTTAATTATATTACTTATGAAAATAGTTATTCTTTCAATTTCTAATTTTATTTTTTGAATTTATGTTCTAGGAAAGGTAAAGACTACTGGGGTTGAGTTCACGAGTACCATAGATGATCTTTCCCATCATGTATTTATCAATCAATTGTCAGAATGGAGTGAAGTGATTTTGTCAGCAGGAAGTATAGGTAGCCCACAACTTCTCCTATTAAGTGGGATTGGACCAAAAGAAGAACTTGAAGAATTGAACATTACTGTATTTTCTGATTTAAACTTAGTGGGAAAAGAGATTAGAGATCCACCACGCACAACTATTATTGTAGAGTCCCCCGAACCACTTGAGTTTGCTCAAGTACAAGTTGTAGGTATAATAGACAATTCACAAGTCTACATTGAGTCTGTTAGCAACTATGAACAAGAAGGTGACACAAATTTTAAATATTTAGGAGTTATTCTTACCAAGGTGGCCTTTCCCTTATCAACTGGCAAGCTTCAACTCAAAAGTAAAGATCCCTTAGATGTCCCAATTGTAAGATACAACTACTTTTCTCATCCTTTTGATATAAAAGAATGTATTCTTGTTGTGAAGGTCTTATCAGATCTTATAATGACAAATTCTATTCAAGAATTTGCATTTATAGGCATTGGGAACTCCAAATTTCTTCAATTTGTGGGGGAAGAATTACCATGAAATCAATCAGATTACATTGCCTTGAAAAAATATTGCAAAGATACAGTAAAAACAATATGGCATTTCAATGAGGGGTGTGAAGTCGATCTTGTAGTTGACAAAACACTTCGTGTCAAAGGTGTTGATGGTCTAAGGGTTGCAGACCATTCAATATTCAAGGGCAGCCCAGGGACAAATCCACAAGCTATTATAATGATGCTTGGAAGGTAAGATTTTCTTTTTCTTTTTTAAAATTATTCTGAATGAATTATATGACTATTACTAATGACATATTTTCAATGTCATATGCATAGGTATCTAGGAGTTCGTATCCTCCAAGAGAGCATGAACATTTGTGAATTGTAATCTATCTGAAAGCTTAATAATATTCAAAAGTTACCCATGCGCGTGTCTTATTTAAATGATTATTGAAGTCAATGCCATTTTTTGCATTTTAGAATTTATATTTTTTAATTATGTTGTGATGAAGAATATATCTTAAATTGAACTAAATCTAGTTCCTTGAGTACAATAATATCAAAGTAGCATTATATGAATAAAATAATTCATTTATTTTATTATTTTATTTATCCATATAATACATGTTTGATTGTTATGAAATCTAAATTAATATCTACTTTAAATTTAAAAAGTTATTGAATAAAAGAAGAACAAGGATGCACATTGACTATATTTATCCATACAACTCAACATTTATGTTTAAAATCCCATCACTACTAATTAAGACATTTTCTAAATAGTTTAATGTCTAAGAACAAATTAATGAATTTTCAAAGTAATAATGAAATTTATAAGTAGAATAGTTTATAACACTTTTTATTCTCGTAAAATTATTTAATTTATTATTATATATAGATATATATTAGAATCATGTTTCATCCAATATAAAATAATTTTTAATGTAATTTAGAATAGATAATAGAAACATAGGAAAATAACATTTTTTTTTTTTTCAAATTTTTTGTATTTAAACACATAATAAGTAATTTTAATGTATTTTAACCTAATAAATTAATTAACTTGTAGTCATATTCTTAAACTATATGATGTTATTAGAGGTGTATAAATCTAGTAATAAAGAAAACTCCAACATTACAAAATTATGCAGAATATATTTCACAGTTCATTCATTATTCAAATTATAAAGTAATTAAAATAATCTTGAAGCTCATAAACACATAATAAAATATTTTGGTCTTGTAAAAATCGCTTGGTCAAGTGGAAAATCTATAGTGGGGATAATACCCACAACTCATCACTTTAGCAATAAGATGCATTATTAAGAGCTTACAATAGTGTCATCTTCTAAATGACTAAACTATATTGAAAGTATGTAATACCTTATTAGGAGGATCAGAAATCAAGTCAAAGACTACTCTATTAAGAGATTTAATCCCACTTATACAATGTTCACCTTGTTTTAGGATTTACAATAAGTTGAAAATAAGAGCTTTTAACTCCTATTAAAGACCACTTTATTAAACAGTTTTACAATCTCATTGAAAAACCTGTTAATTATTAAAAACAATTTGTTTTAACTAGTGCTAGCATTCCTTCACTACATGATAGGTCCTTTTTGTTATGTGCTATTTTCTCTTCTTTGTGATAGCTTCTCTCTCTCTCTCTCTCTCTCTCTCTCTCTCTCTCTCTCTCTAACTCTTCTAGGTTTTTGAAAACATTTCTTGTTTTTTGATAACTCTATACTAATAGTGACCCTTATGTTTAACATTTCCTTTTTAATTTTTTCCTTTTTAAAGTAATGGCAACTTTCAAAATCTTCAGCATAAGGTTCTAGGATTTTTTCAAGTTAATAATCCCCCCTTTGGAAACCTTTCACTTATATTTATAGATATATCTATGATGCTCTTACTTCTCTTTATCATATTCTACATTTCATTTATGTTTCTCTATTTATTTTCTCCCCATCTTTATATTGTCTCCCTATTTTTGCTTCCAAAATGCGTTCTCTTCCCCATATCCTTATCTTCTCTACTTCTCCCCCTTCAAAAAAAATGCCAAAGGAAAATAAAATTATTATTATCTTAAAGTATTGCTTCAATATACATTGCTACTTCCTAGTGGCTTTCATCAAAATCTAGTTCCATTCATCCTCAAAAATTCTAATATTAGTAATGTGACTCTTTATTAATATCATTCTATAAACAATATCTGCTTATTTTGTAGCCTATAGTGTATTTATGAGTGTCTCTACCCTTTTCTTATGTTGCTTCATTAGATCTATATATAGCAATAGTTGACATGATTCTTCAATTATAACTTCAAGTTTTCCATAAAAATTAAATTTGTGAATTATGATCCTTTGACTATTATTTCATTTATTTCTTTCTACTTTGCTGATAGTACTGTTGTAACTTTTCCTAACTTTGTTAGAGTTGACCCTTTCTACAATTTTACCTTTAATTTATTATTGATATGATAATTTATTTTATTTTCTTCTATATACACTTGCAATTGTTTTGCACTTGATTTCTTCTCAACATTTTTTAGCTCAGACAATGACCTCTAAAATGTACTTATCACTTCTTTTACAAGATTCATTCTATATTTATCTTCTATGTTGTGCAACATTTAAATTCTCTCCTATAGTCATCATGCATATAGTTTTTGCTCTTCATAGCTCAATGGTACATAATTCAAGTATGTTATTCACTTCTTTTTCCTTGTGGTCAATTTATCTCTTCCATTGCACCCATATTGTTTCCTTTAATGTCACATCTTGAAGAATTTTAGTAACATGTATTTGCAATGATTCTACTTTGTTTTCAAAATATATTGTTATATTATTTTTTTGTTTAAATCTATTGTAATTGTGTAGGTCATTTTGTAAATACTTGGGGTCTTATTCCTCAATTATACACATATTATTTATTTTCAAGTGCATTTATCTTATTTAAATAGTCTTTTGGTTGTTCTTATATTTATTATTCTAATTGGTCATCTTCTTTAGCTTCTTCTTCTAACTTAGCACCTATATCTCAAGATTTCTTGGCAAAAGCATTTGCAATACTTGTAGAGCTTTCTTCTCTAGCTATATCAATGTGATAACTCTTTTCTAATCTATTATTTAGTTCATATATTTATTCAATAGGTGTTATTTCTTTTGCTACAACCTCTTTAGCATGAGAGATTCTATTCCATAGTCTTAAATCATCTTTTTCAACATCGTCATACAATTCTTCCATTATCTTTGCTGCTCTTTTCTTGATTTCAAATTTCCTTGCATTTACTTATAACAACCTATAAGTCTTAGTAACACTTGCATGTGGATGTGTTAGTATGAACTCTCTTTCTTTGGTTCTCTTTTCTAGTATGTCAACATTCTTTCATCTCATTGTGATTTTTTCAAGTAATTCTTCTATAATATTCCTTTTAAGTTGGCTTCGAAATTGTAAAACTTTGTGTATTGAAAATGCTATCTCTTATTCTACAATATTCATCTCTTCTTCAATCCATCATCTATAATAAAATTCCAATATGTAGACACTAGTTCCAAATTTATCTTCAATACTTGTTTACAACTAGCTAAAAAAATAATTGTTTGTTGTCCAGAACCAACAAAATCAAATTCTAAATCAGCATCCTTACCTCTAACCATGACTTTTTGAGTTGCATTCGACCCAAGACCCACTCTAGACCCAGTAGATGCATTGGTAATTCCCACAACCACATCTAACTCCACCTATTAAGAAATATTTTTAAATATAGTGTAATGTTGTGTAGAGACCACGTTTCACAAAAGAGAAGGTTTCTTATCTTTAACTCTTTCATGTTTGCACTTTTCGACCACTTGACTAGTTTTGAGATTTTTTTTTGCATTTGAATGGATTACCTTCATAATCTAAAGATTTAATCCATAAACCCTTTTGGCTACCCCTATTATTTTCCAAAGGAAAACCTTTAAAAGAATCGATATTATCAATAATATGTGCATAGATTGAGTGAAGAATATTAGAGGATGTTGGAATCCCCATTGAAAAATTTCCTAGCCTATTACCGATAGACTCAAGAACTAAATTGACCCACATATAAAGTAGGATATTGAGAAGGAAAACCCAAATAGGAATTTCACCAAATGATTTAGAAGAATGATTAAAATAAAGGAGTCATAGTATTAAATTTCATATATGTTTAAAAAAAATATTAATAATTTAGGTGGATCAAGATTTTTTTAATTTAAATTTTATTAAATTGAAATTCTATTAGGTAAATATTTTAGGTTTAATAAACATTTGGAAACTTAAAATCTTTGGCTGCAAAAATTTAATTTTCTTTTGTTAACAAGAATGAAGTGGATGATATGGACATTTTTGGATTTATGTTTGCAACTTTTGTTTAATAATTATTTTTTAAGTTAAATTTATGTCAAGTATAGGGCATAAAATTTAATAAAAATTATGATCCCTTTTATTAACAATATGTTTCAAATTAATAATTTTTTAAAGAAATTAACTAATTAATATTTATTTAAGATTTTTTGTTTTGTAGATTTTTTTCTTGTTCAAAAATTCAATTTTTGAATTCATAAAAGGGCACAAAATAGTTGTTGATGAGAATGGGGAGCTGGGGATTAAGATAGTTGTGATAGTTTCAATGTCATGGTAATGACAATCAATGAATGTAGTAGTTGATAGAATGTGAATGATAAGCATTAATTAGTGGTAGTTGTCTTCAAGGTCAACTTAATGCATTTGAGTTGCATTCTATTCTAGGATGGTTCACTGCCTAATAAATGGATTAACTTGTAGTCATATTCTTAAACTATATGATGTTATAAGAGGTGTATAAATCTAGTAATAAAGAAAACTCCGGCATTACAAAATTATGCATAATATATTTCACAGTTCATTCATTATTCAAATTATAAAGTAATCAAAATAATCTTGAAGCTCATAAACACATAATAAAATATTTTGGTCTTGTAAAAATCGCTTGGTCAAATGGAAAAACTATAGTGGGTATAATACCCACAACTCATCACTTTAGCAATAAGATGCATGATTAAGAGCTTACAATAGTGTCATCTTCTAAATGACTAAACTCTATTAAAAGTATGTAATACCTTATTAGGAGGATCAGAAATCAAGTCAAAGACTACTCTATTAAGAGATTTAATCCCACTTATACAATGTTGCCCTTGTTAAAGGATTTACAATAAGTTCAAAATAAGAGCTTTTAACCCCTATTAAAGACCACTTTATTAAACAGTTTTACAATCTCATTGAAAAACTTATTAATTATTAAAAACAATTTGTTTTAACTAGTGCTAGCATTCCTTCACTACATGATAGGTCCTTTTTTTTATGTGCTATTTTCTCTTTTTTGTGATAGCTTCCTGATATCTCTCTCTCTCTCTCTCTCTCTCTCTCTCTCTCTACTTATTTTTCACTTATATTATTTCCCATTTTGTAACCTAATTATAGTTCTCAATTTTTTATAGATCATTTTTACCTTTTCCTTGGCTTCTTTGATAAGCTTCTTCATTTTCAATAATAAAATCTTCTAGGATTTGATAACAATTTAATTTTATGATAACTCTTCTAGGTTTCTGATAACATTTCTAGTTTATTCATAACTCTATACTAATAGTGACCCTTATGTTTAACATTTCCTTTTTAACTTTTTCGTTTTTTTAAGTAATGACAACTTTCAAAATCTTCACCATAAGGTTCTAGGATTTTGTCAAGTTAATAATCCCGCCTTTGGAAACCTTTCACTTATATTTATACATATATCTATGATGCTCTTACTTCTCTTTATCATATTCTACGTTTCATTTATGTTTCTCTATTTATTTTCTCCCCGTCTTTATATTGTCTCCCTATTTTTGCTTCCAAAATGCATTCTCATCCCCATATCCTTATGTTCTCTACTTCTCCCCCTTTAAAAAAAATGCCAAAGGCAAATAAAATTATTATTATCTTAAAGTATTGCTTCAATATACATTGCTACTTCCTAGTGGCTTTCATCAAAATCTAGTTCCATTCATCCTCAAAATTTGTAATATTATTAATGTGACTCTTTATCTATATCATTCTATTAACAATATCTTATTATTTTGTAGCCTATAGTGTATTTATGGGTGTCTCTACCCTTTTCTTATGTTGCTTCATTAGATCTATATATAGCAATAGTTGACATGATTCTTCAATTATAACTTCAAGTTTTCCATAAAAATTTAATTTGTGAATTATGATCCTTTGACTATTATTTCATTTATTTCTTTCTACTTTGCTGATAGTATTGTTGTAACTTTTGCTAACTTTGTTAGAGTTGATCCTTTCTACAATTTTACCTTTAATTTATTATTGATATGATAATTTATTTTATTTTCTTCTATATACACTTGCAATTGTATTGCACTTGATTTCTTCTAGACATTTTTTAACTTAGGCATTGACCTCTAAAATGTACTTATCACTTCTTTTACAAGATTCATTCTCTATTTATCTTCTATGTTGTGCAACATTTCAATTCTCTCCTATAGTCATCATGCATATAGTTTTTGCTCTTCATAGCTCAATGGTACATAATTTATGTTATTTTTCCTTGTGGTCAATTTATCTCTTCCATTGCACCCATATTTTTTCCTTTAATGTTACATCTTGAAGAATTTAGGTAACATGTATTTGCAATGATTCTACTTTGTCTTCAAAATATATTGTTATATTATTTTTTTGTTTAAATCTATTGTAATTGTGTAGGTCATTTTGCAAATACTTGGGGTCTTATTCATCAATTATACATATATTATTTATTTTCAAGTGCATTTATCTTATTTAAATAGTCTTTTGGTTGTTCTTATATTTATTATTCTAATTGGTCATCTTCTTTAGCTTCTTCTTCTAACTTAGCACCTATATCTCTAGATTTCTTGGCAAAAGCATTTGCAATACTTGTAGAGCTTTCTTCTCTAGCTATATCAATGTGATAACACTTTTCTAATCTATTATTTAGTTCATATATTTATTCAATAGGTGTTATTTCTTTTGCTGCAACCGCTTTAGCATGAGAGATTCTATTCCATAGTCTTAAATCATCTTTTTCAACATCTTCATACAATTCTTCCATTATCTTTGCTGCTCTTTTCTTGATTTCAAATTTCCTTGCATTTACTTATAACAACCTATAAGTCTTAGTAACACTTGCTTGTGGATGTGTTAGTATGAATTCTCTTTCTTTGGTTCTCTTTTCTAGTATGTCAACATTCTTTCATCTCATTGTGGTTTTTTCAAGTAATTCTTCTAGAATATTCCTTTTATGCTGGCTTGGAAATTGTAAAACTTTTTGTATTGAAAATGCTATCTCTTATTCTACAATATTCATCTCTTCTTCAATCCATCATCTATAATAAAATTCCAATATGTAGACACTAGTTCCAAATTTATCTTCAATACTTATTTACAACTAGCTAAAACAATAATTGTTTGTTGTCCAGAACAAACAAAATCAAATTCTAAATCAGCATCCTTACCTCTAACCATGACTTTTTTGAGTTGCATTCGACCAAAGAACCACTCTAGATCTAGTAGATGCATTGGTAATTCCCACAACCACTTCTAACTTCACCTATTAAGAAATATTTTTAAATATAGTGTAATGTTGTGTAGAGACCACGTTTCACAAAAGAGAAGGTTTCTTATCTTTAACTCTTTCATGTTTGCACTTTTTGACCACTTGACTAGTTTTGAGATTTTTTTTGCATTTGAATGGATTACCTTCATAATCTAAAGATTGAATCCATAAACCCTTTTGGCTACCCCTATTATTTTCCAAAGGAAAACCTTTAAAAGAATCGATATTATCAATAATATGTGCATAGATTGAGTGAAGAATATTAGAGGATGTTGGAATCCCCATTGAAAAATTTCCTAGCCTATTACCGATAGACTCAAGAACTAAATGGACCCACATATAAAGTAGGATATTGAGAAGGAAAACCCAAATAGGAATTTTACCAAATGATTTAGAAGAATGATTAAAATAAAGGAGTCATAGTATTAAATTTCATATATGTTTAAAAAAAATATTAATAATTTAGGTGGATCAAGATTTTTTTAATTTAAATTTTATTAAATTGAAATTCTATTAGTTAAATATTTTAGGTTTAATAAACATTTGGAAACTTAAAATCTTCTCAAATGATAGAGATGCCTCCTACAACTGTTGTACATAAGTATCAACAATCACTTTAGCCCGTAAAGACTGATCATGTAGAGAATGGATATGAGGGTCAGAGTGAGCCCTCACAACAATTGTAGAAGGATCATCCTCATTAAAGAGAAGTGGAATATCATCAATGAATTCTCATAAGTCTTTGATGTGTGACTCCACAAACAAACCTAAAATGTCTACTAAGAAATCATCACTTGAGGTTGGAACTGGAAGACAAAATGTAGCCTATTGTGCTCATGTAGATGAATAATTTAACTCAAAAATAAGATGAATATCATTGAGGATGTCCCCCACATCTTCAATGTGAGACTCCATGAATAATTGTGCAATGTCTAGTGGGAAGTTATTGCATGAAGGTAAAGTAGGAAGACATGAAGTGTCTTACTACACTGAATCAGAAGCATTTGTGACTGGAATAGGATTAGTAGTAGCAATAGGAGCATCTAGAGGTGTGATCTCATTTGGAAAGGACGTAGCTATAGTTGGAGGTAAAAGATCTATCCAGAATGGAAGAATTTGTGGATCTCCATAAAGCTCCCAAAGATAGATCCAAATATCATATAAATATTTTGACTTCAAGTCATCAATTGAATCCATAATCTCCATATCCATATAGAGAAAGAGTGCATGACAAAGGATGGAACATGTGTCCTCATCGTATAAAAGCCCTCTCGCATATGGTAGTGCATTATGCTAACTAAGATATGGGATAACCAATTGACTCCATTCCTGATAGTTATCTGGTGTCAAGGTAATTAAATATTCCTCTTCCATGATTTACTAATCAATGTAACCCCCAAAATGCAAGAAAAATAATCAAAGAAACCCTCCCTAATGTATGATTCAGACACTTTATAGGTAGTGCATGTACAAGAGCCAATTTAGGGCCTATTTTTGAAAGCAATATTTCTATCCATAGAACCTATATTCTGATTGTAGAGGGAAAAAAATGCAGTTTCAAAAAAATGAAACCTGATTATGTGTCCAGATGAGCCTATCCTAAGCATTTGAAGTGGCAAAAATTTGGGATTTGTGAATTGTAGATAAACTTAGGAATAGAGATCTCAAACCACCTGCACCAATTTGTAGATCACAAAATTCTACCTCAAAACAAAAAAAAATTGCTCACAAAAAGGAGTGTGTATGAGGGAGATATCGCTGTTTGAAAATCACTACTGCTATTATTTTTTTGAATCACCACCATCACTCCTCAAAAAATCAAATGGCTCTAGATTTTACCTTAGATGTTTGATTTGGATGAAACAAAATCCAATTTGGGTTTTTTTTGACCTTCTAAATGTGATGCAAATATCTGATTTACCCCAGCAAGCTTCAGTCTTAACTTGATAAAAATCTCTACTATAGGCCTAATGGCCAATTTTTATAGAAAAAATAATGTAGATCCAAATTTTGTTTGTAGAGATACAGATGAAAAGAAATGAAGATCTAAAATTCAAATGTACAGATCTGAAATGATCATACCAATTTCAAAAATTGGGCCTTTGGGTTGCTGATTTGCAAAGAAAATGTTGCCTCAATTTTGACTACGGCCCATCATAGGCAAATTTATAGTCAATTCACTGAATCAACACTTCAGATGCAATGGTGAGGTCCTCTTTGGCTCTAGACACTCCCAATAACTAGGTATTCTCTGGATTTGAGTTGAGGTGTTGAAACAAGAATGGTCTCAAATGGTTATGCGAAGAGAATCTCCCCAAGCTCTGATACCATGTAAGAATTTTCCTTAGGGCAAGATTCACCCAAGATCGTGGAATGCAAATACAAGCACAAGAATAGAGCAATAAGGAGTATAATCAATATATCAAAGTATGTCCTCATACATTACTTTGTATTGTATGTGTAAACACACTAGGGGTGCCTGTATATAAAGGCCTCTTAAGAAGCACCTTGAATGTCTCTAGAAAGAGCCAGGAGATAAGATAAGCATGACAAATAAGCACATTTTTTATCCATCATTCTAAATGAGAGGATAAGAATGACAAGGTGTATCTCAAGTGGAGATGTTGTAGACACCATGTGCTTAATTAGTGTGCTAACTCCTGTGTTGTAGACACCATGTGCATAAAAGTGGTGTGATCTCTTGTGTTGTCAACATGACAACTCACAAGAGTGCCATACTCCTAGGTGACTATATAAATAAATAATAAAATAATGAATTAACCTAAGTAAACTTAAGTAAGTGTAAATAGTGAATAATTATTTACACCAACATATAGAAACAATTATTTTAATTAAACTTATGTAAACATTTGTTGAATACTAGAATCAAATAATGCTACTATTAAGACATGTATACTTTAAACACTTTAACATAAACAAACAAGACAAAAAATGAAAGCATTAGCTAAAACTAACATACATCATTTTTTACTTGGATTTTGGTAACACCTTTAGCTAACAACTGACTAAATGGTCTTTCGAACAACTATCTCCCATCTGCAACTCTTGCTTGTAACTCATGCTAAATCTTTTAACACACATTTTGAGATTAGTCTAGATCTTACACCCAACCCTTCTATATTGGTTGAGATTCCTAATGAACTCACTTGTATGGGTCCCCTCCCTCATAGGGATCTCATTGAGGTTGGGATCCCAAGGGATATGAAATTCCAATGTCAGACTAGAATAGACTATCTTGCATACAAGGACACCCACAGATTATTGGGAATAACCTAAGGTGGTTTCAAGATCACTAGGGCCTTAGATCTCATTACTAGACTTGATGGTTGACTTGATCACTTCTGGGATCACCTTGAGCCTTTTAGGGAAGTTTATTTCTTTCCAATTTAATGTGGACATGGTTAGGAAATGTTCTCTACTAGATAGAGACATATTGGATTTGTGACTGTCTCTGCTATGGCAGAATCTCTCTTTCTTTTCCACTTCACAATTGAAGCTAATTAAAATATTGTTTTAGTGGGTACTTTGCATTATGGTAAACACTTTCTAATGCTCTCCAAGTGGAAACTAGGTTTTTTTCCCCAATTTGGATCTGCACAAGCCTGCTTTTGTTTGGGTTAGATTGTCTAGGCTCCCTCTAGAATTTTGTGATGAGAGGGTTTTCATGTGGATTAGAGACTCTTTCATGCACTTAATTAAAGTTGAAATAACCACCAATACCAAGGCCAAACTAGGAGTTTCTAGATTTTTCATGAGTGTGATGATGAATAAGGCTCTACTGATATCTATGGCCTTAAAATTGAAATGGGGTACTTGGTTACAACCCATTGTCTATAAGAATGTTGCAACCTTTTGCCAAAACTATAATAAATTTGGTTAGAAGCTAAAGGAAAAAGTCTCATCTCTTGATGTAGTTGTGGTTGAAATCTTGCATGCTACTAAAGTTAAGGATAGGAGAAGCATGGAGTCATCAAAGGATTTAGAGGTGAAGGCCAATCAACCTTTGGGTGGGAGTGATAGACCCTAGAAGAAGGTTGAAGGACTATCCATGGATTTACAATAAAAAAACCCCCTGACATTAGCAACCCTAAAGCTAAGGATAATGATGGTAGGGCCTGAGTGATTGAGGAAGGGTAGGATCCTAGACTTTAAGAATGGGTGAGTTTCTCAATGTAGACTAAGTTGACCACCCTACAAGGGGGAGACAATGAATAATTTTTCGCACCTTCTAGAGGAGGTCAGGAATACCAAGTTTTTAGACCCCCTCAAGAACCCCTCTGATAATGAGAATTATTTTCGTCATCTAAAGCATACCCTAGTGGTTTCTATCATGGGTATAGTTGAATTGCATTCTCCTTCCTAGTCCTATGCTATGGATGATTGCACCCTAGATAGTAATTTTGGATGAACTATAAAAAAAAAATAATAATGGGTACGAGCAAAGCCACTGTTGGAATAACTATGAAAATTGGGAGACCTTCAACCAAGACTATTCATTACAAGGAGATAGTGAGAGTGATATAGCACATGGAAAGAAAAAGACCCTAGCAAATATATAAAAGAAATTTAAAAAATGAATAGTATATCCTAGAATTTAAGAGGGATTAACAACTCAAGGAAGAAGTATTGGAGTCAAACAAAAGATCATTGAATTGAAAGTGGACATGATTCTTTTGAAGCAAGTTAAAATGACAACATAAAAATTTTCAAAAGTGGATGAGTACACTTGGTCAAGTATAAAATCCTCTAAGAGCATAGTGATGGATGCATCAGGCAGAATTGCTACTCTTTCCAATCCTAATCTAGTGTTATGAGTAGTGAGATCCCCCTAAACTCGCTCATTATTGTTGTTGTGTCTATCTCTAAAAATCATAAATGGGACCTATTTAATTTCTATGCCTCCAATACCTATAATGAGCTGATTTTAGTTTAGGAGGAGACAAAATAAGTAGTGAACTTATTGCAGAATGAGAGCATGCTATGTATGGGAGACTTTAACACGCCTTTATACCCCTCAAAGAAAATGAGAGTCTTGGAGGACTTCTCTAAAAGTGTGCATGACTTGGTGAACTTTCTCGGTCAGAATGGCCTCCGTAATATTGATCTTGATGGAAACCCTTTTACTTGGTCCATCAATAGGTTGGGAAACAACTTGATGTAGGTTTGACTTGACCATTTTCTAATTTCTTCTTATTGGACCATTCTCCTTAATACCACCCTAATGGCATACTCAAGGACAATATTTGACCACCTATGATTTTATTCTCCTTGAAGTAGAACCAAATTTGTAGAAGAAGATCCTTTTTGTATGAAATAATGTGGCACTCTCACTCGAATTTTAGATATTGTTGTTAGCATTCTTTAGAATAACTAAGAGGGGGGGGGGGGGGGGGGGGTGGACGAATAAGTTATCCAAGGTCCAATAATGTCCAATACAACTTTTTCTACAAATCCTTAATGGCACTTGTTGAAATTATCATGCATGCAATTGAACATTAAACAACCATGAAAAGTAAACATGCATCACAGCATAACACTAAGAACTTGATCACCCAGAAACCCTCCAAGAATAAGAAGGTAAAACTGGAGTGGGGATGATACGCACAAAATAATTGCGCAATTGATTTCGACCACTTCTGATGGTCTTCCCTGTTAAAGGCTTGCCCTATTAAAGGCTACAACACATTGTTAAATGTGACCTTGTTAAAGGATTTAAGAACATTCAACTCAAAATGTCACCCTGTTAAAGGATTTACATAGAGCTATTAGGTTCACCCAAGTCTATGGGATTTACAGTCACCTTCTCAAAAGAATCTTTCATCCCTCTCTAAGGATCTCCTATCCTCCTCCTAAGGATCACTATATCCTTCTCTTAAGGATATCTTTATCCTTCTCTTGAGGATGTCTTTGTCCTTCTCCTGGAGATCTCTTTATTCTTTTCTTGGGGCTTATCCACCTAGCTGTTAAGCTAAACTAGCAATGTAGTGTTTCGATATCTAATAGAATGGTAAGAAAGTACTAGAAGGGTTTTGACCTGATACAGATTTGCAATCCTAATTGTGTAGATTTTAGATCTTTTCTTCAGTTCCTTTCTTTGCTTGGCTTTCCTTCCTTGCAATGTTGACAGCTTGTTCACCCTTCAAGATCTGTCTCCTTGAGATCTTCCACTCATTATGCCAAAGCCCTCTATGGTCACTTGATCAACTCAGAGTCTTGATGCTCTATTCTTACTCCTCTTGGCTTCTTCGCATGACCACACTTATGACCAACTCCCTCTCATGCATGTACATTTGATCTCTGACCTATAACTCCTTATAAAGAAGTTATGTTCTTGATTTTCTACTCAAATCTTAATTTTCTCATGAGAAAATGACATTGTTTTCCCTCCAATTTGCTTCTTCTAGAAACTTCATGATAAATCTATTAGCATTCACCTTGAAAATGGTTTGCATGGATTACATAGAATTATGTGACATCTACTCATCATCCTTATCATCCAACTAATTCACAAAATTTGATGTAACAAACTTATCGCTACTGATTTGGCAAATCTTTAACTTTGACAAATAATGCAGCAACTCGGCATTATTGGTTTACTGATGCTCAACTTCTTTTGTGTTACACAACTTCTATTATTATTTATTGGTGCCTGACAGCTATAGTATTTTCTACTTTGTTCGACACTTGAAGACTTACTCAGCATCCATTATCTTTTTTTTCTACTCGGCACTTGAAGGATTTTGTGTTACTTGGCACCTGATCTTCACTTGGCACCTGAAGACTATTTGGCACCTAAAGATCACTCGGCACACACTAAGTTGAACTTTCTCGGCTTCAACTAAGAATCTGTTTGACACTATCTAGAACTTAGTTAATCCTTACATCTTTGATATGTCTTAGTGTGTCCATCCTCTATGTCTTAGAGTATGTCGTCAATACACTATTTGATCAATGGTTTAGCAGATCCTTATACTTCATTAGAACATCATAACTTTAACCTTTCTCTAGGTACTCTGGTTACATCTTATTGATTGCCACCTCCTTGTCAATCAACCAATTGATAGTATTTGGATCACTAAAGCAATTGTCATTCCTGCAAGTGGCAAGTTTGACATCAATGACAAAACAATGATTGTGATATTTTCAATCATTTCCAACAATTGTATCTCCTAATTGGGGCACATTTCTATCCAGGAGTCATTGATGTTGCACATTGCTAGGAAATTAGAAAGGATTTGAAACAAGGTCAAAGGGTGCAGTACATCTTCATTTGGTAACAATATTAAGGATAAGAAAGTGATTGAGAAGAAGTTGGAAACCCTCCAAATGAATATGGCCAATGACTTCTCATCTCAAGAAGACCAACATGAGGAAAAAGCCTATTGTGAACATTGTAATTTGTTTTTAGATAGAGACAAGATCTTCTAGAAATAACCGTTAAGGATTTAATGACTAGTGGAGGGTGATAAGAATGCATCTTTCTTCCATATATCATATTTTAAGAGGAATCTTAGAGGAGGTCGATATGGAGGAGTGTGTTTTCAAATACTTTCAGGATACCTACAACCCTCAAACAACTTAATTGATACTAACACTTAGGATAATATTTTAAGGATTATGTATCCAGCCATTCATGATCAGATGAACAATGGCTTGGTTGGAAAGTTCATGGAAGAGGAAGTGAGAAACTATTCTTGCCATGATTTTGTATAAAGCCTTAGGGCATGATGGGTTCCCAACTACATTTTTCAAAGAATTCTGGGATATTGTTGACTAGGATGTTCTCCATGCTACTAGGGAATTTGTTTGAACTAGCAAGTTGTTGAAGGATGTCAACCAAAACTTTATTTTTCTAATACCAAAACTTGATAAACCAAGGCATCGTGAGGAATTCAAACCTATAAGCATTCACAATACAATTTACAAGATCACATCTAATGTTAAGGTGAACCACATCAAACCCATGTTAGAAAACTCCATTGGCCCCTATCAGAATGGGTTTGTCCCCAGAAGACAAATTCTAGATGTGGTTATTACTATCTACTCCATAGAGAAATGTGGAAACTTAGGTAAGGCTCTAAAAATTGACATTTCTAAATTTTATGATAAGGTAAGGAGTGAATTTTTTCATGTTATTATTGGAAAGTGAGGGTTCACTGAGAGATTTTTAGGATAGTCACACTTGTTGTTTCTATGGTCTAGTTCTCTAGTTTGTTGAATGGGAACCAAGGGATTTTTTTTACCTCCTGCCAAGGCCTTTAGCAAGGAGATCCCCTATCTCCTTATTTATTCATCATTGTGGCAAAGGTACTGGGAATAAACTTAAAGGCTTTATCACATCAAGGTTAAAAAAGGGCATAAGATCGACCTCCTTCACTCCTCCATAGGTGATCCAACAATTTTTTGATGGTACCTTCCCTTTTGGAATTTCCTCTATCCACAAAGCAAGATCTTTGAAAAACCTCCCTAACTAGTGTGAAGAGGTTTTAGGGCAACATATAAACTATCAAAAAGGAAAGGCATATTTTTTTTAATAGGGACAACGACCTGAGGAGAACGGTGATTTGAATCTTGGAATGCTAGTTAGCAAGTTTTCCCAACATCTATCTTTGTCTCCAAGTCATGATTATGGAGGTTTCTTCTCTGGACTGGAATGGGTTATTGGAATACATAGAGAGAAAGATTATAGGCTAGAAAGGAAAAATCTTTAGTAGTGCAAGGGAGTTTCATCTCCTCTCAACATACCAATGGACTTTCTCTAAAATTTTAAACTCCTAGGAAGATACCATTAAATTATCAAGAAAAAGAAAATAATTTATTTTATGGTTACAGACTCGGGAAAAGACCATGTTAAGCTTGGTGAGATGGGATAAAGTTTGTATGCCCAAGTTTTTGGGTGATCTTAACATTAGAAGTATTAGAAATTTGAATAAGGCTCTCATGTGTAAGGTGGGGTGGAGACTAGTTAACTCCTTGAGTAATAAGTGCAATATTCTTAGGTCTAAGTATTTGCAGGGTGACCCATTTCACCATCTTCTCTTTATCAATGCTCTACCTCGAAGATCAAGAATATGGGACAATGTGAAACACACCAGAGAAAATTTGAATAATGTTATACACATGGTCTTAGGGGATTGGGGAATTAATTGAATTCTAGGATGATCATTTTCTTGAAGGAGGTCCTCTCTACTTTACTAGGTTCTAATATTTTAGAGAGTATTGCTCCAGGCAGTTTGATGGGGTGGTTCAGAACTATATCACACCTAATAACCAATGGAAAATAATTCAGCATAAGAATAACCTTAGGATAGGATTTCTTATGGAGCTATAGGGGATGATTGATAAGTATCATCCTCCCACCACCCCGATGGAAGACTCTTTAGTTTGGAACTTGGTTGCCGCAAGTGAGTTCATGCTCAAATCTATTTAAAATTATTGCATCATGGGAGGTGAAGTATTGAAGAATTGGAAGCATGTTTGAAATTCATGAATCCTTCCTAAGATCAATATCTTTTGGTGGATGACTTTGCATGGGGTCATTCTCATCATTGATAACCTTCAGAATAAATGATTCCAACTAGATATTTTTTGTGTGTTATGCTATAATGTTGTGAAGTCCATCCATCACCTTATACATTGCCCATATAGTCAAGATGTTTGGAGGAAAATTCTCCCTAAATAGGGGATTCAATGGTGCTTTAACATGGACCTCCATTAGCTTTTTGACTGGAAAGGCCATTCCAACCATGCATTCCTTAAAACCCTTTATAAAATAACCCCATCTTTCATTTGTTGGAAAACTTAGAAGGAATGAAAGAACCACACATATTGCGACAAATTCGCACCCTTGTGGATGATTGTTTTTCGATTGATGGAGCTTCTAAAGGAATGTACTAAGTTGTATGTTTGGAAAACTCCCCCAAACCCCCCAAGTGACCAAGATACTAAAAGGGCCACTCTATGGGACCTTTGCATAAAGGTGGTGAGATTTGACAAATCTAAAGTCAAGGGTAGATGTGAAATTATGTAACACCCCCTAGTTTCATGGATGAAAATTTAGTTTAATGGCTCGACCATTGCTGTTAAGAATGTAGCTAGTGGGGTTATCCAAAATAGTGGAGGAAATCTGCTAGTGCCTATGCAAGAAATTGTGGAGGGGGATCAAATAGCAAAGCATAAGACTTTTCCCTTCTATGGAGAATGATTACAGTGGCTACAAGAAGAATTGATAGATTATCTATTGAGAGAGATTCCTTGTTAATTATCAAGGATGTTAAGGGTGATGGAGGTTGTAATTAGAAGATTAAATTGACCATTTAGGAAATTCTTACCTTAATGAATGGGCTTCATGAGTTGCATGTGAACCAAATTTACCAAGAAGGAAATATTGTGGCCAATGATCTAGGTAAGCTAGGTTATAGCTTTGGAGGAATTAAAGTTTGGGATGATGTCATCTAAACCCCACAATCGACCCAAAATTTGGTGGATAGAGAATGGGTTTATTGTGGCATGGTATGAAGATGCGCAATTGGTGTAAAATTGTCATTGTCTTAGTAGGGTACGACGCTCTTTGGCTTGAGAGCTATAAAGTTATTAATTATAGAATATATTTTGACTATATTTCCCTTTGGGGTATTCTCACCATTAACATTTATGATGATGGTGAGAGGAAAATTTGTGAGGATTGTGTGAGAGGTTTAAAGCCACCAAAATTAGGTGTTTTGAAAGATGATAATGGCAATTCCCTCATGTATCATTCTATAGCAAGGGGACACAACTAGTAGTACTCAACCATGATGAGAAATGTACCATTCATATGTGAAATGAAAAAACAAGGATGGGAAAATGTGATTTCTTATGATAATATAGGAATTGATGATTTCAATATGAGTATTTTATGTGGTATAATCTTAAATGGCCTTTGCATTCAAGCTATGTCCTACAACAAAGGAATGTTAGTGCAAACTTAGGGATGGTGATTGAGCTCAATGAAGGTGACATAGGTTGTAGCTCAAACTGCATTGAGGAATATTTTATTGAATTATGCATCAGAGATAGTAAGGTGGCATGGTCTACATGTGGGAAGCAGTACTTTTACTATTCATGAAGTGCATCAAAGGGTTTTACAAAAGGGTGTCCCTATAGTTTGTGAATTGTTGGACTAATAGGAAGGTTACCATTGATGGTGTGGCCTTTGAAGTGATGGAGCATCTCCTTTCTAAGGTGGGTGGCTTGTTGGTGGATAAAAAGAGTTGGCATAAATAGGCTAGAGGTTTAGATGAGACAAGTATGCAAAAAAAAAAATTGTCCTAAGAAAGAACCTATGCGCATGGGTGGTGCTTTCTCTTGTGAGGACCTTCCTAGAAGAAATTAATAATTATGTGCTATATACCATCATACACCACACTATTTGTGAGGACTATTTCTAGGTGTTGTATTATTACCACTTCCCCATCTTAAACTACTTTAGAAACCAAGAATTAATCTATTTTTCACATCTTATTTTGTATTTGATGGAGGACAATATTTATAAATTCTAGAAAAAGAGGGAAGAAGAAAAGTCATTTTATTTCCTACACCACGCCTTCATGTTCAACCTTTAAAAATTCCAAATTTCCCTCAACCCTCCTCTTGTGGTTAAACCCCTTGTCAATGTGACCCCCCAAGCCTCCACTGACTCAAATCCTTGGTCAACCTTGAAAAAAGATACTAAAAACTACCTTGGCATTGGAAAAGATGTTAGCCTTATTAAATTAGATAATGATACTAGATTAAGCAATAAATTTTCTAGGAGATCCCACAAGAGGCTGAAAATGGAGAAATTGAGGAAACTACCCCAAAAAAGAGGTTAGGTCAGAGTCCATGGAAACTGAAATGAAATGTGTTAGGAAGAGGAATATAAAAGTCATCCATCTTGACTCTAGAAGAAAACATATCCTCAACCCATTCCATATATCTGATACCATGGAAGTTTACCTCTCTCTGGATAAGTGCTTGGATGAGGATATCACCTCCCCAATAATGGAGGTTGATAAGGGTGGCGGGAAGTCACTGCAGTGGAGAGGATAAGAGAAAAAATAGGTTGAATAGGCTAGATATGTCCATGCATGATCTCATTTACAATTAGGAAGCCATGTACAAAAAATTTGCAACCATTACTGATTTTACTACAAATTTCATCCATTTGTTGACCACCCCTTTATATTTCCTATAGATGAACAAGGAGGAGAAGGAAGTGGGAAAAGAAAATGAAACCATATGCTCCCTCCATGGATTTTTGGTGGATGATTGGCTCAAGACCCTGTTTGACAAGCCTATCAAGCAGTAGGAGGAAAAATTAGTTGTGGAGGACCTAAAGGAGAAAGAGGGGACCTATCCCCTATGCTCTTTTTTCTTTTAGTTTTTTTAATGATATGGAATATGGTGAACTTTGTGCCCTATAACAAAATTTTGATTAAGATGCATCACTTTTGGTTAAAATAGAAGCATCTATATTTTATGTTGAATTTATATTTTTTCGTTTATACTTTATAGTAATATGGTTGTTTATGCTAATACTATTACTAAGAAAATATGGATCTTTTCTTGGTTGATAAGATATTTTTTATGTCTAGAAAAGTCATAGATTGAATTGTAGGGGTGTGACTATCGACTGCTCTCTAGCTTGTTGCAATTTAGGATTGGCCCCCCTTCTAGCTTCTTTTTAATACAAAAAAATACGTGATTTTTCAAAAAGAAACGTCATTTTAAATTGATATGATAATATATGATGGAAAAGTGTCTCCATCCTCCCTGAAAAGTGAATACATAAGCACAACGCTTTTTTTGGGAAAACGAAGAATCATTTAAGCAAGATTTATTACTTTGAAAAGCCTTAGGGCTCACTTGGTTGCTAGAATATAATTTGAGAATTGGTATTCATAATCCTTGAGTTGGGATTCTAGAACTTGAAATCCAAATTACTATTTTGAGGATTTGATTTGGGACCATTTGGTTTGTCAAAAAATTATTATGAGAATACACATAACCACCATTTGATTGCACATTTCAAAAATTGGAATACCGGCCAGAATATGAAAATTTATTTGTTTACATTTTTCAACATGAATGAAATATATTTTTAATACATCATCTTAGCATGATTTAAAATATGACTAAATGTACCTTATACATTGCATGATTTTTAGATCATTTTATTTATTGTTAGCATTCTAAGAATCTTCCTTACCATGTCATATTTATCATAGACAAATTAGGCTCGATGGAAAACTCAGACATCACACCTAGTCTACCAAAGTTTGATGGCCATAACCATAGGCTTGGATGTGTATATGAAGCTATTATGAAATTTATACAAGCCCACCTTAGGATAGTTTCTAATGATTCTATCTGTAGTTCTATTTGACGATTATGCAGATGTAGTGTTAGAGATGAAAAATCTGAATAAGGTGTTATTGATCACCTTCTATAGTGGAGGCCTTGCTCGGGAAATGCCTACAAAGTAGGGCTAGAGGCTACAGAGACAATAATGATGAAAGGTGCCCAAGACTAGAATGTGAAGACAAAAAGTCGATTGATATTTTTGCTTAGCGATGGAGAAAATGGGACAAAGGCAAAATTGGCAACAACAATATTAGCAAACAAAAGCTTAGTGCAAAAAAAAAAGGTCTTGGCGGACATCAAATAAAAGTTTCTTTCAATTTATTTGGATTGCTTGTTTTCCCAAATTTGGAATTAAAATGGGTATTTGAGCAATACCAACTATCTGGAAGGAAGACCAAATGCTTGAATTGGGGGATAATTGAGGATACAAAATTCTATTTTTCTCTAATTCTAATTCTCATTTTGCAGACCCAAATAGTGGATTGTGATTTTTTTAGAATTCCAAATTCTAATTCTTGCTCAAATCCACAATCCAAAGGGGCCCTTATCTTTAATGCTCAAAAAGTTTCTTGTGTATAATTCATATTTGTAATTCCCTTTAAGAATATCATCAAATTGAGTTCTACAATATTTTATTATGTGTGCCTTATTCTTGTACAATAAAACATTTGTTCCATCTTTTTAACCTAACTATTTATTGTTATTCCATTAACATAGTATTTTATATTGTCAAAGATATTATTATATATCTTTCTTTTTCACTCTCATCTAACCATAGTAAAAAAAATTTAGCACCATTTAACTAAAAATTTGATCTGGGACCAAAGTGAGTGATTAATTCTCCTTTAATCATAATAAAAATAATTTTAGTATAATTTAATTTATTCTCTACAATGACATTTCATCAAGCTTCAAAATTTATTGACAACACACAATTTTCTTATATATATTAATTGTACAAAATGATTTTAAAACAACTTGATATATACCCATTTTCAATCATGTATCTATTTAGTGACATGAGGGTATGAATTAAATTTTAATTCAAGAAGATCCAATCAATAACAAAGTTGTTTCTCCTTCTATCAGACATATGCAAGCCTTCCAAAAATAGGATCCTTCACATGAATAGCTCTAAGGGAAAATTTTATAAATAGTGACAAACTAGAATCTTTATATGTTTCAAACATGTTTTAGTAATAGGGAGATTGAATCAAGGGATAAATTTACTGAAATTATGAATTTTTTTAGGAATAATTGTCATGGCTTTATAAAAAAATAATAATAGTCCTCTCACATTCATTATAAGTTAGAAATAACAATTGAGACTTTTCTTAAGTTGTACTCATAACCATTCTATATTTTCATTTATAAGGTTGCTCCTCAAATTTCTATTTATAACATTTAGTAGGAGATAAATATAAGAGTTTTTAAGGGTGAAAAGTTAAGAGTTCAAGAAGCTCAATAAAATATTAAAATTTTAATTCCAAAACTGGTGTACTTCAATACTATTAGGACAAAAAGGTTAGATTGTTTTTATAATTGGTGGGATAATAACATTCTTAAAGATAGGTAAACAATTACATTTCCTTTCAAAGGTAGTATGCTGAAAAAATGCTAGGAGTAAACTGATTAGAAAAGACATAGAATAAAAATTTGGAGTAAACTGATTAGAAAAGACATAGAATGGAAATTTGTAGACATTATTCATTGCATGCTAAAATCTAATGGAGAAGAAAAAGGTATTCCAAATGTCTATAGAATTCAATTCTCTTTAAGAGACCATAACTATTTTGACTTGGTGGTATGGGCTTATGAAAAGTATGCGAGACTAAAACTTGGGTTTCAAATGGCTAAAATTGTTATTTTTAAATATATGATCAAACAAGGGGATTCACTTTTTCCTAGCTAAATTGAAATATTTATTTATAATATAATTCATATTATTTATGAGGCTTAGATTTTAATGAGATAATTTTAGGAATATTAAATCATCCACCATCATTGAGGCTAATATGGTGGTAGATAGTTTAGTGAATTGAGGTTGTCAATTAGATTAAAGAGAGATCATGTTTATTAGGGATGATGTCTTTTCGAAGAAGATCAAGAAACAATTTCAATACATGATTTCCCACTAACTAAGCAGTTAAATTTGAATGAGTTAATAATTCTTATAAATTTTATAGTGAATTATTATTTCTCAGTGTTATTAGTTGTTATCAATGAAGCACAAATATAGAAGTTGGGTCGTAAATAGGCAATGAATGAAATCAAGCTTGCATTGCAAGTTTGGGGTGAATTTTTTTGCTAGCTAATAAAGATCTTAAACATAGCACTAAGTTACCAAGTTAGATATTCTTGAATAGTTCAATTGTTAATGGATCATGCATATAATTTCAAAGAACCCATGACTTGTAGGTAGAAGGGTATCAAAACATCTTATAAATATTTAGTCAATTAGTTTGTTAAGAAATTTGCAAATTTTCCCATTCAGTCCAAAATAAAAATAATATACCAACAACTAATGGAGGGTTGTAGTTTAAGAAATTGCAAACTTGTTGAATAAGTTGAGATGGGTTCAATAATAGTAAACATTTTTGTCATGGTGTAAGAGAAAGATAAAAGATTGGTTATTATTGGTCATCTTTTGATATGCTAAATGTCTCAAAGTAAATATGTGATTTTTCAATCAAAATATATGTCTCTATTTTCTATTCTTAAACTCATTGATTTTTAATCTTTAGAATTAGTAGCTAAGTGTTTTTAAGAGGAAAATTATAAATCTATAAACTCTATTATTGATGGTATTTAATCTAATCATAGGGTGAATTTTCTCGTACTATCATCTTGTTACTAATCTATGATATATTAAGGCCCTTCTTTCATTCTACTTAATCTTTGGATTTGTCAATTTTAATTTTTTAATGCAATAATTTAACAACATTTTTAATTATTATTTCATGTCTACTTACTATTATTTATAAATTCTTATTCATTAGTTGTATAATCTTAACTTGGAAGAACTCCATTTTAATGAAGGTTTGGTAGTTGTTTATGTTTGAGTAATTTAAGATATTGTCTTATTAATTAAATCATTTCCATAGTCATTTATTATCTCTAGTTTACTTAAGCTAAACTTTAGCCATATAATAATTAATTATTTTATTAATTATTATCATTCAACCTAGGATTTGATCTCCTTTATAAGGATGATCTCTCTTTGTAATTTATTCATTCACTTTTGATTATAACAATTTCTCTTTTTCCTCATCAAGAATGTTTCATCATTGGATCTGGCGATTCAAGACTCCATAGCTTTTTGCTTCTCTCTTTTGTGATAGATATTTGAATGTAGGTGATTCTTGGGAGTTTTGGCATTGATGTTTCATAAAATTAAACATTGCATCATAGCTTCAAATCTTCATGCCCCTACTCTATTTATGATAGGTCTATCTTGGCTTTCAGATCTATTTTTATTCTTTCAGAAGGTTTCATTTTTGGAGTTATTTTGTATTGGATATGGGGGGTCACTAATTTTTGGTGTACTTTGAGCCCAAATGGACACCACTGTTGAGCTTAGGGTGCCCAAAAAACCTTATTTTCATAAAAAATAATTTTAATCAAATTTGGACATAGTTGGAATCTAAGGCAAAACAAATTTGTTGCCTAATTGGGCATGTTTCCCGAGGTAGTGATTTTCTTATTGGTTACACATTTCTTGAGGTGATGATTTTTAGATTTTTGATATGTAAATTGAGATTATTGTTTATAAAATTAATATTTTTGGCACATTTCCCAATGTGATGATTTTTTAAATTTTGGTATGCAAATCATGATTTAAAAAAAAATGTTCCTTTTTGTCAGATTTCTTGACACAACAATTTTGTGATTTTGGTATAGAAATTGAGCTTTTTTTGGCATGCAAATTGAGCTTTTTGGGAACACAAATTGATATTTTTTTGTCATGCAAATTTAGACTATTTTGGTACTGGGCTAACATGTTTCCCAAAATAATTTCAAGTACTATTGGTCACACTTTTCGAGGCATTTTGGCATGAAGCATTAGGTAGCATTTAAAAAAAACTTTTTCCATTACTTTTTTTGACCTACACGTGGTTTTGTGGCCATAACTTGGTCATCTGAACTTTGGTTTTTGCAAACAAGATATCGTCAGAAAGCTAATTTTGAGCCCATCAAGATGGTGTAGTTTATTTAGATTTTTGATATTGTTTGGTGGCCTTTTTTGGATTTCAAATTAAGAATTACTATTTTTATCTCTGAGAGACATATTTTGAAGCATTCTATTTTCTAGATTCTAGACTATGCACATCCAATTTAGTTTTCCATTTTTATGCATTCTAATGAATATCTTGGTTTTTTTAGGTCTACGAATCAATTTTGTTGATTCAAATGATTTTTCATGGGTTATATTGGTTGTTACCTCTCAGAATTATAGGGGGTTTATGTTAGTTCTATTGCTTTCTTGGTTTAATAAAGTGAGCTATGTGTTCAGTATTTGATCCTATGTACTAGATAATTGTAGTGGTTGGATACCTATACATTTTAGTGTGATAGACCATTTACCATATAGACATTCTTTCTTTCCTATTTTTTGCAAGCCATAAACATACCTTTCATCTTTGATTGATGAGGTGTTTAGATTATGTCTTCTCTACTTGCTTATGTTCAAAAAAGAAGAGGTTCTTTAGATCAACTACTTGGTAGTGTTTGTAGCTTCATGCTTTAGTGGTTTTGTTCATGATCATCTTTTACTCCTATCTTCTGAGATAGTCCCTAGTTTGGAGGCTTCTTTAGTCCTTCACCAGTTCTTTTCAATATTATTTCCATCTCTTTTTGTAGTAGCGGTTTTCCCATATCATGGTTTTCTTTATTTTCTCCTCTTTTCAAATAATTTTTTGTGCTTGGGTATCTCATCAGGCCTTTTTATCGAGACACAATTTCCTTTCAGAAGTAGTTTCTAGGTTTTTAGCTACTCCCTAAGTTTATCTTATTTGGAGTTGATGAAATCCAACTCCGAAGATGCCCAAGATCACCTGCATGCAATAACATATCATAGGGAGCCAAGGAAGGAAGAGCGTGGAGCAAGGGAAAATCCCTAAATGGAAATGAGAGACAACAAGATAATCAAACATAAGAAAATATGTATTTAAAATATGCTGAATGTGATGTTAAAAATACAATGAGGGATCCTGAATATAAAGAGCTCAAGGAATCTCCTAGAACAAGATAGAAGACGATGAGAGATAAGTGTGACAAATAAGCATACATCCACATGAGGTGGGAAGTCCTCGAACAAGGTGAGAGGATAAGTATGACTTAGGAGAGAATAAACTCCTGTATTGTCAACAACTTATAACAAACTCCTAGGATACAACTAATAAATAAATGCATTTACCTAAGTAAGCTTAAGTAAATACAATAAATAACTAATAATTAATTATTTACTCTAACAATCTTAAGGGGGGTCTTAGAGTAATAAGATATTGTCTTTTTAATTAATTTTTTTTTATTTAATTATTAAGTTGCTTATTATCTCTACAATACTTTAGCTAAAATTTTGACATATAATTATTAATTATTTTATTAATTATTATCATGCAACCTAGGTTTTATCCTATTAGGGTTTTGATCTCCTTTATAAGAATGATCCCTCTTAGTAATTTATTAATTCACTTTTGAGTATAACAATTTGCCTTTTTCCTAATCAAGAATGTATCATCTATGGATCTGGCAATTCTAGCTTCCATAGTGTGCGAAGCAATTTCTCTTTTTTCTCATAAAAAATGTCTGATATATGGATGTAGCAATTCTATCCTCCATAGCTTTTTGCTACTCTCTTTTGTGACAAGTATTTGCATGTAGGTGATTCTTGGGAGCTGTGGGGTTGATCTTTCATAAAATTCATCAGTTTAATGGGAGTTTGTCATTCGTTTGCATGTTTCCTCCTTTCTTCCATTTTTTCAATTTTTACCTTGGTGGAACTAGGTAAAATCTAATCAATCTTGTATAAAAGATTCTATTTGATGGATTAAAGGTTGACGTAGGATCTTTCCTCCTATTTTCTACCTTCTCTTCATTTAATCAATCAAAACATATTCTTATCATAGAAATAACTATATGTAAGACTATTTTCCTAATTTATGGTATACTAGACCTATTTTGGGATCCCAAAGGTTCTGGACCCTAGTTTTCAAGGATGGAGAGCATCCCTATCCAATCAAGTATGCATTGTGCCCATGATAATCTAATTGGGCCCCATTTCAAGTCCTTTATTTGAATCTTGTATTTGGATAGCATTATGGTGTTGATTCCTAGGTGGGTTGATCTATGGGAGTTAGTTAATTCTGATCCCTTTATAAACCCATTCATTTACTTATTTTCATATCATACACTCACAAGATAAAAAACTCATGATTATGTAGTCAAACACTTAATCCTTCAAGCACAGTTCAAGTTAAATTGTCATTGAAGATTAAGGATTCAATGATGTAGGAGCATCCTAGGTGTAAGAGAAATCTTGCATAACCCAAAAATATTTCCTTTTAGTCATTTCAATAAGGGTTATCTTAATCTAGAGTTGTTGTCTGTGGAGGCTTTCTACTTAGTAAGTTAGTCATATGAGCTTATAATGTTCATATTTCAATGGTGAAGGTTCATTTTAGTTATATAACTTTATCACTAGAGTTTAATGGATAGATTAAATGTATCTATAAAGTTTTTACAAATTCATCATACGTAACTTTGGTATAAAAACTTTAGGCTTAGTTTTTAAGGCCTTAGAGGCCATGGATAAAGCCCAAAAACTTGATAGATGGGCACTTGCATAGATCCAAGCATGTAGATTGGAAGCTAAGGTTTGTCAAAAGTAGTTATAATGGCCAATTAGAGCAACGGTTCGAGAGTTCTAGTCTTTTGAATTTGGACTACCTAAAACTTCTAAAATAAATGTCAAAAGTCTATTTGGTCAACTCTATATGTATTATTAGAGTCTTACGACCCTATGCATTAAGTTTGAGTGTCTAGAACCTTCTCAGGCAGCATAAAATTGCCTATTTAAGAAAGTCCCAAACATTCACTAGGATAGCTCTTGATGATAGTTAACACCTTTGTCTTGTAGATTACTATACTGAAGGTGCCCATGTGGGTTAGCATATATTGTAATTCTAAATTCTATAATTTAACATTTGCAGTGATAATAAGAAGCCCATATTTTTTCTCACAATTATTGTTATTTATTTTTTTATGTTATGTTTTTATGGCATTAAGGGGAGCACTCTTCATTAAGTGGTATTAGAGCTAGAGTTCCTAAGTGTGTCGATAGGTTGCCAATTGTGACTCAATTTATACTAGGACTATGGTTTGGGTAGAGCATGTAGACAACTCACCGATTATGAGGATATTTGCACTAGGGTTTCAATGGAAGTGCAAAAATGCCTCCACAAAGAAAGTGTGGTGGAAGAGTCGAAGGTGTTACACTTGAGGATTTGAGAACCCTCCAAAGGAAAATGCATGCATTACAAGAATAGATGCACAAAGGAATGAATCTTTCTATAGGGGATGATGAAAATGAGGATGAAAGAGAATAAAAAGGAAATGCAAACCAAGCTATAGTAGAGGAAGTTATTAACCAAGAGTAGGCAAAGATTTTAAAGGTCATTTCTAGTATTGGGAAAAGACATATGTTTCCTTTTCCCACATTTTTAGGAAATATCAACCTAGAGGAATTGATTGACTAGCTCAATGAATTGGAAGAGTACTTTGAATTTAAAGGTATTGAAGATCTAGATAGGGTCAATTTTTTTGAAGACCAAACTGAAGGGCCATGCAAAGATCTAGTGGTAGGAGATCTAGTTGGATCAAAGTAAAAGAGGAAAGGATAAAATCACCAGATGAGATCGAATGGTAGCTGAAATGAAGCAACAGTTCATTCTCATGAATTATGAGTTTGATGTATTGAAGAAAATGAAAAGGCTAAACCAAGTGGGAAATTTTTTCAAGAGTATACTAAAGAGGTCTACCAAGTTCTCATTAGAAAAAGACATGTAGAAGTTGATAAGGACAAAGTAGCCTACTATCTTAATTAGTTAAGGTGAAGCATTCAAGAGGAGATGAGTCTCTTTTGGGTGACTAGTATTAAGGAGGCATACCTTTTTTCCCTAAGAGTTGTGGATAAGCTAAGAAAAAATTTTGATAACAAAAATGGTGGTAGAGGTTGCAGTGGATGACCTAGTGGATGGTCTTATGGAGTTTGAAATGATGGTTAGAATAAAAAGGAAGAGGAGGCTTCTATGGGATATGTTTTATCTACAAAGAAGAAGGGCATAAATAATTTGAATATTCCTAGTGCCAAGGAAGGACATATCAAAGAGTAGAAGTCCAAGATAGACTTGCACATCTTGTTGAGGATGTCAGATCATCACTTTATGAATATATTGAAAGAGGAGAAGTCCTCATTAATAGAAGGTTCCTTTTGAGTAGTGATAATTACCCTAATCAAAGAAGAAGCTTGTTTCAAACAAGGTACAAATGTGAAGAAAACTATTGTGAAGTGATCATTGATGGTGGTAGTACTAACAATCTAGTGTTAGAAATTATGGTCTCAAAATTGAAGCTAAAGAGGAAGAAAAACCAATGCCCATATCATATTTCTTGGGTGCAAGATGAACACAAGGTCATGGTTAGTGAGAAATCCTCAATGAAGTTCAAGATTAGAAGTTACTGGGATGAGGTGCCTTGTGATATCATTCGTATGTATATATGTCATATGTTGTTGGGAGGGTTATGAAAGATTGAAAAGCATGTTGTACATGATGGGTGAGAAAATAGCTACACTTTGACATGATGAGTATATATTTTTGCTAGAATTATTTTTGTTGATGGAAAAGAATTTTTCAAAGGTACGAAACATGGGCATATGTGTTTCTCTATAATTTGAAAAGATGGTCAAGAAGAAGTAGAAGAGGTACCTAAAGAAGTTGTAGACATGTTGGGAGAGTTTTTTGATATTGTGTCAAATAATGTACTTGATGGATTACCCCTAGTGAGCAAAATTAGTCACCAAATGGATTTGATTCTATGAGCCATTTTTCCAAATAAGGTAGTGCATAGAATGACACCAACAAAAAGTGAAGAGTTGAACAGACACGTTCATGAGATGTTATAGAAGGGATTAATTCAAGAGAGTCTGAGTCCAAGTGATGTACCACTATTATTAGAACCAAAGAAGAATGGAGAATGCTAGATGTGCACAGATTCTCATGCTATTAACAAGATCACAATAAAGTATAGATTTCCATTGCCAAGGATGAATGATATTATGGACTCTTCGAGTGGAGTTGAGTATTTTACAAAGATAGATTTAAAGAGTGGATACCATTAGATTTGTATGAGAGAAGGTGATGAGTCGAAGACTACTTTCAAGACAAGGGAAGGAATATACAAGTTGTAGTGCCTCTTGTGTTTGCAGTTCGTACCTTCTTTATTTTGATTCAAGAGATACTTGATACTCTTATTTTATGTACCTTGTGATGACCTGAGGGTTGGATGTTATACTTTGATTCAGTATCATAGATGCTTTACTACTATGTTGTTTAGTTTATCATATTTGCATGTGAATACCATTTTGAGATGACAATAGATCTATGATGATATCTGATTATTTGGTATTTGGACATACTTTTTTATTATGTTATGTGATGGATTTTATGCTATGGTTATTTACTTCATTCTTGTCTCTTTATGCTTTATGTGAATGTGAGTGATGTATATAGATTAATTAGGAATTTAATACATTATCACTTCAACTATGATATTATATGCAATTGCACTTGATCATGTGTTTTAGTGTGCAGGAATTATATCCCTTACAGTGGTACATGGAGTTAGTGATTCAGCTATTCATATTTTACCAATATCATCTCTATATGGTCGACATATCCTTATTTTAATCATTTAAATTAAAACCTTTCTATGATTATTAAATCCAAACTCATCTGCAATATGCGATTAGACTAGTGAGCATGTCTATGCATTTAAAGGTTTGCATTGTTGCAAAAGTTATTAAGTGACATCTGTGATTTTTTATTTTTGGGCTTTAAATCATCTTGAATTTATTTTTTGCCAGCTTTACCTTAGGTAAACTCTCATTATGAGCAAGAACCTATTTTTGTTTGGGTCAATTTGGAGTCTAGCTAGTCTAACTAGCTATTTTCCCTAATCGACTCTTCACTTGAAAGGAGAATAAGTATTGAAAAAGGGGTGTTATTATTCACTTCTTACCTTTTGAAATTAGAAATTTGGAGAGCTTTTCTAAGATCTTCTTTTGAAGGATTTGATTTTTGTTCATTTTGGGAGCTGTGAGTGTGGGATTTTTGCAAGATCAATCTCATTGGATCCAACTCAAGGAGACCTTGCTTTGGCATGATTTTTGGTAGTATTGGCAGGTTATTTATTTTATTGTGCAGGTTTTAGATTCTGCCCCTTTTGTTGTCAGGTAGGACCTTCCCATTTTATCATTTCTACTCGGTTTCAACTTCTATTTTTGGTAGCTTCTTGTTAGGAAGTTGAGAACTATTGTTCCCTTCAATTTCTATTTGTTGGTTCTACCTGGTTGGTCGGGTATGAATATTTTCCCTATTTTTGGGATGGAGGTTTGAGGTTTTGCACCGTTATGATGGCCATTTTTGCATACGGTGTCTAAACTCAATTATTTTTGGATTTGTAGGGTTTTTGTATACAAGGGGAAAATGTGTTTTAATTATTTTAGAAAGGCCTAAAGATTGTCTAGGGCAGCCCTGGGTGATAGTTTGCAGCACTATCTTGCAGATTACTATAATGAAAGCACCCATTTGGGTTAGCATGTTGTAATTAAGAATTATGTAATTTTGCATTTGCAACAATAATAAGTTCATATTTTGTTCTCACATTTGCTGTTGTTTCTTTGTTTCAGTTATGAGTTTATGGTATTAAGAGGAGTCCCATACATCAAGTGGTATTAGAGCTATTGGGACTCAAAATTGAAGCCTCAATTTTGAGTACCATTGAAATATCAAGCCCTATAAATGCTTTTTGATGCATATGTACTAAGCTATCCATTTGAGGCCCATGAGGTGTTTAATTTTTATAACACCTTTTATTTAGTGTCTCTATGTGTTTCATGAAGTTAAATTGTCATTTTGAGCCATTTTGTGAAGTCCTATTTTGAGCAATTGTCAAATCTACATTTTCACCCATGTCAAATAGCGACAAGAGGCCTTGTTTGCATGTGAATATCTTGCACCCAGTAATGTTTCATGACTTGCAACTTTGGGAGTGTTTAGTGTCCATACCAGAGAGCCTATTTTTTAAAATTTTGAGTCATTTCATATCCATTTGAATAGGTTTTGAATCTCTCAAAGTTGGTCATTTGTTGTTGTCATGCTGATGTGAGTTATTCAAAATTTTGGGAAGCCCGGTTTGACTTGTTATAACTTTGACCCAGTTGACTGAATTGAGAAATTTCCTTTTGCATTGCATTTTAGAGGTCTAGGACTATCTATGTTTCAATTTGGAGCTTATGAAAAATCTATTTGATCAGTTTTCAAATGCGATTCCAAATGCAACTTGTAACTTTTACTACTATCATGAAATGTAGATTGATCAATACTCCTATTCGTGATGTTATATCTTGAAATCCATTATAGGTGAAATCAAATGGATTGTACCACTACATTGTACACTAAAAATACTTCAAGTGTGTCAATTTTTAGGTATTGACAAATCCATCTACACACTTTCCTAGGTCCATTCCATTTGCAAAAAATGCCTTTTTGCCATTCTTTCCAATTTGGAAATTTTGAGTAGCCTAATTTGACCATTCACCAAATGCATGTTGTTATTCATCATGACCCCAAATCACATATTTATGTTTTCCTCGTGACAGTGAACCAATGCCCCAGGTTTCATTTTCCTAAGTGTTAGTTTACCAAGTTTTCAGAGCCAAATCCAAACACAATTTATTGTTTTTTGACATGTTTTCTTGTAGGCATTTCTAAAAGAGAAACTTTTGAGGTTGATATCTCTTGACCCTGATGTTGTCATGAGATGAGATTCGACGGGGTAAAAGTGTGTAGGAGAAAGATTCAGTATTGTTGATTTTAGAGCCTAGTTGTCTATTTGGGTCAGTTTTTAAAGGCAGTCGAAGGCCCTATTAGCTGAAAATCACAACTTTGTAGAATAATGATAAAACGACTTTTTAATGGCAGAGCATTGACCAAATTTGAATCGAGGCAATGTCAAATGTTCAATAGGGTAGTTTTGCAATTTAGTTGTTCAAAAATGAAATTTTTTTAGTGGACCCACCTTGGTGGTTTGACTAATAACATAAAATTGAATAGAAAAGGTGGGGATTAAAAGTATTTTAACAAAATGGGGATTTTTTAAAGACTAATATGTCAGAGAGGGAAGAATCAAGGCAAAACAATTGTCAAATAAATGATAATTATGGCATTGTGGGGAAGGGAAATGAGATAAATGGGAAAGATAATGGAATTGAAGCCATGACTAGAATGAGGGGGTTGCAAGACATTAGGTTGAGAATTGCCCAAACAAAGAAGAAGCCTATTATAGCCATAATTTTTTATGTTATGGAGCAAGTAGTCCCCGCTGAGAGCCTTATGAACAACAATAAAGAGCCCTTTTATGGCGGTCTATCAAGAGTAGCACAATTCCATATTTAGTAAAGAATGATATATATTCAATTAATGAAGAGGGTGATGCCACATTTATAGATTCTCAGGTTCTATCTATCCCACTATCAAGGAATCTTGTACATAAACTAGATGTAAGGCATTATGATGATCCCATTGAAAGCTATTTTAGTTTGATTAACAAGCTTGAAATTGATCAGGCAGATTTATCTAATTCTTTTCTAAGGCATAAGTCTTCTAAGAAGAATATATGTGGTACTACTAATGCAGGTGTTTCCAAGAGAAATTAAATAAAAAAAACAAAGGGAAGCCACAATTTTAAATAAGCTGGCAGGAACAACTCACATAGGGGAACACAGGTAAAGTAAGCAGTAGTACCAACAACTATATATAGTTAAATAAGCATTAACTAGGGAAAGTACCAAGATTTTAAATATATAACCGTGTTTGGTCATGTGCCAAAGAAGAGTGACAACACTAAATATTATGAACTCTTGTGTAGGTGTCTAGAAAAGAAACTAGAAGTATACAATTCATGAGGGGAAGCTGTAAGCAAAGGAAAGAAGCCTACACATGGAGAGTAGACCACATAGAAAATTTAAAAGATCAAAACAACATGCTAAGATGAAGAAATTGTTGCAAGATAAAGGGAGCCTCATGTAAGTGAAGGAGGAAGTTGCAGCACAGAGAGCAAAGATGTGTAAAGGAACCCAATGCGTGAATGGAGGCTGTGGTTTAAGAGGAGTAGCCCATGTATCAAGGGTGAATGACAATATTAATGTCCTACACCAAAGGAGACCACAACAAAAGTAAAAAGAAGAAGCAATGGAGAAAGAAGAAAAAGTATGAGTTGGGTAGACAACCTACCCTGACAAAATTCTCAAGAAACAAGATGGGTAGAAGGGTGGTGTTAAAGAATTAAACATTAGCTACAATCAAATCCTAAAATCCCATTTTGCTGAAATCTTTAAAGATCACTAGTTATACACAATGTGGATCTGAACAGACTTTAGAAAAGGCTTCACTCTTTCAAATTATGTATCATGTTGAGAGCAACTTAGATTAAAGTAAGGGATTTTCTATGAATTCCATTGAAAATATTGAGTTCCATTGATTCAAACATGGTTCGTCAACCTCAAATGGTGATTCCTTGGATACTTTAAATTTCCAAGAATCCTATATGTTTGATTTATGTTCCAAAGTGGAGGGTGGCTATTTTATTTTTAGATCGACGATATGAACTTTATTTCTTTGCTTGAACATGTCTTCCATTAATTTATTGCTATAACTATTGATTTGAATGTGCCAAGAAGAGAAGGTCAACCATGTAGCAGACAAGCTTCCAGCATAGAGAGGGAGATGCTGTGCAGAGTTCAAAATAAAAAGTTAAAGCCATTATCCCACATTGAGTGGGTTGTTTTCTTTACTAACATTTTTATATGCAATTAGTGGGGGAGTCAAATGTCCTAAGATGTGTGGCTTTTTGAAAAGACAAGCAATCCATAATGGGCCCCATGGACAGACAGCTGGAGAAGAACAACAAAATTTTGAACTAACACACAACACAAAAATTGATGATGTCAACATTGTTGGGGTTGCTGAAAAAGTTGAAGTTTCCAGTGGTCACCATGTCACCACCAGAAAATGGGAGGGTCTCACTGGTAGTGACACAGTGACCTCCCAAAAAGTGGAGATTTCTAGCAAGTGACCTGTCGAGAAACTTGAAACCTGGTGAAGGAAGATGTGGGTCTCGCCTAGATGCACACGACAAACCAAAATTTGACAAAAGGCAGGAAATCAATGTGTACATAATGACTTAGAGATGATGTGGAGTTATGGACCAACCACAAGGTGCTACACAGCATGGATTTCAAGGAAGGCAGTGACATGGTGGATCAAGATCTCATGAGCATGGGATGGTGACACATGGCACATCCGATGGCTATCGCCATGTCGCCAAAGCAAAGATGCACGCTGGTTAACATAGAATCATGGAAACCTAATCAAAGATTTACACATGGTGCTGATGTGGCAATGAGATGGATGAGTCTAACAATGACACATGGAAGAGTCTTCAGAAGTGGCATGATTCTCGAGGTGCTGAGGTGGTAGTAGGTGATAGGTGTCGCTATGTCACTATGTCACTAATGACATGGCAAAATGCTGACTTGAATAGCAACATAGCAACCATAATGCAACATGATGACATGGCATGCTGATGTGGCAAAATAGAGGATGAATCAAATGATGCCACATGACACCCAATTGGAAGAGTCAGATGACTATGCAAGAAACAAGCCAATCAGGGTCTAAGTTGTGTCAACATGGTCAAACCAACTTTGACCCAAATGAGAAAATAAAGCAAAAAATAAGAGTCATAAGAATTTATTTTTCATGTTTTGGCTGGACGTGCACTTAAACTTTTAAATAATGTTTGATTTATTGTATAGTTTTAAACTATAGAAAAGGTTTTTTTTTGTGAAATTCTATGCAAAACCATGAACAGGAGCCTAGACTTTCAGAGGAGTATAACTAGAGCAATTTTTATCTGAAATATGGACTTTAATATACTATTGGAACTAAGAGGAAATGAAATTTCTGAATATGGAGCTAGTTTTTACACAATTATTCACTGGTTCAGTCTATAAGTGAATTTGTATTTTTTAGGGCATTCTCAGCAGAATGGGTAGATTTTATCATGGAGCATCAAAATTGGCTTGGAGGCAGCTATAAAAGCTTGTTGAATCCTAAATGTGGAAAAACCAATTTTGAAAAGATTATATTGCATTCTAGAGGCCATTTAACTAATTTTTTCCTTTGACTTGATTTTAGATTTGGCATCAAAAGTGGTTATTTATCCATCAAGTTTTTAAATCACTTTATGCTTTTGAGAGGAAAAACTAATCAAGGATTTGATATCCATTTATAGAGAGAGATTAGAGAGATTCTTTTCACTGTTAGGAGAGGTTTTTCAAGTGGACACATGTTGTCTTCACAATAGATCTGAGAATTCACTTCCTCCTATATGATTCTCCTTCTTTCTCATTGTAATGGTTCCAATTTTTGGGAAGAACAAGTTTCATTGTTGTGATACCATTAGGGGTTCTAGTCTTTCACTGTGAGACCATTGGTTCCAATTTTTTATATGTTTTCTTGACTTTGAAACCACATTCTTCAGCATATTCTCTATTGTATGAATACCAGTAAGAAAGATTATAGAGAATGTTCAGATCTATTAGGTTTTTTATGTTTTGATTTCATGCATTTGATTGTATTGTTTTAAGGAAATTAATACAAATGAGCAAGAATTTCATTAGTTTCATACTGATTCTTATCTCCTATCTTAGTAATGTATAGTCTTATGTGGTCTAGGAACAAAGAGCTGAGATCCATTTACATCCCTTTAAGGTTGTATGTCAAATATGTTTTGCTATTGGAACAAAGGGCCAAGTAAATGCTTGATGTGTTTGACAGGGTTGCTTGTTATTTGAGAAGGATATTTCATGAGAATGAGGTCTTGATGAACATCAATGTCTAATTCACAAAGTGATAGGATAGATCTATTGTCTGGGTGTATGAAATATGTCCTAGTATCATGGATGTATGTATTGAATTCATGAAATTTCCCAATAGATAAGGCACTAATCAGTTATAGAATCATTAGTTCTTACTGCTACATATTTTGATTTGTGTTGAACTCAACATTATTAATCAAATGTTTTTCCCCCTTTCATGTTGAAGAGCTATAATAAGATGCCCTCACTCATCTTGTTAATATCATAGAATTGCAATTTGCCACTGTAGATCTATGTTATTGCATAAGTATTAGGAGATATAAGGGATAAATTTTCTTATTAGATTTAAGAATATGTTTTTGCACTAGTACGATATTAATTGAATCTAAGGTCCACCTGCCTAGGTTTTATAGAGCTCGAAGTAGAAGAAGGGTCAAGCCTTATAGTTGGCCTAGTGTCTAAAATGATGTGTTAAAGATGGGAGTTAGTTGCTCCTAGATGTGTCATATTCTCATCAGGGTAATTTGAAACCTATAGCATTTCAAAACACCAACAAAATGGTGACTCTGCTATGGACAATGGTTGTAAATGCCTGAATTATGGAGCTTGAAACCTTTGATATATTGATATATTTTGCATAGTCAAGTTTGTATGCAAGGTTTTGTGTTCCCTAGTAAGTTTTATTCTCTTACAACAATATTTCTAAAATTGGGTGTAAATTGTGTTGAGAAATGACTATGCCTTTAATCAACTCAATTTGGTGTGAGTTGTTGTTGTAATTTTAGAGTTAAGAAAGTCATGTTTCAACTTTGTGTCGAGGTTTCAAACTCAAGATAAATCTGAAGAGGTGTCTTCTATTTATTTTTATTTCAAGTTAGTTTGTGGTATCTTCAAGACTAATGCGATTCATGGGTGACTCAAAGTTAATCACTATACCAGTTTAGTTCTATACATGAATTGTGATTAGTTGTTGTAGGAGAAGAATAGATTCAAAGAGGTTGAAACATTCAAATGATTGGTAAGATTTGTGATGTGTTGGTTCAAACAGTTTAGTAAAGAATTGATGAAATTTTGGGTTTGTTGTTGTAAATAGTGGATAGAGAACCTTCAACCATCTAGATCTTGAGGTATTTTTATTTTCATATATTATCTTTTCATGAAAATTTATTATTAAAAGGAAATGTTCTCCATCAAGTGAGTTTCAACACTAAGAGGAGGAGAATAGTTTGACAAGTTTTGAATACACTTCATTGGATTGAGTTTTAGCTTGTTGTATTTAAGTTTGTGAAGTGTATTTGAAGAGAGTTATTTGGTAGAAGGTTGTATAGATCCACTGCAAATTGTAAATATCAAATTTACTTTGGGTGAATGAGTTTGAAATCTTTGAAGAATGCCAAGTTTCCTTTCATCTAGTATGTGGCCCATTAGTGAGAATTATAGATTTTTTTCTACCAAGAGATATGTGCCATTATGTTTTGATGGAATTCATGGTTTCCCAAACCCTATGCCATATTATCTCAAAAAATATTTGCCTAAATTTAGTGGGAACCATGAAAATTCAGCCAGTCATCATATTCAGTTATTCAGTGATTTGGTTGGTGATTTTGAATTTTCTAATGAAGATGTTCATATGAAGTTGTTTGTTAAAACCTTAGAATATGATGCTAGGGATTGGTTTTCCTTTCTACCGGCATGTTCAATTTCATCTTGGGACAAATTACTTTCAGCCTTCATGAAGAAATTTAGGGAAAGAATAAGCATCTCTAATTACTTTGATAAGTTCTTGAAAATCCAAATGGGGATTGGTGAGCTAGTTCTTGAATTTAATATTATATTTGCAAAGGTTTTAAATGAAATTACTAAAAGTTATAAGCTGGATGATCAAGTGTGTCTAGTGGTTTATCATGCTGCATTTGATGAGAAGATGAGTTACCTATTGAGAGATAAAGAGCTCGAGACTTTGCATTAGGCATTCATAACAACAATAGAGATTGAAAACAATATAAATTATGGAATAACTAGAAGTCATTTCTCTAAAAGTGTTTTCTAGCAGATGAGGTGCAAAGGAAAACTCAATGTCAAAAGAAGTGTTTAATTTTAGATCAAAAAATAGGTACCCCTATTGTTGTAAGTAATGTCATTGAAATTTCAAAATTAAAAACATGTGTGGATGAAGACTCTTTGTTGCAAAGAGGAGTTTATTCTTTCCTTGCTTAAAATTGTGCATGTGTTTATAATATCACAACACCAAATGAAAAGGTTACTTCACTTGATCAGTTAAATATGCAAGAAATAAATTCAGTTGTGTCTTCTTCTATTGATAATATGCTTCTTGTTGAGAATGTTGTAAACTTTGAAGGGTATTCATCACAATATGAGGATGAAGAAGCTAGAAATGATGTGTCAAGTGATGAAGATGAAGTTGCTAATCCAATGTATTATGAAGAAGCATCATGTGAATACAATGATGAGAGTGGTGGTATATGTGCATCTTCACATGAATCTGATACAAATTGGGAAGAAGAAAGAAATGACAGAAGCGAGTGCTCTTATGCAAGTAAAGGTATGAGTGCTATTTCTAAATATGAAAGTGAAATTATATTTTAGAGTTATGTGAATCAGCTTGAGGTTGAAAGTTGTGAAGAAGATTTGTCTACACCATATGAGGACAAAGGGATTATCTATAAGGACAGATTACCCAATTGTGTAGATGAATGTCTTGAGGATGCATGTAGTAATAATCAACATACAACTGATTCTAAGATTAATGCATTAACAACTATTGATAAAATGAAAGATATTTGGTTTGCAAGACATTTGAATCACCTTCATGAAGACAATGCAACTAATATTGATCTATTATCTGCATGCTTTGTTGATGGAGTTAATGGTGTGTCTTTGGGTGATGATTATAATTTTTCTTCACATGTGGAAAGTCTCCATGAAGATGAAATGGGTAGTGAGTTTAATGTATATACTAATGCTTTATATGATGAAGATCTTGATGATGATCAACCCATTCTTTGTCAAAGTGTTCAAAAGGGATCTTTGCATTAGATTATCAACTAGTTGTTTGAAGAAGACATGGAATGTTCAGGTTTAGTTGGGGATGATTTTAATGATGATACATTATCCTACTGCCATGGGATATTAGATTATTCTTCTTCCTAGTATGATGGTGAAGATGAAGATGTTTCATCTTATGAGATTGATGACAAGGTGTTTGACGAGGTTGTTATTGAAAGTCAACATGCACCTTGTACTAAGTTTTATGATGAATACTCTAATATGATGGCTAATCCATTTATTGATTTTAAAGAACCATTGGAGGATCCTAGATTAGTTTTAGGTTATGACATTGATAACATGTGTAAATATAAATCTGATTACTCATTTGAAACTCAATCAACAACATTTGATGAGATGCAAAGTCAAGGTATGAGCGATATATATATATAACTCATTTGATGAAGTTGAATATAAGGCCTTTGTATTTCAATTTGATGATGTTCATGAATAAGTTTATAAAGATCATTTTAGTTTGATGTTGATGTTCATGAGGATGCCAATGTTCTTTTTCATAATGAGTAAGAGGTTGATGTTATGCCAAGTTTTTACATGCACTATGAAAATGATGGCGCTGATTTTGTTTTGTCAATTGAAGAAATTGGTGTAACTGAAATGAATAATATTTCTAGCTTACCTCATGCACGTTTAGATGAGAATTAGATTTATGATAGAGGTTAAAAAAAATTCTTATGTTTGGTGGCTAGAGGCCAACATGTGTACATAGTAGGAGTAGTTGTGTCCCTATTTTCAATAAAGCTATCCAAGAGAAGTTTTTATAGTGAAGTGTGCAGTCTACATTTACCAGATATCTAAATCCTTGCCATGCCTATAAGCGACATGCATCCTCAGATAGAGCCACTGTTGGGACTCAAAATTGAAGCCCTGATTTTGAGTACTATTGAAAAATCAAGCCCTATAAATGCTTTTTGATGTGCATGTACCTGATTGTCCATTTGAGGCCCATGAGGTGTTTAATATTTCTAACACCTTTTATTCAGTGCATCTATGTGTTTCATGAAGTTAAATTGTCATTTTGAACCATTCTGTGAAGTCCTATTTTGAGCAATTGTGAAATTTGCATTTTCACGCAAGTGTCAAACAGTCCAAGGCCCTATTAGCTAAAAATCAAAAGTTTGCAGATTAATGATAAAATGAGTTTTTAATGGTAGAGCATTGATCGATTTGAATCTAGGCAATGTCAGATTTTTAGTAGGGTAGTTTTGCAATTTAGTTGTTCGAAAATGAAATTTTTTAATCACACCCACTTTGGGTGGCTGACTAATAACATCAGAATGAATAGAAAAGGTGAGGATTAAAAGTATTTTAACAAAAGGGGGATTTTTTTAAGACTAATATGACAAAGAGGGAAGAATCAAGGTTAAAAAATTGTCAAACAAATGATAATTATGGCATTGTGGGGAAGGGAAATGAGATAAATGGGGAAGATGATGGAATTGAAGCCATGCCTAGAATGATGGGGTTGTAGAACTTTAGGTTGAGAATTTCCTAGGCAAAGAAGAAACCTATTATAGCCATAATTTCTGATGTTATGGAGCAAGTAGTCCTTACTAAAAAATGTTCTTTTAAATGCTTTTTATATTGCTAGTTCCATAGAAAATGAGAGCCTTATGAACAATAATAAAGAGCCCTTTTATGGTGGTTTGTCAAGAGTAGAAAAATTCCATCTTTAGTTAAAAATGATATACATTCAATTAATGAAGAGGGTGATGCCACAATTGCAAATTCTTAGGTTCTATCTATCCCAATATCAAGGAATCTTGTACATGAACTAGATGTAAAGCATTACAATGATCCCATTAAAAGCCATTTTAGTTTGATCAACAGGCTTGAAATTGATTAGGCTAATTTATCTAGTTCTTTTCTAAGGCATAAGTCTTCTGAGAAGAATATATGTTCTACTACTAATATAGATGTTTCAAAGAGATGTTTAAAAAAAAAAAAAACAAAGGGAAGCCATAGTTTTAAAGAAATTGGTAGGAACAACTTAGGTAGGGGAACATGGGTAAAGGAAGCAATAGTAGTAGTAGCTATATATAGTTAAATGTGCATTAACTAGGGCAAATACCAAGATTTTACATATACAACTATGTTTGGTCATGCACCAAAGAAGAGTGACAACACTAAATATTATGAAGTCTTGGGTAGGTGTCTAGAAAAGAAACTAGAAGCATACAATTTGTAAGGGGTAGCCATAAGCAAAGGTAAGAAGCTACATGTGGAGAGTAGACCACATAGTAGATTTAAAAGATGAAAACCACATGCTAAGATGAAGAAACCATTGCAAGGTAAAGTGAGCCTTACATAAGTGAAGAAGGAAGTTGCAACATAGAGAGCAGAGATGTGTAAAGGAACCCAATGCATGAATGGTGGCTGTGGCTTAAGAGGATCAACCCATGCATCAAGGGTGAACCATAGTATTAATCTCCCACACCAAATGAGACCATGACAAAAGGAAAAAGAAGAAGCAATGGAGAAAGAAGTGAAAGTATGAGTTGGGAAGACAACCTGCCATGACGAAATTCTCAAGCAACAAGATGGTTAGAAGGGTGGTGTTAAAGAATTAAACTTTAGCATAGGGAGAAAGTTTTCTATCAGGTAAGGAATAACTCACACAAGTTAGCAAATAGAGAAGGCCATGGTAAAATTATAATATCCCATTCTACTAAAATCTTTAAAGAGCACTAGTTATACACAATATGGATCTTAGTGGACTTTCGAATAGGCTTCACTCTTTCAAATTGAGTATCATGTTGAGAGCAACTGAGATTAAAGTAAGGCATTTTCTATTAATTCCATCGAAAAGATTGATTGGCATTGATTCAAACTTGGTTTGTCAACCTCAAATGGTGATTCCTTGGATACATTAAAATTCAAAGAATCCTATGTGTTTAGTTTATGTTCTAAAGTGGTGGGAAACTATTTTATTTTTAGATCAATGATATGAGCTTTCTTTGTTTGCTTCAACATATCTTCCATTAATTTATTGCCATAACTATTGATTTGAATGCGCCAAGAAGAGATTTTCAACCATGTAGTAGAGGAGCTTCCGGTGCAGAGAGGGGGACACTATGTAGAGTTCAAAATAAAAAATTAAAGCCATTATCCCACATTGAGTGGGTTATTTTCTTTATTAGTGTTTTTATATGCAATCAGAGGGGGAGTCAGATGTCTTAAGATGTGTGGCTTTTTGAAAAGCCAAGTGATGCATAATGGGCTCTATGGATAGATAGCTAGAGAAGAATAGAAAAATTTTGAACTAACATGCAACACAAAAATCAATGATGTCAACATTGTTCGAGCTACTGAAAAAGTTAGAAATGGTGTTGAAAAAGTTGAACTTTCTAGTTGTCACCATCTTGCCACCAGAAAATAGTAGGGTCTTGCTAGTAGTGACATGGTGACCTCTTGAAAAGTGGAGATTTTTGACAAGTGACTTGTTGGAAAACCTAAAACATAGCAAAGGAAGATTTGGGTCCTACTTGGATGGAAATGACAAACCAAAATTTGACAAGTGGTAGCCAGGCAATGTGTACATAATGACTCTGTGATGATGTGGAGTTATGGACCAACCACAAGGTTCCACATGACACAAATTTCAACAAAGGCTATGACATGGTAGATCAAGATCTCATGAGCACAAGATGGGAACACGTGGTGCATATGATGGCTATCTCCATGTCGCCAAAGCAAAGATGCATGCTAGTTAACATAGTGACATGGCCACCCAATGAAATATTGACATGTGGTACTGATGTGGTGGTGAGGTGGATGAGTTTGACAGTGACACATGGTGGAGGCTTCAGATGTGGCATGATTCACAAGGCACTAAGGTGTCGATAGGTAACACGTATTACTATGTCACTATGTTGCTAATGACATGGCAAAATGCTGACTCAGATAGAAAGACAATGATGATGATGTGGTGTGATGACATGGCATGCTGATGTGGAAAAATAGAGGATGAATCAAATGACACCTCGTGGTGCCTAGTTGAAAGGGTCAGATGACTATGCATGAAATGAGTCAATTAGGGTCTAACACATGTCAACATGGTCAAACCAAGTTTGACCTAGATGAGAAAATGAAGGAAAAAATTAGAGTCATAAAAATTATTTTTTCATATTTTTGCTAGACATGCACTCAAACTTTTAAATAAAGTTTGAATTATTGTATAGTTTTAAACTATAGAAAAGGTTAAATTTTTGTGAAATGGTATGCAAAACCATGAACAAGATCCTAGATTTTCAGAGGGGCATAACTAGGGCAATTTTTATTCAAAATATGGACTTCAATATATTGTTAGAATTGGAAGGAAACGAAATTTCCAAATATGTAGTTAGTTTTTGAAAAATTATTCAATGGTTTAGTCTATAAGTGAATTTGTATTTTTTGGGGCATTCTCAGCAAAATGGGCATATTTCATCATGGAGCATCAAAATTGGCTAGGAGGTAGATATAAAAGCTTTTTGAAGCCTGTATGTAGAAAAAACAATTTTGAAAAGATTAAATTTCATTCTAGAGGCCATTTAACTGATTTTTGCCTTTGCCTTGATTTGAGATCTGACATCAAAAGCAGTTATTTTTCAATCAAGTTTTTGAATCACATTATGCTTTTGAGAGGCAAAACTAATCAAGGATTTGATATCCAGTTATAGAGAGAGATTAGAGAGATCCTTTTCACTGTTAGGAGAGGTTTTTCAAGTGGACACATGTCATCCTCACAAAAAATCCAAGAATTCATTTTCTCCTATATCATTCTATTTCTTTCTCATTGTAATTGTTCTAGTTTTTGGGAAGAACAAGTTTCATTGTTGTGATACTATTAGGGGTTCCAATTTTTCATTGTGAGACCATTGGTTCTAGTTTTTGATATGTTTTCTTGACTGTGACACCACATTCTTTAGCATATTCTCCTTTTTATGAATAGTAGTAGGAAAAATTATAGAGAAATTTTAGATCTATTAGGAGTTTTATGTTTTTATTTCATGCATTTGATTGTATTGTTTGAAGGAAATGAATACAAATGAGCAAGAATTTCATTAGTTTCATTCTATTTCTCATCTCCTATCTTAGTAATCTACAATCTTATGTGGACTAGGAACAAAGAGCTAAGTTCCTTTTGCATCCCTTTAAGGTTGTATATCAAATATGTTTTGTTGTTGGAACAAAGCACCAAGTAAATGGTTGTTGGTTTGACAGGGTTGCTCGTTATTTGAGAAGGATATTTCATGAGAATGAGGTCTTGATGAACACCAATGTCTGATTCACAAAGTGATAGGATAGATCTAATGTCTTGGTGTATGAAATATGTCCTGGTATCATAGATGTATGTATTGAATTCATGAAATTTCCCAATAGATAAGGCACTAATCAGTTACAGGATCATTGCTTCTTACTACAACATATTTGAATTTGTGTTGAATTCAACATTATTAATCAAACATTTTTTCCCCTTTCATGTTGAAGAGCTACAATAGGATGCCCTCACTTAGCTTGTGAATATCATAGAACTACAATTTTCTAGTGCAGATCTATGTTATTGCATAAGTATTAGGAAATATAAGCATTAAATCTTCTTAATAGATTCAGGAATGTGTTTTTGCACTAGTACCATATTAATTGAACCTGAGGTCCACCCACCTAGGTTTTGAAGAGCCTAAGGTAGAAGAAGGGTCAAGCCTTATAGTTGGCCTAGTCTTTGAAATGATGTGTTAAAGATGGGAGTTACTTACCCCTAGATGTGTCATATTCTCATCTGGGTAATTTGAAACTTGTAGCATTTCAAAACACCAACAGGAGCTAGAGTTCTTGAGCATGTGGATAGATCACTGACTATGAGGCAGTTCACACTAGGACTGTGGTTTGGGCTAAGCATGTAGACAGATCACCAATTGTGAGGTAGTTTGTAGTAGGGTTTCAGTAGAAGTGCAAAAATGTCTCCACGAAGAGAGCATAGTGGAATAGTTGTAGGTGTTGCACTTGAGAATTTTTGAGCCCTCCAAAGACAAATGCAAGCATTGGAAGAACAAATGCATAGAGGAATGAATCTTACATAAGAGATGAAAATGAGGATGAGGATGAAGTAGAAGAAGATGTCGAAGTAGAGGTAGTTCTAAACCTAGAGGAAGAGAGGCTTTTTAGGGCCATCTCCAATATTAAAAAAAGACCTAAGTTTGAGGTTCCCACATTTTCAAGAAATCATAACCCATAAGAGTTGATCAATTGGATCAATGAACTAGAGGAGTACTTTGGGTAAGAAGATTTTGAGGATCTAGATAGGGTCAAGTTTGCAAAGGCAAAACTAAAGGGACATGCAAAGATCTAGTGGCAAGAGGTTTAGTTGGAATGAAATAGAAAGGGAAGGACACAATTACTAGATGGGATCAGATGATAGCTAAAATTTAGCAACAATTCATTCCTATGGATTATGAGCTTGATTTGTTGAGGAAGATGCAAGGAATGAAGCAAGAGAGAAAATTTGTTCAAGAGTATACTGAAGAGTTCCACCAAGTTCGCATTAGAACTATCCATTCAAAAGCCAATAAGGAGAAATTCACTTGTTATTTTAATGGGTTAAGGCTTAGCATTCAGGATGAGATGAGTCTAGTTTGAATGAATAGTATTCAGGAGGCATACTAGTTTGCCATAAAAGTTGCAGAGAAACTGAGCAAGAAGTTTGACAATAAGAATAGTGGAAGAGGTCATAGTGGGAGATATGGTAGATGATCTTATGGAGGCTTTAATCATGATGAAAAGAACAAGGATGAGGCTGGAAGTAGCAACCAAAACCAAAGGGAAAACAATTTCAATAATTTCCATGATCACAGAAATAGAGATCAAATAGGAAGAGGTTTCCATGGAAAATGTTTTTACTGAAGGGGAGAAGGGCATAGAGTATTTGAATATACCCAGCAACAAGGAAGGATAGATCAAAGAATAGAAGGTCAAGCAAGAGTTGCACATGTTGATGAAGATGCCAGATCCTCACGTTCTAAAGATGCTAAAAGAGGAGAAGTCCTAGTTAATAGAAGAGTCCTCCTGAGTGGTGAGAATAAACCTAATCAAAGAAGGAGCTTGTTTCAAACAAGGTACAGATGTGAAAATAAGTGTTGTGATGTGATCATTGATGGTGGTAGTACTGACAATCTGGTGTCATAAATGATGGTCACCAAGTTGAAGTTGAAGAGATAGAAACACCCACATCTATACCGTATCACTTGGGTACAAGATGACCACAAGGTTATGGTCAATGAGAAATGCTTAGTGAAGTTCAAGATTGGGAACTACAAAGATAAGGTACTATGTGATATCATACCTATGGACATATGTCATATGTTGTTGGGTAGGCTATGGTAGTTTTACAAGCATGTTGTACATGATGGGTGAGAAAATACCTATACTTTAACTAAGGATAGAGTGAAACATAAGTTGAAGCCATTGAAGGATAAGGAAGAAAAGGTATGTAGTGCTACTAAAATATGTTTTGTTGATGGGAAAGAGTTCCTTAAAGGTATGAAACATAAGCATATGTGTTTTTCTATAATTCCTAAAGATGGTAAAGATGAATTAGAGGAGGTGCTTGAATAAGTTGCAAATATGTTGGAAGAGTTTTTTGATATTTTATTAGATAATGTACTTGATGGATTGCCCCCAATGAGGAAGATTAGTCACTAGATGGATTTGGTTCTAGGAGCTAGTTTGGAAAACAAGGCAGCACATAGAATGACACCAAAAGAAAGTGAAGAGTTGAATAGACAAGTTCATGAGTTTTTGCAGAAGGGGCTGATTTGAGAGAGTCTGAGTCTATTTTCTATACTAGCAGTGTTAGCACACAAGAAGAATGGAGAATGGAGGATGTGAAAAGATTCTCGTGCTATCAATAATATCACAATCAAGTATAGATTTCCTTTTCCAAGGATGGATGATATTATGAACTATTTGAGTGGAGCTTAGTATTTCACAAAGATATATTTCAAGAGTGGGTACCATCAAATTCATATCAGAGAAGGTTATGAGTGGAAGACTACTTCCAAGAAAAGGGAAGGACTATATGAGTGGTTAGTCATGCATTTTGGGCTAACAAATGTACCAAGCACTTTCATGAGGCTCATGAATGAGGTGCTAAATGAGTTTCTAGGTAAGTTTGTCATTGTTTACCTAGATGATATATTGATCTTTAGTAAGACATTGGAGGAGCATTTGATTCATATTGGCAAGGTGTTTGAAAAGTTGTTGATAAACTTGAAGAAGTGTAGTTATGCAAAGAAGGAGTTGGTGTACCTAGAATTTTTCATCTTAGGAGAAGATCTTGAAATGGACCTAGAGAAAGTAAAGGCTATCTTCAAATGGCATACTCCAAGGAGTTCAATAGAGGTAAGATCATTTCATGGACTTGCTACATTTTATAAAAAGTTCATAAGAAGTTTTAGCACTATTTGTGGACCCTTGACTGAACCAATGAGAGGAGATAGGAAAGAGTTTAAGTGGACTATAGGAGCATATAAGAGTTTCAATCTATTAAAATAGAAAGTTACTAAGCAACCTATCTTAGCACTTCCTGATTTTAACAAGGTGTTTCAAGTAGACTATGATGCTAGTGGTACTGCAATAGGAGATATTTTGAGCCAAGAAGGTAGACCTATTGCTTATTTTAGTGAGAAGTTGAATGATGCAAAAAGAAAATATTTTGTTTATGATCAGGAATTTTATTCCATAGTTCAAGCATTGAAAAAGTGGAGACACTATCTTCTTCCCAAGGAGTTTTTTTTCTACACTAATCATCAAGCTTTGTAATATTTGAATAGTCAAGGAAAATTTAACCAAAGGCATTTAAAGTGGGTTGAGTTTTTGTAGAGTTATACATTTTTTTTGAAACACAAAAATGGAAAATCTAACAAATTTGTAGACGCTCTTAGTTGAAGATAACTTTTGCTGACATAAACACAGATAGCGGTGGTTGGGTTCAAGAAACTTAGTACTTTGTATCCAGATGATTCTAATTTTGGTGAAGCTTGGAAGGCTTGTACAAAACCTGTTACACTTGACAAGACAAAATGGTTGGATTTCATGATCCAAGATAATATGTTGTTCAAAGGAAGCTAGTTGTGCATTCCAAGAAGTTTAATGAGAGAGAACCTCATCAACGAGAAGCATAGTGGAGGATTGGCTAGAAATTTTGGTAGGGATAAAACTATAGCTTTAGTTTCTTAAAATTATTACCAGCCATAGTTACAACAAGATGTGACGAAGTTTATACAAAGTTGTTGAGTATGTTAGATGGAGAAAGGAGTGAAATAGAATACAGGGTTGTATCAACCATTACCTATACCAGAGAATCCATGGGAGGATGTCAGCATGGATTTTGTTCTTGGATTACCAAGGACATAGCATGGGCATGATTCTATTTTTGTGGTGGTTGAAAAGTTTTCAAAGATGGCACATTTCATTCCTTGCAAGAAGACTAGTGATGTTGTTCATGTAGTAGAGTTATTTTCAAAGAAGTGGTGAGATTGCATGGTTTGCCAAAGAGTATAGTTTCAAATAGAGATACTAAATTTGTTTTATATTTTTGGCATAAATTATGGAAGAATTTGAAGACAAATTTGAATTTCAGCTCATTACATCATTCATAGACTGATGGATAGACAGAAGCTGTGAATCGCAGATTAGGAAACTTGCTTAGATTCTTGGTTGGAGATAAAACAAAAGGATGGGATATGATTTTAGCATACGTAGAATTTTCATATAATAATTTTTTCAATGGGAATACTAGTAAATCACCATTGTAGATTATATATGGGAGTAGTCCTAGAAATTTTTTTGAATTGAGGAAGTTGGATAAGGGAGAGATAAGTAGTGTGGAAGTAGAAGATTTTGCTGAACATTTGAAGAACATCCATGAGGAGGTGAGGAAGCACAACATAAAGATGAATACATAGTATAAGGCTAAGGTAGATGTGAAAGTGAGATATAAGGACTTTCATATTGGAGATGAAGTCATGGTTCATTTGAGAATGGAGTGTTTTCTAGTAGGTACATATAATAAGCTAAAGATGAAGAAGTTTGGACTGTGCAAGATAGTGAAGAGGCATGATTCTAGAAATGCATATGAAATGGAGTTTCCTACTAAATTGAATATTTCATGATTCTAGAAATGCATTTGAAGTGGAGTTGCCTACTAAATTGAATATTTCACTAGTATTTAATATTTTAGATTTGATAGAGTATTATGAAGGAGGTGATGGAGATGAAGTTGGAAAAGCACCATTGAGCATTCTAGCAACTAGCTCGGCTACTAAGGAGATTGAGGAGATACTAGATAGTCATATTGAAAAAAGTATCAGAAACAAAACTTATGAGAAATATTTGATCAAATGGAAAGGGAGATCAGTTGAGGATTTATCATGGCTAGCCAAGGAGGAGGTCAACCATCTTGGTTTTCCTCTAAACACTTGAGACATGACAGGGTCACTTCACAAATTACCCTAGGTGTCTGATGTAGGAGCATCCTAGGTGTAAGGGCAATCTTGCATCACCCAAAAATATTTTATTTTCATCCTTTTCTATTTAAATAAGGACTAGTAGATAGATTGGTTACTATTTATGGGAACTTACAAGCTTAGAATGTTCTCATTTTCTACAAGAAGGTTCATTTTAGAGTTGTAAGACTACCATAGAAATCTCATTGCTCAAGCATTAGTAATAGATAAGTTATTATAGACTTTCAATGAAAAAAATTGTAGAAAAATCTTCATGCTCACCATTAGAGGTCTTAGAGTGCCCAGATAGGGTTTGAAAACTTGATGGAAGGGTGCTAGCGCAGTTTCAAGCTTGTAGATCAGGAGTTGGCATTTCCAAAAGGTCATTATAATAGCCAATTGGAGCATTGGTTCATGAGTTATGGCCTTTAGAAGTTGGGCTAACGAAATTTCTAAAATAAATTGTCAAAGATGTATTGGCCGACTCTATGTGATTTTTAGGGTGTCAGCCCTAGGTATTAAGTTTTAGCATCTAGAACCTTCCCAGGTGACATAAAACTACCTATTTAAGAAAGGCCTAAAAATTGTCTAGGGCAGCTCTAAGTGATAGTTCACAACACTATATTGCAAATTACTATAATGAAAGTAACAAAGAAGTTATTATAGATTTTTAGTGGAAAAATTTGTAGAAAAATCTTTAGTCTCACCGTTGGAAGCCTTAGAGTGCCTGCCTAAAATCCAAAAACTTGATGAAAGGGTGCTAGCACAATTCTAAGCTTGTAGATCAAGGCTAACATTTCCAAAAGTCATTATAATAGCCAATTGGAGCAATGGTTTGTGAGTTATGGCCTTTAGAATTTGGGCTAACAAAATTTCTAAAATAATTTTTCAAAGATGTATTGGCCGACTCTATGTGACTTCTAGGGTGTCAATCCTAGGTATTAAGTTTAAGAATCTAAAGCCTTCCTAGGTAGCATAAAACTACCTATTTAAGAAAGGCCCAAAGATTGTCTAGGGAAGCTCTGGGTGATAGTTCGTAACATTGTATTGTAGATTACTATAATGAAAGCACCCATTTGGGTTAGCATGTTGTAATTAAGAATTCTATAATTTTGCATTTGCGGCAATAATAAGAAGTTTATATTTTGTTCTCAAATTTTCTGTTGTTTCTTTGTTTCAATCATGAGTTTATAGTATTAAGGAGAGTTCCTTGCATCAAAAAAATTGGGTCGTAATAAAACTTAAGATAATGAAAAATGTTTTGTGCTTGAGCCTTCTGTTGAGGGCATTGAATCTGCACAATCCATGCTTTGGTTTGTAAATGCCAAGCAACTCTCCATGATGTCAACCCCTACTTAGTAGCCTATTGAGTGTCCGACCAATACCTATAGTTTATGCATTGTCTATGTCTTGATTTTTGTCATCATACTACCTGTCATGTGTGTTAGCCATGGATGCTTTCTTTGCATGTGTTTATGGTTTGATCATTATCTCTATTAGCATGGTCGGTGTGGACCTATTGGTTACACGTGGTTGGGAGGCATAGCTACATATACCACTACCAGGGATTGATGTATAGAGATGGTCTTTTGTCCTAGTGCGATCATTGGTAGATGTTTTCACTTGGTGCTTCAGGTTCGAGAGTATGCTTTCTTGTGAATTTTCCTTTCATAGGGATGCTTGTATATCATGTTTAGATGATGTTAGTTACTTTTTTATTACCTTATGATGATGATTAGCATATGATAAATGATGTTATCTATTTTTTAGGATTATCTTATGCTTTACTTTTAGAATGTTAGATTTTCTTATGCTTATGTTGTAGCATGTTTTAGTAGTGACATCCTTCTTATGATATTATTGATGATCTATTTGGTAGCTTGGGATGTTACACATGGGGGATGGCTGGGGCATACGATGGTCTTATGATGCCATTATGGTTGGGAGGAAATGCATACTTAGTTTGGTTGTTCTATTCATTGTGATATGGTTTTCAATACATTGCAATGTTTCCTTCTATACTTTCCCTTCACTACTTGTTTAGATAGTTAGATGTAGTTTACATCTTTCAGTAGTGTGTCTGAGTGTTCATGCCTCAAATTGTGGATTTGATACTCCCTAGTGTGGATGAATGCATTTTCTAGTTTTCTTCCTTTATTATTTTCTAGCCTACTATTCTGGATTCTTGTAGAACTTGTAATTTCTCCTGCGAGAATACAAATCCTAGCGTGGTGTGTTGGGTATTTTCACAAAGCATTGCACTTCCTCATGTGAAACTAATGAAGACATAGACTACAACTAGAATGAATGCAAAGGGAAAAAGGGGAATATTATTATCAGTAAAATATGCTACTACATTCATTACATGTAAAAAAACCCAAAGACATGCCCTGTAGGCTTACAATGGTCAGATCTTGGAGAAAATCCTCCTCATAGTATCTTCTCTCAAACTCCATCAAGAATTACCTTTACAATGCCATAAATGTTCTTAAACAAACACCAATTGGGTTTAGGGTTAGGAATACTTTCTAGAATATGCCATTTGGAATCCACCACAAAATAGAAGGTTCAAGAAATTATGTTAGAAATTGGTGTAAAATTAGAAGAATCCAAAAATGGTAGTCCAACTTCCAAAAGGCATAACTTTTGATTCGGGACTCTAATTGACGAACCATTTACATTTTTTAAAAGCTCTCGAAGAGTTCTATAGCCTTATGGAGGAGCTATTCTTGTCTTGCATTTTTTTGGCCCATATAAGGTCATTTAATGCCTCAAATCTAACTAGGAAGCACTCTTAGGAGGTCTTTAGGCAACTTAAAACCACAATAAATTTCAAACTATAAAGCCTTATGACTAGATTATATTATTAGAGTGTTTCAAATTACAAATATAATTATCCCTCTAACTTACACCCTCTAACCCATCATAATTATGTCTTAATTACAAAATAATCCATTTTTTGCATTGACACATATCCCAAGGTTCTCAAAAACTCTAACCTAGAGAACCAATAGTGGAACTATGAGAGTTGGAATCTTTATTTGACTTAAATGGGTATCGATAAGTGAAAACACTTTAAGCAGAAACTAACACTAAGTTTATTTTTGGGTGATATAGGATTTCCCTTACACCATTGGATGCTCCTACATCAAACGCCTAGGGTAGATTGAAAAGTGACCTTGTCACTTTATACCTAGTAGAGGAAAACCCAAATTGGCAACCACCATTGTGGATATCCAAGTTGAGTCTTCTATTGTTCATCCTTTCCACTTCACTAGGTATTCTTTATACTACCTATTTTTGGTACTTTAGTCCACACGACTATCTAGAATGTCTTCAATCTCTTCCTTCAATGAAGTAGGAATTGGACATGGCTCTGGTATCAACTCTTCATCTACGCCATCATCATGATATTCTATTAAGTCTGCAATATTGAAGATGTGTTGGAATTTACAAGTGGGAAGATTTACTTTTGAGAGTTGGGGGGGGGGGGGGGGGGGGGGGGGGGGGTGGGGGGTGAATTAGAAGTAACTAACCTTTTCAAATCCTTTTAACTAATATCATCCACATGCATCTAATTCATCTAATAAACATGAAAGTAAAATACATGCATGAAAATAGATAACACAAGATTTGCTAACCCAAAAACCCTCCAAAATGAGAAGGTAAAATTGGGGTGGAGATGACACCCACAAAGTATCACTCCAACAATATGTAACTATTCAAGGTTACAATGTTTGACCACTTCCAATGGTTTTTCCTATGAAAGGACTATCCTATTAAAGAGTTTACACCCTGTTAAAAGTGACTTGGTTAAAGGATTTAACTACCCTATTAAAAGTATGCCTAGTTAAGGGACTTTAGTACATTCACTTGGAATGACACCCTGTTAAAGGATTTACAAATTGTTTCTAGGCCAACCTAAGTCCATAGGATTTTCTTTCCTAATACAATTTCTAGAGAGTATTAGAAGATTTTGACTTGATGACTTGCAATCCTCAATTGCTGATTCTAGATCCTTGTTCTGCTCTAACTTCTCTGAACCTTGCTTGATCTGATATGTCACTCTTCGTAATCCTAATACTTTGTTCTTGATCAACTAGATTTTGGAATATTGTTCTATTCAACACTAAGTCTTTACACCCTTCTACAATTTGCAATAATTCACCCTTACACTTCTCTCTTGTGCATACACAATGGGGTTTCTTCCACCTTTTAAAGATTTTGAAGACTTAGGGTTAGGTATGAATCTACAATCAATATTAAATCTTCATTTCCCACTCATTTCTTGCACTTTTCCTATTGGTTGCATTCCTTCTACATTTTTCTTATTGGCTACATTCTGATTACATGGGTAATGCAAAAGATTTGAGCTTATCTTCAAGATGCTTTGAGATTCATCCTATGTTGGCTTCAAAAATAGTTTACATCTAAGTTTTCAAAGGCACAAACTCATATGTTGATTCTATGTTACTCGACACTTACTAATTGGTGATGCTTAGCACATATAGGAATTTTGGCTCACTTGGATCCTATAGTAATTCTATTTCACTCAACATCTATAATGATTTGACATCTATACTTTTCTCAACACTTGAACTTCACTTGGCACCTAAAGATTACTTAGAACCTATTGAATCCTTTGACTCAACATGTAGTATAGCTCAACTTCTATATTATACTTGGCATCATCTTGAGAATTGGTTAAGTGTGTTGACACTCAATTGTCAAAACCAATCTAAGACTAAGAATCTCCCCCTTTGACATGAGTGGCAAAAAAACTTAACTAAACATTATGCATATGATCTCTATGGGTATACTACATATTCTATTCCACATATGTACAAGGCTTGAAAAACTTGTTCAAAATTTTGTATACCTTAAAATCTTGTAACTCCCCCTGAGTTGATATGCCATTTTTGTAACCAAAACTTTTGTGCTGAATTTGTCTCATGCTGATGTATGTGATACTTTTTTCCTTGTCTACCTTATCAATATTTTTCTTCTATTTTTGTGTACCCTATTTCTATTTGTACTCTATATCTATTCTCCTTTTACATCTTGTAGTTTTGTATCCTTTTGGCTTTATTCCCTTATTACTTCCTCAAAATGTGAATTTGAATATCTCTCCTTTTGGATATTCTTTATTACTTCCATCAAAGAATGTATTATCTCCCATTCTTATTAACATCTCCCCCAAAACATTATATCTCCCCCTTTCTATTTACTCATTATATCTCCCCATTCTTATTAGATGCAAGAATAAATTATCTCCCCCTTTTTGACACTTATGTCAAAGGGTCCTAAGAATGAATAGAATACTTTGCCAAAAAAAAATTATTTACCTCCATAATCATCTTGAGAGAAGCATCCCAATTATCTAAAGCAATCTCCAATGACTTGTGCTACATGGCTATCTCTTCTGCAAGATGTACAAGGCCTTTTAAAGTAGAAAGATTAGGATCTTTCTTTAGAACATTTTCTGCATAGGCCATTTCTTTATGGAGTACATCTAAATGTGGGGTAATGAATGATTGAATTCACATCAATTTGGCCTTGATATTGGCCTCTTTTACTATCAATACAACTAATTCTTTCTGTGTGTGAAGTGTAGTTGCAAAATGCTTCTCACTCTAACCTGGATCTTTGGGTAGCTGTGAGCTAGAAATCTTGAGATTTTGTTCCAAGCTTAGTATCCTTTGGCTAGTTTCTTGTGTGAAATATGATGAATCACACAACTTGGAGTACAATGAGAATACATTCCCAAGTACTATTTTTGCATTTTCAATATTCTTAGCCAATTCAACTTGTGAAAGTGCTATTTCACTAGATATCTTCTCATTGACTTTCATTTGAAACTTCTTTTCAGACCATTCTAATAATTTGACATTAGTTTCAAGGTGTTTATTTTGTACGTAGTCCACAATGTTGGACAATTTCTCCATGATGGGTTGGGTTTCATTAGGTACTTGCAAGCTTAATGCATCAAGAAATATGTTTTTGATTTCCACAAGTGCTTTCTTATGTCTATACTCATTTCTAGGTATCTCTTGTTTCTTCCTTCTGTCAAGTGCCTCTTGCACTTCATTTATTTATGCTAAATTCATAGTCCTTGAGTCATAATTGGGTATGACTATTTTTTCATCAAGTATAGGGTCTCCATAGTGAAGTACCCTACCTTGGTGGAGCTCAAACTTACTGCTGAAATTTGCAATGGTACTGCATCAGTGCTTGGTTTCTTTGTAGGAGTCCTTGAGGTAGGCAAGTTTTCCAATGTTTGTATTTCCTCCTACTCCTTTTCTTTAGGGGTTCCCTCCTCTTCTTTCTCCTCTTCTCTATTTCCTTGATCAATAATGATGATTTGAGGAGGTGCACCTTGTCTTTTGTGTAGTAGGAACATTCTATCTTGTTTGTTCCTTTGTAGGCTCCTCAGCAATTGTTGTGAATGTAATTGTATTATCAACCTGAGCAATTTTATCGTATGCTTCTTGCTCCTTAGTTTGATCTATTGTAGCTATGAGAGGTTGTGTAGGTGGTTCTTGAGTGTTTTCCTTCTCCCTTGTAACTTCTACTATAGAATTTTGCAGTTCATCCACACTCATTGGAACTGAATTTGTACAAAGTTGTGATTGCATTGTAGTTTGGCAAAGGATCTTTTTGAGATCCTTTGTAGTTAAAGGATTGATGTTCTAACCTAATGTGTTAGGAAAATGCTTTACAATTACCATATCTATAGGTACTATATGTGGAGGACTTGGTGGTGGCTGTTGGGTGTCTTGAACACTCTATTCAAGTTGCTGCTCTTCAGTTGTTGCCTATTCACCATGTGTCTTCTCCATTATTTCATCTTCGTTTTCTTTTTCTACCTCTTCATCTTTCCCATTTTCTTCTTCTTCTTCATCATTTCTTCCTTCAAATAGGTCTTATTTTCCTTCCTTGACTAGTTTCAATCCATATATTAATTTCCACATTTGTGTAGACTTTTGCATGACATCTTCTATTTGATTCTGCAAAATTCTAAAGGCTCTGTGTTTGGGTGCAAATTTCCTCCCATGTTTCTTGTTAGCCTTTGTAATTTGACCTTTAGCTAGGTCTGGCATTACTCAAGCCAATTTAGACTATATTATTTCTTTCTCCATTCAAGATAATAATGGCATTTATTTTTAATTAATGAACTTAGCTCCTTAGGAATTGAATTTTCTAGTTCAAGTGGGGCGGTCTTGAACTTAGCCATCATAGTATAGATGGACTCTTTCACTATGTTTTGTTGTTCCTTTGACAACTTATTGAAATCATTGGTCTTTAGACTAGTTAGGTCAGCATTGTCTATAATATTATTGCAAATTCTTTCCAATTTAGATTTGGTAGAATGTCTTACCAATATGAATTTCTCTTCATCAAAATCTATTCTTTCTTCACCTAATTTAGGAGGTGCAACATATTTTCTTCTCATCTTCTACTTTGTAGGCCCTCCTTGTTCGATAGCCTTTTGTTTCTCCTATTCTTTTACTACTTGAGTTGTAGCTCTAGTATCTGCCCTTGTAGTTGGCTTGGCTAGGCTAGGCTTTGTAGCTTTCCTTTTCTTTGGCTCAAATTTGGGTGCTTCTTGTTCTAAACCTTCCTCCTCATCTTCATCCTCTCCCATACCTAGGGTTGAGGCAAGTGGTCCCTGACCTTGTTCCTCCTCATCATCTTTGGCTTCTTGACCTTCTACTTCTTCTATTTCTGTAGTACTTTCCCCAAATTTGGCTTTTAGTTTCTTAACAAGTTTATCCTTCTTTTTCAACATGGAGGCAGTCTTCAACTCCATATCCACTTTTGATCTCACCATGTCATAGGTTTCAAAATGTGGTGCATCCTTGTCTATTTCCTTTGCTAATATTGCAGTTATTGCTATTGATGCTTCATCTATATTTATTTCATAACCAAGAGGTGTTAGCCATCTCACTCTTGGTATGACATCTTGAATGTATGTATAATCTATATCTACAATAAAACATACATCATTTACATGTCTCATCAAAATAGCTAGTCATTAAGGTCTCAAAATTAGCTCCCATTTGCTCAATGTATTCATTAACTTGAGCTATTATTGACCTATTAGATTTCCATGAAACTTTTCCAAAAGAAGGAAATTCATTGTATACGTAAAAGAATATAAAAATCAAAATAGCACCAAATTTGTATTGGGCTTCCTTGGTTCTTCTGATTACTACTAGATTCTCATTAATTTGTTGTAGTTGTAGTTTGACAAGATCATAAGTATGATCCTTCTTCACCAATTTATAACCAACATCCACTGAAACATGAGGCACATTATTGAGTCTACTATATTGGTAGAACTTGTGTACAATCACCCTAACAACAAAATCAGTAAGAGGGTCTTGAATGGTATCAATTGTCATCCCTCTCTTGTTCCACTTTGATGGGGCTACAAAAGGGAACCCAGGTCTCATCGGCATTGGAGGCATCATCAAAAATAGATATGGTGGAGGAGTTGTAGGTTTCTCTTGCCCACTTGGACATTGGACAAACCATTTCACTAAAGCTAGTGTTGCTAGTCAAATTGTTAAATCCGCCTTGGCTTCTAGGATTGAGAACCTATGGCTGGAGGGGGACTCATTAAACATCATAAATTGTCTCAATAGTAACTCTATGCCTTCTTGGACCATTGCGAATGTGATTGAGGAATTAAAGTCTGACCTGGGTAAGTTCAACAAGACCCACATCAACCACGTGTATAGGGAGGCCAAGTCAACAGCTAACTGTTTTGCTAATGAAGTGGTCGTCAATAATGCAGAGATGATGTGGCATGTCAGTGACATCTTTCTAAAGGTAGTGAATAATTTAAAGCTGGAAGATCACATCTAGGGAAGTACTAGAAAAATCCAAAATTAATTATGGGAAGATTTGCAAGATTTCACGTCAGAGTGAGAGTTAATAAAAATCATGCAAAACTCTTTTCAAAATATGATAGCGTGTACATACTACATGCTTTAAGGGTTGTTTTGAATACTACCATTAATACTGGTATTTTCAAAAAAATCTTCAAGTTTTATAGTTTGAAGGAGGCTAAGGTCTATAAGCCTTTTGTGAGTAAGTGGGGGCTTATTGTATCAAAGGAAACCATGGTGGGTGAAAGAAGTAGGAGGGAGCCATCAGAAGAGGCAAAGAACTGGAAGAAGAAATCAAAGGTGTGGCATAAATTGGAAAAGGGTGGAATCACTAGATTCCTAAAGAAGCTCCATGGATTTGATGTGGGGATCACCAAGATTATGGTGGACTCCTCAAAAAATGGGAGAGTCAAAATTGATAGGGTCACCCACCATGTCAATGTGGATTTGATAGCTTGGGTAGTAGAAATCCCTATAGAAGAGAGTAATTTTTTTAGAGACAAGAAAATGTCAACAAACATTGTCAAAGTTTTTGTGAAGGATGAAAAGGAGCTAGATAAGCTTTTCAAGGTGGAGATGTATTATGAGATGGAGTCAATTAAAAATCTATGGAGATATGTCTTAAAAATTATCATTAAATATATTTTCCTGGACCCCAAATTTGATAGGATCAAAACACATCATTTTGTCATGCTTACTCACTTTAGACATGGTATCAAAATATCTTTTCCTTTCTATCTCTTCACCTCCATGAGCAAGGGTATCAAGGGTTTCAAGAGGAAACCAACTACTCACCCAACTCTTTACAAGGGATTACTTCTCCTAGTTTATGATTATCTAAAGTCTCAAACTAGGGGAAAATTCCTTCGCAAAATTGGGTTTGCATTTGAGGAAACTGAGAGCTTAGACTCCAAGGATGTGTAGAGTATAAAATCGAAAGAAGAGGACATTGTTTCCTCTAAAGTTAAAGCTCCCAAGGAAGAAAGAAAACCCTCTACCTGCATTCCTAGTAGAAAGAGCCCCAGAGGTTTACCCCCATTCCCCCTAAGCTAGAGCCTCAGGAGGAGGAGGAGGATAATGATGATGATGAGGATATTGACTTAGAGGAAGTGGAGAAGGGGAAGGATGATGAGAAGGAGGAGAAGAAGGGGAGGGAAAGTGAAAAGGATGAGGAGGATCTAACTTACATGTTAGGGAATCCCAAGAAAAGGAAAGCAGATGAGGCTTTTGAAACCAATGACCAGATTCTTGAGATTCTAGGCCCTGGCCCCATTTTCTCTCCATTTGTAGATATTTTTGGAAAAGAGAGTGGGGAGGTGATAATGAAAGGTTAGAGGAGGTCTTGGAGGAATTTTAAATTGAATACAACCAATTTGGGGATTGTTAGGGACTCGTTGAATATTCAAGTGATGGAGGACATTGATGGCAAAACCCACTATGATGATCTCATTCATCCTGCTCTAGTCGTGATCTTTGATAATGTGAGGGAAATTGGGCTTAAAATTTTGAAAAATGCTAAGAACAACATGATAGACAACTTTTGGTCTATCAAATGGTTATTCCATGAAATTGAAGAAATTAAGGGGAGAAGGAGCCAGGAAGGAAACCAAAAAATTGGCAGCGACCAAGGGCACAATGAAGAGGATAGAAGCTAGGATGGAAGCCAATGACACTTCAATGTCTAGGAACACAAGGCAGACCAGGAGGATAGAATCACCAAGGTTGAACAAAGAGTCCAAAGGATGGAGTTCTCTCATCAAAAATTGGAAAATAAGGTGATCACCACTTTGAACACTTTGAATGAGAACATTAACAGTCTGAGTGAATCACTAATTAGTACTAGATTTGGTGAGGAAAAGATGGACAAAACCAACCTAGAAATTGGGAAGGTTGAGGATAGTCTAAAAGATAACAAGGACCAGGTGGATGCTCAGAACTAGGACCAGGAGGATGCAGAAAATAGGAAGACCAATGAAGTTGTAGAGACCATGTAGGTTCTTGATAGAGAGAATTGATAGTTAGTGCTTTTTTGCTATCTCGTACTTTCCTTGTTTAGCTAGTTTTTTCTTGTTCTTGTTTAGTTGGTTTTTTGTTTCCTAGCTATGGGCCTATTGTTTAGGGTTGGCTTTTGTTAAGAAATTCTACTGATGTTGGACTTTTTTGAATATTTCTATTTTTGATATGCTTTAAAACTTTTAAGTTTCAGGATCCTTGTAAAACCTATTTTACTTAATCAAAAACAAAGAGAAACATGAATCTTGTCTGGTAACTCCACCTCATATGCATTTCCTGAGTCATGTTTCTTCAAAATTTTGTAGGAACCAATTTCTTCATCTTTATCTTTTTGTAGGTACCCTCTAGAAAGATGTTCCTTCCTCGAGTACACCATTACCATATCCCCTACTTGGAACTCCTTATGTATCCTCTTTTGATTTGGCATTGCCTTATACTATTGGTTCATCTCAGTAATATGTGCATGTACCTCCTCATGTAGATTCTTGACATGCTTAGCAAATTCTTCTACCTTAGCACTTGTCCTCTCCCCTTGCTTCATCTTTCTCAGCTCTGGTGTAGTCTTTGGACTATTCCCATACACAATTTGGAATGCATTCTTCTTGTGGTAGAATTAAATCCCATCCCTTGGGCTTATCTCCCACTAAACACCTTAGCAAGTTTCCCAAACTTCTATTCACCACTTCTATTTATTCATCAGTCTGTGGATGATGTGTAGAACTGAACTTCAATTCCATCCTCAACTTCTTCCACAAAGTCCTCTAGAAATACCCCACAAATTTAGTATCTCTATTAGAAACAATACTCTTTGGGAGACCATGTAATCTCACCACTTCTCTAAAAAAAAAATCTGCAATATGAACTATATCATGAGTCTCATGGCATGGAATGAAATGCGCCATCTTGGAGAACCTATCAACAACCACAAATACTAAATCATTATCCCTTTGTGTCCTCAACAATTCAAGAAAAAAATCCATACTTATGTCCTCCCAAGGCTTCAATGGAATATGCAATGGCTGATAAAGTCTAGTATTGGGACTAAATCCTTTGGCTGCTTGACATATTTGACAACTTTGCACAAACTTCACATCCTATGACATTTGAGGCCAAAAATAATGTTCTCTAATAATGGCAATAGTCTTATCCTAACTAAAGTGTCTTTCCATTCTTCCACTATGTTTCTCCTTGATCAAATTATCCCTCATATAACTCCTTGGAATACATAATTGACTACCCTTGAACAACATATCATCTTGAATCAAATAATCTAGCCACCTAGTCCTATCTAGAGTAATAGGTTCTTTACAATCCTTCCATGCTTCAACTAAATCATGATCCTTAGGGTACAAGTTTTTGAGTTCATCAAACCCAACCACTTCAAACCGCATTACTATCAGCAATAACTATCTCCTACTCAATGCATCTACTACTCTATTAGACCTTCCACTTCTATCTTTCAACACAAATATATAGCTTTGCATGAACTCTACTCATTTCAAATGTCTTTGATTCAATTTACCTTGGCTATTTAGGTATTGTAATGCCTGGTGATCAGTATACAAGACAAATCCTCTTGGCAATAAATAATGTCTCCATTTCTTTATGGCTTGAACTATTGCATAGAACTCCTGATCATAAACATAATACTTCTTCTTTGCATTATTTAATTTTTCACTAAAATAGGCAATAGGTTTATCTTCTTAGCTCAATATAGCCCCAATAGCACTGCCACTAGCATCACAATCCACCTAGAACATTTTATTGAAATCAATAAGTGCCAACATAGGTTTCTTTCTCACCTTCTTCTTCAACAATTCAAAACTCCTTGTAGTTCCTATAGTCCACTTGAACTCTTTTCTATCCCCCCTCATTGTTTTAGTCAAGGGTGCACATATGTCATTGAAATTTCTAATGAACCTCCTATAAAAACTAACTAGACAATAGAATAGCCTTACCTCAATAGTAGACCTTGGAGTAGGCCATTCTAGGATGGATTTTACCTTCTCTAGATCCATTTTGAGACCATCAGTTGATACAAAAAACCCCAAATAGACTAACTCCTTTTTGACGAAGCTACACTTCTTCAAATTAATCAATAATTTCTCTTCCCTCAACCTTTCAAGGACATTAAAAATGTGCAATAAATTTTTATCCAAAGACTTTCTGAATATTAAAATATCATCTAGATAGACAAGAACAAGTTTTCCCAAGAATTTCTTTAGTACCTCATTCATAAGTCACATGAATGTGCTTGGCACATTGGTCAGTCCAAAGCGCATGACTAACCACTCATATAGAACATCCTTGGTCTTGAATGAAATCTTCCACTAATTTCCCTCTCGTATCTATATTTGATGTTAGCCACTCTTGAGATCTATCTTTGTGAAGTACTGAGCTCCACTCAAATAATCCATAAGATCATCTATTCTTGGCAAAGGTAACTAATACTTGATGGTTATTCTATTTATAGCCTTAAAGTCTATACACATTCTCCACTCTCCATCCTTCTTTGGTGCTATCACTATAGGTACTGCACATGGACTTAGGCTATCCTGAATCAAACCTTTCCTCAACAGCTCTTGAACATGTTTGTTTAGCTCCTTAGTTTCACTAGAAGTCATCCTATGAGCAGTCTTGTTAGGAAAACTATCTCTAGGGATTAAATCTATTTGATGAATGATTTTCCTTACTAGTGGCAACCCTTCTAGAACATTATTAGAGATGACATCTCCATACTCACTTAATAGGCCTGAAACTTCAAGTGGAATTTCACTACTTCCTTCCTTATCTTTTCTAGGAATCAAAGCATAACACATATGTTGATGTTTCATGCCATCCAAAAATTTTCTTCCATCAACAAGACATACCCTAGAACTACTATATACATTTTCACCTTCCTTTATTAAGGGCTTTAGTTTGTTGAAAACTCCATCCTTTGTCAGAGAATATGTATTTGCATGACCATCATGTACAACATGCCTATCAAACTTCCATATCCTTCCCAACAATAAATGGTAGACATCCATTGGAATGATGTCACAATGAACCTCATCATGGTAACTCCCAATCTTGAACTTCATTAGACATTGTTCACTAACTAGATCCTTATGATCATCCTTCACTCAAGCAATCCAATAGGGTTGAGGGTGTTTCTCCCTCTTGAGCTTTTGCTTTGAAACCATCACTTCTAACACCATGTTGTTAGTGTTTCCACCATAAACAATCACATCACAACATTTACCCTTGCACTTGCACTTGGTACAAAACAAACTAATCATTTTTATAGGTTTAGTCTCACTACTTAGTAAGACTCTTTCATTTACTAGAACCTCTCCTCTTTCTGCATCCTTTGAATGTGATGACTATACATCCTCATCCACATGAGCAACCCTTGCTTGTCCATCAACTCTCCTATTTTTCCTTCCTTGGCATTGTGGGCATTCAAAGACATCATGACCTTCTTCATTAAAATGAAAAGAGGTAAAATGGAAGCCTCCTCTTTCAAAACCTTGTCCACATCCTCTACCTCCTCATCTCTAATCTCCAAAGTTTTGATCACAAGAGCGGTTGAAACCCTTGATCCTCTAGTTTTAGCTAGTACTTGCATCTTCATTTTTCCTCTAGTTCTCATTTTGGCCTCCAAATGACCTACCAACACCCCTTCCTCCTTGACTGCACGCTCTTTGCCTTCCATCAAACCTTTCTTTTAGCTTCTCCTCAACTCATAGGGAAAACTAGTATGCCTCTTCAATGCTAGTCATTCTAACCAAACTTAACTCTTCCTGAATGCTAGGTCTTAAATCACTAAGGTAATGGGCAACCTTCTCCTTGCTTGCTTTTACATGAAATGCCTTGATAAGAACTCAATTAAATTCCTCTATATATTCCTAGATAGATTTTCCTACTTGCTTTAACCCTTGCATTTTCTTGAACAAATCAAACTCATAATCAACAGGAATGAACTGCTTCTTTATTTTGTTCACCATGCAATCCCATGTTGTAATTTTCTCCTTTCCACTTCTATTTCTTTCCAAATGAACCTCTTGACGGTAGATTTTGGCATGGCCTTTCATTTTTTGCCTTCGCAAACTTATCCCTATCTAGGTTCCTGATATCCTCATATTCAAAATATTCCTCTAGTTCATTGATCTAGTTAATCAACTCATCTAGGTTTAGACTTCCTGAAAACATACCCACATCAATTTTAGGTTTTTTTCCAATCTTATAAATGGCCCTAAAAAGCCTCTCCTCTACCTACTTTAGGACTTCTCCATCTCCTTCGCCTTTTGGACCAATATTTTCTTCTTCATTTTCTTCCTCACTTTAATTGCCTATGACAACATTCATCCCTCTATTGATCTCCTCCTGCAATGCTTGGACTTGTCTCTTAAGGTCTCTAACCTTAGGAGTGATAACTTTGACCCTTCCACCACACTCCCTTCATGGAAGCATCTTCTTGTCTCAAACCCATAACCACATAGTCTTGGTGCAAACTACCTCACAGTTGATGCTCTGTCTACACTCTTAGGAAAACTTTCTTTCATATCACTTGATGAAGACACAACCACAACTAGAATGAATGAAATATGAGAAAAGGGGAATATTATTATTAGTAAAATATGCTACTACATTTAGTACATGTAAACAGACCCAAAGACATGCCCTACGGGCTTACAATGGTTAGATCCTAAAGAAAATCCTCATCATAGTACCTTCTCTTAAACTCCACCAAGAAATACCTTTACAATGCCATAAATGTTCTTAATATTCCATTTGGAATCCACTACAAAAATAGAAGGTTCTAGAAATCATGTTAAAAGTCAATGTAAAATTAGAAGAATCTAGAAATGGTAGTCCAACTATCAAGAGGCATAACTTTTGATTTGGGACTCTGATTGATTAACCATTTACATTTTGAAAAAACTATCAAAGTGTTCTATAGCCCTATAGATCAGGTATGCTCATCCTACATTTTTTGGGCCCTTATGAGGTCATTTAATGCCTCAAATTTGACTTGAAAGCACTCTTAGGAGGCTTTTAGGCAACTTAAAATTGTAATAACTTTCAAACCGTAAAGCCTTTTGACCTGATTCTTTTTTTGGAGTGTTTTTAATTACAAATATAATCATCCATACAACTTACACCCTCTAACTCATAATAAAAATAGCTCAATTACAAAATAACCCATTTTCTACATTGACACGTGTCCCAAGATGCTCAAAAACTCTAACCAAAAAAACCAATAATGGAACTATGAGAGTTGGAATCTTTACTTGAACCAAATGAGTAAACCATAAATGAAAAAAAATTTAAACATAAATTAACACTAAGCATATTTTTGGGTGATACAAGATTGCCCTTACACCACTAGATGCTCCTACATCAAAAACCCAACACCAGTTTTAGCTATTGGGCTACATACTTTCTAGCACCATTTGGTGCACTTTCTCAGACAAATGGAAGTTTCTTGCAAGGTGTGTTGCACTTCCTCACATAAGAATTTGTCTTTTCTGGCCTCACATGAAAAACAAGAGGTATCTAGGGTTATTTGACAAAAGTTCAGAAGTTGATTTTGGACACCCTTCTAGGTTTCACACCTTCCTAGTTCAAAATAGATTTCCTAAGGGGCTTAAAATATATCATTTGAGTTTAATTCCTTATGCTTAAGATATATTTTAATAAATGTGATGATTCTTTTGAGATAGGTTCCAGACCTCTATGATCTAAGATAAAGATTCTAGAAAATTTTAGGGATTGAAGATTTTAGACTTTGCCAATTTTTAGGAGTAAGCTTTTGTCTCTAAACTTGGTTGATCTGTTATGTTTTCTTGTTTATTTTTTTGTTAGTGGTGATGCTTGGAGATGTTTGGTGTTTGGTTGTTGGTTTATCTTCCATTGTGCTCTTTATGATCCACATATGATGATTGTCTTGTGCTTTCATACTTGTTTAAAAATAAATTCTTGGCTTATTTATCCTTTTTTTCCAAGGATCTTTGGGTGGGGCATTACATGAATTGTTAGTCATGCCTTTTGGGCTAACCAATGTACTAAGAACTTTCATGTGGCTCATGAATGAAGTATTGAAGGAGTTTCTAGGTAAGTTTGTTATTGTTTACCTAGATGATATTTTGAACTTTAGTAAGATATTGGAGGAGCATTTGATGCATATTAAAAAAAATTTTTGATAAGTTGAGGCAAGAAAAGTTGTTGATTAACCTAAGATAAAGATTCTAGGAAATTTTAAGGCTTTAAGATTTTAGACTTCGCCAATTTTTAGGAGTCAACTTTTATCTCTAAGCTTGGTTGATCACTTATGTTTTCTTGTTTATGTTTTTGTCAGTGGTGAGACTTGGAGATCTTTGGTGTTTGGTTGTTGGTTAGTCTTTTGTTGCAATCTTTATGATCCATGTATGATGGTTTCCTTGTGCTTTCATACTTATTTTTTAAAAAAATTCTTGGCTTGTTTATCCTTGTTTCCAAGGATCTCTAGGTGAGGCATTACATGATTTGTTAGTCATACCTTTTGGGCTAACCAATGTACTAAGAACTTTCATGTGGCTCATGAATGAAGTATTGAAGGAGTTTCTAGGTAAGTTTTTCATTATTTATCTAGATGATATTTTGAACTTTAGTAAGAATTTGGAGGAGCATTTGATGCATATTCAAAAAAAATTGATAGGTTGACTGAGAGAAGTTGTTGCTTAACCCAAAGAAGTGTAGTTTAGTGAACAAGGAGTTGGTGTACCTTGGATTTGCAGTCCCAACAAAAGGTTTAAAAATGGACTTGAAGAAGTGAAGGCTATCCTTGGATGGCCTACTTTGAAGAGCACTATAGAGGTAAGATCTTTTCATGAAATTTCTAGCTTTTATAGAAAGTTCATAAGAGGTTTTAGTAGTATTTATGGACCATTGGCTGAAACAATGAGAGGGAATAGCAAAGAATTTAAGTGGACTATAAGAGCACACAAGATTTTTAATATCTTGAAACTAAAAGTTACAAGAAAAACTATTTTAGTACATCTAGATTTTAACAAGATCTTTTATGTAGATTTTGATGATAGTGGCACTACAATAGGAGTTGTTTTGAGCCAAGAAGGTAGACCTATTTCTTACTTTAATGAGAAAATGAATGATTTTGAAAGAAAATATTTTGTTTATGATAAGGAATTTTATGCTATGGTTCAAGCATTGATGAAGTGGAGACATAATCTTCTTTCTAAAGATTTTTTTTTAAATATACTAATCATCAAGCTTTGCAATATTTTAATAGTCAAGGAAAATTGAACCAAAGGCATTTGAAGTGGATTGAGTTTTTGCAAAGTTATACATTTTTTTAAAATAAAGGAGTAAGAAGTATAGTAGAGCTACAAATGCTCTTACTAGAATAAAACTTTTGCTAAAATAGATGCAGATTGAGGTGGTTCAGTTCAAGGAACTCAAGAAATTGTATGCAAAGGATCCTAATTTTGGTGAAGCATTGAAGGCTTGTACAAAACCTATTACACTTGACAACATGAAGTGGTTTGATTTCATAATCCAAGATGGTATGTTATTCAAAGGAATGAATTTGTATTTTTCTTAGAGTTTAATGAGAGAGAATTTTATCAAGGAGAATCATATTAGAGGATTGGTTGGATGCTTTGGGAGAGATAAAACCATTGCTTTGGTTGTTGAGAACTTTTATTGACCACAACAAGGTAAAAGTACAAAGTTGTGTCACCCTTTCGGCCGGCTTATCAAAACAATTGAATTTGAGTATTTCTATCTAAAAATCATTTTTTTAAAAATCATATGATTTAAATAAAAATATTCTAGCTAAGTTATATATGGTCTCATACTTTTCCAATTGGAAATGGCTATTAAATGCATTTTTTATACTAGTTTGTATCCAATTACTAAAGAAATAAAATTATTTAAGTAAAGTGGTTTTTCAATGGATTTTACTATTTTTTATGATTTTTTTTAATAACATATAAACACCATTTTATAGAGGTCAGAGTCAAGAATATTCTCATATAGAGTTTATAGTGTTTTAATTAGACATAATATATTGTAATTAAAAAATTCTACAACATGTATTTTAACACTCAAATAAATGTCAGTTTTGAGAAATAAAAAAATATTAAATCAAATAAAAATTTTTAAAATTATATGGCATTATAGAGGAGAGAGCCCTCTTCTAGAATATATACATTTTCTCTTGCTTAGAATAGATTTATTTTGAAAAATGTGGTGGGAGATTAAAACTATCAATTTTAGGTGAGTTGACATTTGAATCATTATAAAAGAGAAATATTGTTCTAGAGCTGATTTTTATTTTTGATTAGTCTAGATATATATGTTATCTATAACATGGTTTGAGATCAAAAGGAAATAAATTTATTTCCCTATAGTTTTGTTGTGGGAACTAGACCACTAATTTTTATCATTTTTCAGCTATTAAAATTTTTTTTATAAATATTAGAAAAATATATCAATTCTCATTCCAAATAATTATTAAAAATTATAATCCTAAACTTTATGTATTATTACACATTTCATTAGTTTACTTCATTTTCAAATTCAAAATAATAATACCAATTTTGATGTCATTGAAGGTGAACAGTTATATGTTTGTTAGCTTTTTCTTTTACAAAATGGTGACATAGGTTTATGCTTTCACCCAGCTACAACAAGATGTAAGGAAGTTTATACAAAGTTGTAGAGTATATTAGATGGTGAAAGAAGTGAAGCATAATATCTAGGGTTGTACCAAAGAGGTCGTGGGAGGATGTCAGCATGGATTTTATTATTAGGTTACCAAGGACTCAGTGAGGATATGATTCTATTTTTGATGTGGTTGATAGGTTTTCAAAGATGATACATTTCGTTCCTTGCAAGAAGACTAGTGATGTTGTTCATGTGGTAGAGATATTTTTCAGAAAAGTGGGGAGACTATGTGGTTTGATAAAGAGTATAGTTATAGATTGAGACACCAAGTTTGTTGGGTATAACTGACATACATTATAGAAGAAATTGAAGATAGATTTGAAGTTTAGCTCATGACATTATCCATAGACTAATGTGAAGATAGAAGTTGTGAATTGCAGTTTGGGAAATTTTCTGAGATGTTTGGTTGGAGACAAGCCAAAAGGTTGGGATCTTATTTTACCATAGGCATAATTTGCATATAATTATTCTATCAACAAGAGTATTGGTAGATCACCATTCTAGATTGTATATCAAATTAGTCCTAAAAATTCTTTTGAGTTTAGGTAGTTGGATAAAGGAGAGATAAGTAGTGTTGAAGTAGGAGAATTTGCTGAACATTTGAAAAATATCTATGAGGAGCTAAGGAAACACATTATCAAGATGAATACATAGTATAAGGATAAGAAAGACATGAAAAAGAGGTATGAGGAATTTCAAATTGGAGATGATGTTCTAGTTCATTTGTGAAAGGAGCATTTTCCAATGTGTACATATAATAAGCTAAAAATGAAGAAGTTTGGACCATGGAAGATAGTGAAAAAGAATGATTTAAGAAATGCATATGAAGTGGAGTCTTTGGCTAAATTGAATATTGCACCAGTATTTAATATTTTAGATTTGACAGACTACTATGGAGGAGGTGATGAGGATGAAGTTGTAGAAGGGCGATGGAGTATTTCAGCAACTACTTCAGCTACAAAAGATTGAGGAGATATTAAATGCTCATGTTGGAAAAAGTACAAGGAATAGAGCATATGAAGAATACCTAGTCAAATGGAAAGGGAAGCCAATAGAAGATTCATAATGGCTAGCAAAGGAGGAGGTTAACCATCTTAGTTTTCATCTTATTACTTGAGACGTGATGTTGTCACCTCTCAAATTACCATGGGTGTAAGAGAAATCTTGCATCACCCAAAAATATTTCCTTTTACTTGTTTCAATCTAGGTTGTCTTTATATAGAGTTGTTATTTGTGGAGGCTTGGTACTTAGTAAGTCAACCATATAAGCTAGGAATGTTCTAATTTTAGTGGTGATGGTTCACTTTAGTTATATCATTTTGTTAATGGAGTTTCATGGCTAGATAAAATGTATTAGTAAAGTTATTAAAAACTTTTAGTGTGTAATTTTGATATTAAAACTTTAGGCTCATTTTTGAAGGTGTTAGTAGTCCTAGATGAGTCACAAAAACTTGACAAATGGGCACTCAATTGGATCCAAGCCTATAGGTTAGGAACTAAGCTTTCTGAAAAGTGGTTATAATAGCCAATCTAAGCAACGGTTTGAGAGTTACAGTCTTCCAAAGTTGAGCTACCCAAAACTTCTAAAATAAATGTCAAAAGTATATTTTTCCAATTCTATATGTATTCTTAGGGTCTATTGACCCTAGGTATTGAGTTTGAGTGTCTAAACCGTTCCAGGGTGGTATAGAATTACCTATTGAAGAAAGGCTTGAACATTGTCTAGGTTAGATCTGGGTGATAGTTCATAGCTTTGTCTTGTTGACAACTATAATGAAGTCACCCATGTGAGTTAACATATTGTAATTCTTGATTATGTAATTCCACATTTGCAATGGCAACAAGAAGCCCATATTTTGTTCTCACAATTGATGTTGTTTCTTTGTTTCTGTTATGTGTTTATGGTATTAAGGGGAGCACCTTTCATCATTCAAGTATTTGAAAAACTTCATCTAGCAAGATCCTGTTCAAGATTATTTGTTACATCTTCCATATCCATTCATCCTCATCTTCTTGATCTAAATCAATTGGTGAAGTAAGCACACTACATACGATTGAAGAGATCCTACTATTGTAAGGTGAATTTATACATTTCTTTTACCTTTCTCTAATTTAATTATTTGAATTCAATCTTAATTCAAAAACTAATGTTTGACCAAGGAAAAAAACCCCATTAAGAACAAAAATCCATTTTTATTATAGCTTACAGATCTTAGATTGGAAAATAAGTTGTTGAACTAAGTACCCTTTTTGTCTTTTTACGAAACTATGAAATCAAAATTAGTGTCATACACATTCCTTTAGGGCCATCTAGATCGAACCTACTACTCTAGGTTAGCCTTGATTTTCTAGTTGGACTATTTAATATTGACTTTGATTAAGAATTTTGGACCGAAATAGTCACTAATTTTTTATAGGGTTTTTTGTTTCTCGTAATTTTTTGTCCAAGTAGTGGCAATTAGCCCTTTCAAATGTCATTTGATAGCCTTTTTACATGTTTATATTTTACAAGGTGAGTTTCCTTTCTCTTTCTATTTTAATACACATTTTAGTTTCTTTAACTTTAACTCTTGCATTGCATATTAACTATAATTGTTTTGCATATCTCTTGCTACATTTGGTTTTCAAGGACTTTTCCATTCTTTCTTTGATTGTATATCCATTAGATCTTTTCTTTCAATAGTGGCCCCTTATCACTTTTTTGGTACTAATCTAAAAAGATCTAATTATCTTTGAGATCCTTTAACCTTGCACATGATATTTTGACTTTTGATTTGATTGGATTTTACCCTATGTAAAATTTGTTAGTTATATTTCTTGGTGTATCTAGATCTTCTTAGCTATATCTCTTTTGTATGGATTTTGAAACACTAGGTATGTTCCTTTCATGCTTTATTATTCAATATGGATTTTTCACACATTGCAATGACAAAATGTTTAGTTGAATCTCTTCTATATTTGTTTATCAGTCCTTTCTTTTGCAAAACTTATTTCACACTTCGTTCAAGTATCTTATCTTTGATGTATAATATCATACTCTTATCACCTTGACCTTACCCTATAATCATTCTGATGATGCATGTAAAATTGATATTTTTCCTTCTCTTGACTATGGTGATGGATTCCTTAATGGGGTTCTATATTAACTCTCAATTTCACCTCCTTCATGGATCTTCCTTTCACTCATGACCATTCTTTCTCTGTAGTGCATTTTATTGATAAAGATATTCCTTTTATTCATAATATCACCATTTGGGATGAGCCTCTAAATGATGACATTGACTATTATCTTCCTCCTAAGAAAGATACCATAATTATTGTGTTGGAAACTTACATTTGGAATAATTGTTTTTTTTTCATTGATGACATACATTTCTACCTAATCGAAATGTCATATCTATCTGATTGATGAAGAGGATTTGAAAAGTTTCTCATTACAATAGCACCTAGAGGAAAGGTTGAGTTATGAAAAAGAAGTTACAATGGACATTTGATTAGATACACTTTGATAAAGTAAAGTGATTGTTTATGTCAAGAAAGCTAAGCCAAGTTGAGCAGAAGTATAAAATATAGTTAGTGTTTAGTAATGCTAGTGTAAATTACACTATAGTTAGTATTAATAAAATTTAGTTAAGCTAGAAAACTTTACAATGACCGAGTGCCAAAATCTAGCAATTTTTTTGTGATAGTATAAGAATGAATTCAACGAAATCATGAGATCAAGATGACTTAGTTTATTTCTTTGGAGATGTAAATCATGTTGAAGATAATATTGATGAGTTGTATTATTAAATTCAATGAAAGGATTCGATGAAGACCTAACAGACAAGTTATAGAGAATTTTCTAGAAGAATATCAAGAAGATAAATAGATATAGTGAATAAAATTGAATTTGATTAGAAACCCTAAGATATACGATGGATACAAAAAATGATAAAGCACAAATTGGCTATTTAAAGAGATATAGAGCCAAACAATAGGTAAAAGAGGAAGAGTGCATGATTATGAGTGTGCATGTGTAAAACTTGTATGCGAAGAGGGATACACAAAGAAAAGATGATCAAAAGCACATGAAAGTGTGAGTGAATGTGGAGCTAATAGAGAAATCTTGTAGATATGATGTTGTTATTGATAAGTACAGTAGAGAAGAAGGATTAGGGGTTCATGAGAAGAATGAAATAATTTATTTAAGAGCATGCCCAAAAAAATCAAGATTAGAGATGTCACTGGAAGGCTTCTCATTAAACTAGCATAAGGACTGAACATAGATCTGAGCATACAAAAGTGAGTTGTAATTACAAAGATCAAAACCTAGTGTTTTATTTCTAGTAATTGTAAATAGTTTTTTATTTAAATAATTTTAATAGAGGTTGATCTAATAGTCATTTGAAGACTTAATATTCTATGTTAATTATTTAACTAGAAGACATTCTAAATGGAATGATCAAAGTCCTCTTACAAGGCCACTCCTACAAGGGTGATTATTCTAACCAGGTCACATTTAACAATGTGTTTTATAACCTTTAATAGGCTTGGCTCCTAATAGAGCTCACTTTAAAAGAGTCAAAAAGAGTGACATGTTGTTGTTGGTTTTTCACAAATTGTGTTTCCACATAAAATGCTACTGTAAAAATTGTGATGAATTCTTAATATGTAATTAGACTTGATAATATCTTCATCATGCAATACAAGGTATATTTATGATAATTTTATAGTATAGACTAAGCAACAATAGAAGAAGCATAACACTGAAGTGTTTATTGTTTAATTGGTCAATTTTTACATATTGACCTTTAGTATCTGATTCACCCACACCCCCCTCTTAGTTATTCTAAATATTTCTAACAATTGGTATCAGAGCATAATGCTTATAGAGAAAAGTTTGAGTGTACATAAAGCCAATGATTATGACTAATAAGAAAGATGTAACCAAGCTAAATGAGGAGAACATTCCTACATGGTAGACCATGATGAAGTTCCACATATGAAGTATTAGTAATGTTGTCAAATTTTTGGATAATAAATATGTAAAGGTAAAAATTACTCCTCTTATTATTGAACAACTAAAACAAAAGTGAGAACACTGCTGGAAATCTAATTGAAAAGCTCATTATTGAAGATGAAAGAGGGAGATTATTGCAAAGAAGGAAGTTTGTTGTTAAAAGAATGTTTTCAATCATTGTTTTTTCATTGATGTCAAACCTTCTATTTGTAGGAATGCTATTTGCTTATAAGATCCAAGTACTATCAGTTAGTTTATTGATGAAGAGGATTTGATCAACAAGATGTAACAAAAGCACCTAAGGGAAAGGTTGAGCTATGATGTTGTAATAAAGTGCAAGGATCAGCTAAGACAATGGTTAAATGGTGTACTGATAACATACTCAAAGATATAGAGGTTGGTCACAATTAGTAACCTTAGAGGAAGAAGTTGTAACAAGGTTGAGTGCAAACCTTAAACTAAGTTCATTAGTGGAAGCTGAGCAAGCTAGTTGAAGCTCAGAAAAATTTTAGTTGAACCTAAGGAACAAGATATTCTAGTGTGTGCCAAGTGAACTTCAAGTGTTGAGTGAAGTTTAGGTGCTGAGCATCAAAAAATCTTAGTTGATGCTGAGTAACACAGTATGTGCTAAGCACTAGTATTTCAATAGCTGAGCTATTGCATTATTTTAAATGACAAAGATTCACTAAATTTGAGCTGACATAGTTGTTATGTTGAATTTTGTGAACCAGATGAAGGATAAGGATGATGAGTTGGTGGCACAAAATTCTATGTAAATCATTTTTTGGTGAATTCAAAAGGATTATTCAAGAAGTTTCTAGAGAAAATAAAATATGGGTTAGATAAAATGAATCCTACCTAATACATATGAATTGAAATTAAAGAATGGAAGAATTGAGCAAGAAAAGGAACTCCAAGACTTCTATTTAAGGAGTTATAGATCAGGAAGAAAATCTTGCTGATGATGCTACTGCTAAAGAGTGAAATTACAAAGTGGTTAGAAGGGTGTTAAGAAGAAGGTATCTAGGAGAAGGAAGAGCACAGAGGCTCTACTTCTACAAGTGGTCAAGAAGAGATGATTGCACTAGTACATTAAGCATGGAGACTCAAGGAGACTAAGCTTGAAAGGAGGGCAAGCTATTAGAGCTGCAGAGACTGAAGGCCAAGCAATGGTATGAGCTAAGAAGTGATGTAAGATTTGCAAGTTAAGTTGTATTCTATAATCAGGTCAAAATCCCTAATTGTTACTCTCTAGCAATTGTATTAGTTGGGATAGAGGGAAAATCCTACAGACTTAGGTTGGCCTAATAGCCATTTGTAAATCCTTTAACAAGGTGGCATTCCAAGTGAATCTTCTAAAGTCCTCTAACCAGGACCACTTCTAATAGGGTGGTTGAATCCTTTAACAAGGTCACATTTAATAGTTTTTTGTAAGCCTTTAATAGGGTAGGCCTTTCATAGGGCATCACTTCAAAAGAGTGAGAATTGAGTAGCATGTTACTGGTGATTTTTCCCAAATTGGATTTTCTCATAAATCATTGTGTTATGTGTTGATTTGTTATGTGTTATCCTTGCATGTTTATTTACAATAACTTGTTGATTAGAAAAGTTAATGCTTGGATCAATGAATGGTTGAATGGGCTAACTACACTTAGTCAGAAAGTTTGAATAGGGCATTTGAATCTTTAATAACTAATTCATGCCCCCCCCCCCCCCCTTTTAGTTATTCTAAAGAATTTCTAACAATTGGTATCAGAGCCATTTGTTGATTTAGTTTCAAGGTACTTGAAGCAAGAAGATAAAGATTTCTAAGAGAGACTATGGACAAACCTCAATTGGAACAGAACATGTAAATCTAGTGGGACCTCTTATTGTAGATGATTTGAGCAAAAGGAAGGAGCACAATCAAGCAATGCAAGAAATTGCCTCTACACTTAGCTATGCAAAATATGATGATATCAAAGATTGTGATACTACATTCAAGATGTGGAAAGCCCTAATAGATAACTATGGAGGAGATCAAAATTTCTAGAGAGCAAAGAGAGAAAACCTCAGAGGGAAGTTTGATGACATGAAAATGGAGGAAGGTGAAAATGCTACTCAATATGCTGCTAGAATAAAAGAAGTGGTAAGTACAATAAGAAGTCTAGGTGGTCAATTGGGAAAAGAAACTATCATCAACAAATATTTAAGAACTCTACTCTCTATCTATGCTATTAGTGTTTCAACCATCCAAGAGCAAAGGTGTGTACAAGGAAACACGCTAACCTTTGAAGGTATAGTAGGAAGACTTATTGCATTTGAGTTATCCAATTTTGGTAACTATAGACCTGAGAACCATGCATTTTTTTTCAAGGCCAAGATGACAATAAAAGACATTAAGGAGGAGACATCAAGAAAGAAGAAAAGAAAATAAAAACATGTATCTAGTGATAGTAGCACAGATGAGGAAGATGTGGAATAGTTAGAAGCATTGTTGGCTAGGAGATTCCATAGAGCCAAAGATAAATTCAAAGGTAAACTCCCTATCATATGTTTCAATTGCAATGAAGTAGGTCATATTGCTACAAGATGTACACAAAAGAAGAACTACAAAGAATGAAATTAGTACAAGAACAAGAGAGAGGATGATAGCAAAGACTACAAGGAAAAAGGCAAAAGATGCTACATTGTTGAAGAAGACTCTGATGAAAATGATGATGAAGTAGTCTATGTTGCCATTAAGGATGAATTAGATGAAGATGAAGATCAAGCAACAACATTGGTTACCTATGTGAACAAAAATGACAAGTGGATCGTAGATAGTGGATGCTCACATCACATGACAGGAGATAAAAGTAAGTTCATTACCTTTACTCAATATGATGGAAATAGTGTTAGATTTGGTAATGATGCTCCATGTCAAATCAAAGTAAAATTTTCTATTAAAATCATAGAGAAAATTTCATGTGATAATGCATACTATGTTGAAGGATTGAACTACATCTTGACTATGTCATAGTTAGGCAATGTAGGTTGCAAAGTAGAATTTGGAAACAAAACTACCAAGATCTATGAGATTGATGGAAATCTGATAAGAAAAGGTGAACAAACTAAGAGTAATCTATTTTACCTAGATATGGAAGATGCAACTTGTCTTGTTGTTAGAGTTGATGATGTGTGGTTATGGCACAAAAGGTTGTGTCATGTTAATTTTGATAATCTAATTAGCATCAACAAAAAGAAGGTGGTTAAAGGTTTACCAAAATTGAAGAAACCTGAAAACACAATATGCAAACAACGTCAACTAGGAAAGATGACTAAGTCTTATTTCAAAAGCAAAACATACACTTCCAAAGAAGTACTAGAGTTAGTCCATACATACTTATGTGGTCCAATATAAGTCCAAAGCTACCTAGGAGATAGATACATAATGCTATTGATATATGACTATTCAAGGATGATGATCATTATGTTCTTGAAGCAAAAATTTGATGCATTTCAAATGTTTAAGTGGTATTTGGCTAGAGTTAAGAAGGAAATAGGAAAGAATCTAAAATGCTTAAGATTAGATAGAGGAGGTGAGCTTACATCAAAGGATTTTGAAATATTTTGCAATGACAAAAGTATCAAAAGGAAAAAATCAGCACCAAGGACTCCACCACAGAACGATATTGCTAAAAGAAGGAATAGATCAGTGATTGATTGTGCTAGAACCTTGTTGATGGAGAGAAGCTATAAGTACTACTATTTACACCCTGAATAGAGTTCAAGTCAAGAAAGGTACAAATGCAACACCTTTTGAACTATGGTATGGTCACTCACCTAATGTTAAACATTTCAAATTTTTTGAATGTAAATGCTATATTCTTAAAGATACTAGAAATGGAAAGTTTGATGCAAAAAGTGATGAAGGTGTATTCATTAGATACTCCACTAGAAGTAAGGCATATAAGTGTTTGAACACTAACACTAACAAAATTGTTGAGAGTGCAAATGTAAATTTCGATGAGCATGTAGAAGTTCAGGTTGATGGAACTAAGCAATTAGAGGATTATAGATCTTTTGTATACTTCTATGAAGGAATGACTATTGAAGACAATGCTACAAATTAAGTTGGGAATCAACAAAAAAATTTAGTATCAACCGAGTCACAGCTAGTGAATAACGAGCTACATTCAAAAGTTGAGTTGTAGAATGTAGAAAATACACATTCTGATTCTAAAAATAGTATACATGAAAGGAATGATGAAGTACTAGATGGAGAAGATTAAGATGACTTTGAAGCTGAAGGATCAAACATGGAAAGAAGGACAGAACCAAGGTTAGCCAAATATGTAAGAAGACACCACCCTATTGATCAAATCATTAGTGACAAGGATGCTAGACCAATGACAAGGAATTGACCTAGAAATGAATCATGTCTATTGAGAAAAGTTGAGCCAAAAATAGTGAAGGATGAACTACAAGATGATGATTGGTTTAAAGATATGGAAGAGGAGATAGATCATATTGAAAAGAAAAAAACTTGGACCCTAGTTCCTAGACCAGCTAATAAGAATGTGATTGGTACCAAATGGGTGTTTAGAAACAAGCTTGATGAGAATGGTGAGATAATAAGAAAAAAAGCTAGATTAGTTTACAAAGGCTATGCACAAGAAGGACTTGATTATGGAGAAACATTTGCCCCTTTTTTAAAAATGGAAAGAGTAAGAACACTGGTTGCATATGCCACATACAAAGGTTTCAAAGTCTACCAGATGGATGTCAAGTCTACTTTTCTAAATGGTATACTAGAAGAGGAAGTCTACATCGAACAACCAAAGGGATTTGTTGTTGAAAAGAACAAGGATATGGTGTGCAAACTTCACAAAGCACTTTATGGATTAAAGCAAACACCTAGAGCATGGTATGAGAGACTACACAAATATCTTGTGAAAATAGGATTTGAGAGAATAGATGATTATAAGAACTTGTATATCAAGGCTGAAAAAGGTAAAGACATTTTGATATTTGAAATCTTTGTTGATGATATAATATTTGGAGGAAAAGATGTTCTATGCAAAGATTTTTTTGATCAAATGAAGCATGAATTTGAGATGTCAATGTTTGAAGAAATCAAATTCTTTGTTGGATTGCAAGTACATCAATTGAAGCATGGCATATTTGTGACCCAATCAAAATGCATCAAGGAAATACTCAAGACATTCGGGTTAGAAGACTCAAAACTAGTTAGCACACCAGTGGCAATAGGACATAAGCTATCCAAGAATGAAGAGTCTTCTAAAGTGAATCATACATTGTATAGATCAATGATTGGAAAGTTGGAGTATGTTGTACATAGTAGACTAGACATTGCATTAGCTATTGGAATAGTGGCAAGGTTTTCTACAAATCTAAGAGAAAATCATTTAATGGAAGTGAAGAGAATACTAAGATATCTAAAAGGAACTGATGACTATGGTTTGTATTACAAGAGAAGTGAAAAGTTTGAGTTAAGAGCCTACATTGATGCAGATTGGGGAGGTAACATTGATGTTAGAAAAAGCACTGGTGGAGGAGCACTTTTCTTGGGAAAAATATTGATTACGCGGACCAACAAAAAACAAAGTTGTACCTCATAATCCATTGTTGAAGCTGAATATGTTGCAACTGCTATCAATTGCACCAATATTGTATGGATCAAACATTTGCTACAAGGTATGAAGGAAGAAGTAAATGAACCTATGATACTTTATTGTGATAATACAAGTACTATCAACATATCAAAGAACCCTGTAATTCATTCTAAAACCAAGCACATTGCAATCAAGTATCACTATGTAAGAGAGTTGGTGGAAGACAAATAAGTGAAGATGGAATATGTTAGCTCAAAGGAACAAATTGCTAACATCTTCACAAAAGAATTGCCTAAAGATTCTTTTGAGTATCTTAGAGGTAAGTTGGGGGTGATACCCCTAGCCAAGTCTACTTGAAGAAAAAGCAAGACTACCCTACATCAAATGAGCTAATTGTTGAAGATTTTACACATTGATGCAAAGGACGTTTACTTGAGGATTCATGCCTAAAGTAATTGAAGTGCTAAAGTTCCAAATCAGTCACAAGAAAGGTGACAAAGGGACAAATTGAATGAATCTGCAAAAGCTACACTTACATATTAAGATGCTAATATGTCTTTGGCATTGTTGTCAAAGAGGGAGAAGTAGTGAGAAACTAATCAACTAGATTTAATCAAAAGTATGAGGGAGAAATGTCAAGAAAATGCAAAAGCTAGTCAAATGAAGCAAGAAGGATAAGTAGATAGAAATGTTCAACAATTGATAGGAAAAGAAGAAGAACCTAATTAGAATAGAGTATGGCAGAAGATAAGCAATGCATATAGAGGAAGAGAAGAAAAGAAAGGATACAATAGCTAAGAGGGAGAAGCAGAGATGAGGCAATTAGGATAGTAGAGGGAGATGTGAAAATTGATGGTAATGGTAATACAATTTTCCTTTTGGCATTTGACTTAGTGTTCTAACCTAGTTAGCTTATGGTTGAATAGTTTAGTTTGATGATTGATTAGTTTGGTTTGCCATCAATGCCAAAGAGGGAGATTGTTGAAAATTTGATTAAAAAACTCATTTTTGAATATTAAAGAGGGATATTATTGCAAAGAAGAAATTTTTTTGTTAAAAGAATGTTTTCAATCATTTTCTTTTCATTGATGTCAAACCTACTATTTGTAGAAATGATATTTTCTTATAAGATCCAAGTAATATCACTTAGTTGATTGATAAAGAGGATTTGATCAACAAGATGTAGGATAAGTTGAGTTATGATGTTGTAATGAAGTGCAAGGATAAGTTAAGATAATGGTTAAATGATGTACTAATAACATACTCAAAGATACAAAGGTTGGTCACACTTAGTAACATTGGAGGAAGAAGTTGTAACAAGGTTGACTGCAAAGGTTAAACTAAGTTCATTAGTGGGAGCCAAGCAAGCTAGTTGAAGCCAAGAAAATTCTCAGTTGGAGCTAAGAAACTAGAAATTGTAGTGTGTGCCGAGTGATCTTTAAGTACCAAGTAAAGTTTAGGTGCCAAGCATCAAAAAATCATAGTTGATGCTGAGTAACACAATATGTGCTGAGCACCAGTATTTCAATAGCCGAGCTACTGCATTATTTTAAATGACAAAGATTTGCCAAATTTGAGCCAACATAGTTTTCACCTTGAATTTTGTGAACCAGATGAAGGATAAGGATGATGAGCTGGTAGCACAAAATTCTATGTAAACCATTTTTGGGTGAATTCAAAAGGATTATTCAAGAAGTTTCTAGAGGAAACAAAATATGGGTTAGATATAATGAATCCTATGTAATCTATATGAATTTAAATTAAAGAATGGAAGAATCAAGTGGGAAAAGGAACTCCAAGACTTCTATTTAAGGATTCATAGAATAGGAAGAAAATATTGTTGATGCTACTACTGCTAAAGAGCCAAATTGTGAAGTGGTTAGAAGGGTGTTAAGAAGCAGGAATCTAGGAGAAGGAAGAACACAGAGGCTCTACTTCTACAAGTGGCCAAGAATAGATGATTACACTAGTACATTAAGCATGGAGACTCAAGGAGACTAAGCTTGAAAGGAGGGCAAGCTATTAGAGTTGTAGAGATTGAAGGCCAGGCAATGGTATGAGCTAAGAAGTGATCTAAAATCTACAAGTTAAGTTGTATTTTGCAATCATGTCAAGATCCCTAATTGTTACTCTCTAGCAATTATATTAGTTAGGATAGAAGGAAAATCCTATGGACTTAGGTTGGCATTCAAAGTGAATGTTCTAAAGTCCTCTAATAGGTCCACTTCTAACAGGGTGGTTAAATCCTCTAACAAGGTCACATTTAACAATGTGTTGTAAGCCTTTAATAGGGAAGGGATTTCATAGGGCATCACTTTAGAAGAGTGAGAATTGAGTAGCATGTTAGTGGTGGTTTTTTTCAAATTGGGTTTCTGTGTAAATCACTATGTTATGTGTTGATTTCTTATGTGTTATTCTTGCATGTTGATTTGCAATAACTTGCTAATTAGAAAAGTTAATGCTTGGATGAGTGAATGGTTGAATGGGGTCACTATACTTAGTGAGAAAGTTTGATTAGGACATTTGGACCTTGAATAACTGATTCTCACTCCCCCACCCACCCCCCCTTCTTCTTAGTTATTCTAAAGCATTTCAAACAAACACAAAGCAATGTTGGAGATTGCCTCAACCCTAAGATCTACCAAGTTTGATGACCTAAAAGATCATGATAATAGAAAGAAGATGTGGTATAGATTGAAAACCATATATGGAAGTGATGACAATTTTTTAAGAGAAAAATTAGAAATGCTGAGAGGTAAATTTGGTGACATGTGAATAATGGAAGGTGAGAACATAGTACAATACTACACAAGGGTTATAAATGTTTTTAACACTATTCAAGGTGCAAATGGAGAAATAAAAGATGAAACAATGATGAATAAGGTATTTAGGACTTTAATCCTTATCTATGCCATTAGAGTCTCTACAATCCAAGAACTAAGATGCACAATGGGTAACAATTTCACCTTAGAATGCGCAATTCATATACTTATTTCTTTTGAGATATCTAACTTTGACAACTACACAATTGCTGTTGGAATACTTTAGACTAACTAAGAGGGGATGAATCAAATATCCAAGGTCCAAATGTAAAAATAAAACTTTTTAGTACTACAACTTATTCTTATACATGCATTGATCATTAAATATCTTAAACATATGCATTGATTTCCTATGTAAAAATAAAGTTGGACACAAATGTGAACATACAATACCAAAAAATTAATCACACATTTTGACACAAGAATTTTACATGGAAACATAATTTGGGAAGAACTACTACTAAAATTGTTAGGTCAACCTTAGTCCAAATAATTTATCTAATACAATTTCTAGAGAGTAACACTAGGACTTGATTTGATAATAATAACAACTCACTTGTAGATTACATATCTTACATTCAGTCCTCCATTGTACTTGGCATTAATCATCTTCATCTCTAATAGCTTGTTCATCCTTCAATCCTTCACCACTTTAAGCCCTCTTTCTTTGTATGCCAAATGTAGACTCTTCTATTTAGCTTTTTTTTTTTCCTTAGGATCACACACATGACAAAAATTGCTTCTGGCCTGTTATCTATATAAATAGAGAATTTAGGTCTTTTTCCACTAAACCAAAACTATTCATTTTAGGGTTAGGTAGAATTCAATGAATCTACCCATCTTTCCATTTTATTCCCTTCTAGAAACTTCCTCTAGAATACTCTTTAAATTCCCCTCAAAATGATTTATCCTAAATTTCATGTCATTAACTCATCATAGTAATCTTCCACATGCTTCACACAATTCAAGTAATCAACTTTGTTGGCTCAAATTCAATAAATCTTTGATCTTACTCATTTTACTATCACTCAGCAATAACACTCTATTTTCTTGGAAAACATTATCTTCTTATGTGCTGCCAACACTAGGTTTCGTAGCATCCACTCAGTCCATACTAGTGTTTAACACATACAAACTTTCTTCACTCAATAAAAACTTTAGTTCTCTTTCTCAGCTCATACTAAACTTACTGCTCAAATTCAACTAATTTTATGTTCACCCTATACTAACTTTGGTCATCTTCCACATTTTACACAATTAGGCTTGGTAGACACATTTTTTTAGTTTCCCTTCTTCTATTCTTTTCTCAGGTATCCTTTCATTATAGAATTAAATAGATAAACAAGACACTAGATCATCAACCTATTTCTTGGTCTTAGTGATCCTTTTATACACCATATAACTCAATCTTTCTCTAGGTTCTCTTGTTAACTTTTCTTTCCAAATCCTCTTCATTAATCAATGAAATGATAGCATTCAAGCCAAAGTAAGAAATTGTCTCTCCAATAAGTAGTAGGTTTGACATTAGTGACAAAATAATGATTGTTCCATGATATATTTGATCAATCCTCTATTGGCATTAAGATCAAATTTTCTATTAGTGACTCACACTTAGTCAATATATAGTTTCTACCAAGCTCTAGAACCTATGTATAGTTTATGCAAAGTGTAGCAATGTTTATCAAGTTGTTCAATGCAAGTGATAGAAAATCCAATGTTAACTAAGCTCCATAGTGTTAATTGAGTTACTCAATGTTAACCATGTTCTCCAGTGTCTACCCAGCTAGCAATGTTAGCTATTTCAATCTAGTGGTGACCAAGCCATAATTGACAACCAAGTCATTCAGTATATACTAAGTTTTGCAGTGTTTACTGAGTCACACAGTGCTAATAGAGTTCAAGGTACTTGGAAGTGATCAATATGAACTGAGCCTCTTTGTGAACTAAGTGCTAGACAATGCTGAGTGTTGATAGTGGTTCTCAAGTACCAAAACATCAGCAAGTTTGTCTATAGAACCTGAGTTACAATAATTGGGCTGAGTTTGTGGATTTTGGTAAAACTTGTATCGTAGCTAACTCAAGTAAGTTGCAATTTAGATTGGTATATATGTAATAAATTGTATCATATCCAAATAAGTTATGGAAGCATATGATGAGAAAACATGTGAATTAAAGAAGGCTACAAGCAGTATAATGATAATAAAGTATTATCTATCACAACAAGGGGGTCATTACAATTAAAGAAATCTAAACTAGCAAATAAGAGTTACAGATCAGAGATCAACCATTAGTACATCCTAATAGGTGTATCATTCAAATCCTTTAATAGGGTAGACTTAACAATCTTTGATAAATCTCTTTATAGAGTGCATACTTTATTGTATGTTTTGTAAATCATTTGAAAAGGTGAACCTCACTATCCTTATTCCTCCTAATAGGGCAGATCATCAAAGGTGATCAATTTTAAGCCTTAACAAGACAAATTTTTACTACAGTACTAAAGCTTGTGGATATTATCCCCACCTTAGTTTTACTTTCTATTTGCAAAGTTTTTGGGTCACCATATCTTATATCAAATTTTTATGAATGCTTACTTTCTTTCATTCTTTCATGTATGCAATTAGACCAGAATATTATAGGAAGGGTTAATTGGTGAAAAAAGATTAGGTTTTATTAGTTCCTAATTCACCCCTCCCCTCTTAGTAACCTTTCCTACCTCATATTTCTAGCAATGAGTATTAGAGAATTGTGGTTCTCATAGAAGAAGTTTAATAGCTTGAGAAAAGTTCACAGGCAATGGAAGTATACAAGCTAGATAAGGTTATTAACAATCAAAAGCTGGACCTTGAATTGGTGATTGGGAAACTAAAGAAAGAAAAGGAGAAACTCTCTCAATCATTGAAAAGAAGGAAATATTTTGTTGTGTAAATGAATGACAATATCTATAGTGAAGAAATAATTGAAGATATCTATCTAGAAAGAAACTCAGATGAAGCTGATGAAGAAATCAAATACCTATTAGGAAAAAAATTCAATCTTTAAGAAGAAGTTAGAAAGTTGAAAAGAGAAAATGAAATCCAATCATTAAAATTATGTGAAGTCATGGAAGAAAAATACAAAGCCAGAGAAGACATACAAGAAAAAAAAACAATGAAATTCAACATTTATCCCTTCAACAAACTCACTTCATTGATCAACTCACAAATGAAAATCAAGAACTTATGAATCTTAGGTCAGAAAATGAAAGACTGTAGAATGATCTAAACACTAAAAATAAAACCAATGAAAGGGTGTTGAAATGTTAAGAAAGCATGAATTAGTTGAATGAGAAAAATCAATATGGACATAAAGACAAAGAAAGATTAGGTTATATGGAAGAAGGTGAATCATCTAAGCAAGGAGCTCTAAAGAATCAAAGGTCTACATGTAATCATTGTGGAAAGATGGGTCATACATGAAACAAATGTTGGAGTAATGGTAAAGAAAAATTCAATGGAAAGTGTTATAGCTGCAATAAGCATGGTCATAGAGAAAGTGAATGCAAGGAGAAACCTAACTTTGAAGGAAAATGTCACAATTGCAAGAAACAAGGACACAAATATTATGAATGAAAAACTAAGATACAAAATCTAGTAGAATAGATTGTAAAATCAATATTTGGATGGGATTACAACACATGGTGTAGAAGCTAGTACTATGGTGAATTTGGGCACACTGGAGTAAACTTTGTAAAACATCATATGAGGAAAAGAGATAGCACTAAAAGATGTTTTATTTGTACAGAACTTGGACATCTTGCAAAGATCTAAATAAACATAGAAAGAATTGAAGATGAAAAGAAAGCCAATGCTGACAATATCAAAAAGTAGATGAAGTAGTACTAGATACTAAAATCTCTTAAGAATGAAAGCCTAAGTCATGAAGTTGATATTTCTTAAGAGTTGGGTGGCTCAAGAATCTCAACTTGAATCCCTATGGGAATAATTGGAACTAGGAATATGAAATATAAATCTCTAATTAGTTCCAACTAGCAAGAAGAAGAAATCCATATCAACATTCAAGATACATGAGGACCACTAAGTGGTTGTGAAAATCCAAGACCATACTGAGCTAGGCCAAGTCACAAGACCCTATCGAGAAAGGTCAAGATACACTGAGTATTGTATGTGGACACCTTGTTGTCAAAGATTATACTGAGCAATAATGATTCTACAAGGCTATGAATATTTGTCAAGCATTAAATGTTGAATCGAGTGAAAGACAACCTGTGACTAAGAGAATAGACATACCAAACATTAATGCTAATTGTAAAGATGAAATTTGTTAAAAGGTATAAAGTGAATTCATTATTTCATCACAAATTTCTAGAGCTATTTAAGAAGAGTGATTTCAAAGATCAAGAATGATTTGAGTGTTTGTTGTTGAAGAATTTTTGAGTTTCCCAAAACACTACCAAGCATGGCATCTTCTAGTAGCAAAATCAAAAGGGGTGTAAAATGTTGATTCAAGGAGTCAATTACAAGGCACCAAACTTCAAATTGAGTGTGACAGTTTTAGGAATGCTAGACCCATCTGGTGAACAATCACCAATTCTAACCAAGGTATTACTCGTAGATGATATCTATTCATATTATAAATGTTCTATCCAAGAGTTAGGCACTCATGAGATGAATGGGTAATTAAATGAGCTATGTATGAATGCCATTCTAAAACCTAAGCATCAACATCTAGAAGCTAAGGGCTTGATGCATATTTCACATATGCCAAGGAAATTTTAGTCAAAGTGGATAAGATTTATCCTAAGCCAAATTCACAATGGAAAGTTATGGTTAGACCATCCCATTTTGATCACAAGGAAAATGATTCACACAATCACTGGTCTCCCAATGTTGGACAAAGCCAAAGTGACCAATCCATTAGGCCTGGTGCAATTGGAAAATAAAACTCTTGTCAAGTGGGATGGTAGAGGAATAAAGATTAGCAAAGTAACTAACATGCAATTGAAATTTGACATCCATATTATTGCTCATAAGCTCTACAACTCTAGTCATCTCAATAGTATGTCATGTGAAGTAGTTGATCTAGCTTTCAAAGTAGTAAATAATAACATGTCATTTGACCTTGCTGAATTTTTATTGAATCAGTTCAATAAGAATATGGAGAGCATCAAATGTTCCAAGAACAATGTGTGTAAGTTTAGTTCACTCTTGACTTGTTTATTTTTCTTTGTGCAAAAATTCTTCCCTTCTAAAGGATTAGTAGTATGGAGAAAATAAGTTCCTATTTTATATCAAATAAATGAGTATATAGTGTTGGCTTTAGATTGGTTTTGACAATTGAGTGTTAACACACCTAACTAATTCTTAAGTTGATGCTGAGTATAATACACAAGCCAAGCTATAGTGTGTGCAAAGCCAAAGATTCAATAGGTGCTAAGTGAACTCTAGGTGCTGAGTGAAGGTCAAGTGCCAAGTGATAAGTGATGCCAAGTCACTATAGGTGTCGAGAAAAGTATAGATGCTGAGTGAAATGGAATTACTATACGAGACAAGTGAAATAGAATTCCTATACGTGTTGAGCATCAACAACTAGTAAGTGTCGCGTAACACAAAATTAGCATATGAGTTAGTGTCTTCAAAAACTTAGATGTAAACCATTTTTGAGCTAACTTAGGATGAATCTTGAAGGACCTTGAAGATAAGATCGAATCTTTTGCATTACCTATGTAGTCAGCATGTAGCCAATAAGAAAAATGGAGAAGGCATACAACCAATAGAAAAAGTGAAAGAATTGAGTGGGAAATGAAGAATGAATATTGATCATAGATTCATACCTAACCCTAAGTCTTTAAAGAATTTAAAAGGAGGATGGAACCCCATTGTATGTGCACATGAGGAAGAGTGTATGGGTGAATTATAGTGAAGTGTAGAAGGGCGTAAAGATTTAGAAAGAGTAAAAAAGTATTGTGAAATTTAGTTGATTAAGAATAGAGTATCAGAGTTTAGAACAGAGACATATTAGATCAAACAAGGATCAAAATAGATAGTGCAGAATGAGGATCTGGAATCAACAATTAGTGATTGCAAGTCATCAGGTCAAGACTTTCTAACACTCTCTAGCCATTGTATTAGGAATGAAAATCCTATAATGATAGGTTGGTTTAATAGCCATGTTGTAAGCCTTTAAACAGGGTGCTAAATCCTTTAACAAGGTAACATTCCAAGTGAGTGTTTGTAAATCCTTTAACCAGTTCACTTTTAATAGGGTGTAAAGTCTTTAATAGGACAAGCCTTTCATATGGTAGACCATTGGAAGTGGTCAAACTTTGTAACCTTAAACAGTTACATATTGCTATAGTGATACTTTGTGGGTGTCATTCCCACCCCAGTTTTACCTTCTCATTTTGGAGGGTTTCTAGGTTACCAAATTCTTGTGTTATCTATATTCATGCATGTATTTACTTTCATGTTTATTAGATGAATGAGATGCATGCGAATGATTTCAGCTAAAAGGTGTTGAAAAGGTTAAAGTTAGTTACTTCTGATTCACCCCCCTCTTAGAAGTAAATCTTCCCACTTGTAAATTCCAACAATTGGTATCAGAGCCAAGTTCTCACAAGAAGGAGCCATCTCATTTTGGAGGGTTTCTAGGTTACCAAATTCTTGTGTTATCTATATTCATGCATGTATTTACTTTCATGTTTATTAGATGAATGAGATGCATGCGAATGATTTCAGCTAAAAGGTGTTGAAAAGGTTAAAGTTAGTTACTTCTGATTCACCCCCCTCTTAGAAGTAAATCTTCCCACTTGTAAATTCCAACAATTGGTATCAGAGCCAAGTTCTCACAAGAAGGAGCCATACAACTTAGAGAAATGATATAGAAATGGAAGTCTACAAACTTGGGAAGATCATAGAGATTCAAGCAATTGATATACAACTTGCTCTACACACTTTGGATGAAGCTAGGGAGGAATTGAGAAAATCCTTAAAGAGAAGAAGAGAGATTGCTATAGATGAGAATGATAAACAATACAAGGAGATTGACACCTCAAAATTGTTTATAAATAAAGATTCCAAAGAGTTTGATGCAGCAATAATAGACCTAATGGAGAAGAATAGAGCTCAAGCAAAAAAAATTAGAACAGTCAAGCTTGAACAAGAATCACAAGCCATGATGCTTTATGACATGACTGAACAGGAGAAAAGAGCCATTGAAGATAAGGCTATGCTAGAAGAAGACAAGAGAAATCTTGCAAAAAGACTAGAAGAATAGTCAATTGAACTTGTAAGAATTTCAAACATGTAGCTAGACACCCTAAGCTAGATGATGAATGTACACCATGAAATGAATGTCAAGGATATTGAGATCTTTACACCAAAGATGCAAAATAAACAACTGCAAAATGTCTTAAAAAGAGAGAAGGAGATTGTAGAGATCTTCAACAAATCCAATGAGGCCATTAAGTACTTTGAGTAGCTACTAAAATCACCAAGGGCTAGCAATGATACTTCAAGACTAGGATACAGTAGCATTGAACAAGGAGAGTCATCCAAGACTGCAAAAGAAAGAAGTAACAAAGGTAAGAACACTAAACCTACTTGTCATTTCTATGGTAAAAAAGGACATACCTCTAATGTGTGCAAGAGAAAGAATGCTAATCAACATGATAAACCTAAGAATGTGAGTCATTGTCATAAGTGTAAAGAGCAAGGACATCAAGCACATAACTATAGGACTAGGACTATTAGAACACAAAGATTTGAAGGTCATTGCTACAATTGCAAGAAGTATAGACATAGAGCTTTTGAGTGCATATCAAAGCCTATGTGGACACTTAATCAGCCAACAAGGGGAAATAACAATGGACATCTCTATCATTGGGACTAGAACACAAGGCATAGCTATTATTATTGTTAGGAATATGGACAGATTCTTAAAAATTGCATAAGAACACATTTTAGTGGTAATTGTAGCAGATGGTTGAGTCAAACCACATGTTTTAGTTATTTTACAACTAGTCATATTAGTAAGAATTTCCCAACAAGGTTAGAGGCACCCAATTCAAAGAAAAATAAAGGTAAAGAGAAGGTAGATGTTGAACACTTCAAAGGAGAAATGAATAAGGCATGGAAGAAGAAAGATGGGAGTACCATATCAAATGAAGGGATCACTTCATGTAAAAGGTCAACTGGTCATACCTCATCAAACTGAGTAAAAGAAGGCATGAGGGATTGATTTACAAAGCTTTATCATACATTAGTTTCTAAATAAGCAAGTACTAAAAGGAAGAGATAAACATGAATAGAGATGCTAAGTTAAAACTTCAAGATTTCATCAGTGTTGCTAAGTTAGAAAACTTGCCCTCAAATGCCGAGTAAAATTTTAGTACATGCCTAGTTGATTGCCAAAATCAATAGAAGTCAAATGATTAGTTGTAGTTGAGTTGGTAGTGTAAGTTCAGTAAAGAGAAATCTTAGTTGAAGCTAAGTGAGTGATACTCCTATGGATTCCAAGTGGTGAAAAAGAAATGGAAGTTGAGTAATGCAGAAATGCTTAAGAAGCCAAGTGGATAGCTATAAAAACACTAAGCATTAAATGCAATGAAAATAGAGTATATTATCACATTTTCAATCATTTTTCTTTATCGATTCAACAAGATTTCATCACATTCAAGGTATTTACATTTGTGCTGAGCTATGCAGTTTCACATTTTCTTTATGTTCAAACCTCTGATTGCACAAATGGCTTCTAGCTCTAGGAAAACACAAGAGAAATAGTTGTTTGAAGTCTAGCTAGTGTCCAATGAAGTAAAACAACCAAATTTTTGGCCAATCCCTAAAGTGGCATATAAAAATGACCTAGCTGAAGCCCTATCTATCATACCCCCTAAGGTGGTTATGGTTTAGGATGTTAGAAGATGTTACAACTATAAACTTGGAGCCATAGGAGACATGGAGATGAGGGAAGCCTATGAGAGATTATGTGAAAATGGAGTTTTGAAAGAAGATTATCAAATTGTTGAGAAGAAGGGTTTGATGCATGCTATAGAATTCCCTATAGTTTTCAAAAAGGAATGGATCAGGGTAGTGCTTAGCAAAATACATGATGAAAGTTTATGGTTGGACGATGGTTCAATAAAAATCACAAAAAGGATTGTACATAGAGTGATAGGGTACCCAACCCTAGATCAGCCAAAGACCCTTAGGAGTGATTCTAAGGAAGCAATTGGAAAGAACACTAGTGCTAAGTGGAACAAGAGAGGAATGACAATAGACACTATCCAAAACCCTCTTGTTGACTTTTTTGTTAGAGTCATTGCACATAAGTTCTACCAATCCAACAGACTTGATTGTGTGCCTTGCATTTTAGTGGATGTGGGTTACAAATTGGTGAAAAAGGATCATACTTATGATCTTGCGGAACTAAATTTGCAACAAATTAATGAGAATTTAGTAGCAATAAGAAGAACCAAGGGAGCCCAATGCAAGTTTGGTGCTATTTTGATTTTTATATTCTTCTATGTATAGAATGAGTTTCCTTCTTTTGGTAAAGTAGTATAGAAAGAAAATAGGTTTATCATAGCTCAAGTTAATGAATATATAGAACAAATGGGAGCTAATTTTGAGACCCTTATGACTAGCTATTTTGAGGATTTCAAGAAGACCATGAACCAAAGGCTAAGAATACTATTTTCTTTGGTAGAGAAGCATGTAAATGATGTATGCTTTCTTGTAGATATCAATTATACTTTTATACAAGATACCATACTAAGAGTTAGATGGTTAAGACCTCTTGGCTATGAAATAATTATAGATGAAGCATCAACAACTATAACTGCACTACTAGTTGAGGAAGTGGACAAAAGAGCACCACATTTTGCAACCTATGATGTGGTAAGGTAAAAAGTGGATATCGAGTTGAAGACTACCTCCACACTAAAGAAGAAGGATAAACTTGTAAAGAAGTTAAAGGCAAAATTTGGTGAGGGCACTGTAGAAGAATAAGAAGAAGATGAAGAAGCAGAAGATGATGAAGAGGAACAAGGATAGGAAACACTTACATTGACCCAAGGAATGGGTGAGGATGCAAAAGATGAGGAAAGTGTTGAGCAAGAAGCACCAAAGCTAGAGCCAAAGAAGAGAAAAATACAAAAATAGCCAATTGCACAACCCAAGGGGAAGAAGAAAGAAACAAAGCCAAGCCCAAGAAAGCCAACTATAAGGGAAAATACCAGGGCAACTACACAAGTGGCAAAGGAGAAGGAGAAGAAAAAAGCCATAGAGAAAGGAGGGCCTGCAGAACAAAAGAAGAGAAGAAAATATGTTGCACATCTAAAGTTAGACAAAGAAAAGACAGAGTTTGATAATGATCAATTTAGATTGGTAAGGCATTCTACCAAGTCTAAATTAGAAAATGTTTGTAATAACATTAGACATAATGTAGATTTAACTGGTTTAAAAACCATTACTTTTAATAAATCTTCAAGAGAAGAATAAAACATAGTGGAAGAGTCCATCTACACTATGATGGCCAAGTTCAAGACCACCCCACTTGAACTAGACAAGTTTATGCTCCATTCCAGAGAATAAATGACATTAATTTTTTTAAATGGAGAAGGAAATCAGGGAGTCAACATTAGCTCATGTGATGCCTGACCTAACTAAGGGTCAAATAAGTAAGGCTAGTAAGAAACATGGGAGCAAATTTACACCCAAATACAGAACATTCTGTATTTTGCAAAATCAAATTGAAGATGTCGTGCAAAAATCCACACAAATGTGGAAATTGATTAATGGATTGACTACTATTAAGGAAGGGTAGGAAGATCTCTTTGAGGGAAGAAATGATGAGGAAGAATAAGAGACTAAAAAGGATGAGGAAGGAAAGAAATAAAAAGAATAGGAAATAGTGGAGAAGACACAGCAAGGTGAAGAGGCAATAGCTGAGGAGCAGTAGCCAAAATAGAGTGTCCAAGACACCTCATTGCTACCACCAAGTCCTCCACATACAACACCTATAGAAACTATAATTTTTAAGGATGTTCCTAACACCCCAAGTCAGAACATCAATCCAATAATTGTAGATGATCTCAAAAAGATCTTTCACCAAACCACATTGCAATCACAACTATGCAAAAATCCTATTTTGGTGAGTGTGGAAGAATTGCAAAAGGCTATAGAAGAGATTACTAAGGAGAAGGTGAACAAACAAGAGCCACCTTCACAACCTCCCATAGCTACAAAAGATCAACCAAAAGAGCATGCAATATAGGATACAACTACTAAGGTTGATCACATAGTCATAACAATAACAACTGTTGAGGAGCCAACAAAGGAGCAGACAAGACAAGATGTTCCTATAGCACAAAGCCAAGGTACGCCTCCTAAAATCATTATTATTGATCAGGGTAGTATAGAAGAAGAGAAGGAAGAGGAGAAAACCACCCAAGAAAGAGAGTAAGAAGCAATATAGACATTGGTGAACTTGCCTACCTCAGGGACTCCTACCAACCAGTCAAGCATTGATGTAGCACCACTACAAATCTTAGCACCAGGCTCAAGCTCCACCAAGGTAGTAAGCATACTTCACTATGGAGACCCTAGACTTGATGAGGAAATAGCCATACCTAGTTATTACTACAAAACAATGAACCTAGCATAGATAAATGAAGTGCAAGAGGCACTAGAGAGAAAGAAGAATGAGGAAATACTCAAAAATGAGTATAGACAAAAGCAAGCATTAGTGGAAATCAAAGATATATTCCTTGATGCATTTAGCTTGCCTGTACCTGATGAAACAAAGTCATTCATGAAGAAATCATCCAACATAGTGGACTAGGTACAAAATGAAGACCTTGATACAAATGTTAAGTTATTAGAGTGGTCTAAAAAGAAATTTCAAATGAAAGTTAATGACAAAATATCTAGTGAGATAGCACTTTCACAAGTGGAATTGGGTAAGAAAGTTGAAAAAGTGAAAATAGTACTTGAGAATATATTCTCATTGTACTCCAAATTGTGTGACTCATCATATTTCACACAAGAAACTAGCCAAAGAATACTAAGCTTGGAACACAATCTTAAGATTTCTAGCACACACCTACCCAAAGATCTAGATCGAAGTCAAAAGCATTTTACAACAATGCTTCACACCCAGAAGGAGTTAGCTCTATTGACAATAGAAGAGGCCAATGTCAAGGCCAAATTAATACAGATTCAATCTGCCATCACCCCGCATTTGGAAGTATTACATTAGGAAATGGCCTATGCAAAAATGTTTTAAAGAAAGACCCCAATCTTTCTACCCTAGAAGGCCTAGTACATCTTGTAGTAGAGACAACAATCCAACACAAATCACTAGAAATTTCCTTAGACAATTGGGATGCTTCTCTAAAGATGATAATGGAGGTAAATAAAATATTTTTGGCTAAATATTCTATTCATTCTTAGGACCCTTTGACATAACTGTCAAGAAGGGGGAGATATTCATAATTTCATATAATAAGAATGGGGGAGATAATACATTGTTTTATGGAGGTAATAAAGAATATCCAAAGGGGAATATACAACTTTTGAGGAAGTAATAAGGAGATACAGCTAAAAGGATGCAAAAACTACAAGAATATGTGAAAATGGGGAGCAGAAACAAAGGGAGAATACAAACAAATAGATATAGAGTATAGACAAGGCAAAGTGTATCAGACACATCAGCATGAGACAAATTCAACACAAGAGTCTTTGGTTGTAGAAGTGGAATTTTGGTTTCAAAATTGTTACATCAACTTAGGGGGAGTTACAAAATTTTTGAGGTATATAAAATTTTGAACAAGTTTTTTTGAAGTTTTATACATATGTTGAATAGAATGTGTATTATACTCATAGAGATCAGATTCATAATGCTTAGTTAATCATTTTTGCCACTCATGTCAAAGGGGGAGATTGTTGGTCTCATATTGTTGATGTTGAGTATAATGTAGAAGCTGAGCTACAGTGTGTGCCAACCAAGAATATAACTTGAAATTAAGCTTCCTCAAGAAATTTTCAAAGGAAGAAATATGATAAAATAATTAAAATAAGAAAGTTATCCTCTCTTGCTAATAGAAGGAAAAAGTGACAACATGGAAGAAAATAATGTGGAGGATGAAGATGAGGAATCCAAATCTAAGGAAGAAGAGCCTATAAGAAAGAAAAGTAAGGTTATCATAACCAAATCTACTAAGTCATCCACTATAGTATTCACAAAAAGGGCACCAAAGTCCAGGAAGAAATTGAGGTTAGGAGAAGAGGATGTTGAACAAATTATCTTCAAAAGGCTTGTACCTACTCTTTAGGAAAAGTTAAAGAAATTGGAAGAAGGAACTAGCATGGAATGTTTCAAATTCCTCAAACATGAAACAAGGAATGGAAATGAGAAAAGACAAATTGAAGACACCATTATGACCAAATCGGGAAAATGGAAGTATTCTCTTGATGGGCTTACTCAACAAATTTCTAATGAGCTTATGCAAGAAATTAAGCCTAGATGGGAGCATGCAAAGAAGATTGCAAAAGACATCTTTTAACAAAATCTAAGGCAACTCATGTTCAGTCTTAGTGAAAAAGAGGTGAAAGAATCATTGAAGAAGAATCAATAGAAATTCACTCTCAAGATGAACACTTGCACGATTATTCTTAATAACATTGAATATGCAGTGAAGGTTGCTATAACATCATGAAGAATATTTACAAACTACATCAAACTAGTGATTTTATTGTTTGTGTTAATGATAAAGAGAATGATGATGAGGAGGAGGAAGAGGATGTGGAGATTGTTGGCGCTCAAACTTGCATTCTCATTTTGAGCATTTATTTGAAATTTTGAATCTAATCAAGCCCCATAAATTCATTTGTACCTAGTTGTACCTGTCATCCCCTAAGGTGTTTAATGTTTCTAACACCTTTCATTCATTACGTCTATGTCTTTCATGGTGATAAATTGATATTCTGAGTCATTCCATGAAGTTCCATTTTGAGCTAGTTTCAAATTTGCATTTTACTTTAAGTGTCAAACAATGATAGGAGGTTGTGTTTGCAATTGAATATCTTGCACCAAAAAATGTTTTAGGACTCACTGCTTTGGGAGTGTCTAACTTCCATATCTAAGAACCTATGTTTCAGATTTTGAGTCATTTTGAGTCTGTTTGGCTAGGTTTTGAAGCCCTCAAAGTTGGTCAGTTACCGTTTCCATGCATTTGCACTTTGCACATAATTCTGGGAAGCCCTGTTTGATGAGTTATAAGTTTTGACCAGTTGACCAACATGTTTAATTTCCTTTTGTGTTGCATTGTAGATGTCAAAGACTTGTTATGTTTCAAGTTTTAGCTTATGAAAAATACGTTTGCACACTTTTCCAGGTCAATTCCATTTGCAAAAAATGATTACTTGTCATTGTTTTCAATCTATAAAATCCAAGTAGACTACTTCGACCACTTGCCAAATGCATCCTATTATTTTTCATGAGCCCAAATTGCAGATTCATATTGTCCTCATGATAGATAACCAACACCCTAGTTTTCATTTCCCCATGTGCTCATTTTCCTAGTTTTCAAAGCCAAATCCAAACCTAGTTTATTGTTTTCTGATGTGTTTACTTGCAGGTAATTCTGAAGGGTCAACTTTGACAACGAATATCTTTTGACCTTGAATTCATCATGAAATGAGATTTGACAAGGTGGAAGTATGTGGAATAGAGAGTTAGTGTGCCAATTTTTATAGCTCGATTAGGTGTTTTGATAAGTTTTTTAAAGCAAGTCAAAGGACCTCCTGACGCAAAATTGACAATTTGCAAAAAGATGTAAAGTGAGCTTCAAATATTCTTTCAGTGGTCAAATTTGTTCTAAATTAGTACCAGATGGTTAATGGATCAATTTGACAATTCTGGTGTTTAAAAATGGTTTTGGTTTTAGCCGGACCCACTTTTGGGGCCTAACTAATTAGGCCAGATTGATCTAACTCCAGAGACTTGAAGATATTTTGAAGGAGCCTTTCTCTGCTTCATATATGTGAAGATAGGCTTGCAGAGGGACTTACCCCTAGTGGGGCTTTTATAAGTAAGTTTCATTTTTGCTACCTTCCCTACTGGGACTATTGTTAGATTATGCTGAAAAGCCAGACCAAGCAGTGGCTTCTATTTCGTGTGGCACTTTGGTGCATTTAATAGAGGTTGGAGGTCAACAGTTTAATGAGAAGGACTGGAACACATTACTCTCAAGTATTCATGATGCATCTTATACAACACAAACCCTAGAACTACTGAACACACGTGGCCTTGATTACATGAGGAAAATTTTGAGTATTTGAAGGAAAAATACTAGTGCAACAAGCAATGGAAATAGAAGAGAAGATAGAACAACTATCAATGGTGTACGATTGGATGAGGAGACCCCCAATAGTCATGAGAATGGAAATTCACTTTTCAGTACGCCCAAAAGCATCCGCAATAGTGATTTTCAGATTCATCAAGCTGGGGAAGTTTGGGAGCGAGATGAACAATGTAGATAAAACCTTGGGGATTCTGAAGGCATACCATCATCATCAATAGACTCAAGTCAAGCAAGGGGAAATCTGTACAGGAATCAAACCCTTGGGTAAAAGATTATGGAAAACATGATGCATACATTGCTACTTAAGAGTCTTACCTTTAAATCAAAGGCCACATTAAGAGACACACTCCATGTGCAAAGGAGAATAGGAGACAACGAGGAGGAATCCATGGCTAAGGAGGCTAGTAAAACAAAATAGCTACCAATAAAAGACTAGGCCCAACATAACCGCCCAAAGATTGAAGTAAAACATTGAGAAAAAGGTAAGAGGCCCATGCTGCTAATAAGGGGAGGTGAAAAAGAAGTGCTAAACAAGGAGAAGACTTACAAACTGACTTGGAAGACCACACGTAGGAATTTACATGGAGCAGGGTGCAAAAGAAGGAATAGAGCCACCACACCAAAAAGGAGGTCATGCATTTTCAAAAGAGTAAATCCCACGCAACAGAAACAACAATACATGGCATGGTAAGAGAATAGACCTGCAAGGAAAAGTGGCAAAGTATCTCATGAAAAAAATGCCCTCAATGATCGTTTCACGTTGGATCTGCATTTCATAATAGAAAGGCAGCACTGTTGGGCATGGCTAAGGGTCCACGAAAAGGTTCCAGCATCCACACGAAGACAGGGAAGACTAATCAAAAAGAGCTCACGTGATCAATGATAAAGAAATGCAAGTAAATTTATCCCACATTGGGGAAGGGATGGATGTCAAAGAATTTTAAATACAACTACACACACAAGCTATAATGTCTTGAAGACTCACGGCTTTTAAAGTCCAGCTATGATGTGGAGGGGCCCATGGGGTTCAAAGTCAAACTTATTTTGACTCGTAACGGCAAAGAAATGCATAGCGTGTGAATGTAAGTTAAGTTTCAAAGTTCTCTGGTGTTACGCCAACGTAAGACCGAAGAGAAAAAGCCAAGGCTCTATGAGGTTACACTCATGCGTATGAGCGAAAGTTGATTTGTTAAGTTCTTCGGTGCTACATTCGGGGCCGTAAGAACATAAAGGGCAGTGTTCATTGGATGGTCGCAAATGAAAATTTGAAAGGGATCGATCTTACGCTGAGGTCGTAAAGACATAAAAGGATGGCTAGGAGTGAGAATGTAAAGGGATTTTCCAAAGCTTCTGGTGTTACATTTCAAAGCCACCATATGAGCATAAATGAAAATTTGAAAGGGTCCCAAGGCTAAGGGATATGAAAGATATTAATAAAATATTATTGTCCTCATTGTGTGTAAGAACAAAAAGAAAATTTCAATTGCTCACGATGATAAGCCAAACGAAAATAAGTGAATTAAGGGAAATTAATTAATATTAATTAATTAATTACAAATATTTTAAAAGGGGTCACAACAAATAGGGACTGACCATGTAGCTTCGCAAGATTGGAGAGATAAGGAGGATAGAGTAAAAATGAGTTTAAAATGAAAATTTAGAAGATCAATGCACAAATTGAAAAACTGAAATATTGTGAATTTTTACATAGTTTAGAGTATGTAAATTTTTTAAAATTTTCATTTTTAATGCAAAGACATAGGCTAGGTCTAAAATTTTCAAAATGCTACCAAGGGGGCAATTTTTGTTCGAAATATGCCTTATCATATACCGTTGGGCAATTTTTGTCTGAAATATGCGTTATCATATACTGTTGGGAAATTTTTGTTGGAAATATGCCTTATCATATACTGTTGGAACCAAGAGAAGCTGAATTTTCTAGATTTGAGGTCAGAATATGCACAACAATTCACTAGTTTAGTCTATAGGCCAATTTGTAATTTCTGAGGCATTCTCAATGGAATGAACATAATTCATCATGAAGCATCAGGATTAGATGAAAGACAAATATGAAGGCTTTTTGAAGTTTGTATGTGAAGAAAATCAATTCTAGAGGGTTTCCTTAGCTTTTAGAAGTCATTTTTAGACTTATTTTCATTTTACCATGGGTAAAGATCAGGCATCAAATCAGTTACTTGTTAAATCAGATTTTTGACATATTTTGTGCTTGTAGAGGCCTAATGATGAAGATTTGATTCACTAGTTGAGGGGAGAGATTAGAGAGTTGTTTTTAACCTGTTGAGAAGGCTTTCCAAGTGGATAGATGTCATGTTTTGATCAGATTCGAGAATTAACTCTTCTCCTATATCTTCTTTTCTTTTCCTCATTGTAAGTGTTTCAGTTTTTGTCACTGGGAAACCAGTTGGTTCCAATTTTTGGAGAAAAAACCACTCATTGCTGCGATACCATGTTTGAATCCAGTTTTGATGTATTCTCGTACTGTGATACCACATATTTTCAACATAATTCTCTTGTATGAACACTAGTAGCAAGGAATAAACAAATAGTTCAGGTCTGTTAGGTTTTTTCATGTTTTTCATTTCATGCATATGAATGTATTATTTCAAGGAAATAAATACAAAGAACTTCTAGTTGAGTTTCATCTTGAATCTTGTCTCCTTTATCAGTGAGCTTCAATGTTTCATGATCTTTGATATAGAGCTTGGGTTGTAGTTGCAGTCCTTTAAGGCTATATGTTATTTCATTGTTGCCCATAACCCAAGGGATTATGTAAATGATTCAGGGAAATCAATAGGGTTGCAAGTTTGCTGATGGGGATATCTTGTAAGAATGAGGTTTAGATTGAGCATTGATGTCTATTTACAAGTTGAATAGATAGATCGTATATCTGAATTTATAAATAAGTATCAAATATCTATATGTATGCATTTGATTCATGGATTTTCCCAATGGATTAGACATTGGTCAGCTACAGAATCATTAAAGTCTTATTGCTGCATATCTAATGGTTTGTTGAAATCAATCTTTATTAATCAAATAAAGTCAGTTCTTCATGTTTTGTAGTGGGCTGAAAGGAATTAACCCTCACTCAACTTATGAATTTCATAGATTTGCATCTAGCTACTATAAATCTATGTCATTTCATGAGTTATTAGGAGATATAAGGGTTTTTCATCTTCTTAATAGATTCAAGGATATGTTTTTACACTGGTATGGTATCATTTGAATCTTAGGTCTACCCGCCCAGGTTTAGTAGAGCTTGAAGTAGAAGAAGGGTCAATCCTTATAGTTGGCCATGTGTCTGAAATGATATGTTGAGAATGGGAGTTAGCTGCCTCTAGATATGTCATATTCTCTTGGGGATAATTGGAAAACCTCCAGCATTTTCAAACACCAACAAGATGACAACTCTGCTGGGGATTGTATTGAATCTATAGGATAGACAAACCTTGATAATTTGAAGAAGATTCAATACATTAGAAAAAATTTGCTATAGCAGCAGGGTTATGTCTATCTTGAATTAGTTGAGTTTTTGCATATGCTATCGAGAAAAGTTCAGAGTCAAGAATTGAATTATGAAGTGTATTCTCTTTTCTAGGTGTTAAGTGATTCGCAAGTTTTTCATATTGAAAGTCCGGTTCAGAAAGTACAAGTGGTAAAATTGTTTCACATCTTTTCTCACTAAGTGTGAGTGGAAACTCTGAAGTAAATCTCTATACCAGTGCATGATTTGTTTTAATATCAAAGGCTTTCAGTATTTGTGGGCAGATCTAGTTTCTTGGGAAAGAGAAATTATAAGTTTCTTGATTAATGGTTTATGTGGTTGTTTGTATCTGCTGATATAATTAATTTCAAAAGGTGAATCACTGTTGTGATTCCATTTTCCTCTTCAAGGAGGTGGCGGCTCTAAAAAATATTCTATCTATGGTGTGAAGGGTTTCATGCGTGCACCTGTGCCAATTAGCAAATTTGAAGTTTTAGACAGCAACACATAAAGGTATTTCAATTTTCATATTTGTTTCTCATGAAAATTGAATAAATGAAATGGTTGCCTCCATCTAGTGGTTTCAACACTAAGAAAAAGAGGTAGGAGTTTTAAGAGTTTATAAGATGGATTCTGAGTCTAGGTCTGAAAATGATGTGCCAACTCCTGAAAGTGTTCGTGCAAATATTGCTAGATTGAAAAGAAAGATTCATGATAAGACTGTCTTAATGTTAAGAAGTAAAATTGGTGATACTGAGGGTCTTAGTGGATTTCAAATTTATATGAAGTTCAAATTAGTAGTTATGAATCTTGACGAGTTTTTCAGAGCTAAGGAGTATTCATGGCCAGTGGTACTCTTAGAATTTTTTATGCCACATTTAGTTGATTGGCCAGCCAAGATAAGATTAGATAAGATTTGTGAAATCCAAGATTTTATTATAGAAATTGAAAGTGCTTTGAATGCTAATGAGTTTGATGTTAACAAATGCAATGATTCTGTTGAAAATGATGTCAAGGATGAAGGTCTTAATTTTATGAATCAGAGGACAGAGATCAGCAATTTGATGACATGCATAATGTAGATTTATCTTTTTATGATGATGATTGTCAAGAGGAGGATAAATGTGACAGTAGTAATAGTCTTCCTTCTAGTGATGAATGTGAATGTATTACAATGCCAGTTGTTGAGGTATTGTCTAAAGAAGAAGATCTATGGTATGATCATAATTCTAATTTTTCATGCTCTATTACTAACAAATCTGTTGTTACAAATGTGCCAAGCCATCCAGATAATGATCTCAGCCAAGGAGAAGAAACTAGTAGTGAAATCTTGTTAAGTGTTGATGAGATTTCTGACTTGTTGGCTCATGAATTTGAAAGGTATGCTAACTAATCTAAGGATGCTTGTGTTTTGACATGTTATGCAAATTCATGTGGTGAAGTCATTTCCACTAAATTTGATGCTGAAGAAGATACAATTTCAGAATATGCTTTGTCAGGTTTGGGAGGTGTATGTGATGGTAATTCATGCATCAATACACATGATGACTTCTATGTTGAAAATGAAGATGTAGGGATAAGGTCTATTGCTGGTTCATTGTCTTTTTGTTTTCATGAGGCCGAGATAAATTCAGATAGCTCATGTTTTGAGAAAATAAATACTAATCAAATGGTTTATCCTAGTGAGTTATTGGAGGGAAAATTTGATACGGATCAGCATACTGTGAACATGCAATTTCATGATGATTCTGGTGATTTGGTATCTAATCAATTGTTTGAGTGTGAAGAGGTTGCACATGTTCATTTTGGTTTATGGAGTACTAATTTTTCTGATAAGGAGAAATCCAATTTTTCATACTCCTCACACCTAGAGGCACAAGGTGAGCTACAAATTGATTGATGTAACTCATTGAATGAAATAGAGTACCAAGCTTTTGTGTTTCCAGTTGAAGGAATCCATGATTCAGTTAGTAGTGATTAGTTTCAGTTTTTTGTTAGTGTCTATGATCATGTTGATTCATATTTTCATAGTGAGCAAGATGAAGAAAGTATGTTTGATTTTTATATGCACTATGAAGATGATGATAGTTTTGTCTTGCCTAATGAGCTAATTGCAAATGTTGATGTGCTGAGTGAAACAAATGGAAATGAGAATTTTAGTTTACCTTAGGAGAATGTAAATGAAAATCAAGTGTATGACAACAGTAAGGAGTTCTAAAACTTTTCAATGGCCCGAGGCCATCGCTTGTACATAGTAGTGCTAGTTGTTGTTTGCTTTCAATAAAGTTGTTCGAGAGAGCTTTTGAAGTTTAGGTGTGTGGTCTGCTTCTCCTAGAGATCTGAAATCTTGCCATGCTTGCAAGGGGCATGCATCCCTAGACAAATCCACTGTTGGTGCTCAAAATTGCATTCTCATTTTGAGCATTTATTTAAAATTTTGAATCTAATTAAGCCCCATAAATGCATTTGTACCCGGCTGTACCTGTGAGCCCTTGAGGTGTTTAATGTTTCTAACACCTTTCATTCAATGCATCTATGTGTTTCATGGTGGTAAATTGATATTTTGAGTCATTCTGTGAAGTTCCATTTTGAGCTAGTTTCAAATCTGCATTTTACCCTAAGTGTAAAACAATGACAAGAGGCTATGTTTGCAATTGAATATCTTGCACCCAAAATGTTTCAAGACTCATTACTCTGGGAGTGTCTAGTGTCTATATCCAAGAACCTATGTTTTAGATTTTGAGTCATTTTGAGTCCATTTGACTAGGTTTTGAATCTCTCAAAGTTGGTCAATTACCATTTTCATGCATTTGCACTTTGCACATAATTCTGGGAAGCCCTCTTTGACGAGTTATAACTTTTGACCAGTTGACCAAAATTTTGAATTTCCTTTTGAATTGCATTGTAGATGTCAAAGAGTTGTTATGTTTCAAGTTTTAGCTTATGATAAATCCGTTTGCACACTTTTCTAGGTCAATCCATTTGCAAAAATTGATTTCTTGTCATTGTTTTTAATCTGCAAAATCCAAGTAGCCTACTTTGACCGCTCGCCAAATGCATCTTGTTATTTGTTATGATCCCAAATCATAGATTCATATTGTCCTCATAACAAAGAACCAACACGCTAGTTTTCATTTCCCCATGTGCTTATTTGCCCAATTTTCAAAGCCAAATTCAAACCCAGTTTTTTGTTTTCTGACGTGTTTACTTGCAGGTAATTCTGAAGGGTCAACTTTGACAATGAATATCTTTTGACCCTAAATTCATCATGAGACAATATTTGATAGGGTGGAAGTATGTGTAATAGAGAGTCAGTGTGCCAATTTTTGGAGCTCGATCAGGTGTTTGGATAAGTTTTTAAATGCCAATCAAAGGACCTCCTGACGCAAAATTGACAATTTGCAAAAAGATGTAAAGTGAGCTTCAAATTTTCTTTCAGTGGTCAAATTTGTTTTGAATTAGTACCAAATGGTTAATGGATTAGTTTGACAGTTTAGGTGTTTGAAAATGAATTTTTTTTTAGCCAGACCCACTTTTCAGGCCCGACTAATTACATTAGATTGATCTAACTCTAGAGACTTGAAAATATTTTGAAGGAGCCTTGCTATGCTTCATATGTGTGAAGATAGGCTTGCAAAGGGCCTTAATCCTGGTGGTGCTTTTATAAGTAAGTTTTATTTCTGCTACCTTCCCTACTGGGATTGTTGTTAGATTGTGCTAAAAAGCCAGACCAAGCAGTGGCTTCTATTTCATGTGGTGCTTTGGTGCATTTAATAGAGGTTGGAGGTAACCAGTTTAATGAGAAGGACAGGACAACATTACTCTCAAGTATTCGTGATGCATCTTATACAACACAACCCCTAAAACTATTGAACACACATGGCCTTGATTACATGAGGAAAAATTTGAGTATTCAAAGGCAAAATACTAGTGCAACAAACAATGTAAATAGAAGAGAAGATAGAACAACTGTCAATGGTGTAGGATTGGATGAAGAGACCCCCAATAGTCATGAGAATGGAAATTCACTTTTCAATAAACCCCAAAGCATCAACAATAGTGATGTTCTAAATCATCAAGCTGGGGAAGTTTGGGAGTGAGATGAATAAGGCAGATCAAACCTCGGGGATTCTGAAGGCATACCATCATCATCAATAGACTCAAGTCAAGCAAGGGGAAATCTATACAAGAATCAGACCCTTGGGTAAATGATTATGGGAAACATGATGGATACATTGCTGCTTAAGAATCTTACCTTTAAATCAAAGGCCACATTAAGAGACACACTCCATATGCAAAGGAGAATAAGAGGTAGCCAAGAGGAATCCATGGCTAAGGAGACTAGTAAAACAAAATAACCGCCAATAAAGGACCAAGCCCAACAGAACCGCACAAAGATTGAAGTAAAACTTTGCAAACAAGGTAAGAGGCCCACACTGCTAATAAGGGGAGGTGAAAAAGAAGTGCCAAACAAGGAGAAGACCTGCGAACTGACTTGCAAGACCACATGTAGGCAGTTACATGGAGCAGGGTCCAAAAGAAGGAACAGAGCCACCATGCCAAAAAGGAGGTCGCACATTTTCAAAAGAGTAGATCCCACACAAAAAAAATAATAGTCCACAGCATGGTAAGAGAACAGACCTATAGGGAAAAGGGGCTAAGTATCTCACGGCAAAAATGCCCACAGTGAGTGTTTCATGTTGGATCTGCATTTCATTACAGAAAGGTAGCAGTGTTGGGCATGGCTAAGGGCAGAATAATGAAAGATCTCACATGGTCAATGATAAAGAAACACAAGAACAGTTATCCCACATTGAGGAAGCAATGGATGTCAAAGCATTTAAATACAACTCCACGCAGAACCTATAATGTCTTGAAGACTCATGACTTTTAAAGCCGAGCTATGATGTGGAGGGGCCCGTGGGGTTCGAAGTTAGACTTATTTTGACTCGTAAAGGCAAAGCAATGCATAGCGTGTGAATGTAAGTTAAGTTTCAAAGTTCTTTGGTTTTAGGCCAATGTAAGACCGAAGAGAAAAATCCAAGGCTCTACGAGGTTACACTCATGCATATAAGGGAAAGTTGATTTGTTAAGTTCTCCGGTGCTACGTTCAGGGATATAAGAATGTAAAGGGTAGTGTTCATCGGATGATCATGAATGAAAATTTGAAAGGGCTCGGTCTTATGTTGAGGTCATAAAAATGTAAAAGGATGGCCAGGCATGAGAACATAAAGGGATTTTCCAAAGCTCCTAGTGTTACATTTCAAAGCCACCATATGAGCGTAAATGGAAATTTGAAAGGGTCCCAGGGCTATGTGATATGAAAGATATTAATAAAATATTAATATGTTCATTGTGCATAAGAAAAAAAAGGAAATTTCAATTGCTCATAGTGATACGCAAAACAAAAATAAGTGAATTAAGGGCAATTAATTAATATTAATTAATTAATTACAAATATTTTAAAAGGAGTCACAGCAAATAGGGACTGACCATGTGGCATCACAAGATTTGAGAGATAAGGAGGATAGAGTAAAAATGAGTTTAAAACAAAAATTTAGAAGATCAATGCACAAATTGAAAATTTGAAATATTGTGAATTTTTACATATTTCAGAGTATGTAAATTTTAAAAATTTTCATTTTTAATGCAAAGACACAAGCCAAGTCTGAAATTTTTTAAAATGCTACCAGGGGTAATTTTTGTTTGAAATATGCCTTATCATATACTGTTGGATCCGAGAGAAGCTGAGTTTTCTAGATTTGAGGTCAAAATATGCATAGTAGTTCATTGATTCAGTCTATAGGCCACTTTGTAATTTTTGAGGCATTCTCAGTGGAATGAATATAATTCATCATGAAGCATCAGGATTAGATAAAAGGTAGATATGAAGGCTTTTTGAAGTTTGTATGTGAAGACAATCAATTCTAGAGTGTTTCCTTAGCTTTTAGAAGTCATTTTTAACTGATTTTCATTTTACCATGGGTAAAGATCAAGCATGAAATCACTTATTTGTTAAATTAGATTTTTGAGATATTTTGTGCTTGTAGAGGCCTCATGATGAAGATTTAATTCACTAGTTTAGGGGAGAGATTAGAGAGTTTTTTTTAACTTGTTGAGAAGGTTTCCCAAGTGGATAGATGTCATGTTTTGATCAGATCTAGGAATTAACTCTTCTTCTATATCTTCTTTTCTTTTCCTCATTGTAAGTGTTCTAGTTTTTGTCACTGAGAAACTAGTTGGTTCTAGTTTTTGGAGAAAAAACCACTCACTCCTGTGATACCATGTTTGGATCTAGTTTTGATGTATTCCCATACTGTGATACCACATATTTTTGGCATAATTCTCTTCTATCAACAACAATAGGAAGGAATATACAAATAGTTTAGATCTGTCAGGTGTTTTCATGTTTTTCATTTCATGCATATGAATGTATTATTTCAAGGAAATAAATACAAAGAACTGCAAGTTGAGTTTCATCTTGAATCTTGTCTCCTTTATCAATGAGCTTCAATGTTTTATGATCTTCAACATAGAGCTTGGGTTGTAATTGCAGTCCCTTAAGGTTGTATGTTGTTTCATTATTGCCTATAACCCAAGGGGTTATGTAAATGCTTCAAGGAAATCAATAGGGTTGCAAGTTTGTTGATGGGGATATCATGTAAGAATGAGGTTCAGATTGAGCAGTGATGTCTATTTATAAGTTGAATAGATAGAGTGTATATCTGAATATATAAATAAGTATCAGATATCTATATGTATGCATTTGATTCATGGATTTTTCCAATGGTTTAGAAACTGGTCAGCTATAGGATCATTAAAGTCTTATTGCTACATATCTGAGGGTTTTTTGAAATCAATCTTTATTAATCAAATAAATTCAGTTCTTCATGTTTTGTAGTGGGCTTAAAGCAATTAACCCTGACTCAACTTATGAATTTCATAGATTTGCATCTAGCTACTGTAGATCTATGTCATTTCATGAGTTATCAGGAGATATAAGGGGTTTTCATTTGCTTAATAGATTTAGGGATATGTTTTTGCATTAGTATGATATCATTTGAATTTGAGGTCTACCTGCCTAGGTTTAGTAGAGCCTAAAGTAGAAGAAGGGTCAAGCCTTATAGTTGGCCCTATGTCTGAAATGATATGTTGAGAATGGGAGTTAGCTACCCCTAGATATGTCATATTCTCATGGGGATAATTGAAAACCCTCCAATGTTTTCAAACACCAACAGAAATAAAAGATGATGAAATAGATGATGTAAATCTAGATGATGAGGAGGAAGAACAAGAAGCTACTAGAGAAAGTCTTCTAGAGATTCAAAGAATTGAGGAAAATGATGTAGAAAAGATTGAAACAATAGCAATGGCTTCATTTATTCATTCCCTAAGAAAATCCTTATTGCAATTTGGCTCTAAGAAAGCTTCTACTGAGTTGGTTGTGATTACCACTACAACACCAACCATCCAAGCAAGCTTTGGAGCTGTTCAACTAGGTATTCCATTAACTAAAGTGGCTAGTACTTCATTTACCGAGTACCAAGTGCTTCCATCAACAAGTTTTATCATGTAGCAACAAGGTATTTCTACTATCAATTCCATATCTAGATTTATTTCTAGACCCTCTACTTCTACTATTGTTTATATTCCAAATACAAATAGTACAATGAAAGTTGAGAACAAGTCGTAACCAAGTACTAAAGTTTCAAATGAGTGTAAGGAAAAAGTAGAAAAATTTGATCTAGATGAGGATATAGTTATCTCAAATTGGGATATCTCTACCCTCACTCCTAATCAAATGAACACCATGGGTGAATTATTGCAAAATAGATCTAAGAAATAGAAGCTTGGAGAAGAGAAGAGAAAGAAAACCCAAGTGCTTGAAGATATAAAGGACATAAATTCATAAATATACTAAGTATTGAGGTTGATAGTACACAACCTATTTTCAACTAGTTAGTAGAAGTTGTCTAGAAATTCAATGAAGACCTGAATGGACAAGATAAGTTTCTATAAAGAGAAAAAAAAGAAAAATTGAGAACATGGTATTGGAACAAGTGGAACATAAAATTGCAATAAACCAAGTAGAGTTGTCTACTACTCTCATTTCATTGGAGACATTTGTAAATAATGTCACTTCATTATTTGTTAAGTTGTGTGATACATCCATCTTCACACAAGAAATTAAAGGCAAGTGCACACTATTTTTCACTTGACCCAAGTTGTAGTTCTTCTCATTATTGAAAGATCATATTTCTAACAAATTTACAAGCATAATTACTAAAGGAAGAAGGTAAGGTCAGGGCTATACTTGTAGAAATCCAAGGCATCATTCTTCCAAACATGTATGCATTGTAGACACACATTGCATGTGCTAAGACACTAATCCATGACAATAACTTCTCCATAGCTGATCGCATGATAGAGTTATCAGTAGAAGTTCAAATTGCATTGCATTCAAGTAAGGTGTTACAAGAAAATTGGGACAAGAAAATAGTATTAATCTTGAAGGTACACTCTGAATCTTGTCACATTTTGGCATTAATATATAGTATACACCTTTAGAATTTGTGTCAAAAAAGGGGAGCGGTATAGATGAATGTATATATGTATAACGAAGGAGAGGTATTTGTAAAGACATGTAAAAAATATATGTATGGAGGAGCAGTACTCTAGATATATAAGGTATATGCATGGGTGAGAAATATAGTATTATATAGATACATGAATAGATAAGCAAAAAACATCTTTTACAAAAATCAATTTTGAAAAATCTAAACAATAGAGTATTTTACCGAGTTGTAAACATAGAATGGAGATAAAAGAGTGTTTTGAATTGTAATTTTGAGTATTCAATTTTTTGGATGTTAAGTGTTTTTGTCACTAATGTAAAAGGAGGAGATTGTTTACATTAAGGAAAATTTTTCTATTAGTGGCTTACACTTAGTCAATATATAGTTGCTACCAAGTTTCTTAGTTCCTATTGAGCTTCAGAACCTATGTACAGTTTATGCCAAGTGTAGTAGTGTTTACCGAGTTGTTCAGTGAAAGTGATGGAAAATCTAGAGTTAACTAACCTCCATAGTATTAAATGAGTTACTTAGTGTTAACCATGTTCTCTATTGTCTATAGAGAAACCAATATTAGCTATGTGCATCTAGTGTTGAACAAGCCATAGAGTGTCAACTGAGTGATTCAATATATGTAGAGTTTTGTAGTGTTCACTAAGTCACATAGTCTTGACCAAGTTCAAGCTACTTGGAAGTGATCAGTATGAATTGAGCCTCTTTATCAAATGAGTGTTAGACCATGCTAAGTGTTGACAATGGTTGCTAAATATCAAAATTGTAAGAATTTGCCTTAGGGAAAAATCACCTAGGATCGAGAAGCTCAAGCACTAGCACAAAATGGACCAATAAAGTATGATTAGAATAACAATATGAAATTAACTTTATGTACATACACACTAAGAGTGTCTATTCATAAAGGCCTCTAGAATGACTATGAGTTAGCAAAATGATAAGACTCACAACTAAGCACATGTGTACCAAGAGTGGATTATCCTCCATTGAACACAGAAGTTAGTGTGATAATGAGAGGATAAGCTTACATAGGTGTGTCATGTAAAAGGATGTTGTAGACACCATGTGCTAAAATAGAGTTGCTAACTCCTGTATTATCAACAAGACAACTCATATGAGTATGCATACTCCTAGGTGTCTAACTAATAAATAATAAAATAATGTATTAACCTATGTAAACTTAAGTAATGTGTAATAATAATTAGTTATTTACACTAACAAGAACATCACTAATTTTGTCTTCAAAACCTAATTTATAGTAGTTGGGCCAACTTTGTGGATTTTGGTAAAACTTGTATTATAGATGATTCAAGTAAGTTATGATTTGGATTAGTATATATGTAATGCATTATATCATATCCAAATAACCTATGCAAGCCTATGATGAGTAGAAGTGCAAATTAAAGAAGGCTATAAGAAGTATAAGGGACAATAAAGTATTATCTCTCACAACAAGGTAATCATTACAATTCAAGGAATCTCAACCAGTAAATTAGAGATCAACCATTGGTTTATCCTAATAGGTGCATCAATCAAATCCTTTAACATGGCAGACTTCATAGTCTTTGATAAATCTCATTTCCAACTGCATACTTCATGGTTTGTTTTATAAATCATTTGACAAGGTAGAGCTCAAATTCCTTATTGCTCCTAACAAGGAAGATCATTAGAAGTGATCAATTCCAAGCCTTAACAAGCCAACTTTATACTGTAGTACTAAAGCTTGTGGGTATCATCCCCACCCCATTTTTACTTTCTATTTGGAAGGCTTTTGGGTCACCATATCTTGTATCAAATTGCAATAAATGGTTATTTCTTTAATTCTTTCATGTACGCAATTATATCAGAATATTATATGAAGGCTTAATTAGTGAAATAAGATTAAGTTTTAGTGGTTCTTGATTCACCTCTCCCCTCTCAATAACCTTTCCTACCTCACATTTCCAACATGTTCTTCACTTCAACAATATCCTTTCAACAATCTCCCTCTTTGGCATTGATGGAAAACTAATACCAACATAATAATACCAAAAATAAACTTAATATATTTTACTGCAATCTCTCCCTCTATAAGAATGTGTGCCTTCCTTTGTATATTTTGATCTAAAATTTCTCCTTCATCTAATCTTGTTCCTCTTTGATAATTTTCATCCTTCCTTCTCTGATATGATCTCTCTAATATATCCCTTAATACATTATTTAGGTTTTAGGTACAACTCTCTATTAGATTCACCCTCTTTCACTTATATCCCTATTTATCTTATATCTCCCTCTGTGACAACAATGCCAAAGAGTTTTCATCTATATATGAAGATATAATCAATTTAGGTTCTCCCTTTGTGACCTTCCATTTGACTATAAATCTTCTATTTTCAGCTTCTTCTTTACTTCAGATAGTTCCTAAGATAAGATCCATTGCATCAATCTGTGAAATATGTCATGTAACTTAGTTGATGTAGGGCATTACTCTTTCTTCTTAACTAGCTTTGTATAGGATATCACCCCTAGTTTACCTCTAAGATATTCATGTGCATCCTTAGGTAAAGCCTTTGCTTATATATTATCTATCTATTCTTTTGTATTCACTTATTTCATTCTCACTTCTTTGTCTTGAACCAATTGTCTCAAGTAATACTAATTTAGTGCAATGTTCTTTGTCTTTGTATGCATCATAGAGTTCTTTGGTATGTTTATAGTACTTGTTTATCAAGGTTGAGTAATTTCCACCTTCATTACTTCGAGTAATTTTTTAATCTGTAACACATTTGTGCAATTCACTGCAGTAGCCACATATTTAGCTTTAATAGCAGATTGTGATATATAATTTTATTTCTTACTAGTCAAGGTGACCAATGTTTTGATTCCAATCAGCATCTATATAGGCTCTCAATTCAAACTTGTCATTTTTCTTGTAGTATAGACCATAGTCTTTTGTTCCTTTTAGGTAACTCATGATCCTTTTAATAACCATTAAATGATTCTCCTTAGGATTTGGAGAAATCCTTGTAACAATCCCAATAGCTAATGGAATGCCAGGTCTTATATGAACTATATATTGCAATTTTCCAATCATAGACTTGTATAAAGTTTGAGTTACTTCAACAAAATCATCAATTTTGGATAGTTTTTGTCCTATCACAATAGGTGTACTAACAGGTTTTGAATCCTCCATACTTAAAGTTTTCAAGATTTCCTTTACATACTTGGACCAAGTGATGTAAATACAATATTTCATTTGATATACTTACAATCCAACAAAGAGTTTATCTCTCCAAACATAGACATCTCAAACTCTTTCTTCATTTCATTTGAAAATGCCTTACACAATGCATTTTTTCCTCTAAATATGATATCATGTCAAAAAATATTTCAAGTGGTAAAATTCATTTACCTTATTTTTCCTTCAAGTACAGATGTTTGTTGTCATCGATCTTCTCAAAAGTAATGTTCACAAGAAAGTTGTGAAGCCTTTCATACCATGCTCTGTGATCTTGCTTCAAACAATATAAATATTTGTAATCTACACACCATGTTCTTGTTGTTTGGATCAACAAATCCTTCATGTTGTTCTATATAAACCTCCTCTTCTAGTATATCATTCATAAATGTTGACTTAGCATCCTTTTGATAAACTTTGAATCCTTTTTATATAGAGTAAGAAAGCAAAGTTCTTATTGATTCCAATCTTGCAACTAGGGAAAATGTCTCTCCATAGTCAATTCCTTGTTCTTGTGCATATCCTTTGGAAAATGTATAAGTGCAAGAAGTTGGGTCTCACTTTTGGGCAAAAAGTGGTAGGTGTTTTTCCTAGCTTTAAAATTTATTGTCAATTGATGTCAAAATTCAATGCATTTAGAGATTGAATATAAACATACTTCTAAAATAAAACTTGTAGTGTTTAGAATCTACCTTTTGAATATGTAATTTATTTGTGTACCCATATGATAGATTTTTTTGGTATGGATCTTTAAAAATCACTTTTTCAAAATGCTTATTTCAGGACCATACCACACTCGTGTACGGATACTATAATTTGACATAAATAAATGATTTTTTATAAATCCTTTTAAAAAAAGTTACCTAACACACCAAAGATCAATGATAATATTTTTTTCTTAATTTTTTAATTATTAATTATTAATTGGCTATAAAAGTAAATTTTAAAACCTCTCATTTGCGGACACCATAATTTGATCAAAATTTTACTTTAAAAAAAAGTTGTTTTTTAACTTCAAAAGCATTCTACATGTAAATTGATGACATATAAATTAATTTAAGAAAAATCATCAAATGAAAAAATTATTAAAGTCTTAGTGAACTTCTCTATTTTACATTTAGGTACCACCTTTGATTAAAAATAGTACAAAATATTAAATAAAATCATAATACTATAAAATTTATATTTCTGAAATTAGGATAGTGAGATCTCTAATGGGCTTTTTTTTTTCTTTAATTTAGTAAAACAATATGATTGAGAAGGCCCTCTTAAAATTATGGCAAGGCATGAATTTGTCTGTTCAATTCCTTAGCCAAATCTTGAGAGGTCATGGCATAGGCTTAGTCTCACTAGGCCTACCTCGAATCAAAATCTGAGGCAGGAAAAAAAAATCCTACCCCATGTTATAAGAATCAGGCACCCATTATTTAAAATTCAAAAACTGGGTGCCCATTTTGAAAAATTAAAAGCAACATTTAAAATATGTGCCCCCTCTCCCCCCCCCCCCGCCCCTCACTCCAAAAAAAAAAAGTTTTGATTTTTTTAGAAATGGGTACCGATTTTTTAAAAGTAAAAAATAGATACCAGTTTTTTACTTTTAAAAAAATGGGTACCCATTTCTAAAAAATTCTTTTTTTTTTTTTTTTTTTTTTTTTTCAAAAATGGTACCCATTTTTATTATCTGCAATAAAAACAAGCACCAAATTTTTAAAAAAATGGGTGCCCATTTTTAAAATTTAGGATTGGGTACCCGAGCCTAATACGAGTGCTCATTTTTTGAAAATGTGTACCCATTTCTGAAGATGTCTCATTCTATGGAATTGACTTCCATAGAACTACAACCTAGCTTTGTGCATTCACCCAACTAATCTTTCGTTGTTCCTTGTAACTTCACCATTCTCATCTAGTTTATTTTTGTACACTAAATTTGTTCTAATAACGTTCTTGTTCTTTGGTCTAGCTACTAGAGTCCATTTTTTTTTTCTCAATTTTATCAATCTCTTCTTTCATGGCTTTACTTGATTCTTCATTTTTTAATGCATCCTTCACTGACTTAGGCATATGCATGCTTAACAAACATGTTTCATTTCTCAACCTATTTCTTGTCATTGGTCTTTCTTCTTTATCTCCAATAATTTGTCCACTAGGATGATTTCTTTGAACATACTTTGACATTAGGTCTTTTATGAAGTTCAATTTTAGATTCACTATGTACTTATCTATTAGGTAAGTTGACATTCATTTCATGTAAACTATTCTCAATATCAAAATGTACCTCATCTTCTCACTACAACTTGGCTATTGACTACAACTTAGCTCTTGAGTGCATCTTGACTCCTGAATGCAACTTGACATCCATTGTATGTGACTCAATAGTTACTGATTCTTGTTGATAAACAACTTGGTTTACAAAATTATCGGCATCAATGGACATTCCTTCATAGTAGTACATAAAGGTTCTATAATTTTTAGGTTCTTCCTATGATTCATCTTCATGCACTTCTATTTATTCATTAAACTTTACATTTGTACTTTCCAAAACATTGTTAGTGATAGTATTTACACTTATAAGCTTTACTTCCTGTGGAATAGCTCAAGAATATACCTTATTTAATTTTAGCATCAAGTTTACCATTTCTATTTTCCTTTAGAATGAAGCACTTTCTTCAAAATATCTTAAAACATTTGACATTGGGTGAGTATCCATATCATAATTTAAAAGGTGTGGAATTTGTATCCTTTTTGACTTGTAACTGGTTCAATGTACAGATAGTTGTACTAATAGCTTCACTCCATTATTTTAGAGAAATATTCTTCTCCATCATTAGTATTCTAGCACAATCCATTATAGATGTGTTCCTCCTTTTAGCAATCTCATTTTGTGGAGGTGGTCCTAGGTGCAGAAGCTTGTCTTTGGATTCCTCTATAATTACAAAAGTTTTAAAACTCATTTGATGTAAACTCTCCACCTCTATCAGATCTCAAAAATTTCAAGATTTTATGAGTTTCCTTTCCAACTCCTGGTACATACCACATAGACATTTTAAAAGCATCATATTTTTCTTTTAAGAACATTACTATCATCATTCTCGAGTAATCATCAAGAAATAGGATAGTGTACTTGTCACCTTTATAGCTCTCCACAATGATCGATCCACATAAATTAGTATGAACTAATTATAGAATTTCTTTTGAAGTATAAGTCTTACTTTTAAAACTAGACTTTATCATCTTCCATAATTGACATTTTTTGCAAATCACATTATCAAGTTTCTTCAATTTTGGGAAACCTCTAACTCTTTTCATCTTATAGATACTAACCAAATTGGAAAAAATTACATGACATAACCTCTTGCTCCATATCCACACATCATCAAATTGCACAACAAGACAAGTAGCATCATTCATATCAAGATAAAATAGATTACCTCTAGTTTGACCTCTACTTCTAATTTATTTTCCATCAGTGTCATAGATCTTAGACTTTATGTTATCAAATTCAACTTTACAACTAGAACTATTAAATAGTGACACACTCAATAGATTATAGTTAAGTCCTTCCTCATAGTAAGCATTGTCACACATAATCTTATCTATCAATGTTATTGATCCTTTTCCTTTAATCATACAGGGTGCATCATTACCAAAGTTGTTCAATATTTCCATTATAATACTCAAGGGTAATGAGCTTATTTTTATCTCCAGTCATGTGCTGTGAACATTCACTATCAATAATCCATCTATCACTTTTGTTTACATAAGATATCAATGCAGTTGCCTCATCATCACCAGAATCATCCTTCATAGCAACATAGAAAACTTCATCATCCTGATTTTTAAATTTGTCATTCAATTCTTCTTCAGCAATGTAATAAACCTTCTTGCCCTTGTTCTTGTAGCCTTTGTTACTATCATCTTTTCTACCTCAAAATCTATCTTCATTCTTGTTGTCCAACTTATTAGGACATCTACTACAATATGACCAACCTTGTGACAATTAAAGCATATAATGGGTAACTTACCTTTGTATTTTCCTTTACCTTTGTGAAATTTCATAGCCAACAATGCTGCTATTTCTTCTAGCTCTTCATCATCTGTATTGCTGTCACTAATAGTAGGTTTGACCTTTCTCTTTTTCTTATCTTTAGGTTCTCTTAATGTCAGTTTAGCTTTGAAAGAAGGTTCAATATTCTCAAATTTGAAAGTTCAAAATTAGTGAGTTTACTAACTAGTCCTTCAAGGGTTACATTACTACAAGGGGTACACCTCAATTCCTATATAATAGAGACTCTAATATCATAGATAGGCAACAAGGTTCTCAATACTTTGCTACAAAATTTCCTCTCTTCTAAAGTGAACCCTATTAGGAGAAAACCCTATTAAAAGTAACAATACACATTGTTAAATGTGACCTAGTTAAAGGATTTGAATCATCCTATTAGGAGCGAGCCTAGTTAGAGGATTTATCTAGACTAATACAATTGTTAGAAAGTAATAGCAGGACTTGATTTGATAATAATAAAAACTAACTTTCATATTGAAGATCTCACATTCAGTCTTCCATTATACTTGGCATTAATCATCTTCATCTCTAAGAGCTTGTTCACTCTTAAATATTTTAGCACCTTAAGCCATATTTATTTGTATGCCAATTGCAGACTCTTCTATTCAGCCACCATATGAAGCAATACCCTAGACTTCTCCTCCTCCTTAGGTTCTTGCATATGACAACAATTCTTTTCGCCTATTATCTCTATAAATAGATAATTTAGGTCTTTTGACTCTTAACCACAATTGTCCATTTGAAGGTTAGGTGAGATTCAATGAATCTACCCATCTCTCCATTTCATTCTCTTCTAGAAACTTCCTCTACAATCCTCTTTGAATTTGCCTCAAAATGGTTTATCTTGAATTATGTGTCACCAAATCATCATAAAAATCTTCACATGCTTCACAAAATTCAAGAAATAAACTTTTTCAACTCAGATTCATTAAATCTTTGATCTAACTCATTTTACTGGCACTCAGAAATAACACTCTAGATTTTATCAACAAACATTGTCTTCTGATGCTCGACCAAAACTAGGTTGCTTAGCATCCAATAAGTCTACACTAGTGCACACTACATACTAACTTTCTTCACTCGATACCAATTATATTTCTCTTTTTCAACTCTTACTAAACTTATTTCTTGGCTTCAACTAATTTTCCTTTCAGCTAGTACTAACTTTTCTCTACTTCCACTGTTTACTTGATCAGGCTTGGAAAACACTAATTTCTTTACTTGGGCTTTTTCTAGTCTTTTCTCCAATATCCTTTTATTATAGCCTTAAGTAGATAAAAACTACACTATATCATCAATGTCTTGCTTGGTCTTGATGCTCCATTTATATACCATATAACTCAAGCTTTCTCTAGGTTCTCTTGTTAACCTTTCTTTTCAAATCCTCTTCATCAATCAATCAATTGATAACATTCATACCAAATTAAGAAATCATCTTACCAATAAGTATTAGTTTTTTCATCAATGAGAAAATAATGATTGTTCCATGATAATTTTCATCAATCTACTTCATTTTAATAATCTCCTTTCAACATTTGATGCTATTGAATCTTCTTTCAAGTCCCAACTACTTTTGAGTAAGAAGAAAGGAAAACATGTGAAGAGTTAAAGTGATAGTTTTGATGATAAAATTAATGAGCTTGAAGATCTCATTATAAAAAGGTTTGGAAGAGGAAGAGGTAAATTATCTATCATTTATTATTCATGCAACAAAGTGTTGGAAATATTAGATAGGCAAGGTTACTGAGAGGGGAGGGGCGAATTAGGAACCAATAAAACTTAATCTTATTTCACCAATTAATCCTTCATATATATTCTAATCTAATTGCATGCATGAAAGAATTAAAGATGTAAAACATTCATAATAGTTTGACAAAAGATATGGTTACCCAAAAACCTCCCAAATAAAAAGTAAAACTGGGTGATGATGATACCCACAAGCTTTAGTACTTCAATATAAAGTTGGTTGATTAAGGTTTACAATTGATCACTTATGATGATTTTCCCTATTAGGAGCAATAAGGACTGCTAGGTCCACCTTGTTAAGGGATTTGGAAAAGATTTTTAAGTCTACACTATTAAAGGATTTAACTAAAATGCCTATTAGGATGAACTAGTGGCTATGATAGATAAATTTTTGTTCTCCCTTATACTGCTTGTAGCCTTCTTAATTTGCACTATATTTGATTCATTAATTCTTACATATATTTGGATATGATAAAATACATTACATTTATACCAATCTAAAATAAAATTTGTCAAAGTTGGCTCAACTGCTGGTAATCAAGTTCTAAAGAAAAAAAATGAGGTTTTGATACTTGGCAACCATTGTCAACACTCAACATCATCATGCTCTCTGTAGACATATTAGTTTATACTAATCATTTCCAAGTAGCTTAAACTCCATCAACACATGTGTGACTCAATTAACACTATGAAACTCATAATATAAACTAAATCACTTGGTTGACACTCCTTAGCTCGGTCAAAACTAGATTCACATCATTGATAATGTGAGCTCAGTAGACACTGGAGACAATGGTTAACACTGTGCAACTTAGCTAATACTGTGAAGCTTGCTTTGCACTCTCACTAAGAAACTAAGTAGATACTACTTAGTGTGAACTAAATGTAGATTCTAAAACTCAGTAGCAAATGTAGAACTTGGTAACAACTATATTACTCGATAGTGACTATAAAATGAAGGATAAGCTTGGTAGAAGCTTAACTAATTGACTAAGTGTGAGTCACTAATAATCAAACTTGACCTTAATGTCAACAATCTCCCCCTCTGGCATTAGTGACAAAAAGACTGATCAATCCAAAATTAAATGCTGAAAATTTCAAGTCCAAAACATTCTTTTGTCTTCATCACATGTCTTCAACTTGGTAACATTCTCTATTTTTGAGATTTTTCAAAATTGTTTTCATTAAAGATGCTTTTTTATTACCTATACATGTATTTGTATAATATTATGTTGCTCCCCCATACATATATCACATATTATACTTCTCTTAAATATATAAAAATGTCTATATATATATATATATATATATATATATATATAACATATTCTACCCCTTTTTGACATTAATGCCAAAGGTGTATACTACAGGTTAATCCAAAAGTGTGACAAAAAACCATAATGTACCTTCAAAATTAATGGCATAATTTTCTCCCAATTTTCCTGTAACACCTCACTTGTATGTAATATAATCTATACTTATGTTAATAACTCCATCATGTGATCACCTATGGAGAAGTTATTGTCATGAATGTGTTTCTACAATGCATCCATGTTTGGAAGAATCATGTCATGGATTTCTACAAGTGTGGCCCTAATCCTTGCTTCTTCCCTTAATAATTCTTCTGACAAATTTGTTAGATATTTGATCTTTGAATAGTGAATAGAACTATAGCTTGGGTCAAGTGACAACTGGTGTGTATTTTTCTTCAAGTATTCATCTATCTTACATAGTTTATCTTTGATTCCCTAAGTGAAGATAGATGTATCACAAAACTTGCTAGATAATGAAGTTAGATTATTTGCAAATGTTTCCAATGAACTAAGAGTAGTAGACAATTCTACTTGATGTATAGCAACTTTATGAGCTACTTATTCCAATACCTTGTTCTCAAATTTCCTCTTTGGTCTTTTTATAGTAACTTGTCTTGTCCATTCTGATCTTCATTGAATTTATGGACAACTTCTACTAATTGAACCAAAATAGGTTGTGTACTATCAACCTCAATATATCTTCAAGAACTTGGTTTTCTCTACTTTTCTATTCTCTAAGCTTTTTTTGCTTTCCTCTCTTTTGCAATAATTCACCCATAATTCACATTTCATTAGGATTCAAAGTAGAGATATCCCAATTTGGGATAATTATTTCCTCATCTAGATCAATGTCTTCTTCCTTTCCTTTAACCTTATTTTATACTTTAGTACTTGGTTGAGACTCGTTCTCAATTGTTCGTGTACTTACATTTGGAATTGTAATAATAGTAGAAATAGAAGCTTTATTCACAAGAGCGGATATTACAATAACATTATAAATACCTTATTGTTGTATGGCCAAATCTAATGGTGGTGGCACTTGTTGGTTTATAGATGAGGTGTTAATCACTTCAGTTAATATGGTACTCAATTGAATAGGTGTAGTGTTTTGTTGTGTGCTTGGTGTTATAATGGTTTCCACAACCAACTCGAAAAAAGCTTTCTCAAACTTTGATGGAATTAAATATTTTCTTAGAGAATGAAGAAATGAAGCCATCACTGCTACTACAATATTTTCTAGGTCAATTTCCTTGATACTTTGAATCTCAAGGAGATTCTCCTCTTTAGCTACCTATTCTACCTCCTTATCATCTAGATTTATATCTTCTATTGCTATATCTTCTTCATCATTATTTTCATTATCTTCCTTGTCATCTTCATCATCTATGTCACTAACATGAACAAAAAAATGACCTAGTTGATGAAGTTTGTAAACATTCTTCCATGTAGTTGTAGCTATCTTCACCACATGTTCAATGTGATTTACCAATATCATGCATGTGTTGAATTTTAGAATGAGTTTTTCCTCATTTTTCTTCATTGATTCTTTCACCTCTTTTTCACTAAGACTCAACATGAGATTCCTTAGAGCCTATTCAAATATATCTTTTATAGTTATCTTAGCATTTTTTCCATCTTCACTTCATTCCTTTCATAAGCTCATTGGGAATTTTCTGCGCAAGTTCATCAGGAGAGTATTTCCATTTATCTAATTTTGACATCATCATGTCTTCAACTTGCTTTTTCTCATCTACATTCTTCATTTCATAGTAGAGAGATTTGAAGTTTTCTATTCTAGCTTCTGCTTCAATTTCCTTTAATTTTTCTTGAAATATAGGCAAAGGCCTTTTGAAAATGTTTTCCTTGGCATCCTCCTCACCTAACTTCAGTTTATTCCTTGATCTTGATGTCCTCCTTGTAAATATTGTTGTATATGACTTAGTAGGCATGGTTATGATTACCAAGTTACCTTTCTTTTGTATAGGCTCTTCTTCTCAGACTTTCTTTCTTCTGCTTCATCCTCTACTTCATCTTCTTCCACATCATCTCATTTTGCTTCAGTTAATAGGATAGTAGAACTTGCTTGCCTCAATTTTTCTATCCTCTCCTTTCCTTTATTAATTTCTTGAGGAAGCTTAATTTCAAGTTTTATTCTTTCTTTATCTTCTTCATACGTACCAAAATATGTGACCTTGAAATCCATAGATTCATTCAGTAGTGCTTCAATAATATCCTTGGTGTCATCAATGTTAACCTCATAGCTTAGAGGCTTAACCCACACCACTCTAGGTTTAACTACTTGAATGTACACTTTTTCATAGTCTACTATGAAAAAAATATCATCTTTGTAGTCTTCTAAAAGTTTCTTAGTCATTCTACATCTATTATTCATCTTTTCCTTGAATCAATCAAAATAGTTGTCCATGCTACTGACAAAGTTCTCACCCATCTCTGCTTTATATTCATTAATATGGTATAACACTGATACATCTTTCTCCATATGACCAAACCTTTAGAAGGGAAGAATAAACAAGTTAAAAGTGAACCAAATTTATACAAATTGTTCTTTGAAGTTTTGATGCTCTCTAGGTTCTTGTTTAACTAATTTAGCATTAACTCGGCAAGGTCGAAGGACAGGTTGTTCTTCACTACCTTGAGAGCCAAATCATCTACCTCACATGAAACACTATTGAGATGAATGGATTTTTCAATCTTATGAGCTATCACATGAGTTCCAAATTTTAATTCCATGTCAATTACATTTCTGATCTTCATTCCTCTTCCATCCCACTCAGAAAGAGTCTTGCTTTCTAGTTTTACCCAACGTAGGGTTTTTGTATTCTTTTCTTTGTTCAACATTGGGAGCCAAGTGATTCTATGAATCACTTATTTATTATTTTAATACGCTTCTCCTACCGTAATATCCCATTGTGTACACAAATGGGGATAAATCTTATCCATTTTATGTGAAAGACTCAAGGCATATGCAAACTGTGTGTTAAACCCTTGGTCTCCAAATGTTGATACTTGGGTTTCAACACATCATTCACACATAACTTTTCCAAAGTCTCATCCATCTCTAAAGTTCCAATTTCTTCTATCAAATAGTGAAAATGAGTAATACCTTTGGTAGAATCTATGATTGAGCTAAAGTTGGGTCAAGCACTTCTACAATTGTCAGACTCAATTTGAAGTGTAGTGCCGTACAATCAACTCCTCAAACCAATATCTCAGATCCTTTCCTAGATTTGTTGTTGGAAGATGCCATGATTGGTAGGGTTTATGAAAACACCAAAATATTCAACAAAAAACACATAGATTACTTGAAAGCACAAAAATTACTTTCCTTCCTTCCTTTTAAAATGAATTTGATTTCCTTCCTTTTAACAAATTTTCACTTTTCAATCACCATAAATGCTTGGTATGTTCACTTATTTTGTGAAATACTATCTTCCACTCAGTTGAACCTTAAGGCTTAGGAAATTCATTCATTTCTCAATTAACTTATCATTACTTAGTTTCTACATAATGTTTCAATGTATCCCAACCTTATTCAATAACATCTTGCAACTTGACCTAGCTCGATAAGGTCTTGATTTTTTACAATCACTTGGTGATTGCTTTCCATCATGAATGTTGATATGGATCTTTCCTTCAAGACACTAGCTATAAAAAATGAAATATGTCTATTTTAGAATCTTAGTTTTAGTTATTCCTATGGGAGATCAAGTTGAAATGATTGAGTCACCCAATTCTCAAGTGACATTTTCTTCATGATTCAGATTTGCATTCTTAGAAGATTTTGGAATCCACTGCTACTTCATCTTTCTTCTAATATTATCATCTCTAGCTTTCTTTTCATCTTCAATTCTTTAGTGTTCATACAATTCTTAGCATGATGTCCAAGTTCTATAGAAATGAAATATTTTTTAGTGGTGTCTCTTTTCCTCATGTGATGTTTCATACAATTTACTCCATTGTGCCCTATTTATCCATAGTAGTGGCATCTACACCATGTGTTGTAGTCCCATCCAAATATAACTTTCACAATTTTTTTTGCTAAGCTCAATATCTTTGTTTTGCATTCTTAAGATTTGTGTCCTTGTTTCTTGAACTTGTGACATTTACCTTCAAACTTAGGTTTCTCCTTGCATTCATTTTCTCTATGACCATGCTTATTGCAATTGTAACACTTTCCATTGAATTTTACTTTACTATTACTCCGCCATTTGTTTGATGTACAACCTAACTTATTACAATTATTCCACGTAGATCTTTGACCCTTTTCAAATCCTTTCTTAGATGATTCACCTTCTTCAATGTATCCTATTCCTTCTTTACCTTTGTGTTCATACTGAGTTTTCTCATTCAATTGATTCATGTCTTCTTGAGATTTCAACATTCTTTCATTTGTTTTCTTTTCAGTATTTAGACCATTTTACAGTCTTTCATTCTCTAATTTTAGATTCATGATTTCTCCATTTACATTACTCAGCTGATTAATGAAGTCTACTTCCTTAAGGGCTAGATGTTGAATTTCATTGTTCTTTTCTTCTATATCTTATTTGGCTTTTTCTTTTTCTTCCATGACTTCACAGAATCTTACTAACTGAATATCTTATTCCCTTTTTAGCTTTCTAACTTCTTCTTGAAGATTGGAATACTTTTCAAATAGATCTTTGAATGCTTCATCAGCTTCATCTAAATTTCTTTCTAGATAGATATCTTTAATTCTTTCTTTAGTGTAGAGATTGTCATCATTTGTACTACAATATCTTTCTTTCTTTTCAATGATTGAGAGAGTTGCTCATTTTCTTTCTTTAGTTGCCCAATTGCCAATTCCAAATCCAGGTTTTCATTGTCAATAGCCTTGTCTAGCCAATATAACTCCATTGCTTCTAATCTTTTCTCAAGCTATTAAACTTCTCTAAGAACCACAAATGCTCTAATACCAATTGTTGGAAATATTAGATAGGAAAGGTTATTTAGAGGGGAGGGGTGAATCAGGAAACAATAAAATTTAATCTTATTTCACCAATTAATCCTTCATATATATTCTGATCTAATTGCATGCATGAAAGAATGAAAGTAGTAAAACATTCATAATAGTTTGACACAAGATATGGTGACCCAGAAACCTTCCAAATAGAAATTAAAACTAGGATGGGGATGATACCCTTAAGATTTAGTACTACAATATAAAGTTGTCTTGTTAAGGCTAACAATTGATCACTTATGATAATATTCCCTATTAGGAGTAATAAGTGCTGCTAGGTCCACCTTGTTAAAGAATTTACAAAACATATAATGAAGTATGCACTCAGTAAAGAGATTTTCAAAAGATTGTTAAGTCTTCCACCTTTTAGGATGAACCAGTTGCTAATCTCTGATCTACAACTTTGATTTGTTGGTTGAGATTCCTTTGAAATGTGAACATCAGCTTGCTATGATACAGAAAATCTTTGTTGTCCCTTATACTACTTGTAGCCTTCTTAATTTGCACTTTTTCTCTTTATATTTGTTTCATTACTTCTTACATATATTTGGATATGATACAATACATTACATATATACCAATCCAAAACACAATTCATCAAAGCTGGCTACAACATAGATTTTCATCAAAGATCATAAAGTTGGCTGAACTGCTAGAACTTGAGTTTTGAAGAAAACCTTAATGAGGTTCTGATACTCAAAAACCATTGTCAACACTCAGCATTATGATGCTCTCAGTAGACGTATAATTTTGATTCATACTAATCACTTCTAAGTATCTTGAACTTTGTCAACACTTTTCTACCTTAGTGAACATTGTAAAACTCAACACATAAACTAAATCACTTGGTTGATGCTGAATGGCTCAGTCAGCACTAACACTATGAGCTCAGTATAAACTAATTCACTTGGTTGACACTCCTTGGTTTGGTCAATACCAGATTCACATCACTGATAGTATGAGCTCGATAGACATTAGATACCATAGTTGACACTGTGTAACTCAGTTAATAATGTGAAGCTCAGTTTTCACTTTTACTAATCAATTCAATAGATACAGCTCTATGTGAACTAAATGTAGATTCTAAAACTCGGTAACGACTATATTACTAAGTAGAATCTTAACCAATTGACTGAGTGTAAGTCACTAATAAACAAACTTGACCTTAATGTCAAAAACAAATTTAGTCCTATTACTACTAGATGTTCTCACAGAGATGAGAAGGATTAAAAGAAGGAAATCAAGTACATAGGAAGAAGAGATGGAAAAGACTACAAGAGAAAAAAGGATGAAAAACGTAAGAAATATTTATATATTGTTGAAGTAAATAGTAATAATGAATCTAAGAGTAATGATGATTATGTTATCAATGTTTCTATGAAAGAAGATTTTGATGAAGATGAGAAAACTACATTAATTTCTATTGTAAACAAAAGCGATAAATGGATAATCGATAGTGGATGTTTGAATCACATGACCTATGATAAAGATAAATTTGAACATATTTTTCCATATAATGGTGGATGTCTTAAATTTGGTAGCGATATCTCATGTGTTATAAAGGGTAAAGGTACTATCAAACTAATTGACAAGATAACATGTGGCGATGTTTACTAGGTTGAAGGAGTTAACTACAATTTGTTGAGTGTTTCATAGCTGAAAAATTAAGGCTACAGAGTTGAATTTAAAAATAGAAATTCAAAGATACATTATGGTAATGATAAGATAATTGGAACTGGTGAAAGGACAAGAGGTAACTTATTCTATTTGGACCTATCAAATGAGACATGTTTGTTTACACAATAAGAAGATGTTTGGTTATGGAACAAGAGATTATGTCATATGAACTTTGACAATTTGGTGAATATAAGTAAGATGAAGAAAGTAAGAAGGTTTCCTAAACCAAAGAAGTCTGACAATGCTATGTGTAAATAGTGTCATTTGGAAAGATGACAAAGTCTAGTTTTAAAAGAAAAACATATATTGCTAATGATATTTTGGAATTTGTTCATACTGACCTATGTGTACCCATTTGTATTGAAAGTTAAAATAGGAATCAATTTTTCATTGTATTTGTGGCTGACTACTCTAGAATGATGACTACATGATGTTTCTTAAAGCTAAATATGGTGCTTTTTAGTTTTTAAAGTGTTATTTAACCAGAGTTGAAAAAGAAACAGGAAAGACACTCAAGTGTTTGAGATCTGACAGAGGCGGCGAATTCATTTGATATGAGTTGAATACATTTTTCAATAATAGAGGAATCAATAGATAGATGTCAACACCAAGGACCAATCCTCATAATGGATAGCTAAAATGAGAAATAGATCAATAATGGACTATGATAGAACATTAATGATGGAGAAGAATATATCATAAAAATATTGGAGAGAAGGGCTTAGTACTAGTGTTTATACCCTAAATAGAGTATAAGTCAAGAAAGGTACAAATACAACACCTTTTGAACTATGGTATGGTTATGCTCCTAATGTTAAATATTTCAAAAATATTTGGTAGTAGATGCTATATACTAAAAGATAATACAAATGGAAAGCTTGATGCATGACATGATGAAGACATATTCCAAGGTTATTCCATGAAAATCAAAGCTTATAAGTGTTTAAGTTCTAACACTAACAAAGTTGTGGAAAGTCCAAATCTAAGAGTTGATGACTACATTCATCTATATGGATGATGATGCTTCCATCTCTCAATGTGAATAGACAAATCAAGTTGCAAGTTCCCATTAGACAAGAAATGATAGAAAACAAATTATGCAAATTGTCAAACAATACAAAGTGGGTGTAAAGAAACAAACTGAAGATGTTGATTTATAAACAAGCAATCTCAACCATTAGATGGAAAATTCCAAGCATGTAGAACCTAAACCAGAACCAGAGAAAGGAAGAGAAAATGAACTTGAGATTAATTTTCAAGATGAACCTATAAAAGATTAGAGAAGGAAACAACCTATGTTAGAAAAATATGTGAGAAGACATCATAAACCTAAAATAATCATTGATGATGTTGAATCAAGTGTTATGACAAGAAGAAAAATAAAAGACAATACATGCTTACTTTACGAGTTTGAACCAAGTAAATAAAGGATGCTTTAGACAATGAAGATTAGATCTAGGCAATGAACAAAGAAATTGACTCAAATTGGGAAAGAAGTATTGATGATAGGAAAAGAATAAGTGGAGGTGCACTCTTTCATGGAAAGAGATTGGTTTCATGGACAAGAATGAAAGCTAATTATGTTTCCCAATCTATAGCCGAAGCAGAGTATGTGGGAGTTGATGTAAACTATTCAAATATTATGTGGATCAAATAGTTACTAAAAGGTATGAAAGAAGAAATCATAGATCCAATGGTTATCTATTGTGATAACACGAATCCCATTAAGATTTGAAAGAATCTAGTGATGCTCACTAAGACAAATAACATTGGTTGAGTATCACTACTTGAGGGAATTAGTTAAAGACAAAGAAGTGAAGCTAGAATATGTGAATACCAAGGAACATATTGTTGGCATATTCACACAACCCTTACCTAAAGATTCTCATGAATATCTTAGAGGTAAAATATGGTGATTACACTAAAAAAATCTACTTAAGTAGGAAAATTGAATTGCATCACATATACTAATCAAAATATCCTACACAATGATGCAATACAACTCTACTGTGAGAAGTTCCTAAGGTAGATAGTTCAGTACAACATAATAGATCGGTAATAGACAGTTGGTAAATATTAGTGAAACATGATAAATCTACATAATTCAAATGTATGAAGGCTTTGAAGCTAAGATAGATACAAATCTTTTTCATTTTTTCAAAGAGGAAGAGATTACTTAAGAGGGAGAATTTACTAAAGAGGGAAAACTTACTATAGAGAGAAATTTAGAAATTTATAGAAGGAGAGATTATAAAAAGGGAGAAATTACTTCTGAGAAATTTTTTAGAGAGATAAATTCAGAAAAGAAGAATTAGACTATTAGTAACAAAATATTTTGGATTGTATGGTAATTAAGCTATAATGAGTATTAGGATGTTTGAGATGTTTCCATTAATGCCAAAGAGGGAGATTTTTGGAAACTTACAATTAGAACAATTTTTGTTTTGTCATTCGTGTCAAATATATTAATGAGATATATTGCTACCTAATCTAAATTTCATATCTATTTAATTGATGAAGAGGATTTGAAAAGTTTCTCATAGAAATAGCACCTACATCAAGTGTTGAGTTATGAAAAGGAAGTTACAATGGACATTTTATTAGATAGACTTTGATAAAGAAAAGTGATTGTTTACATCAAGAAAGCTAAGCCAAGATGAGAAAAAGTATAAAATACACTTAGTGTCAAGTAATTCTATTATCAAACAAGCTATAGTTAGTGTTGAGAATATCTAGTGTTGACTAAGCATTATCATCGACTGAGAAACAGTCATTTGAATACTTAACAACTGGTGTAAATCCTTTAATTGGGTGACATTTTAAATGGAATGATCAAACTCCTCCTATAGGGCCACTCCTTATAGAGTGACCAAATCTCTAACTAGGTCACATTTAATAGTGTATTTTGTAGCCTTTAACAAAGTTGGCTCCTAACAAAGCTCATTTCGAAAGAGTGAAAAAGAGTGACATGTTGTTGGTGGTTTTTCCTAACTTGGGTTTCCACATAAAAAATTCCTAGTGTCAAAATTGTGATGAATGATTTATGTGTGTTTAGATTTGATAATATTTTCATTATGTAACTCAAGTTATGATTATGACAATTTTATAGTATAGGCCGAGCAACAACATGATACAAAGAACAATGAAATTTTTATTATTTAATTGTTCAAGTGGTACATATGGGCCTTGAATTTTAAGATTCTGAAACTCATTAATAATAATCTTATTTTCACATCTCTTTATAATGATATCTATGTTAATCAACATTTATTTAAATAATATCTAGGTCCCTATGACGTTTCTCCATGCCATTTCACATTGTTAGCCTCTCTCTTGTGGGTTCATTATCATAGATGGTTTTTTTTATGAGTAACATAATAGGTCATCTTTTCTCTTTATTCATACAATTGTGGGGCAAGGGAACTTTATCCACATTTTCCATTCTTTCTAGGATCCACTATTTTCTTTGGGTGATTTTTTTTTTTTCTATGTCACAACCAATCTTATAATATCAACAAGTGGTTTTTCATGCTGTCTAGATCACTTACCTTGGTGAATCATAATATTGCATTATCCTTTTCAAGGATTTATTTTTTAACTTCTTGCATGGTGTCTCATTTCACCCTATCCTTCCATGAACTCATAGGAGATGTGATCTCTGTAGTTTGAACTAGGTGTTACATGTATATATACTATCTTGATATGTGTATCCTTCTTCAACACTTCTTTAAGATGCCAAAATAAGAAATTATTTTCCCATCTTAAGAGGGGCATAAATGGTCTTCTTAATTTCATATGTCTTTGATTTGGTTGACTACCACAATATAGACACTTGCTAGACCATTTGACCTTCCCTTACACATTCTAAAATCCTTTTCTCAAAGTAGTAAATATGGATTTTGAGTATGCATTAACATACTTTATCCTTGTGGGGTTGGTATGATTCCTAGGTTATCCTCAAATCTATACATTGCTACTTCATCCCTTCTTTTCTCACATGTTTTCACTTTATGGATTAGGCATATTATCATAAAGTATGGACTATTTGTAGGAAGAGACAATCATTCTCTCTCTCTCTCTCTCTCTCTCTCTCTCTCTCTCTCTCTCTCTCTCTCACACACACACACACACACACACACACACACACACACACACACACACATAGAGACAAAATCTTATAATGGGTAACACATGAGGATTTGCTAAATCTCATGTATAGGTAATGCATTCAACTACATCAACCAAAGTCCCATACATGGGTAATACATTATTAAAGGACCATGCAGTGGTGATACAAATAATGTTGATCTATGAATGACCTCTCTAATGGGTTCACTAGTGGGTTAACACCATATTAAATGATTTCAATGCCATCTTTTTTATTCACACTTTTAGTGATTCACAGTAGGGTGGAAAATCTATTGGGAGAGATAATCACTCCTCTTCTCCTTTTCTATTGAGTTTGTGATTTCTTTGTCACTATGATCTTGGAGTTAGAAAAGACTTGATCCCTTGGGGGCTTGATAAATTTTTTGTCTCTTGACCAAGAGTTTCGATTGGGTCCATACTCTCACTAAAGTGGGGGCTAAAGGTACCTTGGTAAATTAGAAGCACTCAAATTTAATGAAGTTTTAGCACCAATTTAATGTGAGGTCATCATTCCTATGCATCTTTCCTCATTTGTTCCATTTTCTTCCCTTTATACTATGTGTAATTAGGGTAAAATGTAAAAGATTCTCTTTAAAATCTCCTATTTTTATGGTGTAAATATCAAGGTAGGATATATCCCCTTAATTCCTCACTTTATTTCATTTAATCACTTAAAATCTACTCTCTACAATAAATTTTCTATATCTCTAACTCTAAATTTAGTAATCTAGGACTTTTTTCGAATCTTGAATGGATCATGGGGATCTTAGGCCCTAGTTATTAGGAACATAATGCATCCATGACTAATTAGGGATATAGTGCATACCTAATGGGACAATGAAGCATGTAGTGTATCCCTAATCGGCCAATCAAGGACACAATGTGTCCTTAGTTGGCAAATTAGAAACATAGTGTGTCACTGATTAGGACCTATTTTTTGTCCTCTATTCAAATATCAGATCTAGACAACATTGCGGTCTTGATTCCTAGGTTGGTTGGCCTATAGGAGTTAGTTAATTTTGACCCCTTTATAAACCCATCCATTTCTTCATTTTTATATCATGCATTCACAAGATCAAGCACTCACACTCAAGCACTCAAACACTCAATCCTTCAAAAATAATTCAAGTAATTCCTTCATTGAATATCAAGGATTTAAACATTCAAGAATTTGAAGGATTTTATCTAGCAAGATTTTCTACAAGATCATTTTTTACATCTTCCATATCTATTCATATTCATATTCTTGATGTGAACGAATTGGTAAAGTAAGCACACTACATACAATTTAAGAGATCCTATTATTGTAAGGTGAATTCGTACATTTACTTTACATTTCTACAATTTAATTATTTTAATTCATTGCTAATTCCTAAAATTGGGTTTCACCAAGGAAACCTCCTATCAACAAAAAAAAAAAATCTTTTTTTATTCTAGTTTATTGACTTTTGATTGGCAAACATGTTACAAATCAATGTACCCTTTTTTTCTTTTTAACAAATTGCAAAATTATGATTATTGTCACACTCACCGCTTCTAAGGCTCTAATTTTTCCCTAATTGTCTAGTTTGACCATGTCATTTTGTCCCTTATTAAGGAGTTTATCCCTAACATATCATTGAATGATTTATGGGTTTTCTATGTCTCACACTTTTCAATCCAAAGCATCATGAATCGAGCCTTTTAGAGGTCATTTTATAGCTTGTTTATGGTTTTGTGTTTTAAAAGGTGAGTTTCCTTTCTCTCTCTATTTTAGTACACATCTCAATTTCTTTACCTTAAAATCTTGTATTCTATGTCCACTTAATTCCTTAGGACTTTTGCATTCTTTCTCCAATCCCATATCCATTAGATCTTTATTTTTGTTAACATCCACTTATGACTGATTTCCTATTAATATTCCTATATCTTATTACCTTGGAGTTTGGATTAATAGGATTAATCTCCATAACCTCCATTTGAGTTACAAGCTTCATCAACCACCCCTTGATGTGTGAATTAGTTGAGACCTATTCCTATTCCTTCACATTTCATCTTGTACATTAGCTACATGGGGATATTGATTTTCAAAATATAAATATGAAACCTAAAATATTTATCAAATAGAATTTCCATTTTATAAAATACAAACGTATAAAACAATAAATTTCTCCTTATAAAATACCAATTTTTTTTTTAGAATATGTATGGAATTGAACATCATAACTTCTTCAAGCCTTAATTTGTCTTTTTATTTATCTGACATTGAAATTAGATGATTTTAGCATTGTTAAATATCATATGCTTTATTTTTAACTATTCTTGCATAAGATCATCGACCTCTCCGAAAGCACTAATGTTGAATGCTCATGATTCTAATGATATAGTGCTCTCTCTAATTTGTCCACTCCCCCTTGTTATCTATTTAACTCTTATAGGCTATAGAAAATCTATGATACCAATCGAATAAAATTATTTTATCATAGTGTGACAATCAATCAATGCATTATCTTGGTTAGTCAAAATGGTGATGGAGTTGCTACCATTAAATTTATAATATGACATAGTAATCAATCATAATCAACATATTTAACCAAGAAACACATGAGTGATAGATAGGAATAAGATAAGCTTATATTATTCTCCTTCTAATGTTATGTTAAAATTATTTCTTCCATGTGTATAGATATTCCATCAATAGATGAGTTCATTGTTCAGTCAACAGAACCATAGTTCAAAGGGAGTATCATTATCTAAAGTTAGTATGTCACATCACAATTCAACAAAATAATGGCTAATTCTTATACTAAAAATGTTAAATAGTCAATGTTGACTTTTTCTTTAAATATTAGGTACTTTCTTAGTGTGTGATGTTTAAGGATTTCCTTTGAGAGTAGTTACATAGGCATAGTTACATAGGTTAGAAATAGACAAAAATAACAATAAATATACTAGAACCTTATATGTAATTTGAGTCTCATATTACAACTTTCCCCTGATCATTGATAATTCAACCTATGTTTTTATTCTTATCATATTTTTTTTAATAAAATTAAACTCTTATTAATATTATATATTAAATTTCACTAATTAAGAAAATTAATTATTCTTATCCATGAGCATTGTGCCAATATGAAGTTTTGATTGATTGCAGTGGTTCACCTATCTTATTGGTACATGATATAAAAGCATGAGGTTTTAATTTTAGAGAACTACATAGGTAGGACAAATAATTACTTTACAATCCACCATTAGAAATTACATCAAGTAAAGGGTATGCTAAGATAAATCCTTGTGATTTAAAAAAAATCTCACCAAAATTTTATATTCCACAATAATAATACAAAACTAGTATTATATTTATTTAATCTATAATTGGCATTGTAGTTTTTAATATTGTAGAACCATTCAACAATAATCCAATCACTATTAAAAATGCTAAGGCATTAGGATAAAATATATTTTAAATATTGATTATAATAAAAAAAATTGATTTATGGTTTCCGTTGTTTTTTTTACTATATTAACAATAGTGTTGACACTGGATTTCATAAGATGTGACACCCAGCCAAAAACCAAAACTAGCAAAAAGAAACCAAATTATCAACTAAATAGAAATAAATCTATTAAACCAAACCAAAATGAACTAATAAATTGCATGAAACATCAAAAAATCCATTAATTGCATACCTGTATTGAGGACTAAATCAACATAGTGTAGGACAACTATTTTCTCTACTTCTTGAGGTTCTCTAGGAAGGAGCCCAACTTGAAAGGCCTAAATGACTAGAGACCCTCATCTTTGTCCTAGATTTCCTCTCTCTATTTACCCTTCTTCTTCATTTCCTCTAATTCAACCTGAATAGCACCATTCGATTTCAGAACCTTATTATGGGCTCTCTTTTGTTGAGTTTTATGATGCTAGAAATGTTCACCTAGTTAAATCTGATATGATTTGATAAAAGCTAAGGTATTCATAATCTCATTAATCTTTTCTACCTAAGGAAAATATGATATAAGTTCCATAATCTTCCCCTCTACCATTTCCCAATTATGAAGTTTCTCTCTAGAATATCTCTTGACATCCCAAAGTTCTTCATCTCTATTCTTGTTAATCAAATATTTTTTATTTTTCTCTGTGTGAGAAAAGGATATATTATTCATATTCCTTTTTACAATTTGAATCTAGAAGAGGAGCCACTTAGAAATGGTTTTAAGTTTTCTTCCTGAAAGATGCATAATTAATCAACTTTGGAATAAATGGTGTCTAGATCGATATAACCATACTCCAACATAGGAATAGAATTTTTAGAACTCTAAGAAGACTTAGTAGACCAAGAAGGAGAAAAATTTGAGTCATCTAAAACCTCTATAGTATCCTCTTGTTGAGAATAATTTTTAAACTTGTCTATGTGGGAAGGGTTAATCCTTGTTCTAGAAATAGAAAAAATATTTTGGGGAGTTGGAAGGAGTTGAATAAAGAAATAAATAGTGGAAACAAGTAAGTTGTTTAGATCAATAGATATGGGAGGGGATGACCTAGCCCTATTGGTCAAATTATGATGAAAATTATAGAGTTAAAACATAAATCTCTAGTGAAGAGGTGATCCAATTTTGGCTTTTTATTTTATAGAAGAATATGTGTAAAGGAAAAAATTTTAAAAGGATAAAAGAAAATTAGCATTCCTTCTTAAATATTTTACCATAGGGAAGAGGTGGGACTAAAAGTTCTTTTAACTTCCCTTAAGGATAATGAGCTTGAAGAGAATCTCCTCCACAAATTTTCAATTACTCAAGAGATGCTCATGATTCAACCCACTTTAAATCTTTCAAATAAACTTTGGTCTTTTGAAATATTTTTGTACCATCCATGCTCATCTCTCGAACAACAATAATAGTTTCTAGTGTAACCAAAAATGAAATACCACTAATAATAAATTTTCCTTTGTCCTAAGACTCAAGAAAATTTAGAGATAGCTCTTGTTTAAAGTCTCACATTCTCTTAACATACTTCACCATGTGACCATATTCATCACACTAACTGAGCATAATTTGGCTCAACTCTACACCTATATATTAAGAGGGCCAAACTCGACCCTCATCAATTCTATTCTTGATACCAAAAATCCAACAAATAGTGAGAACAAAATAACACATATGAGAATTATCTTTGGAGAGGAGAAGCCACGTAGATAGAGACCTAGAATAGAAACTTCTATTAAAAAAAATTTAAATGGAACAATAGCCTAATTCCCAACTAAATTTTAAACTAATTAACCTCATTAAAAGCATTATGTAATTCACAGTAAATGTACGTTATAGTGATTTCGTGAGATATTTGCACACAATGCTCCATAGGGATAGATTAAAAATCTTCCCAATTTTTTAGAAATAATTAGTGTACTTTTTGTGTCCCATGAGCTTTTCTGCAACTATATATGGCCATTGGAACATAATATGTGTTGGAAAGTCACTTCATCTCTCATGTCAAGAAGAAAAATTTCTTTGTAGATAACATGTCTTCCTTTCCAACCCACCTCACCCTATGCATTACAAATATTAGTAACATTGAGAACATTGCCTTCAAAATTCATTTCCTCATAACTTTTTGTATGAGATAATGTGACCCCATGGAAAAGAGCAAAAATATCTACCACATAGATTTTATGAACTAAATGTGGATAACATAACTGGCCAAAACTCTGCCTCTAGAATCCCCTATGAGACCAACCCACATGCTTGACTAGGATATGATAGTGTTAAAATCTAAATAGAAGAAGTATTTTTGAAATTTTAGGAATTTAATTATTAGCTTTTAATTTGTTTCAAAACATTACCTTAACTCTATAATATAGAATTACTCATATATGACTTAAATAAAATATTTTTTGGAGGATATAGTCATCAACCATATCTTGAGGTACCAATGGTATACATTAAATAGTGTTTGGGTTACTTTATCGTTTGTCCCAATATTCATAAGTGATTGGAGCACAACTAAAAAAACTTGACAAGTATTATTGATAATGTGAAATTTCAATAGGCAACTACCGAGCTATTTTAGTTGTCTAGAAAAATAATTGCAAAATTCACCCATTCAATAAAAGGTGCAACTTATTCTTATCTTAAATTGCATATCTCAATATCACAATATTTATTGGTGGCATGCTTAGGATGATTGGAATTGTATTCTAGCAAGAGAGAGTATTGGACTAAGTAATTTTTGTGCATGTAAACCTAGTTTTATATAATGTTTGAGATGCTAGTAGGTATCCGACACTCTTCATAGGAAGTAAATGAGTCACTTGACAAGAGCCAAGCATAGATATAGTGGTGCAAGAGAATACCTAAGCTAACCTCTCCATGTCTAGTATTTTGGCTTGTTTCTTACTCTAGTAAAGTTAAGTAGAGTAGATTAGGTTGTTTTAAGAAGTTAGAAGGTCATTTTCTATGTGATCTAAGTGAGCTAGTCACTAAGACTAAGGTCACACAAATAGCCAATGTTAGTTGTTGATTAATTTTCTTAGTGTTAGAAGCTTAATGTGGGATTAGAGTCTTAAATGTTTTCTAAAGACATTATAATGTTGTAAAGATGCCATAGGGTATTAATGTATTTGGATTCTCAAAATGTTGGAGGTCCTCAAAAATAGGATAATGGCAATTAAGAAAGATCCCAAATGTTGTCAAGAAGTTGTCATGACAACTTTTTTAATTATTGTAAATGTTGCATGCAACTTAGTTACCTTGGATTCCCTTATGGATAGGGTGTGGGAGATCGACCAACAAGCCCTAGAATGATGGAGATGACATCTACTATTAGAAAACACTCAAACACTGTAGAAAGGAAGAAGCATTGTAATTGTTTTGAGTGTCAAATATAGCTCTGTAATAGTATTACAACAAATTCTCGAGCTTTAGTAGTGAAAATGCCTTGAAATGGATTGAAAGACATGATATAATGATTGGATAGTGTTATTTGATTACTTTAGAGAGTTTCTCATTTTATAGGCAAGTTTATTTGAGTAGTTATAGAGTGTTGAATAAATTGCTCTTGTTTTAGAGACCTTACTAGTTTTGTGTTGGCCAGTCTGTATAGTTATGGCTCCCCCATGAAATCTAGTCATAAGAAATGCCTAAAGGTGGATGAAAATGCTAGGGAATTCATTAGTAAATATATGGTTGGGATTAGGAGTCATGGAAGTTAGGGGAGATATTTTTATTACTAAGCCCTAAGTGAGTAGATGGAGCCTAGTTAGAGGTTTAGGAAAGAAGAAAGAGAAGATTTCTCGTAGGGTAGAGAGGTATTTTATGGTAAAAGTACAATTCCAAGAGGGATTTAATCATTTCCCACTATAATGAGAGGATTGACCCCATACCAATCTATTAGACCAAGTTTTGAACAAGTTTTCGACAAGATTATAGTTGGTCCTAAACACTAGGCCTATTAGCTCTATTTGTCCAAGTTCATAGGAAGCCAATGTAAAGAGCTTTGTCAAACCCTAAAAACAACAAAATCTTTTAGGAAATGCAAAATGGTACTTGTGATTGGGATTAATTTTTTGTGTTGTTTGGGAAGTGTTGGAAAGAAAGTGGAAAAGGTCATCATTAAGGGCTAACTGGAAGAAGGCCTAATTAGGCTTCATAGAGATTAAATCTTGAAATTGATAGGGAAAAAAATTGAAGGTCTTTCCAAATGGATCCAAGAGAAGGAAAATGGAATGTTTTCATGATAATGGATACCCCTCCAATGAAGAGTGAAGTGTGTTAGAAAGTAGCACTTAGAGCTTGATAAGTTAAGGTGAAGGATTGTATTATCTTAAGCTGTAGTCTTTCAAGTTTAAGCACAATGGTTAAGAACTCTTTGAGAAGAGTTAGAATTGGACTTAGTTAATCACCTAAGCTAATTAGAACCTACAGGAGACTAGGTTCCTAGAAGAGACAAGCTAGGTCTCTTAGTAGTAGTGCAAGCAAGCCTTGGAGCACATACAACATATTGGTGAAGATGACCATTGATTAAGACAATCTTTGGAAATTTTAGGGGGGAATAGTTAATTTACCACACAAAAAAATTAGATTCTATTGATGATGTCATCACTAAAGTATAGATACTTATGTAATATTATTGGTGATTTTCCTAACGATGGGACCTAGTTTTTTTAAAGTGTAGGTGACATAGACATCCCAAAAGTGTAAAAAAATTAGCCAAATATGGTGTCCTGAGGAGTGAGATTAGCCTATTGGTGAATATTAGCCACTAAAATTTATCATTTTCCCTTGTCATCTCATTTCATGAGAGATCCCCATATCCTAAATTTAGAATTTTTATGTAAATGGTTAGAACCCTCTCCCAACTTTACCAAATTAAAATGCAAAAAGGTGAAGTAGAGGTGTGTACACATTAAATTAAACAAAAATACTAAGAATAACAAATACACGCATATATAGTTCTTTTAGATATGGTGTTTAAAAAAAAAAAGAATTCATATCTTATGATGGAGAAATTTATACAATTTCCACTTTAAATATATGCAAACTTTAGACATTCTATTCATTTCCTATGTCTAGTGAAAATATTATGCCTTTCGAAAAAAGAGACTTGATGAAAATTGCGTGCTAATAAACTTAATAATAAGGTCCATAAGACAATTATATAGTATTTATCAATAGATTCTTATATATTCTTGATAGATTTACTATTATGTATCTCTATTCAATTAATATTTATTGTTTCAATTCCAATAAGGATGAAAAGCATCTATTTAATATAGTTTCTTTATATTTTTTTAATTAATATTTATCTATGATAAGATTTAATTATTAAAGATAAGATTGAGATATTTTTTGTTTTAAACTAGAAAGCTATAATAATAAGTAAATTAATTACAATTAATGTCAACTTTAGTTTGCATCGTGTAGTATATGATTTTAAATATGTGATCTTTATTTTTATTGGAAGATTACAAATTAATTAATATTGATATCTATCCACATATTTGAGACACATGGATTTCATATATATGTGATTAACAATAATTGAATATTGAATATGAAAAAAGAAATTGAAAATGATCAAACTTGCCACTAAAGATGAACATTGATAATTATTCATAGTGCTAAAATGTTTGTTATCATCAATCCTTGATATAGTTATCAATTACATCATCATTTATTTATGTAATTTGAGATTACACGACAAATGATATTATTCTAAAGAATGCAAACAATAAAAGATAAAATATAACACATTATTTTGTAGAAATTTTAATTTGTAGTAATTTTAGTTGTGCGTTCCTTGATGACCTGCATTCCCACGTACCTACATACACAACAAAAAACAAGCAAGTCATTAAAACAAGAAGAAGTAAAAGTATAAAGATTGTACAACAAATAAATTAAATTGAAAGAAAGCAGAAAACTACCTTCCCAGCATCATAATAGTGGCTTGTGGATTTGTTCTTGGGCTATCCTTGAAAATGGAGATGTCAACAACCCTTAGACTATCAACCCCTTTTACACGATACCATTGATCAATAACGAGGTCAAGTTGACATCCTCCATGATAATGCCATATTGTTCCTAGTGTATCCTTGCAAAAACCCGCAAGGGCAGCATTGTCTGATGGGTTTTGTGGCAATGGCAATCCACAGAATTTGAGTGTCTTTGAGTTTCCACTAACATTAAATGCAAACTCTTGGATAGATGAGGTCATGCTCATATAAGATAACATCTTTACACCAAGCATACATTCTTCTAGATCGGAAGGATGAGAAAAATAGTTATATCTCACAAAAGGACTCTCTAAAGGGTCCTTGCTATTAAGCCACAACTCACCCCTTGATGAGGGATAGGCCACCTTACTAACTATTACACCTAAATATTGGTTATGTGTGGCATTTATTTCCTTGATATAGCTAGTGGGCTCAATATAAATGTTTGAATTATCTATTATACCTACGACCTGTATGTTCCCATACTCCAGTGGTTTGGGGGATTCAATGACAACGGTTGAACGAGGTGGATCTCGAACCTCTTTCCCTACTAGTTGCGAATCCAACTGGACAGTAATAATCAACTTTTCTAGTTCTTCTGATGGGCCTATTCCACTCAATAGCAGAAGCTGGGGACTACCTATGCTTCCTGCCGACAAAATAACCTCACTCAGATCTGATGACTTGTTGGTTAATACTTGATGAGACTTGCCACTACTGCTACTGATGAATTCCACACCGCTAGCCTTAAGCTTTCCTGCAACATTATTCACAAGCTCATGACCTTCAAACTCTATGGAGAATAGAAATATTACTTTATTAGAACAAATCACAAAGACTTGTACTTAAATACAAGTTATGCTTGCAACAGAGACAGAAATAAGGAGGATATAGATATAAAAAGGATATAGAGATATATAATAAGTAGGTACCTGAAGAGGAATCAAAGAGGATTCTGCTGGCTGTCGTATTCAGGAGAACTACAATGTTGTCTGGATTTGCGTACTGCAGAAGATCCGCAGCCGTGTGTCTGGTCCCATTCTTGTCAAAAATGGTACCACTAATCTTGGGGCCCTCCAAATTATCAAGAGTAAACCCATTGTAAGGAAGCACTCCAGCTTCCAAAAGGCCATCCCGGACAGCAGAGCTCCAAACAAAAAGGTGGTCAGGTTTGAAGGCATTCAATCTCTCCACCCATTCATATGACTCGTTCACAAGCTTCTCGTCCCAACCCATGTTTCGAATGAATTGAAGGCTTGCCCGGCTGTAGAACCCCGCATTGACTGACGTTCCACCTCCCAAAACCCTCGCCCTCGCCGTCTGCACTCCATCCTATGTCACAAACCCCTCCAGGACATACGGATATTCGCTGGGGTCGCCAAATGCCTTGAAAAAACCTCTGTTGTCTAAAATGTCGGGATTTCCATAGGGAGAGTCTCCCCTCTCCAACACCAAAACAGAATGACTCTGTGACAGCGTTGCAGCCAGGGGACATCCCGCTGTTCCTCCTCCAACCACAATGTAATCGTACGTTCTCGCAGCCGTCTTTTCTGCATCAAATGTCATGAACGAATATGGATAGTCTGCAAACATCACGAACATTCATGTTAGGAATCAATTGTTTTATCAAGGTAAGGCAAATAAATCTGAAGGAGAATATTTATACATATACACTGACCTAATGCCTCCACTGGACCGAGCAAGTCATGATGATTTGTAAATATAAGCGCGCATGAAATTAAAAAGAAATATAGGATCTTCATTCTCATTTTAGTCTAACCGTTCGTATACTCCCGAATTAGAAATCGATAGAACTGATGAATGTTATTAAATTAAGGGGAAATACGTCCAAATTTATAGAGATTCTCCGTCCACGATGGCCGTCGTTCTGCTTTTCGTGTCAATTTGCAACACTATTCCGATTGGAGAAGGCAACCGATTACTCACGTGTACTTTTAAATGTTATCCGATTTAACGTCGCTAAAGTGCTTTTCACATAGAATACCGTATTCATTTCGAAGAGTGCTGTAACTGACGTGACGTATTTGACCAGTTAAATTTGAAAACTCAGCAAATACTATTCAATTCTTCTACAACTGTACACGTTCCTTGAACTTCACGCAGAAGACTGACAAGATATTGTCGACCGATATCAGTGAATAAATGTCTATGATTGTTTCGGACAATGTTTCATTTCCTCGTATACTCGAGTTCCAGTTGTCGTCAGGAATGATCTTTTTGAAAGAAAAAGTTGGTGGGTATGGCTGATATGCATTGCTTTTGTCCGTCTTTGGTTGCAAAATTTTACTTTTCTTCTGCTAAAAAGAATGATTAATGTTTGTAAATTTAGTTTAACTAGTACTTATATCTTTGGAGGGTGCGAAGGTTAAGTCAATACTTTTACATATATTAAGTGATGTAAAAATATTGATCAAATAGTAGTAATGATTTTGAAAAATATGGGAGTTAGCATTTATATGAAATGAAATATTATATATATATATATATATATATATATATAGCATGGTTTTTTTTTTCGTAGAAATTTTGACACTAAACACTTGATAGCAGTAGAGGAAACTCTTTCTTCCATGGAAATAAACTTTTAATGAATGATTTTTACCTTCTATTTATGACAACAATCACTTGTACATTATGTCACATTTATGCCAATGTCAAATCATTTTTACGCACACACATTGCCACTCATTTCTCTATTCCTATATGCATCTTATGTTATCTCTCGCTTACCTTTCATGTCTTCTATCTTTCCATTGATCTACTATCCATCTATCACCCTATAGATCTTTCTAATTTTATCTCTTTACTTCTACTCCATACCTCCCAGTTAGACTTATTCCTCCACCTCTATTTACTTCTCTACCTCTTTGTCACTAATTGAATACCAGCATATCCACTTATATTAGACATAAAATTAAAAGGGTATGATATTTTATATAAAGGCTTTTATTCTACAAAATTTGTATTTTCTTTAACTCATTCACCTAATGAGCTAAATTATTAAAGTCTATCTTGTTATTTTTTCATTTAGAATTTTTCTTAAACATCACATATACAATTTTATTTATTATGAATCATAGTTATTAAATTGTGATTATGCAAAAGAGTATGTAAAATAAATTTCTAGGTATTTTATTTCATGAAACAACAAGGATGCATCCTTAAACAACCACCTTGGTGTTCGTTCCCTTGGAATTTTTTAGAGATATGCATCGCCACATAACTTTGGGATGCATACATAGTTTTAGCTCTTATTTTTTCTTTTTATTGCTTTAAATTACATAGCAATTATTTATTTTCAATCACCTTGCACAAGAATTCACAGGTCTCCATTATGAACAAATGGTTCATCTACTCAACAAATTCATTCTATATCTTCTCCTTGAGTAGAAAAACACAAGGTTTTAATATTTTTTATTTTGTAATGGTTGAGAGTATGCTACTTTAATAATATGTTGTGCTTTGTATCATAAATATTGCTTTGCATAAATAAATAAATCTATAATGAAATCTGCAAAGTCATTGAACAATGACCATCATCATTTTCTATGACCTTGATGAAGAATACTCCATCTTCTTTATTTCTCTTTGATCTACTCTCTTCATCTATGTACTTACCAACACATATTTCTACCTATCTATTGTCCCTCTATCACCTCATATATCTTTATCAATATATCTCCTCATCTCTCCCATTGCCTCTCTCCTCTCTCCTCTTTCAATTATTTTCAGCCCCACAACCTTCTACTTTGCCTCTCTCTTAGTAAATATTCACCACTTTGATTGACACACATATTCAATGTTATCCTTACATCAATTAATAGTAAAAAATTAAAAGATGGTTCAAATATTGAAGATATTAACATAAAATAATTATTAAAGCTTTGAATTTATGAATTTATTTAGCCCTTTAGACCCTTTTTTTTTTTTTATGGTGTGTGATCCTTATAAGGATTGTCACCTTATTCATATTTAAAATCAATGGGTTCAACATAGTTTCAAAAGGGAAACATGTTATCTTTTCTATGGATTAATATTGAAACACATTTCCGAATGTATTATAAATCTAAATGATATATTATATTTTGTTAACATAATGTTACACTTAACCAAGCCAATGAATTTGTACTTAATATGTGTTATTTGTAGATTCTACTTTATTAGTGGAGGAATAACCCTTATATGATAGTTGGAATCACATTCCCTTTGTTCTTAATACCACTCTATATGATATTTAGATCAGGGAAATTTCTCTTACAAGATATGTCTATCAAGTTCATAATAGAGTCTGAACTAATAAATATGTACTTGACATGTCCTATCTAGATAGAAGCATATTTTTTAATCATAAGAATAGATATGTGTGCTAAACCAAATGATTGTAGATCTTACCTACTACTAATTCTATGCTTCTAAAGTCATCACTTAACTTTTAGCTAAATGACTAGACTTAAAAAAAATTAAATAAACTTCAAAATATAATTGTTTCAATATTTTTTTTAAAAATAATTTACTTTAAGAATCTCTTATAATTAATGGGTGAGGCTATATTAATGGTTCCCACTTTTCATCACAAAGAAATCTAATGATAATTGAGAGAATCGTTTTCTAGGGGCTTTGAATGAAGGCCCCCTAGGGCTTCATATGAAGTCATCATCCTAAGGACTTCATTCAGAGCCCTAGACTTCATTTGAAGCCCCTTGTGCCAATCAGCATGACATATAAATATAAAATTAATAAATTAAAAACTCATTAATAATCTTAAATATAATCCCATTTAAATATTACTATAAAATTTATAGATAAAACACTCCATAACAATTGATAATGAGTTTTTCTATATTATCAATAGTCTATATGAATTAATGTTTAATCTTCTTATGTCTATGTTGCTTATATTTAACCTTTTTAGCAGCAATATACTACTAATTTGATATATTCTATTTTGACTAATCATAAATACATATTTAAAAATAACTAAAGAATATAAAATCATGTTCTACACATAGAACATGAACAAATATAAAATCACACTTCATCTTCATAAAATGAAGATGAATAAATATTTTATAATCCTAAATATCTTTTAAAATCTTCTTCACAAATAAAATAGTGTAATTTCATATTATTGATTTTTACATATAAATTATATATAAATTACTAAAATAATCCAGTATCAATACTAATATTGATTATGTCATTCTAATGAAGTTGGAGAAAACCTATTACTTCAAAATGGAGCAGCATTTTCATTTTGGACTTTCCATCTTTAAATTTCTGTTTGTACCGCTCATTTTGAACAACTTACATCCACTCATATTGGCTCAGACATAGGTGAGCACATTCTTCTTGTCTCCTTTCACGCTCTTTTAGAATTACTTGTCAAATTAAAATATTTATGGGTTATAAAAATTATTAAGGTTTGGAATAAACCAAATAAATGAAGACCTTAATATCATTGTGTCAATTTTATGTGTATAATCCGCATGAAATGATGTATAATGCATGAATTATCAAACAAATTTGGTTGGTTTGCAGTCAACCACAGTTGTAAAGCAAGGAAGGACATTATAGTGAGACAAAGTGGTGGTTCGTTTCATTATAAACCATTTACGTTCACAAGTTGTGATGCCCACAATTTTATTCTATATCTGCAAATGTTGGCACCAGTTGTAATGGATCCAGTAAATGAGAAACCTATTGTATACTATGGTAGACCTATCATCTCAACTTTATATTGTCATCAACCTTGAATTCTACAATTTTTGTTGTCATGTCATTAACGGCGCCTCTGTTTATTCATCAACCTAAGTTCTACGCGATAACAGTTAGAAGTTTCATGAATCCACCATGTTTTCTACAACCTGAAAAGTGCATACGCCTCCAACGGTCAGAGTGTTTCCATTCTTTTCATGTGCTGCAGAGTTCAAAATTGCACCAAATTTCTATGCACATTGACAGTTTTCTTGAACCGTTTTGTAGAATTTCTAGTATAAGACTACCACACAGTCCACACAAGTAGATCTAAGCATGCCATATCTGATCTACATCATTCCTGAATTTTCCAGCAAGATATCTAACTTACAAATTTAATGGTATTTTGTCACAACCCATTTTTCCTACCTCGAAATAGAAGGGGTGTTGTGCCGTGCAAATTTTTAACCTAATTAATTTGCAATATAATAATGTACGACGGTTGCAAAAGGGAGTGAGGAATCAAAAGAATAGCGGGTTCATTACACTTTTGACAGAGAAACACATGTCGTTAGATTGAAAAACAATGCGTCCATAATTAGGAGGTGTTAATGTGGAAAGGAGGTTCACATTACTTTTTCATTCCACGTTGCTCATACATGTAGGCAGGAAGAAAGCTTGAACATCTCGGCTTCATCGTCAGTGTGAGGAGAGATATCGATATATACTATTTACAGCGTTAACGGGTGGAGATTTCGAGCTCCTGCAGATAACATTGAATTTGTTAGCCATAATCCTCGTGTGGAGGAAAATCCTACTTGCGAACCTGTCATCGATGCAGTTGCTCCCCGCCCGAATCCTAAAACCTCAGCTTGAAGGGAAACTCTGTCCGGCTGTTATTTTGTTTGTCTTCATCTCAAGTGAGGGCATCTCTTCACTTCTTCATCTCTACTCATCTCAGAAAAAAGGTTGGCTTCGTTGCGGATATGCCCTTAAAACATCTATAACTGATGTCACCACTATACCTATATATTCTGGGAATTAACTATACCTCAACAGCATTTTAACATAGTGAATGTAGTTTAAATCTCAATAATGACCAAAACTATCTTTACGCATGTTGCATAAAAGTCTAGGTAATCAGTTGAATGTATTTATGGAAGAGACGACACCTTATATAATTAGTTTTAAAACTATTTGGGTGAACTGCCAATCCATGCCTAGAGTCGGCCATTACCATTAAAAACAATGTAATAAGAATATGTCCAAATTGAAAAACCTTATCGTACAATATCCGATTGAACTCAACAGAAATATAATAGTATTGTTGAGTTAAATAAACAAAGGGGCCAGGACCCAATAGGAACAATGGGAACTCTTCTTGGATTGATCTGCAAGAATTTCACCCATAGAAGCCACATACTCCATCAAATGAAATTTCAATGACGCGGTAGAGGGAGGATTATATGCGAATCAATGTTTTTATATATTGTGATATGCCTCTTGAAAACTCTGTTGAACCATTCAACACTCCATTAGTTATTTTAATTTCTTTCCAATAGGAACTTCTTTGCATGATGCTATGTGCTGTAACTAAATTAAGGATTGTTTTACAACCATAAGCACCTAATAATAAATGATATCCAAACAATGATATACTGATTACTTCGAAACAAACCTATTAGCTTAAATGCTTCTATGTTGACATTACTGAAGCCGAAAATCAAAGAGGCATCACCTCATGTGTACCTTATGATGGTCTAGGTGATACAAAGTCTATTCCAAAATCCATGCAGTGTTCCAGAATTGTAGTCGGGTTATTCTAGAGTCCAAATGCATTATTATTTTCTATATGAACAGAGTTTTCTCTTAGTAATACCGTATTTGAACATATGAGTTGTATTGTTGTGGTTATGATTCTTTGTGTTTTCAAAAGAGATGGGTTCCAAGGCAACCATGGCCTAAGATGTGCTTAATATCTTATGTTTTCTTATTCTTTTATGAGAACATTTCTTATACAGTGAAGTTGGGTGGTTGTTACTATACCACCATCATGTTTAGCATGACAGTTAATACTATTGTTGATTGTATAACCAGGAATCACCTCATTATATTACAATCATCTAATTCCTCAAGAATGAGTTTTATAAATGAGAATTTATATTGCATGCTGAGGAATAAAGCTGAACTCTTCCTATCTTTGTCTTGAATAAGTGTTGTTTCTTATTTTGAACACCAATTTCTTTGTAAATCAATGTGATAATCGAATGAAATGATGAAAGGGGAAGAATCTCTACACTTGTGAAGTGTTTGTGGTGAATAAGATTGTCATCTTCTAAAAAAATGTTGAATTGAATTGTTTGTGGTGAATAAGATTATTGTCTTGGGAATTGTGTTCCATTGTTCTTAATGTTTCATTTTCTTCTATTTCTTTTTAGGAGAAAGATTGTGATCATTAATGAAATATTGAATGAAAGAGTTATATTTCCTTATACATTAGAGAGTTATTTTTACTTTATTCTTTCAAAAGCTAAATATATGTGATTAAGGTTTCTTTGTGGGGAAGATGAATTTTAGAAGGGTGGTGATTATTGGTAAATAAAGGAAGGGTAGATCAAATGAATAGATGTGTGTCTGATATAGTGTCATAAATCCACATGTAAATATAATGGTAATTTTTCTCTCTTTTGGATAGTTGAGTTTCAATGAACTATTTAAAATGTGGCTTAATTTGTTAATCATTCTTTATCTTTCTTGATTTATAAACAATATATTTTATTGGTATGTTAGAAATGACACCATACTTATTGGCATAAATAGAAAGTATCCATTAAGTGTTTATGTTTCTAGAAAGTATATTTAATTAATGCGTATATGTTGGTAGTGCATAATGGAAATTTGAATGTAAGAGAAAACTAGATCTTTAGAAAATGAGATCTATACATGTTGATCAGGGAATGCTAATGTTCATATATTGATTTGACTATCTACATTGTTAGTGAATGGTTTTTAGAACATGGTTTTACTTAACCACACATTCCATTACTACTATGAGTTTTACATGTTTAGACTCCCATGTTGTCAGGCTGGATATCTTTCATGTCAGGAAAGATTCTGGTGAAGCTTAACTGCTTTGTGGTAGGGTGGTAAAGCACTCCTACAATATTATTTCCCTTGTGTTTTTAATTAGGTTTTTGAGCTTCTATCAACATGGTTGACATAACCGATACAACTTGGTATTCTAGTAACAAAATTATGGTTTCTTTTAGATATGAGCACATATGTATATGTATCATTTTTGTTAAAGTTAATGATAGTTAATCAACTAATATTGATTTTTCAATACTCAAAAGATTTTTACTCTCATTCAATTTTCCACATCTTATGGAGATTGTTGATGCGGCATTGGTTTTGTAGGGATAGTCTTTATGATCGTTTCTTTGTTTCTTGGCATAAGATTACCAAATTTAGCTAACAATCTAGGCAGTGTCTTCCCATGAGAGAAACTTGCTAACTTAATAATATTTTTAATTCAATTTGAATAATTTTTATGAAATCAAATTTAGTTAAATATATGTGTTTCAAATTTATTTTTTTCAAAGAAATTAATTTATCTTTTTTGATTTAAGAATTTTTCTTCTTTCGATATTTGTTATATGAGAATTCAATTTTTCAATTCAAAGTGGTTGATACAAAGATAAATGTAACTTTGTAATGGTCTTGATGACATGGTAATCCATGAATATAATATTTGATAGAATGAGATGGATAGGTAATAAGGATTGATTGGTTGGTTTCAACTCAAACATAATGCATTGAAGATTCATTCAACTATGAAGGCTAATCATCCACTTGTGAGGTTCTATTGAGCATATGTGTTTTGATGAGGTTAAAAAAAATAAAAAAATTCTAAGGGAATGTTATCTATGGTCCCAGTTGTGGCTTTATCCTAGCTATATAATGTATGTGTTCCAAGGCTTGCTTGCACTACTACAAAGAGATCTATCTTGTCTCTTCTCAGAACCTAGTATCCTCTAGGTTCTAATTTTCTTAGGTGATTAACAAAGTCCAATTCCAACTCTTCACAAAAAGTTCTTAACCTTAACACCTTTAGATAGTGCAATCCTTCACCTTTACTTAGAAAGCTCTAAGTGCTATTTTTTCACAAACTCTACTCTTCAGTATAGGGGTATCCATCATCATGAAAAAAATCCACTTTCCTCCTCCTGGATCCATTTGGAAAGATCTTCAAATATTTTTCCAATTGATTTCAAGATTTAGGCTGTATGAATCCCAATTATGCCTAGTTCCAGTTAGCCCTTAACAATGACTTTTTCCACTTTCTTGCCAACACTTCCCAAAGAACTTGGAAAACTAACCCCAAAATTAAGTACCCTTCTATATTTCCTAGAAGAATTTGTAGGTTTTAGGGTTTGATAACCTCTATACACTAGCTTCCTATGAACTAGGGCAAATAGAGCTAATAGAACTAGTTTTTATGACTGACTGCAATCTTGTGGAAAACTACTTCAAAACCTAGACTAAAAGATTGGTATAAGCTCAATCCTCTTAGTGTATTGGGAAATGATAAAATACTAAATGGAACTACACTTTTACTATATAGTACCTCTCTATTCAAAAATCTTCTGTTTCTTCTATTTTAAAACTCTAATTGGGCTTTGTCTGCTCACCTAGGAATTAGTAATAAGAATAGCTCCACAAACTTCCATGACTCCTAATGCTAAACATATATACACTAATAACTCCCCTAGAATTTCCATCTACACTTACTTTTTGTGCATGGGTAGATTTCGTGGGGGAGCCATAACTATATAGACTGATCAGCATAGAACTAGTAAGGTCTCTAAAACAAGAACAATTTATTCAACACTCTATAACTACTCAAATCAACTTTCCTATCAAATGAGAAATTATCTAAACTAATCAAATAACACTATCCGATCATCACATTGAGTCTTTCAATTCATTTCAAGGCACTATCACTACTTAAACTTCAGAATTTTTTGTAATACTATTGCAGAGCTATATTCCACACTTAAAACTATTACAATGCTTCTTCCCTTCTACAAGACTCGAGTATTTTATAATAGTAGATTCCATCTCCATCATTATAGGGAATGTTGATCAATGTCTCACTCCCTATCCATAAGGGAATCCAACTTAACCTAGTTGCATGCAACATTTGCAATAATTGCAAAAGTTGTCATGATAACATTTGGCATCTTTCTTAATTTTCATCATCCTATTTCTTAGGACTACTAACCTCAAATTTTTTAAGGATCCAAAACCATTAATGACCCTATGGCATCTTTAGAACATCATAATGTGTTTAGAACACATTTAAGACTCAAACCTCACCTTAACCTTCTAACACTAAGAAAATGAATCAGCAACTAACATTGGATATTTGTGTGACCTTAGTATTAGTGACTAACTCACTTAGCCCGCATAAAAAATGACCTTCTAAGGTCTTCAAAAAACATAATCTACTCTACTTGATTTGGCTAGAGTAAGAAACAAGCCAAAATACAAGACATGAAGATGTTAGCCTGGATGTGCTCCTACACTATCCTCCCTAAAATGAAAAGATCAATCCACCTTTGGATTGAGAATATTTGGATCAAATCCCATCTCCTTGAATTCTAACTCCTTTATCCATATGGCATCAACACCCACCTATCCATGATACTTTATTAAGTGTTCCTTGTATGATCTATGTCTAGTCAATTTGTAGACTCTAGTATCCAATACAATGTGAGCTCCTATCATTGTAGTAGTAAGTAATTGTAGATCTTCCACATCTTTGATCACTTCATGAAGAATTTGATCCATATCTTTCTAGGCTCCTTTGTAGTAGACTAATTCTACATTATCAAAAATAGGAGATAAACCATTGTCTTCTAGTAGCTTGACTCTAAATGCATTATCACAATACTTAGCCAAAATAGGACTGGAATGTATCCTCCCCATCTACAACTTGTGAGGGACTACTTTTTGAAGTCTTGACTTGATGAAGGGTGCTTCCCTTAATACCATAAACCATAATAGAAAGAAAGAAACAACAACAAATGTGAGAACAAAATATGAACTTCTTATTTGCACTGCATATGCAGAATTATAAAATTCACAAGTATAATATACTAACCCACATGGGTACCTTCATTATAGTAATCTCCAAGACTATGCTATGAACTACCACCTAGAGCTATCCTAGACAATGCTTAGGTTTTTCTTTAATAGGCAATTTTATGTCTCCTAGGAAGGTTCTAGATGCTCAAACTTAATACCTAGAGCCAATAGACCCTAAAAATATGTATAGAGTTGGCCAAATACATTTTTGACATTTATTTTAGAAATTTAAGGTAGGCCAACTTTGAAAGGCTATAACTCTCAAACCATTTCTCTGATTGGCTAGTATAACCACTTTTTAGAAACACCAACTCATGATCTACAAGTTGATTGCTACACTAGTACCCTTTTGTTGAGTTTGTGGACCTCATCTAGGCACTCTAAGGCCTACAACCATGAGCCTAAAGTTTTTTCTCCAATTTTTCCACCGAAAATCCACAATAACTTATCTGATGATTAAGTTCGAGCAATAAGATTTTTATGGTAGCCTTATAACTCTAAAATGAACATCCTAGTAGAAAATGAGAGCATTCTGAGCTCATATGAAAAACTTACTAAAAATACTAAGCTCCCATAAATAGAAACCCCCCCATCTACTAGTCCTTATTAAAATAGAAAGGCTGAAAATAAAAATATTTTTGAGTGATGCAAGATTGCTCTTACACCTAGGATGCTCCTGCATCATGACTTGTTAAGATGTACCATAACCAATTCACCCACATTAAGTTTAATTGTCCTTCTACTTTCATCCATCTTGGCCTTGTGTTTCAATGTATTCTCAGTCAAGGTTTTCCTCACCATTTCATGTATCTCTTGCATAACATATGCAATGTCATCAACATATCCACTTTCTTCCACTCCATCTTTCAAATCTCTCAATTCGTAAACACCACTAAGATGCATTCCATACACTATTTCAAATGGAATTTTCCCTATTGATCTATTGGTAATATCATTGTAGGCATATTCAACTTTCCTAATAAACTAATCCCATTGTTGACCATATTCCTTAGTTAAGCATCTTAGTAGATTTCTAGGGCTTCTATTGACAACCTTAGTCTAACCATTAGTTTGGGGATGGTAGGCTGATCCAAAGAATAAGTTAGTGCCTAACCTTTGCCAAAGAGTCTTCCAAAAATGACTCATAAGCTTACTATCTCTTTCTGACACAATTTTGATAGGTAACCCATGGATTCTCACTAATTCTTTGAAGAAAAGATAGGCTATTTAACTAGCATCATTGGTGGTCTTACATGGTACAAAGTGAGCCATCTTGCTGAATCTATCTACAACCACATAGACATTGCCCATACCTTGCCTTGTCTTGGGTAACCCAAGTACAAAATCCATACTTAAACATTTCCATGGCCTAGTAGGAATAGGTAGTGTTTGATAAAGGCCTACACTTGAAGAAGTTCCCTTGGATTTTTGACATATAACACATTTTTCCACATACCTCCAAATTTCAAGATTCATCCTTGGCCAATAGTAGAACTTTGAAACAAGTTCTTGGGTCTTAGTGATCCCAAAATGATCACTCAAAGTACTAAATTATGCTTTTCTTCTACCAAATTCACTCTAATAGAGCCTCTTGGGACATATTGATTCTATTTAAACAAAAGATCACTTTGCAAACTATATTCAACAAATTTACTATGAAAATGATTCATGTATTCAATACATACCCTATAAATGTCTCCAAAATCTTCATTGTCACCGTATAGATCCTTGTAATCATCTATCTCCATGCTCTTCAACTGAATTTCTTGGATTGTGAGAGCCCTTCTATACAATGCATCTGGAACTTTATTTTAGATACCTTTCTTGTGTTTGATATTAAAAGTATAAGCTTGTAGGTAATCAACCCACTTTCTCTACCTGTTACTCAACTTCTTTCATTGAATTCTAAAAAATAAGTGTTTGATTGTCTGAATACACAATAAATTCCTTTGGGAGAACATAGTGCCTCAATTTCCTTAGATCTTGCACCAATGCACACATCTCAAGGTCATAGTAAGAGTACTTCTTCTTGGCTTCACTCAACTTTTTTGAATGAAAAGCAACTAGTTTTCCCTCTTGGCTTAGAATAACCGTAATTCCTATATTGATAGCATCACACTCAATCGTGAAAAGCTTCTCAAAGCTTGGAAACACTAAAATAGGTTGGGTGGCTATCTTCTCCTTTAGTAACTCAAAGCTCTTGTTAGCATGCTCACTCCATAGAAACTTAGTTTTCATTCCCCCCTTGATAGTATCTAACATAGGATCACAAATTACACTAAACTGCCTTATGAATTTCCTATAGTATTATGCAAGGCCATGAAAAATTCTTACCTCTGTTGTTTTCCTTGGAGTAGGTGAATTCATAATAGCATCTACTTTTCTCTTGTCCATTTTTAGCTTTCCACATGATAAGACAAACCCAAGGCACAATAACTCTATTTTGATGACCTCACACTTCTCCAAGTTGATCATCAACTTCTCATAATGTAGCTTCTTGGAAACAATGTGAAGATGATCTAGGTGCTCACTCCTTGTCTTTCTATATATTAGTATATCATATAGATATGCATATACAAACTTTCCTATGTAGTATTTGAGAAATTCAATCATGAGCCTCATGAATGTGGAGGGGGCATTGGATAACCATAATGGCATGACAAGCCATTCATACAACCCTTTATTGGGGTTGAAGGTTGTTTTCCACTCATCTCCTTCATGCTTTCTTATTTGATGATAGTCACTCTTCAAGTCTATCTTGCTATAGTATTTAGCCTCAATTAAGTAATCCATTAGGTCTTCAATCCTATGGTTAGGGACCCTATACCTCATGGCTATCCTATTTATAGCCCTTGAATAAGTTAAAATCCTCCAAGTTCCTCCTTTCTTAGGTGCAAGTATAGTCGATATGACACATGGAATAAGACTCTTTCTAATCAAACCTTAGTTTAGGAGTTCTTGTATTTGTCTAGCTATTTCCTCATTTTGTTGAGAGTTCATCTTGTAGGCTACTTTGTTAGGTAGGGTAGCTCCTTGGATAAGGTCTATCCTATGGCTTATGGTTGTTTTAGGGGGTAAGGTTGATGGTTGTCCATCACTTACAATACCTTGATAAGTCTTCAGTATACCTTTAACCTCCTTTAGTAACTCTTCTTTCTTGGTCTCCTTTCATTCATCTCCCTCTCTTGGTCTCAGTAGCAATGCAAAGCCTACACCTTCACTCTCTTCAATGGTTTGTAATAACTCTTTTTCACCCACTGTAAGAAAATTTGGACGTATTGTATTTACTTCAGTATCCTCGAACAATGACTAAATTTTAAAAGTCACATTGCCTTTGTTAAAAGTATAGGAGTTCTTTCCTCCATCATGGATTTCTTGGTGATGAAATTTCCATGGTCTACCTAGGAGAAAATTACATGCATCCATAGGTAACACATCACATAAAACTCTATCCTTTTACCTTCAAATTGAGAGCTCCACCCATGATTGTTCATTTACGAATACATGTTGGCCTTTATTGAACCATGTTACCTTGTAAGGATTATTGTGAGTTATTCTTGTTTATTTTAGATAGCTAACTACTTCCTCTAACACAATATTGTTAGTAGACCCTGACTCAATGATGACTCTATACACTTTACCCATCATCTTGCACTTTATCCTAAACAAGGACCTTCTTTGGCTTGGCTCTTCTTTCACTGGCTCCTTGATCAAATTTCTGCTCATCATGAGGTTCTCCCCTTCTTCTAAATTCAATGGTATCTTAGGATGCTTCTCTACTATATTATTCTCATCTTTGACTAGGTTAGTTCTATTGTAAATTCCTTCTGATGAACTACCTTTCTCTGGGCATCTATAGGTAGGGTGCCCCATTTGATTGTAGTGGTAGTACTTCATATTGGCAAATTAATTGCCCCTTCCTCCTTGTCCACCATTTCTTCCTCTAAAACTAGTGTTTATTCCTCTACCACCTCTATTTGAGCTTCCTTCTTATTGTTCACTGAATTTCATGCCTCCTTGAGTTTTTATTTCAAAACTTCTCCCACCATAGCAACCTCTTTGACCTCTATTATTCTTTTCTTACCTTTACCTTTGGAATTTTTTTTTTTCATTTTACTTTTCTCTTCTATCTTCAAGGCCATTTTATAGCATTGGTGAATGGTTTTGAAGTTCACTGGACACATTTCTTCTTGAATAGACCACTTAAGGTCATTCAAGTACATTGGAAGTTTGATTCTTTCCTCTTTGACGACCTTAGATCTCAAAAGTAGCTTCTAAAACTCAATGTATGCTTGGAAATCTAAATATTTTTACATCTAAGATTTTGTTTCCTCCTATGAAGCTGAACTTATGGTCATTAGGAAGGTAGGTCTTCTTCACTTTGGTTACCATGCCTTTCCATGTAACTATGGGACCTTTTCAATCCTTTTCTCTCTTAGTTTGCACAAATCTCCACCAAGTAAGAGTTGAACCCCTTAGCTTAGACCTGGCTACCATACCTTTTGTTCCTTAAAGATACCATCACATTCAAAATGGTACTCAATGCTATAAATCTAATCCACAACTAAATTTGGATCTGTTTGTCCACTAATTAGTGCCACACCTTCTAAATCCTAGCCACTCAATGCATTCAATGCTTTTGAGAATGGCTCATCAGAAAGAACAATGTTAAGTGTTGGTGCTTCCTCTTCAAATTTCAATTTATTTTCTCTTTCCTCTTTCTCTTCCTATTGATAAATTTTGTTTTTGACCTTATTATCTTCAACTTGGATTTCACACAAGAGTTGCTCCATTTGTGCTAGTCTTTCCCTTCGAAACTTGTTATCTTGTTCTTGTTTGTCAACCTTCTTGGCTAACTCAATGTTGCTCACCATGGTTGTGTCTTACACTATTTCAATTGGTGTATTTTATCCCACTAATTTTGTATGCTGCAACATCTACCATAAGCTATTCACCATAGTTCCTTCTAGTAGCCTTACATTTGGGATGAGGCCTAGGATTTTTTTTTTTGAGGTGTCTAGTTTGGGCATGGTAGGGTTTATAGAGGGAATTTTCTCTCTCAACCACTTGCTTGCCCAATTAGAGCTATTACTCATGGTTCCAATTTTTTCAACATCTAGAACGTCAAATTTATCTTCCTTAATTTTCCTAGACATGGCCATGAGGTTCTCTTTGGATGTGGCTTTAGAAGGGGGGGTCGAGCTTAGAGAAGTAATTTTTAGAGGAGGAGAGATAATGCTCAATATTTGAGAGTGTAGGCCTTTATATAATTTAAGAAAATAGAACATCAAGGCTTGGTGATAGACAATGTAATTTCTTCCCTATTCACATTTTTTCTTAATATCCCAAATATAGTCCTCCATAGAATGAAGCAAGAGAAAAGAAAAAGAAATGAACTCTTTGTTTTGAAAATGGTTCAAGATAGGGAAATGATAATAATGAAAAACCTTAACTTTGTCTTCAAGGGTGACATAGCACATGATAATGTATCAGACCATATTCCATAGCTCTTGAAGCTTCTCATAGGAAAACCCTCTATGGAAATGAATATGGGCTTCATCAGAGTAGAAGAAACTATTGAGGCTCACTTCATCTTTAACTCTATAATGATTCCTTCATGATTTTCCTTCCATTGATAGGCTAGTGGCCTTTTCTATCAGTTATTCAATGACTTCAAAAGTAACCTTGTCAATGTGGACCCAACACTTCTTCTAGGAATAAACAAATTGCTAGGTGACCATCTCATCTTGGTGTTCTATACTCTCCATGAACATGGATAAATCTTCCCTCTTTTAGATAGTATCATGTTGGTTTTTGTCTTAAAAAATCTTCTCAATTATTAATGGTTCTAGTCTTTGATTCTCACATTCCATAACCTCATAATCATCTAGGTCAACCACTAACTCTTCATCTCCCTCATTAATCTTGAGTGTCATTTCCTCCACCCAACTGATTAGATTTTTAGAAAAAGCTAGAGACAAACCCTTACAAAATATGCAATAGCATTTATAGCTAAAGAGACCCTAAATGGATAAATTTCTTTTGGGAATTGTAATAATTTTGTTAAAATCATGTGGCCAGATCAGCAAATCCTTGCGACATCTCCTTATCTCCCTATCTCAATATTTAGAAGCCCATCTTGGGTGGCATGAGAAATCTCCCTAGATTAAGTTTAGAATATCAACATTCCCTTGTACATTATGAATAATGATTTCCATCTTCTCATTAGAAGTAGTGCCAAAAATAAAGGTCGCTTCTAAAATTATCACCATTATGCTACACCCAACAAGATTAGTAGGATAGCTAATAATCTTAGCTAAACCCATCATGAAAAGACAACCCTTATCATATGCTAGGTTATGCATAATAGTTTAAATACCTCTTGAGATCACCGAGAGATCTTGCTTTTCCTGCTAAACTTGATCATTTATGATTTCATGTTTGTAACTAGTCAGGTTATCCCCCACTTGCTTCCTTTTCTTATAAACCTATTATATTCTGAGATCATTAAGACTATTCATCATACATTGGGTGTCCCTAATAATCTATTCGGACTTAAAACTCATATTATTCTCCCCCTTAGTCTCTTTAATGAATATCATGGAGTCTCCCTGCATAATCAAATCTTGAATTCCCATGCTCGTAGCTAACTCAACACTCCACAAAAATCCAAGAGCATCAACCTCATTGCTCGAGATATTGTCACATTTCCTAGAGTATTCTCTAATATGTCCACCTAGATAATTTCAAAATATTCCTCCTACAATATCTCCCTCTACATTCTTAGATTCATGAAAGTTTAGATTCAACCAGTTCTAGGGGGTGATTGTCGTTTAGTTTGCATCCTCTCAATTCTCTTTGAATTTTCCATTATGTCTATAATTCAATTAATTCCCTACACTCTCTGCTAGCCCTGGTCAATGTAGGTCAGGGATAGAAGGGAGGTTTCCACTTTAATATTAGGCCCCCCTCACTTACTCCTCACATACACTTGTGAATGACCACCCCCAGAGGTGGACTGGTATCTCTGAATATGTAGTTGTTTCATTCTTTCCATAAGTTCCAACTTACATATGGGGTAGTATCTTTCTAGACCATTCTAATAAGGGGATTTTGTAGAGGGAACTACAACCTAAGAATAAATTGGGAGATTGAATGGTGGAAAATCCATGAAACTCCAATTTGTTCCATAACACTTTGCCAAACATGGCTAGAGTAAGGGAAGTGGATGAAGAGGTGAGGCATGGAGTTTTCGTCCTTATAACATAGAACACATATATTGTATATCTAGAAGCCACACCTTTTTAGGTTATCAATGGTGAAAACACTATTATGCATGAAAAACCACTAGAAGCAATTGGTTTTGGATATAAAGTAAGGGTTCAAGACATATTTCAACTTTGGATTCCCACCATTTCCTAGTAGAAGATCATAGGCAAATTTCACACTAAAAATACCATTTGAGTATTTGTCCCGTATAATCCTATCTTCATCTGAGAAGGAAAGGATCCATGTCCCCCTTAGCCTAGTGTTAAGTTCCTTAACTAAAGCTTTATTCCTCCCATGTAAGTTATCCAAGTTGAAAGTCTTCCATTAATTATTTTGGATGTAGTGTTTCACCAATTCTCATATTGCTATCTCCCCTCATCCTTTTATCATCATGAACTTAGTTCTTTTTCAAGGAACTTCTTCCCACCATCTCTTCTTCAAGAATATGATTTGGCTACCATCTCCCATATTCCATCTCATACCCACTTTCAACTATTTCCTTATCTTAGAGATGTTATTCCATGTCTTTGAACCAGTAGACATCCCATCAGATAGAGTCCAACAAAAAGGTAAGGAGTTCAAATATATAATACTAATAATATGGCTCCAAGGAAAAAAAAAATTGTGTCATTCCCCAGCCAACCTTCATCATGAGGACTTTATTAAGATCTCTAATTCTTCTCAAGCTCAAGTGTCCTTTAGATTTAGGCATAGAAACATCGTCCTAGCTAACCAGGCTTAACTTCTTCTTCTCCTTTGTTTGGGACATAAATAACTAATGTTAAAAAAGGAATATATCATAAATAATATGTATCAACCATATAAATACTATATAATCATCTTATGGAAAGAAGAGAAATGATATTCAAAGCTAGACACAATCTTGGAGGAAAATAAGATAACATTATCAACCTTCATTTTATTTTTTATGAGAAAGGAAAGGAAAGGAAAGGAAAGGTCCCTTTATAGCCCATGGTACAAGACATGATTTTTTGATTTTCATATGATGACAATAATATGGGACTACAAATCAGACACCTAAATTTTCTATAACCAAGAGGTACATAAATGATATCTTTGAAAAATAAACTTTAGAAAAAGATGTCAAATTTTCAGAAATCCTACATAATTTGAAGAGAAATTTTTTTTATTTTATTTGTGATTTTTTTTTCAATCATATGAAAATTCTATGAAATCCTAGTGAATATTTCAGTACTGAAGAAAACTATGGACCAAAGTACACATCCCTAACAACCATCATTCACTACTTTTAAATTATATGGAGTGCAATTGATTATCAAACTTTCCAATTACATTTAGCCATATTGTATTGCTGTAATTTCCCTCCAAATTATTGAATGGAGCTCAAGGAAAGCTCCCCAAAGATGGGTTCAAAGAAATGCCCCCCACATGAGGTCCTAGCTCAATTGAATTTTATTATTTTATTTAGGAACCTTAATTTGAATTTATTTTATCTCACATATAGAAACTTTTTGCCACCTATTTAGTTTCCCTATTTTTGTTCAACTTCTTTGGTTCTACATTATCAATCCTCAAAATATTCCAAGTAAAATTTGTTTTTAATGAATTTTTTCGACCTGATTGAATTGAGTTTAATGTGGTTGAATGTGGTTCTAAGGTTAATCACAATTTAACCATTTTCTAAGTCCTCCTCTAGAAAGTCTATAGAATTATTAGATTGTGAATAATTTTTTAGGAAAGTTGAAGGTTAGCAATGTGGAATTTATTAGTAGCAGTAATGACAAGTCATATCAAGTATCAACCATTAAATCATCTTATGTGAGTGAGGTTATTTTGTTAGAAGGAAGCATGTGTATCCCTCAACTTCTTCTATTAATTGTAATAGGCCCATTAGAATAATGAGAAAAGTTGAATATTACACTATTGTTTGATTTAAAACTAGTAGGAAAAGAGGTTCAAGATCCACCTTGTTCAACCATTATCATTGAATCCTCAAAGCCAATGGAGTATATGAATATACATGTCCTAGGTATGATAGATAATTCATAGATTTACGCTCATCCTATGATCTATATCAAGGAAAAAAATGCCACTTGTAATAAATATTTAGATGCAACATTCAGTAAGGTGTGCTGGAAGGTCGGTGGATTTATGCCCTCTAGGTTGGTACCTCTAACCAACATAGATTGATGGATTTGTTACACATCCTTAATTTCCTCTTGTAGATCATTGTCTTTGGTTGTTGTAACATTCATTTATAGCTCAAGATTTTGGTGTAACAATGATAATGATTCCAACAAGTGGTATCAGAGCATTGGGTTACAGGTTCAAATCAGTCAAGTCATGCAGAGTAGGGGTTTTTTGGGAGGTTGGTGATTGATGGATTTGTGACATGTGCTTAACCATGGCAAGAAAGATTCCAACAAGGTGGTCTTTCCCTTATCAATAGGTGAGTTGTGGCTTAAGAGTAAGGACCCTCTAGACAATACTTGTGTGAGATATAACTATTTTTCTCATCCTCCTAATCTAGAAGAATGTATTCTTGGTTTAAGGACATTATTTTATATCAGCATGACATAATCTATCCAAGAGTTTGCATTATAATGGATTGACATTGCCAAAAAATCTATCAGACAATTCTTCCCTAGCCGAGTTTTTCAATGATACACTAGCATAAATATGAGACTCTTATGGAGGATGTCAAGTTGACCTTTTTGTTGATAAATGTTATCTCTTCAGAGGGAGACTCGATGGTCTAAGTATTTTTGACAATTCTACATTCAAGGATAGTCCAAGGAAATATCTAAAAGCAACTACTATGATTCTTAGAAGGTAGCTTTCCTCCTACTTTTATTTTAAGTTATTTGTTTATACAAACATTAATCTATTTCTCTAAAATGATGTACTTTTGTTTTTGTGGCAACTTATCTAGGTACATAGGAATTCACCTCCTTGGAAAAAATGTGCAAAAATATATAAAAATTCAACAATTAAAATTTATTAAAGTAATATGTTATATAATATCTTCTAGGACTACATTTACCATTTGTCATTTAATTTCAGATTACATGAATAATTGATGATGTAATTGATAACTATATCATGGATTTATTACAATAAAAATAAATAGCAATGTGATTTATCAATCTCCAACTTTATTAATAAGGCTGATTATTTTAAGTTCTTTGGCCATATTCACTATTCAACTATTGATAATCACATAAATATGAAATTCATGTGTATAAAATATGTGGATAGATATCAATATTAATTAATTTATATGCATATCTATCTTTTCTATTATATAATAAAAGAATGGTTATCTTTATAATTTATCAAGTTTTCATTTATATATATTCTTCCAATAAAATTGAATACCAAGAATTCAAAATTATATACTACTCAATGCACGCTAAAATTGACTATAACTCTAATTAATGTAATTTCTATACTTTTTAGTTTGAAAATAAAATCATATCATAACTTTTTTTTTGATGGCTAATTAGTCGAAGCCTAGATTATTTATCAGTCTTTTTTAGTATTATTGTAAGATCAATTATTATTATGTGTTAATCTTGAGATTTGATGGGCGCTTTTATGGTATGGGGTAGGGAGATTATTTTGGGTGCTACATGAGGAAAGAGAAATAGAGAGACCATCAGAATGTGAATGATTCATTAATCTATACGTCATACCATGTAGTACTTCATCTCATACTGTTAGAAAAGTGCCAATCAAGAAAAGAAGGCTACCATTTTAAGGGAACAACCTAAAATTGTATGGGGCTAGGGCATATCATATTGTTTACTAAGAGAAAGTGCTTTCTTGCTAGTGGTCGATGGACAAAGAGGCATAGATTTGAACACAAGACTTCCTCGATGAGAGGCTCACAATTTATTGTTGTACTGTGGGCTCTTGCCTATATCATAACTAAATATTAATAAAATAATATGTACAGAAATTAGATAAAATATGTTTTCTGACATCCCTATTTTAATAGAAAGAAAAATCATTAATTCAATATATATAAATAAGAGTAAACCTATCAAGGATAGATAAGTATGTTTTGACCAAATAATATATAATATATCAAGCCTATTGTATATTTATAACCACCTAATTTAAATCTATTGTGATTTTTAAAAGTATTATATTTTCACCACACTCAAAAAATGAATAGAAGTTCTAAAGTTTGTATATATTTAAAGTAGAAACTTGAGTAAATATTTATACCTTAAAATATGGATTCAATAATTTTTTTGAAGACCACCTCTTTAAGAAAAATAATACATGTATGTATTCAATATTCATACAATATTTCATCAAGACAATGTATATACATATCCATTTCATCTTTTTGTTTTTTAATTTATTTATATTAGGGGAGAGTTCTACCCCTTTACATAAGAATATTCAAGGAAGCATAGAGGTATCTCACAAGAAATGAGACAACAAAAAAAATTAAATAACTAATATTTTTGAAAGTAAGAAGTTACCAAAATGGGGGTTGATTCAAAAATAATAGGAAAATTATTTAGATATTTGTGGGTAACAATGACCACAAGATTACCCTACCCCTTTCAAAATTTTAGAAAACTACCCATACCCATAACCAAAAAGTAAATACTACCATAAGCATCGAGAGTCTTATAAATATACAAAATTAGGACCATCTGATAAATATTGGCCCTACTATCAATTGAGAGATAAAACTAAAACTAGCTCGAGGGCATAGAGTATATTTGAGAATCATAAAAAAAATTTAACCTAAGAAATAGGAGAACCATTAGTGATTCCTTAGATTTTCTATCAGCAATCAGAGCCAGTAATCAAACAGAAAGCCATACATGCTGCAATTTATGTCCACCTCTTTATTATTGGTCCCCTAATCTCAATTAATTTGCATTAAATGGAGCATGTGGCCATTGAGTGGATGACTCAAACCAAGAAATTTTCCACCCTATCAAACATCTCCTCAAGGTCCTCATTCCTTTTAACTAACTCAGCAATTTAATTTTCAAGTTTTTCCAGCATCTAGTTCCCTTGATTATTGCTCTCATTTTTGGTAGTGGTGTCTTTCTACTTAATATGATCTCCCCCATACTCATCCCTAGCCTCCTATTCTCCCCCTATTCTTTCTACCTAGGATTGGCTATCTAGTATGTGTTGATCTCAGAATGGTTTTGAAAATTGAGTGTCAACACCCATAAGAAATTTTTTTAGTTGATGCCAAGTTATAGTATGTGCCGAGTTAGAAATTCATCAAGTGCTAAGTTATTTAGATGCTGAGCAAGTTTCAATTATTGAGTGACTAATAGATAGTTCTGAGCCAGTATATGTGCCAAGTAAACTATAGGTTCCGAGAAAGATATAATTTCTATAGGTTCCAAGCATGATAGCATTTCTATAGGTGTCAAGAAAAATAGAATTTCTATATGTGTTGAGCATCAATAATTAGTTAAGTGTTGAGTAACATAGAATGAACATAAGAGTTTGTGCCATCACAAACTAAGATGTAAACCATTTTTGAGCCTACATATGATGAATCTCGAAGGATTAAGAGATAAGATCAAATCTATTTGATTCTCTATGAAATCTACATGCAACCAATTAGAAAAATGGAAAGATTTGAGCAGGAAAGATGGATGAATCTCAATCGTAGATTCATACCTAACCCTAAGTCATGAAACCTTTTTAAGGAGGTTGAAACACCATAATTCAATGACTATGAGAGAGTATGCAAAAAGAGAATGCGTGCAAGGAGAGAATACTAGCAAAGTTTGAAGGAAGTGAAAGGGGTGAAGAGACTTAGAAGAAGGATAACATTTTAGTATCAGTTAGCAGACTAGTGAACATCAAAATAGAGCATCAATACTCTAAATAGAATCAAATTAGATCACAGCAAATTAGATCAAAATAGATTGAACATCAATATGATATCAGCAATTGAAGATTGTAAGTTATCAGGTCAACACATTCTACTATACTTTCTAGCCATTGTATTAGGAGAATGAAAATCCTATGAAGATAGGTTGGTTTAATAGCCATATTGTAAATCCTTTAATAGGGTGACATTCCAACTCAATGTTTGTAAAATTCTTTAGATAGGTACACCATTAATAGGGTGTTGGAGCCTTTAACAAGGTAGACCTGTCATAGGGCAGATCATTGATGATGGTAAAGCTTTATAACCTTGACAAGTTACATATTTTTGTAATGATAAGTTGTGGGTGTCTCCCTCAACCCAATTTTACCTTCTCATTTTGGAGGGTTTTTGGGTGATCAAATATTGTGTTGTTTATTTTCATGCATGCCTTTACTTTCACTATAATTAGAAAAGTTTCATACATTTATTGATTCTAGTTAAATGTTTTATAGCTTAAAGTTGGGTACTTCTAATTCAAACCCTCCCCTCTCAAAAGTATTCTTCCCACTTGTAAATTCCAATAGTATGCCCATCTTAATAAGAGATGTTACCATGCCATTCTTGACATTCTCAAACTTTCCAAAATCTAGAGTAATAGTTTTGAACGTGCCAGAAACCTAGGAGGGAAAAGAGCTAGCTTCCTCTATATTCTTATTTTTCTCCTCACTTTCTATTTCTTCTTCTTTGTATTCACCATAGTTCCTTCTGGTAGCCTTATGTTTGGGATGAGGCCCACAATTTTTCCTATAGGTTTCTAGTTTATGTATGGTAGGGTTGGTGGAGGAAATTTTCTATCTCACCCACTTTCTCACCCAATTAGTGCCCTTACTCATGGTTCTATTTTTTTCAACATCTAGAACTTCAAAATTTTCTTCTTTAATTTTCCTAGTCTTTGCCATGAGGTCCTCTTTGGATGTGGGTTTTTTTAATTTTTTATTTCCTGTGGGGGACCATGGGGGGGGGAATTGGGCGCAGGGGCAGTTTTGAGATTTGGGCAATAATTTTCAAACAAGGATCGATAGTGCTCACATAGTCCTCGATAGAATGGACAAGAAGAAAAGGAAAATAAATGCATTCTTTTTTTAAAAATGATTCAGGATAGGGAAATGATAGTAATAAAAAATCCTAACTTTATCTTCAATGTTGAAAAAGCACATGATAATGTAGGAGACCATATTCAATTTCTCTAGAAGCTTCTCATGGGAATACCCTCTATGGAAATGAACATGGGGTTCATCAAAGTAGAAGAAACTTCTGAGGCTCACTTCATCTTTAACTCTAGGTTGCTTCCTCCATAATTTTCCTTCCATCAATAGGCTAGTGGCATTGTCTATCAATTCTTCCATGACCATAAAAGTAACCAAGTCAATGGTGACCCAACACTTCTTCTAGGAATCAACAAATTTCCAAGTGACCATCTCATCATCGCCTTCTATACACTCCATGAAAAGGATAAATCCTCCCTCTTTCAAAGAGGATCATGTCACCTTTTCATCCCTAACAATATTTTCAATTCTCAATGGTTCCAATCTTGAATTTGCACCTTCCATAACCTCATCATCATTAAAGTCAACCACCAACTCTTTGTCTCTCTCATTAATCTTAGGCACCATTTCCTCCACCTAATTGATAAGATTTTCAATAAAGCTAGAGATAAATCCTTAAAAAATATGTAGTAGCATTTATATAGCTAAGGGGACACTAAATAAATAATATTTTTTAAGGAATCATAGAAATTAAGTTAAAATGAATAGGACAGATCACCATGTTGGCAATGGAAATGAGTAACTAAGAGGGTAGGGGTGAATCTATTACTTTAAAAAAAAACCAGAAGTCCCTTTAAGATATCAACATAATATAAAACCAATAACTTGTTGTAACTCAATTAACACTGAATATTATGTTGTAACTCAATTAACACTAAATATATACTATCACTTGGTTAGCACAGAGGTCTTAAGATATTAATGTGATTATCCTTTATTAGCTTAGTTGTAGAAACATAAAGGAAATAACATGAACACAAGAGACACAAAGATTTAACATGGAAATCCAATTTGGGAAAACCACCAGTTGTAACTAGTTACTATTTTTCACTCTTTTGAAGTGATCCCTATTAAGAGCCAACAGTGTTAAAGGCTACAAAACACACTATTAAGTGTGACCTTGTTAGAGGATTTAATTCATCCTATTAGCAGTGGCCTTGTTATAGGTTTTTAGACACTTCAGTCTAGAAATGTCACCTTGCTAGAGGATTTACAAAATATTTGTTAGGCTAAATCAATTAGGAGATCTAATTCACTATTACAATTATTAGTGAGTAACAATGACTTGACCTGATTACTGATGCATCTATTTTTAATAATTTTAGATCTTTGCTCTATCTTGATTACTTAATCCTCTTTGATTAGGATATTCTTTTCAACTTGGCTAGCTCAGATACTCTGGTATCTTGTAGATATCATTCTAATTCACTTCCTTAATTCATCTTCTTTAATTCCATGCTTCTTCTCTTCAATCTTCAACTTGACCTTATACTTATATGAAGAATCTTGTCAAGTCAGCTTGAATAAACTTATAATCATACAATTTTCATTCCTTAAGTCAACTAGCATTATCCAATAAATTTATTATAGTCAATATGTTGTCAGTCAGCTAATACAAGATTTAGTAGTCAGTCAATTCAAAGAAACTCTTTGTTAACTGACCCAACTTTGTCAATACTAATTTTGAGATAACATTCCATTGGTAACCAAGTGAACTCATTCAACACAAGATCCATGCTAACTTTCATTTGGTAACTAAGTAAACTTGGTTAAAATAGGATCTACATTTGATGTCGTAGTGAGGTCAACAAGAACTAACTCTGAACTTGGTTATAAGTAGAATGCTTATCATACAAAGGAAACTATCTTCATTGCCTGAGTGAGCTCAATAATCACTAACTTTCTCCATAAGGCTTAACATTTTGCGTAACATCAAAGACAACATAAAATTGAATAATTTTTTTCAACACACTAAATCTTCATGACATCTCTTTATTGTCCATCTCAATATTTGGAAGCCTATCTTGGATGGCATGTGAAATATCCCCAAATTAGGTTTAGAATATCAAATTTCCATTGTCAATTATGAATAGTTATTTTAATCTTCTTGTCATGCCCAACATATAGGGCAAAACACAACTACAATTTGTTTTTTGACATTTAAATTATACATCAGAGATACCAAATGATGTGATGATTAGTTACAATGTAACGATTATCTTAAAGGTATAATATTTAAAACTTAGTGTGTGAGTATCAAAATTGAAGGCACACCGGTTACTGATCAACCATCTTCTAAGATTCACAATTACCATCTTGGTGGTATGTAACCTTACCCCTACATCCCAAACAACCTAATTCTTTCATCACGTATGACCTTGATGTCAGGATCACTCTCGCATAGTTCTTTTCGCATCTACTCGTAGAGATAATGGGTTCATTATGTTTCAATATTTCAGCTTACATTTTAGTATAACAACTAACACCAAGCGATCCTATGAGGGGTGCAACCCTTCTAGCACTTTATCATTACATCTTTGTCACAATAGACCCATCATAATTACTAATTTCCACCATAACCAATACTTGGTAACATTAGGTTAGTCATTTGTTCTCCAATGCTTGTCAATAGGGTTTGTATCCATAATCGATTATAATTGTACATTATAGTTTTGGTAGCAGAACAATGTAGATGACTTAAATCCTATGACTTAAGAACATGATTTATATCTAGTTTCAAATTTAATTTTTTAATGAGTATTTTAATTACATAGTTAACTAACTTACAAAATTTATTTCAATTCGAATGGACTTCTACTAATTTGCTAATGGGAGTAGCTTGAATTTTATACTAAGGCTATATTAATATATACTCAAAGTATAGCTTATAAGTTTATTGTCAGGCATAGTTGCAATTTGACTCGAGAGTATGTAGTATTTACTATATTCAAATATATTTATACTAAGAAAATATAATAATATTATTACTAACATATTTATGCAACTAACAACACTATTCAACATATATAGGGAAGGTCAAAATTTATATTACACTATAGTTGATATCTATATGGTCACTATTTAATAACTAATCATACATTAATATTTAATAAATTACTATTACTAAACATTGAATAGATTGCTAACTCATCCCTAGGCTAACTTATGACTTACTAACACCTAACTAAAATGCTTATACCTCTAATTCCCCCAACATTTATTCTGACACTATAACACAACTAACCCTCTTTCCACTACAAGAAAGTGCTATTTCCAATGACCTATCCCATCCCATGGGTCACATTCTCTCCTAAGGCATCAATTGTACTCATTCCCATGTTGCTCAACCCAGGGAAGCGCATTCTCTCTATTAAATGAGTGGAGGCACTTTAGGGAGGAAATTTTTGACATTTGTCAACTAAACCATCATAACACTTTTTGGTCAAACTGCTTTCTTCTCCTTCTCATGCACTATAGGGAGTAAATGTGCCCAGTCTGCGTGGGGGCCATGTCCCTTTCCCCACTTGTCTCATGGCTAGTTGCCTTGGAAATAGGTGCCTATACATATGCCCGTATTTTTTTTAAATTTGTTTTATAATTGTGATTGGTAACCTTTTTATACTTATAGGCCTACACTTAGGACATCCTATTGTATAGAGTTTTTTATGTGAGTAGCTATATTTTTTGGTAGTTATTCATTTTAGTTGATGCTATTCATTAGATAGAAATGAATATTCTATTAGTGTCTTATACCAAATGGACTTAGGTATATTCCTTCTATTTTTATATTGGTCTGTAATAGGAAGAGTTCTAAATTTCTTGTTCTCATACAAATTCCAGAGAATAAAATGTGCACCTACAACCATTAATATTTTACATATTATACATCCAATAACATCTATTTGGTTCTCTTCTTCTATAGTCTAGGGTACTCATAATAAGTTTTTGCAATGATACTTTAGGGGTTACTAGATATGTTATGATAGTCTATATCAATGAACTTATTGATTCATTTGGCCAATATTTCCATACAAAAGCACATATAGAAAACATGACAGAAGTCTTATATGAACAAAATGATTATTCTTATCTTGCAAATAATGAAATTTGGTAAACCATTTTCTCTAGATCTAACATTGTATTCACATGCAAGGATTCATTTCAATGATGCATATACACTAATTTAAGAGAGTTAAAATAATGGCATCATTCCATGAAAATAATTCTCCTAATAAGGCTATTCGTCCATGATAATTAAATTCAATCTTGAAATCTACATAGAAGTATAGGAGCTCAATAATTTTAAGAACCACGATAACTTATCTACCTATACACAAAACATGCTTCATCCAATAATTCTTACAATGCACAAAAGGTGGTGAAATCTTCATAGTATCACAACATAATGGAAATGTTATTCACTAAACATAGATGTTTTACCAAATCTCCTTGTCAATGAGAAGCAATAAAACTACTCTTGCAATACATCTAAATGCACACAACAAGATGGAGTTTTCTCACTATATCAACTCAAATACAAAAATAAAATAAAAATGTCTTCATCTCCTATGCACATAGAAGGGGTAACAAGAAATCCAAATTTCCCAGACCATTCATTGAGAACCTACAAATGAGAAACAAAAATGGATAACCATGGAGGCTCACCTCCCAACCTAGGCCTCAAGGAGGCCACCCCCACGCTAGGGGAAACAAGGCTCAACTGGGATACATTCAAACAACATTATAATAACTAGAACCAACATGAATACCACAGTTTAACAACATATTTATGAATCCCAACTAAGGCTTACACAATGATTCACAGATGGAATCATAAACATTGGGCAAAGGTGGTCTCTTCAAGGAGTAGAATGCCATATCCTTGTGAAAAAACAAATCTTGCAATTGCAATGTTCCAATAAGGCTTCCAAGAAGCATGCCATAACAAGGCTATCAATAACACATGCCTCAACAAGGCTATCAACACTTACTCCTCTTCACACATCCTCACTTATACCTCCCATAGAACAAGCTATCAAGAACACATGCCTCAACAAGGCTATCAACACTTACTCATCTTCACACATCCTCACTTATACCTCCCATAGAACAATAGAAAGGCATATGGCTTCAATGGTGCCCATACTCCATGAAAACTATCCCCTCTCCAAGAGAAGGATTTCTCAACTTCAATGATGAGCCCAACTAACCCTTTCACCCGAAGGCTTCTCTTCCCTCCCAAGGGTGAGTGAAGCCTCCACACTCAACACAACATTCAATCCACAACTACAACCAAGAAAACAAAACCAAATTCTATTAGATTCAGCATGCTCACTCACATACACAAATATTTACAACATGCACCATATGAAAACACATAGATCCCACGAGAAACACTCTTACAACTTCCATCTTCAATTTTCATGAAATGCAAGGAAACATGACATGAAGCACTAACCTTCTTTCAAGCTATGGCTATGAAATGGTGATGAAGACCTTTCCTTCCTTGGCTTCCAAGCTTCTCCTTCCAACCCTATTTGTCTCTACAATTAGAGAGTGGGTGAACAACCACTAAGTTTGGCACAAGCTCTCTAAAAAGACCCCCACTTCCGTCCCCACCTACCCCTCTTACACCCTGGTACCTTTCTACAAATAGGAACTTAACCAAGTGGTAGAATGATGGAAGAAGTCATGTGACACTCTGATTTAGAGGGTTTGGCTTTAAAATGACTAGTTTAGAGGGTTTCCTTAGTCCCCTAGGCCAACTTATGGTTATATTTAGACCCCCACCCTATACTACTACCATGTGGGTGACTTATTTTCACAAAAAATAAAACTTGGGAACCACTTTTATGCTCTCTAAGGTCCATTTCAAGTTTTAATTTGAATTCCATCATGGAAGTGACTCATCCTAACACTCTCCAAGATAGATTAACTTAATTTCATAATGGGGGTTAAATTTAGTTTAAGTGACTCAATGCCTAAAATCCTATATGACATGTCATTTACACATAGACAACACAAGTGTCAAATGACACACACACATTAAAACACTTACACATCACAATGAAATGTCTCTAATTAATTATGATCTTTAACTTACAATACCCATGCTCAATCACATTACAAAATAAACAAAATACAATGAGGTTTTGAATCTTCCAAAGATTCACCTTGGCTTAACCGTGTTAACATAAGATTGAACCTTGTTTCCCTGAATAATCTCCATGGTTCAACTTTCCTGCACACTCAACAGAATGTCAGTAGCCCAATGAAATAATATAGAAATATATGTAGATAAGTGCAAAATAATCCTATATCACTTAATTGCATTAACATATTCAGTTACATCCATCTAATTGTTTCCATAAAATATTCAAAACATTGAAATATCAAGATATGTATAACATTAATCTTTCCAGTCATAACAAAATTATTGTTCTAAATACTATCACAATCCCTATCGATCATAACCATGAAGCACTGAAATCATATCATAAAAACATGTAAAATGGATCTTAGTATATATGTCATAAGTGAAAATCCCTATTGTGTAGACTTGTTAGCTAGTATCCTTCCAAACCAGCTAACCAAGGTAATATTTCTAACAATGTCCTTTTTATCTCATGACAAGTTGTGTGCACCCCTGAGATTAATTTCTCATGCCATTGAATGTTTCCAAATTATGTCATAATATTTTAAAATCAATCTATGAGTGAAATCATTATGTTTTGTTGATGTTATAAGCTACATCCATTGTTATTTCTTAGGAGAGAAAATGTTAATTCATCTTTCCTAATTTTGGTTAGTGATTCATTCTATAAATTCCTTGATCCTTAGATTGAACATATAGAGTTTCATTTTCTTATGATCTTATCTATTCAACCTAATGTTTTGTATGGGTGTTAGACTTATAATAATCAAAATCTACATCAGTCTCTATTAGGGTCTCATAAATCATTATTAGTAACAAAAATGTTAACATAACCTAATTAACTCATAATCATATTTATTTCATCAAGGTCTATAATTGGGTACTATTTTGGGCCTTAAACTTCTCATTAGAAGTAATGTAAAAAATAGAGGCCACTTGTAAAAGTATTGCCATCCTTGTACACCCAAAAAGAATGGTAGGACAGCTAATAATCTTAGCTAAACCCATCATGAAAGGACAACACTTATCATATGGTAGGTTGTGCATCATATTTTAAATTCCTCTTTTATCATAAAGTGATTTTATTAGCACAAGGAGATCTTTCTCATCCTACTGAACTTGATGATTAGTGATTTCATATGTGTAACCTATTAGGTTATCTGCCACTTGGTTCTTCATATACTTGCGAATGACCACTCCTAGAGGTTTACTTGTATCTCTAAGTATGTAGTTGTCTCACTCTTTCCATAAGTTCTAACTTACATATGGGTGAGTATATTTCTATATCATTATAATAAAGGGTTGTTGTAGAGGGTGCTACCACCTGATAATAAATTGGGAGATTGAATGGTGGAATCCATGAAACTCTAATTCACACCATTATACTTTGCCAAACATAGGTAGAGTAAGGACATTGAATGAAGAGGTGAAGGATGGACTCTTCCTCCTTATAGAATAACACACATGTATTGCACATCTAGAAGCCACACATATTGAATATAAAGTAAGGGTATAGAGTAAGGGTTCTAGACAATTTGATTTTGGGTATAAAGTAAGGGTTCTAGACATACTTCTACCTTGGATTCCCCACATCACCTAGTAGGGAATTATAGGTGGATTTCAAAATAAAATCCTCATTTAATTTTTTGTCCCATATAATCTTCTCCTCCTTCGGGAAGGAAGGGATGCTTGTTCCCTAAACCTGGTGTTTAGTTATTCAAATAAAGCTTTGTTCCATCCATCTAAGTTATCCAAAGTGAAAGTATTTCACTGAATATTTTGGATGTAGTGTTTCACCATTTCTCCTATCCCTATCTCCCATGTCCTTTTAGCACTATGAACTTAGCTCCTTCCAAACGACCCTCTTCCCATCATTTATTCTTCAAGAATTTGATCTAGTTACCATCTCCTAGGTTCCATCTCATACCCCTTCCAAGTCTTTCCTTATTAAGTAGTGGTTTTATTCTATATCTTTGAACTAATAGGTAGATTCATATTAGATAGAGTCAAGGATAAAGGTCAAGAGTTCAAATATTTAGCACTCATAATATGGCACTAAGGGGTGGAATTTTTTGTCAAGCTCCATTCAACCTTAACTATGAGGATTTTATTAATATCTCTAATTCTTCTTAGGTTCAGACATCCTTTACATTTAGGTGTAGAAACTTTGTTCTAGCTAATTGGACTTAACTTATTCTTTTACTCTATTTGAGTCTTACACAACTAATGTTAACAAAGGTCTAGATCATAAATAAAATGATTCAAGCTTATACTAGCAATCTACCATTGAAAAATAGATGAAAATATGTATAGAAACCTTAGATAAAACCTTAATCATACAAGGAAAGGATCAATCAAGATCTGTAAGTTACACACTCATAAACTAGCTTACAATAGTAACAACTTGAAAGAAGAGAATAGATACTTGAGCCTAGACGCAATCTCATAGGAAAATAAGGAAAAAAAAAATTAATTAATGAAAAAAAAATCATAAGTGGGAACATTATTATATTGATAGAAGAGATTTTAACTCATGGCCTCTATTTCAAGGGAACAAGTTCTCCACCACTAGACCAAATTAGGTTGTCAACCAACTTGGATTAAATATGTTTGAGATTTGTGGATGTATTCTATCAAAGTGACTTTAAATGTCAAAGAGACAATTATATTTTTTGTTTAATCTCTAATAAATGAGGGGAATTTGTGGTAAATTAGTCTCATGCATATTGGAGGGACTTATTTTTAGAACCATATATTGACATATCTTTAATATATTTATATATTATATTTATCTCCATTATATGTACTTAATTCTTTACATCTGAAAATATTAATTAATATTAGTAATCATATATTTTAAATAAATATGTGGGTAGAAGTACAAAGCTATGTCATCTTTCAGGCTAACTTATCAAAATGACAAAATTTGAGTATTTCTATCTAAAAGTCAATTTTGTTAAAACATATGATCTAGATAATTTTATTCTAGCTAAGTTATATCTGGTCTCACACTTATCCAATTGGAAATGGCTATTAAATGCATGTTTTATACTAGTTTGTATCCAATTACTAAAGAAATAAAATTATTTCAGAAAAGTGGTATTTCAATAATGCTTACTATTTTTTATGATATTTCTTAATAACATATAAACACCATTTTATCAAGCTCAGAGTCAAGAATATTCTCATATAGAGTTTATAGTGTTTTAATTAGATATAGCATATTGTAATTAAAATATGCTATAAGCACATATTTTAACACTTGAAAACATGTCAGTTTTGAGAAAAAAAATAGTAAATCATATCAAAAAATTCTAAAAATTAGATGATGTTCTAGAGGAGAGAGTCCTCTTCTAGAATGTATACTTTTTCTCTTGGTTAGAATATATTTGTTTTAAAAAAAATGTGGTGGGAGATTCAAACTATCGATTTCAGGTTAGTTGAAATTTGAATCTTTATAAATGAGACAATATAGGTCTAAAGATGATTTTTATTTATGATTGTTCTAGCTATATATGTTATCTATAACATAGTCTGAGATCAAAAAGAAATAAATCTATTTCACTATAGTTTTGTGGTGGGAACTAGACCCCCGATTTTAAGCATTTTTCAATAGCTAAAAAATTGTCTTTAAAAATTAGGAATATATATCAATTCTTATTCCAAATAATTTTTAAAAATTATAATCCTAAACTTTATCCATTTCTACACATTTCATTAGTTTACTTCATTTCCAAATTCACAATAATAATACCAATTTTATGCCATTGAAAGTGAACATTTATACTTTTGTTAGCCTTTTCCTTTACAAATCGGTGACACAGGTTTGTGCTTTCACCCATATAAATATTACTCATAATAATAGTAATAAATATAATATAGGATAAGTGCAGCAAGGTGTGGTGCCAAATGGGGATATAAGTGGCAACTTTTTTCTGTTTTTTTTTCTTTTTCTCAAATCAACAATTTCTAAACTTTGACAAGAATCTAAAGATATCACAAAAACAAAACTAATCTAAATGATTTAAAACTAATCTAAAATCAAAACTTCTTTTTTTGAAAATGTGTAGAATGGAGTCTACTTTTAAAAAAATTATTTTGTTGAGAAATTTGATGAATGAGCTAAAATCTACACACCAATTAGTATATATTAGTTTTGAAATAGATTAATAGACATAAATTCAAAGTAAATTATAGTTTAAAGGATTGAAATAGATTAAATTCTAAATAAATTATATGGTTTTGTAGCTAACACAGAAATCTACAATGTTATGTAACCTAATTTTATCGATGCTCAACCATAAGGAAACTTGAAGGATAACACACAACAAAATCAATCATTTTTTTTTATGTTTGTTGCAAAACGTGTCACAGACCAGTATAGAGACTCTAAACATTTGGACTGGATACCCAAGGAAAAACCAAAGCCTTAGTACATACACAATATTTAAAGGATTTTTTAATTTAGGCTTACATAGCACACACACGCTATAGTGTGCATGCACCCTATAAGCTTGAATTTCAATAGAGAGGGAAGGAAAGAGTGAGAGAGGGTAGAGAATGAGAGAGAGTAGTGGATGGGGAGAGAGTAAGAGATGGGAGAGGGTGGGATAGGGAGAGAGGGAGGAAAAAATAGAGAGAGTAGGGGATGGGAGAAGGTAGGATAGGGAGAGAATGAGAGAGAATGGGAGAGTAGGGGTTGGGAAAGGGAGAGAGTAAGAGAGAGGGAGAGTAGGGGATGTGTGTGTGTGTGTGTGTGTGTGTGTGTGTGTGTGTGTGAGAGAGAGAGAGAGAGAGAGAGAGAGAGAGAGAGATTTGTGTGAGAAATATATAGTGAACGAGAGGAGTGGGAGAGAGATTTAGCTACAAAAATAAAAATATGAAGATCAATATAGATACAGGAATATCTGTATATACACACACACAGAGAGAGAGAGAGAGAGAGAGAGAGAGAGAGAGAGAGAGAGAGAGAGAGAGAGAGAGAGAGAGAGAGAGAGAGAGAGTTGGGGATGGGAGAGGGTGAGATAGGGAGAGATAGATTTATCAAATAGTGCATATGAACTATAGTGTGTGCATGCTTCATAGTGCATATTCACTATATGAAAACATCAAAAAATAGTTATAACAAAAATTTGGGTCCACACTGACCCATATTCTATTTTTTGTCTGTTGCTTGTTCTACTATTTCAATAGAAAACACTGGTTTCATGTTTTTGCAAGTTAGCAAACACCGAATTCAGTTATTGAATACACTATTTGAAGGATTTTTGACCATTCTTTCATTCTATTGGAAGCTAGCAAACACCAAATTCAATCATTGGATACACTATTTGAAGGCTTTTTGAACATTCTTTCATTCTATTAGAAGCTAGAAAAAACCAAATTCAATCATTGGATACACTATTTGAAGGCTTTTTAACATTCTTTCTATAGAAAAGGTTAGTGCATCCCTTTTTAAATATTCTTTGTTACTATAAAGACAAATTTCATTAAAATTTGACAAGTTTGAATGAATTGTTATTTGGATATGGTTAGAAAATTGACATGTTTATATATATATATATATATATATATATATATATAGTGTATTTATTGAAATAATTACAATTTGTATATGGATTTGAATGATTTATAATTTACAACTTGTAAGTACTTCAAATGTTTGAATAATTTTACATATAGAAATTGTCATCATGCCAAGGAAGAAACCAAAAACTCAAACAATAGAAGAGAGGGAGAGAGATTTGACAATTAATAGAGATATAATGAAACTACTACTGGAACAAAGAAAATAACAATACAATAATGAAAAATTATCTTTCAAAGAGGAACAAGAACCACCAATACAAAGAAACGAGGAGGAAGAATTGGAAAGACAAAGAGAATGAATGAGACTCTTATGCTCAAGAAGACAATTGAATTGTGAAGCTACACCATCTTCCAATGTTGGAGTCATATCATCATCTCATGTTGAAGAGAAACTAGTTTCTACATCCGATGATGTACAGACTCCATTATTTAATGTTGAAGGCACAACATCAACATATCAAGTACATGATATTCCATCTATTTCATCTTAATGTGAAGGCACATCATCATCGGTTCAAGGTATGCGAAATGCTAAACCTTATGTTTATGTTCAAAATGTTGAGGGAATCAAAGAGATTATAACACCTTCTAGAATTTGTTTTAGAAGACTAAAATATTTGATTGATATTGATACTAACATTTTGAAATCAATGCCTAAGAAGATTCAAAAGCATACTTGTGAATAAAAATTTAATTGTATGTAGAGATTATTCTTTGAAGAATTATATATTACAGGTCAATCCAAATTATTTGTTGAAATGATGAGAAATTTAAAATTTAGGCCCATCATGAAGATTCTTGGGCTAAGAATGATGGACAATTGAAATGATTTTTTTTGTAAAGAATCTAATGAGTGCAATGAAAAAGTGGGTTCTAAATCATGGACCAAAGATAGTAATATCACAAGACACATACTTACGTTGACAATAGTAAGTACAAAAATGAAGAAATTTCAACTCATGAGAAGGAAAAGAAAAACATTGAAAATTGGTATAGGTACTTTAAGGAGAGCCATGGTAAGGCATGAGAGAGTGGAAGATCTGAGTTATGGACATTTTGTAGTAGACTATTATGAAAGGATAAAGAAACTAGTGAAGCTTTGAAATCATTGATTGAAGATTTTTGGTAAATAACATGGGTGTTTCCCCTAATCAAAGAGGTATTGTAAGGAGGATTGGTAGCCAAATTCTTGACACACATTGAAAACATTTTTTTGACTCAACTCAAACACAATTTTTTATAAAATTTATTGTTATTTATCCTCAAATTTGAACAAGTTAAAGATGTTTTGAGATGGGTAAACCTTTTTATGTGAAGATAAATCACACATACATAACTTGTTGTCGTAGGATACATATTGAATTTTCTAACAATTTTGATGTTTGTAGGCATATATGTGTATGTTTGCATTCTAAGTTTGTTTCGCAGGTTTGTGACATGAATGAACCACCTAGATCTTCAAGGGAATTCATATCCAACATTTTATTTGAAATAGGGGACGATCAACAATTTTAGAAGATGTGATGTTTATTTTATGGTTCTTTGCAGCTTCTATGATCAACTTGTGACCATATGGATAGTACACATGCAATTGGAAATGAAATAGTAGATTACAGAAAATATAAGACAATGACATATGCTCTAAAAGATGGGAAATAAGGTAAATGATGTGATTTATTCATTGAAAAGGTTCTAGTGTATGAGTTCATGAAGATTATTCATGAAAAGATTATTTATGAGCATGCAAGGAATGCACATAGAGCTCGATGGTGGGATTTATAATTCAAGCTGTGCAAGGATACATTTCCATTGGATACAATTTTTTTGGTTGTATAATTCATAAATAAATTCATAATACAACCATAAAATAAAGAGCAAGCAAAGAATTATACTTTTCAATAGGTTTCCATATGTGTTCACATAACATTCATGCATTCACCTACGACTAGAAGCAATAATAGGAAGATATTGAGTGAGTACCATTTTACATCAATGATGATCAATAACATTCCGTAGAGTTTGTACATGGTTGTTTTTAACTATTTTATGGATATTTCACTAAAAGGGGCATACCATATTGCTAGAACGTTATTCGGTTAGACATTTGTGCATATCAATTCAAGAATGCATAGATGTTCTATTGGTTGAGCAGGATGCACATGTTGTCTAGAATTCAATATATGTGTAAGTTTATAGATGTTGGTCATGGAAACAGAGAGCATGATGGTGAAGGAAAATGCATGAAAATAGCCTTAGCTCATAAAGATTTAAAGTACAAAGATGGAGCAATATTAACAAATGTAAAATCCATCATCTAGTGGTGTATCCCTATAATGGGTCAAGGTAAGAAAGGCGAATCTACAATTTGTAGATGTTTTTGGTTGATAGATAATACTAACATTGCACCATATGAGGATTTTTGCACACTAAAAGGATCAAGTGAGTTGCACTCTTTTAGAATCTCTGATGCCGATTTATGGAGTATCCACACACAAAAAATGGCATGCTATTATCTATCAAATGCAGAGGAAAATTGAGATGAGTGTAAGTTGACTAAATGGGTGGACAAATGATATATAAGAGTTTTGGACCCAATTCACACCTATTGTTCCCCATAAGCATTGGAAAAGGTAAATGTGAATTCATCCATTGACTTTGACCACTTGTTTGATCTAGTATAACCTAGTTTTATATATATATATATATATATATATATATATATATATATATATATATATATATATATATATATATATATATATATATATATATATATATTCATATTTGTAAATTCAATATGTAACTTGATAACTTTTACCCAAGTATTTGTTGAACTAATGACTACATTTTGTACATTTATCACTATAGTCCATGTTGTTGTTGTTATTGCACCTAAAGACAATGAAGAAGGGATAGATTATTATTTATATCATTGTGTCTAGGCCAATTTTTTTTTGGATTACTCAATTATATATGGTGAATGTTTAGTGTACCATATAGGAGTGATGGTTGTAACTGACACATGGCATAGACGATATTCTATGAAGAACCCTAACTTGTGGATATTCGAAGATTGAAAAATAGATAGGAAGATTCTTCATTATTTAAAAATTGTTGTCATGTCAAATGTCCACATGATGAAATATGGTAGAAAACCATATAATAAGACTCCTTGGAAGGTTTTTGAGTTAGACCATGAGGCAATACTTGAGACATTAAAATGTAGAGTAGATCTAGTTAGTTTATTAAATTGAATATAATTATAAGAACATGGAATCCTAAGATAAGTTTTTGTTAGTTTTGGGAACCTAAGGTATTTGGTTACCTAATAGCTCCTAGGAATCATAACTAGTGTCCTAGAATGGTCCTAGATGGACCCATTTGATCAAAATATGTAAAGAGCAAAAAATGTTTAAAAGTTACAAAGTTGGTCAAAATGTTGCTTGAGAAAATTCTGCAATTTTTGAAAAAGGTTACAAATAATACTTTTAGAAGTTTTAACTACCCATGGTTGTGTATTTGAGCACAGGGAATCATATTTTGGAAGGTTAGAAGATTTTCAACATGGGGAAGCACACAAATTCCTAGGTTGGTCAAAAGTTTCTCAATAGGTTAAAACTTGTTAGGGATGGGCAACTAAGGTATTTGGTTACCTTATAGGTTGTAATAATCTTAACTATTGTCCTAGAATAGTCTTAGATGGACCCAATTTGACCAAAAGATGTAAAGAGAAAAAAATGCACAAAAGTTGCAAAGTTGGTCCAAAAGTTCCTTGTGCAACTTTTACAATTTTTGTGAAAGGTTGTAAATGGAGGTTTGGGAGGTTGTAACTATCCATGTTTGGGTATATGAGTATGGGAAACATATTTTGGAAGGTTGGAAGGTTTCCTTTCAGATTTGACACTCCTTTCCAACCAAGTTGTATTTTTTAGCAACTTTTGCAATTTTGCACAAAATGTGCAACTTTTGCAAAGTTCACTAGATTTCACTTCTAGGACTTGGAAAAGGTTCCAAATTATTAAAAACACTATAAAAATCTAATCCTAGGCTATCTTGACCAAAAACTCTAAAAGACCCAATTTTTCCTAATTAACAACTTTTTCTCATATCTTGCACAAAGTGGCCTAAGCATATATATCTTGATCATATCTCTCTCACCATTCATCGTGAGATCAAACTGTATATTTCATTAGCTCTAGGTGGATAGGTAAACCCTATTTCCAAGCTTTTTGTGTCATACTGGCCACTCAAACGTTCTCAAGAATGCCATACTGAATTGACCCTAAGAGCCACTAAATGACATAAGGCAATGATCTTTGACGGGGAATACCTCAGAGATCATGCAAGGTATGGATACAATTTTTTGTGCTACAAGATCATGTTGTCAAAACCTATAATAACCACTCTCTCTTTTTGGAGATTGGATTCCATTTTGATTTTGTAGCCCCATCTTAGGTGATGTTGAAACTTAAAGTGTTTGCTAGTACAAAGTCACTAGCTATTGAATCTCTCTCACTATTCATCATGGGATTGAATTGTCTATTCCATTAACTTTAGGTAGCTAGGTAAACCCTAGTTCCAAGCTCATCCCATCCTATTGAATGATCAAACATTTTGGGGCATGCTGAACCAAATTGACCATAAGAGTTATAAAAAGTCATAGGGTAGTGATGTTCAATGAGGCATATCTCGGAGCTTGTTCAAGATATGAATGTAATTCTAGGTGCTCTAGGATCATGTTGCTAACACCTAAAATAAAATCTCTCTTTTTAGAGATTGGATTCCATTTAGATTTTGCAGCCCCATATTGGGTGATGATAAAACTTGTAGTGTTCACCAATATAAAGTCAGTGATTGCTAAATCTCTCTAACCATTCATTATGAGATCAATTTTTTTTGTTAGCTCTAGGTGGCTTGGAAAACCCTAGTTCTTGGCTCATCCCATCACCTTAACCATTCAAATGTTCTCAAGCATGCCAAACTGAATTGACCCTAAAATCCACTAAATATCATAGCATAGTGATCTTTGGTGGGGCATATCTTGGAGCTCATATGAGGTATGGATGTGATTTTGGATGCTAAAGGATCATGTTACCAACATATATAATAACCTCACTCTCTTTTTGGATGTTGGATTCTATTTTGATTATGTGGCCATCTTGGCCATTGTTGAAACTTGTAGTGTTTACTAGTACAAAGTTGCCAACTATTGAATCTCTCTAACTATTCATCATGGGATAAAATTGTCATTTCCATCAGCTCCAAGTGGTTGAGTGCATGCTATTTCCAAGATTGTCCCATTCTATTGACTACTTGAATGTTCTCAAGCACACTAAACTTTATTGACCCTAAGACCCATTAAATGCCATAGGACAATGATCTTTCATGGGGCATATCTATGAGCTCATACAAGGTATGGATGCAATTATAGGTGCTAAAGATCATGTTTTCAACACCTAAAATAACTTATGTCTCTTTTTGGTGATTGCATTCCATTTTGATTTTGTGGCCCCATCATGGGTGATGCTGAAATCTATAGTGTTAGCCAATACAAAATTGCCAAATTCTTAATCTCTCTCACAATTGGTAGTGAGATTGAACAATCTTTGTTGACAGTATATGTGTTCTCTCTACAATCATATATGGTTGACCTGTCATTTTTCCATGCTCTTCCCAAAATCAAGTGACAATCTTTTAAATGCATAATATCACATTCAATGGTATCAAAATATGGTCCAATATTAAAAGAAACATATGACTTTTCAAACACATCAATGCACTGTTCATCTCCTAACTCATATGCTCTATAAGGTAAATCATGACGTACTCTTGGAAGATTCAATTTGTCAACCATTTCTTCTAAGATTATATTTTCAAAGGAACCACTGTCAACTATAACTTTGCATACCTTATTCTTGCACCTGCACTTTGTTCGGAATATAGAATGTCTTTGGCTATAGCTTTATCTTTCTGCTTCTTCTTCTTCTATTATGATGTAGAGATACACTTTGGAAACCTTTCATGGATATACTCAACTTGAAGGGTTGCATCAAAGGCTCAAACCATCAATCTAGAAACCTTCACAATCTGCACATTGTATTTTGCTACAGTAACATAATCTGCTACATGAACATAGAATGCTTCAGCAACATAGGAAACTTAAACAAAAAAAATCTTTTTCCACCCAAAAAATCAGTCTTATTCTTTCATTCATTGACTCCAAGTAGTGGTAATTGTGTCTTCACAATGACAAGAATTTTGTCAAACACTTATCCCCTCAACTAAAGAAAACTAACCATACTTTAACCATGACCAAAACAAATTTTCCAACTCAATCCTGCTGATTTTAGAGCTAGGGATTTATTTCCAAATATCAAAATTGAATTTATTTCAACCAATTCCTTCCTGACACCATGAAAATCAAGAAAGAAAAGACTTTCCAAACTGCTGCCTTCCGGTAGCAACAGTGACAGTAAATAGGAGAGTTTTTAGAAATGGGTTTTTTTGACCCCTCAAATCACGAGATAAATTTTTTTGGAAACAATGAAAGTTGTTCAAAACATAATGAACTATCCTCCCACCAATTTTTGGGTCTCTATGAAACCATACGTGACTGCTATAAATTTTTCTTTGGACTATAAATCTAAAATCTGAACAGACCAGCTTCACAGAATTGTGCATAACTTGCTCATTTCTAAATGAAAATGAACCAAACTTGAACCAGATTAGAGTATATTAAATGATATTTCAAACAATATATCATGCATAATAAGAAAATACTTCATGAAAAAATAAGGAAAATATTTCCACCACACTGCCCAAAATTAGGAAGCTTCAGATTTAAGGAATCTTGACATGCATGCAATAGTTTCAACTTCAGATATTTCTCTTTCAAATGATAGTGATTAACTTCCTTTGATTCATCCAAGTGATTTAATAACAAATCAATCCAAAAATATTTTGGATCCCTTCTCTTCAAGCATTCATAAACAAATATGTGATTTGATTCTTTCCTCCATGGAACCCCATATAACTTCAAAATCAAATACCAAATCACCTTTCCCTACCCAAATCTTTTTCTGGGCTCTGATACCAAAAATCATGCAGAGGATTTCAAAATATTTACAAAATCACCATGCAAAGACCACTCTCAAAACAACAGAGAGATCCGGTTGATAGGAAATCAAAAATAAGAAAATATTAAACTATTAAGATCTGATTTTCAGATTTCTTCCAAGATGTTGATCTAAACACAAATAGAAAAATGTATGTAGAATACTACACAATCACATCTTTACAACACTAGAAACTTAAAAAAATTGTAGGAAAACTCAAGAACTTCATTCTATTCACTTTCTCCCAAATAATCTCTCTCCAAAAAATCCCTCTTCAAAAATCTCCCTTACAATATTCACTCTTTCTCTTTTTGAAAAACCTTCTAATGTAACTCCCAAAAATCCATCATAGCTTTCTTGTGGCAGTTACATTTTGAATGCCTACACATTGTGCTTTAGGAATATTCACCTTCTAATGTAACTCCCAAAAATCTATCATAGCTTTCTTCCGGTGGTTACAGTTTGAATGCCTACACATGGTGCTTTAGGAATATTCATCATTTTCCTCCTTTTGATTTTTCCCATAAACATTTTCAAAAATTAGAAACCTTTAACACACCCAAAATAATCTAAAATAAACTCATACTAAGTCCTATGTGGATAATGTTGGGTAGGCTTATAAGAAGGCCACCTAAACATTTCCACCACAAAAAAAGTACATTTATTTTAAAACATAAAACTCTAAACTCACACACAAACATTTCAAATTTCAGATTTTAAACTCAAAACTTTTTGATATTTGCTTTGTGCCCTACATTTTAGTCATATTGTAGGTTGTCTTCCTGTTGTAGACATGCTCCTGCACCATACTCCCAAATTTCAAAAGTTTCCAAGTCCCTTGGAAACACCTGCAAAACAAAGTATTAGAAAAACATATGGATCCCTTCATCTTGACTTTTGGTTTGTACTTTTCCTCCATTAGAAAACTTGGCCTTTCTTGAACTTGTATCATTTGAATTTTCTCTTTCTCCTTCATGTTTACCTTTGGTTTGTTTTCTATTGGTAAGATAAAAATTATTTTCCGCTCACTATGCATCCACTTCATCATATTCTGAATTTGTATTGCTCCTACATACACTTGTAACTTCATCACATTCCGAAGTTTTATTATTGCTGCATACACTTGAATTTTTATTCTAAATTTTATATCCCAAAAATAATTTGTTTCCTTGTCATAAATATATTCAGCCTCATCTTCTTTGTCCATAACATCATCTGATACCTCTTCTTTGAAAACTTCTTCATGCTGAGTCTCCATACTAACATCATTCCTTTGCCATTCTCCCATGATGGCTGTAAACTCTTCCCATAAATAAGATTCTTCTTCAGAACTTGCTGCTACACAATCTTTATCTCCATCCTCATGCTCTTGCTCTTGACGTTTCACTACACCGTGCATTTTGAAGGCTTCATTATTTTCCTCCAAACTCTCTTTCATAGGAGTACCTTTCAGCATTGTACTCATCTCTATTTTCTAAGGACACATTACTATTCCAACCATAACTTTATCACACTCAAATCCCATAGGAATTTCCTCTTTATTCTTCTCATCAACATTTACTTGTTACACTACTTCTTGTTGCAATGTATCTTCTTTCTGCTCTTCATGTTCTTTCCCTTCCAAAGGACAACTTACATCTATCATTGTTGAGATTTTTGTACCAACTTCACATACATTTGCACTCTTTATGGCTGCCTTCTCTGTAGTTTCATTTGCCTCTACCAAAACTTCTTTCACTTCCTCTTTCACTTTATCATGCATTGGAAATGCTATCCTATAAATAAGACCTATACTTCTTGAATCCTTCCATGTTTCATCATCCTTCAATGGATGCAAAACCATCTTCTTCCCATCTTTGTTGACAGTATATGTGTTCTCTCTACAATCATATATGGTTGACCTGTCATATTGCCATGCTCTTCCCAAAATCAAGTGACAATCTTTTTAAGGCATAATATCACATTCAATGGTATCAAAATATGGTCCAATATTAAAAGAAACATATGAGTTTTCAAACACATCAATCCACTGTTCATCTCCTAACCCATATGCTCTGTAAGGTAAATCATGAGGTACTCTTGGAAGATTCAATTTTTCAACCATTTCTACTGAGATTGTATTTTTAAAGGAACCATTGTCAACTATAACTTTGCATACCTTATTCTTGCACCTGCACTTTGTTCGGAATACAGAATGTCTTTGGCTATAGCTTTGTCTTTCTGCTTCTTCTTCTTCCATTATGTTGCAGAGCTACACTTTGGAAACCTTTCATGGATATATTCAACTCAAAGGGTTGCTTCAAAGGCTCAAACTCATCAATATGGAAACCTTCACAATCTGCACATTGTATTTTGCTATAGTAACATAATCTGCTACATGAACATAGAATGCTTCAACAACATAGGAAACTTAAAAAGAAAAAATATTTTTCCACCCAAAAAATCAGTCTTTTTCTTTCACTCATTGACTCCAAGTAGTGGTAATTGTGTCTTCACAATGACAAGAATTTTGTCAAAAACTTATCCCCTCAACTAAAGAAAACTAACCATACTTTAACCATGACCAAAACAAATTTTCCAACTCAATGCTGCTGATTTTAGAGCTAGGGATTTATTTCCAAATATTAAAATTGAATTTCTTTCAACCAATTCCTTCCTGATACCATGAAAATCAAGAAACAACAGACTTTCCAAACTGTTGCCTTCCTGTAGCAACAATGACAGTAAATAGGACAGTTTTTAGAAGCGGGTTTGTTTGGCCCCTCAAATCACGAGATAATTTTTTCTAGAAAGAATGAAAGTTGTTCAAAACATAATGTACTATCCTCCCACCAATTTTTGAGTCTCTATGAAACCATACGTGACTTCTATAAATTTTTCTTTGGAATGTAAATCTAAAATATGAACAGACCAGCATCACAGAATTGTGCATAACTTGCTCATTTCTAAATGAAAATGAAATAAAATTCAACTATATGAGAGTATATTCAATGATATTTCAAAAAATATATCATGCATAACAAGAAAATACTTCATGAAAAAATAAGGAAAAGATTTCCACCGCACTGCCCAAAATCAGGAAGCTTCAGATTTAAGGAATCTTGACATGCATGCAATAGTTTCAACTTCAGATATTTCTCTTTCAAATAATAGTGATTAAATTCCTTTGATTCATCCAAGTTATTTAATAACAAATCAATCCAAAAATATTTTGGATCCCTTCTCTTTCAACATTCATAAACAAATATGTGATTTGATTCTTTCCTCCATGGAAACCCATATAACTTCAAAATCAAATACCAAATCACCTTTCCCTACCCAAATCATTTTCTGGGCTTTGATACCAAAAATGATGCAGAGGATTTCAAAATCTTTCAAAAATCACCATGCAAAGACCACTCTCAAAACAACAAAGAGATCCGGCTGATAGGAAATGAAAAATAAGAAAATATTAATCTATTAAGATCTGATTTTCAGATTTCTTCCAAGATGTTGATCAAAATACAAATAGAAAAATGTATGTAGAATACTACACAATCACATCTTTACAACACTAGAAACTTAAAAAAATTACATGAAAACTCAAGAACTTCATTCTATTCACTTTCTCCCAAATAATCTCTCTCCAAAAAATCCCTCTTCAAAAATCTCCCTTAAAATATTCACTCTTTCTCTTTTTGAAAAACCTTCTAATGTAACTCCCAAAAATCCATCATAGCTTTCTTGTGGCGGTTACATTTTGAATGCCTACACATGGTTCTTTAGGAATATTCACCTTCTAATGTAACTCCCAGAAATCCATCATAGCTTTCTTGTGGCGGTTACATTTTGAATGCCTACACATGGTGCTTTAGGAATATTCGTCATTTTCCTCCTTTTGATTTTTCCCATAAACATTTTCAAAAATTAGAAACCTTTAACACACCCAAAATAATCTAAAATAAACTCATACTAAGTCCTATGTGGATAATGTTGGGTAAGCTTATAAGAATGCCACCTAAAAATTTTCACCACAAAAAAAAAGGACATTTATTTTAAAACATAAAGCTCTAAACTCACACACAAACATTTCAAATTTCAAATTTTAAACTCAAAACTTTTTGCTATTTGCTTTGTGCCCTACATTTTAGTCATATTGTAGGTTGTCTTCCTATTGCAGACATGCTCCTGCACCATACTCCCAAATTTCAAAAGTTTCCAAGTCCCTTGGAAACACCTGCAAAACAAAGTATTAGAAAAACATATGGATCCCATCATCTTGACTTTTGGTTTGTAGTTTTCCTCCATTAGAAAACTTGGCCTTTCTTCAACTTGTATTATTTGAATTTTCTCTTTCTCCTTCATGTTTACCTTTGGTTTGTTTTCTATTGGTAAGATAAAAATTATTTGCTACTCACTATGCATCCACTTCGTCATATTCTGAATTTGTATTGCTGCTACATACACTTGTAACTTCATCACATTCTGAATTTTTATTATTGCTGCATACACTTGAATTTTTATTCTAAATTTTATGTCCGAAAAATAATTTTTTGCCTTCTCATAAATATATTCAGCCTCATCTTCTTTGTCCATAACATCATCTGATACCTCTTCTTTGGAAACTTCTTCATGCTGAGTCTCCATACTACAACCATTCCTTTGCCATTCTCCCATGATGGCTGTAAACTCTTCCCATAAATCAGATTCTTCTTCAGAACTTGCTGCTACACAATCTTTATCTAGATCCTCATGCCGTTGCTCTTGACATTTCACTACACCATGCATTTTGAAGGCTTCATTATTTTCCTCCAAACTCTCTTTCATAGGAGTACCTTTCAGCATTGTACTCATCTCTATTTTCAAAGGACACATTACTGTTCCAACCATAAGTTTATCACACTCAAATCCCATAGGACATTCCCCTTTATTCTTCTCATCAACATTTACTTGCTGCACTACTTCTTGTTGCAATTTATCTTCTTTCTGCTCTTCATGTTCTTTCCCTTCCAAAGGAAAAATTACATCTATCATTGTTGAGATTTCTGTACCAACTTCACATACATTTGCACTCTTTATGACTGCCTTCTCTATAGTTTCATTTGCTTCTACCAAAACTTCTTTCACTTCCTCTTTCACTTTATCATGCATTGGAAATGCTATCCTATCAATAAGACCTATACTTCTTGATTCCTTCCATGTTTCATCATCCTTCAATGGAAGAAAAACCATCTTCTTCCCATCTTTGTTGATAGTATATGTGTTCTCTCTACAATCATATATGGTTGACCTGTCATATTTCCATGTTGTTCCCAAAATCAAGTGACAATCTTTTAAAGGCATAATATCAGATTCAATGGTATCAAAATATGGTCCAATATTAAAAGAAACATATGACTTTTCAAACACATCAATCCACTGCTCATCTCCTAACCCATATGCTCTGTAAGGTAAATCATGAGGTACTCTTGGAGGATTCAATTTCTCAACCATTTCTACTGAGATTATATTTTCAAAGGAACCACTATCAACTATAACTTTGCATACCTTATTCTTGCACCTGCACTTTGTTCAGAATATAGAATGTCTTTGGCTATAGCTTTGTCTTTTTGCTTCTTATTCTTCCATTATGATTTAGAGCTACACTTTGGAAACCTTTCATGGATATACTCAACTCGAAGGGTTTCTTCAAAGGCTCAAACTCATCAATTTGGAAACCTTCACAATCTGCACATTGTATTTTGCTACAGTAACATAATCTGCTACATGAACATAGAATGCTTCAGCAACATAGGAAACTTAAAAAAAAAAAATCTTTTTCCACCCAAAAAATCAGTTTTTTTCTTTCACTCATTGACTCCAAATAGTGGTAATTGTGTCTTCACAATGACAGGAATTTTTTCAAACACTTATCCCCTCAACTAAAGAAAACTAACCATACTTTAACCATGACCAAAACAAATTTTCCAACTCAATGCTACTGATTTTAGAGCTAGGGACTTATTTCCAAATATTAAAATTGAATTTCTTTCAACCAATTCCTTCCTGACACCATGAAATTCAAGAAAAAAAAGACTTTCCAAACTGCTGCCTTCCTATAGCAACAGTGACAGTAAATAGGACAGTTTTCAGAAACGGGTTTGTTTGACCCCTCAAATCATGAGATAAATTTTTCTAGAAAGAATGAAAGTTGTTCAAAACATAATTAGCTATCATCCCACCAATTTTTGGGTCTCTATGAAACCATACATGACTGCTATAAATTTTTCTTTGGACTGTAAATCTAAAATCTGAACAGACCAGCTTCACAGAATTGTGCATAACATGCTCATTTCTAAATGAAAATGAACCAAACTTGAACCAGATGAGAGTATATTCAATGATATTTCCAAAAATATATCATGCATAACAAGGAAATACTTTATGAAAAAATAAGAAAAATATTTCCACCACACTGCCCGAAATCAGGAAGCTTCAGATTTAAGGACTCTTGACATGCATGGAATAGTTTCAACTTCAGATATTTCTCTTTCAAATGATAGTGATTAAATTCCTTTGATTCATCCAAGTGATTTAATAACAAATCAATCCAAAAATATTTTGGATCCCTTCTCTTTCAGCATTCATAAACAAATATGTGATTTGATTCTTTCCTCCATGGAACCCCATATAACTTCAAAATCAAATACCAAATCACCTTTCCCTACCCAAATCTTTTTTTGGGCTCTGATACCAAAAATGATGCAGAGGATTTGAAAATATTTAGAAAATCACCATGCAAAGACCACTCTCAAGACAAAACAGTGATCCGACTGAGAGGAAATGAAAAATAAGAAAATATTAAACTATTAAGATCTAATTTTCAGATTTCTTCCAAGATGTTGATCTAAATACAAATAGAAAAATGTTTGTAGAATACTACACAATCACATCTGTACAATACTAGAAACTTAAAAAAATTACAGAAAAACTCAAGAACTTCATTGTATTCACTTTCTCCCGAATAATCTCTCTCCAAAAAATCTCTCTTCAAAAATCTCCCTTACAATATTCACTCTTTCTCTTTTTCAAAAACCTTCTAATGTAACTGCCAAAAATCCATCATAGCTTTTTGAATGCCTACACATGGTGCTTTAGGAATATTCACCTTCTAATGTAACTCCCAAAAATCCATCATAGCTTTCTTGCGGCAGTTACATTTTGAATGCCTACACATGGTGCTTTAGGAATATTCATCATTTTCTTCCTTTTGATTTTTTCCATAAACATTTTGAAAAATTAGAAACCTTTAACACACACAAAATAATCTAAAATAAACTCATACTAAGTCCTAAGTGGATAATGTTGGGTAGGCTTATAAGAATGCCACCTAAACATTTCCACCACAAAAAAAAGGACATTTATTTTAAAACATAAAACTCTAAACTCACACACAAACATTTCAAATTTCAGATTTTAAACTCAAAATTTTTTGATATTTTCTTTGTGCCCTACATTTTAATCATATTGTAGGTTGTCTTCCTGTTGCAGACATGCTCCTGAACCATACTCCCAAATTTCAAAAGTTTCCAAGTCCCTTGGAAACACCTGCAAAACAAAGTATTAGAAAAACATATGGATCCCTTCATCTTGACTTTTGGTTTGTACTTTTCCTCCATTAGAAAACTTGGCCTTCCTTGAACTCGTATCATTTGAATTTTCCCTTTCTCCTTCATGTTTACCTTTGGTTTTTTTTCTATTGGTAAGATAAAAATTATTTGCTGCTCACTATGCATCCACTTCATCATATTTTGAATTTTTATTGCTGCTACATACACTTGTAACTTCATCACATTCTGAATTTTTATTATTGCTGCATACACTTGAATTTTTATTCTGAATTTTATGTCCCAAAAATAATTTTTTGCCTTGTCATAAATATATTCAGCCTCATCTTCTTTGTCCATAACATCATCTGATACCTCTTCTTTGGAAACTTCTTCATGCTGAGTCTCCATACTACAACCATTCCTTTGCCATTCTCCCATGATGGTTGTAAACTCTTCCCGTAAATCAGATTCTTCTTTAGAACTTGCTGCTACACAATCTTTATCTCCATCCCCATGCCGTTGCTCTTGACATTTCACTACACCATGCATTTTGAAGGCTTCATTATTTTCCTCCAAACTCTCTTTCATAGGAGTACCTTTCAGCATCGTACTCATCTCTATTTTCAAAGGACACATTACTGTTCCAACCATACCTTTATCACAATCAAATCCCATAGGACTTTCCTCTTTATTCTTCTCATCAACATTTACGTATGCACTACTTCTTGCTGCAATTTATCTTCTTTCTGCTCTTCATGTTCTTTCCCTTCCAAAGAACAACTTACATATATCATTGTTGAGATTTTTGTACCAACTTCACATACATTTGCACTCTTTATAGCTGCCTTGTCTATAGTTTCATTTGCCTCTACCAAAACTTCTTTCACTTCCTCTTCCACTTTATCATGCATTGGAAATGCGATCCTATCAATAAGACCTATACTTCTTGATTCCTTCCATGTTTCATCATCCTCCAATGGAAGCAAAACCATCTTCTTCCCATCTTTATTGACAGTATATGTGTTCTCTCTACAATCATATATGGTTGACCTATCATATTTTCATGCTCTTCCCAAAATCAATTGACAATCTTTTAAATGCATAATATCACATTCTATGGTATCAAAATATGGTCCAATATTAAAAGAAACATATGAGTTTTCAAACACATCAATCCACTATTCATCTCCTAACCCATATGCTCTATAAGGTAAATCATGAGGTACTCTTGGAAAATTCAATTTCTCAACCATTTCTACTGAGATTATATTATCAAAGGAACCACTGTCAACTATAACATTGCATACCTTATTCTTGCACCTACACTTTGTTCAGAATATAGAATGTCTTTGGCTATAGCTTTGTCTTTTTGCTTCTTATTCTTCCATTATGATTTTGAGCTACACTTTGGAAACCTTTCATGGATATACTAAACTCGAAGGGTTGCTTCAAAGGCTCAAACTCATCAATCTGGAAACCTTCACAATCTGCACATTGTATTTTGCCATAGTAACATAATCTGCTACATGAACATAGAATGCTTCAGCAACATAGGAAACTTAAGAAAAAAAATCTTTTTCCATCCGAAAAATCAGTCTTGTTCTTTCACTCATTGACTCCTAGTAGTGGTAATTGTGTCTTCACAATGACAGGAATTTTGTCAAACACTTATCCCCTCAACTAAAGAAAACTAACAATACTTTTACCATGACCAAAAAAAATTTTTCAACCCAATGCTGCTGATTTTAGAGCTAGGGATTTATTTCCAAATATTAAAATTGAATTTCTTTCGACCAATTCCTTCCTGAAACCATGAAAATCAAGAAAGAAAAGACTTTCTAAATTGCTACCTTCCTGTAGCAACAGTGACAGTAAATAGGACAATTTTTAGAAATGGGTTTGCTAGACCCCTCAAATCATGAGATAAATTTTTTGGAAAGAATGAAAGTTATTCAAAACATAATGAACTATCATCGCACCAATTTTTGGGTCTCTATGAAACCATACATGATTGCTATAAATTTTTCTTTGGACTATAAATCTAAAATCTGAACAGACTAGCTTCACAGAATTGTGCATAACTTGCTCATTTCTAAATGAAAATGAACCAAACTTGAACCAGATGAGAGTATATTCAATGATATTTCCAAAAATATATCATGCATAACAAGGAAACACTTCATTAAAAAATAAGAAAAAGATTTCCACCACACTGCCCGAAATCAGGAAGCTTCAGATTTAAGGAATCTTGACATGCATGCAATAGTTTCAACTTCGGATATTTCTCTTTCAAATGATAGTGATTAACTTCCTTTGATTCATCCAAGTGATTTAATAACAAATCAATCCAAAAATATTTTGGATCCCTTCTCTTTCAACATTCATAAACAAATATGTGATTTGATTCTTTCCTCCATGGAACCCCATATAACTTCAAAATCAAATACCAAATCACCTTTCCCTACCCAAATCTTTTTCTGGGCTCTGATACCAAAAATGATGCAGAGGATTTCAAAATCTTTACAAAATCACTATGCAAAGACCACTCTCAAAACAAAAGAGAGATCCGGCTGATAGGAAATGAAAAATAAGAAAATATTAAACTATTAAGATCTAATTTTCAGATTTCTTACAAGATGTTGATCTAAATACAAATAGAAAAATGTATGTAGAATACTACACAATCACATCTGTACAACACTAGAAACTTAAGAAAATTATAGGAAAACTCAAGAACTTCATTTTATTCACTTTCTCCCAGATAATCTCTCTCCAAAAAATCTCTCTTCAAAAATCTCCCTTACAATATTCACTCTTTCTCTTTTTGAAAAAATTTCTAATGTAACTCCCAAAAATCCATCATAGCTTTCTTGTGGCGGTTACATTTTGAATGCCTACACATGGTGCTTTAGAAATATTCACCTTCTAATGTAACTCCCAAAAATCCATCATATCTTTCTTGTGGCAGTTACATTTTGAATGCCTACACATGGTGCTTTAGGAATATTCATCATTTTTTTCCTTTTGATTTTTCGCATAAACATTTTCGAAAATTAGAAACCTTTAACACACCCAAAATAATCTAAAATAAACTCATACTCCTAAGTGGATAATGTTGGGTAGGCTTATAAGAATGCCACATAAACATTTCCACCACAAAAAAAAGGACATTTATTTTAAAACATAAAACTCTAAATTCACACACAAACATTTCAAATTTCACATTTTAAACTCAAAACTTTTTGATATTTGCTTTGTGCCCTACATTTTAGTCATATTGTAGGTTGTCTTCTTGTTGCAGACATGCTCCTACACCATACTCCCAAATTTTAAAAGTTTCCAAGTCCCTTGGAAACACCTGCAAAACAAAGTATTAGAAAAACATATGGATCCCTTCATCTTGACTTTTGGTTTGTACTTTTCCTCCATTAGAAAACTTGGCCTTTCTTGAACTTGTATCATTTGAATTTTCTCTTTCTCCTTCATCTTTACCTTTGGTTTGTTTTCTATTGGTAAGATAAACATTATTTGCTGCTCACTATGTATCCACTTCATCATATTTTGAATTTGTATTGCTACTACATACACTTGTAACTTCATCACATTCTGAATTTTTATTATTGTTGCATACACTTGAATTTTTATTCTGAATTTTATGTCCCGAAAATAATTTGTTGCCTTGCCATAAATATATTCAGCCTCATCTTCTTTGTCCATAACATCATCTGATACCTCTTCTTTGGAAACTTCTTCATGCTGAGTCTCCATACTACCACCATTCCTTTGCCATTCTCCCATGATGGCTATAAACTCTTCCCATAAATTAGGTTGGATAAACCCTAGTTTCAAGCTTGTCCTAACTTATTGACTACTCAAACATTCTTTGTCATGCTAAATCAAATTGACCCTAAGAGTCATTAAATGTCATAGGGCAGTGATCTTTGATGGGGTATATCTCATAGCTTGTGTAAGGTATGGATTCAATTTTGGGTGCTACATGATCTTGTTTCCAATACCTACAATAGCCTCTCTCTACTTTTGGATCTTAGATTGTATTTCAATTTTGCGGCCCCGTCTCAGGTGATGCCAAAACTTGTAGTGTTGCCCAATACAAAGTTGTCAACTATTGAGTCTCTCTAACCATTCATTGTGGGATTGAATTTTTTGTTTAGTTAGCTCCCAATGGTTGGGAAAACTATAGTTCTAAACTTTTCTGATCACATTGAATGTTTGAACATTTTTGGGCATGCCAAACTGAATTCACCCTAAGAGCCACTAAATGACATGGGGTAGTGATCCTTGAAGGGGCGTATCTTGGAGCTTGTGTGAGGTAGGGATGCAATTCTAGATACTTTAGGATCATATTTCTAGCATATAAAATAAATTATCTCTTTTTTTTTATTAAATTCTATTTTGATTTTGTGGCCCCATCTTGGCTGACCCTGAAACTTGTAGTGTTGGCCATTACAAAGTCACAAACTATTGAATCTCTCTAACCGTTCATCGTGGGATCAAATTATTTGTTTTGTTAGCTCTAGATAGCTAGGTAAAACCTATTTCCAACCTTGTCCCATCTCATTGAATATATGCATGTTCTCAAGCATACCAAACTAAATTAACCTTAATAACTACTAAATGCCATAGGGAAGTGATTTTGGATAGGGCATATCTTGGAGCTCATGTTTGGTATGAATGCAATTTTGAGTGCTACAAGATTTTTTTTTTGGCACCTACAAAAACCTCTTGGGTATGTATAGGATCATGGTAAACCAAACTATAGTCTTAAGTGGCAATAAAAAATTAGAAAATTAGAGTTATGTTAACTTGACGTGCAATTTTCTACTTGCTATTAACTTTATATCAAGAAGTTGAGAGAAAAGAATCTCTAGCAAATGGAATTTAGTTTCTAAATTACTAGGACTTATCTCAAAAAAGAAAAAATTGATTGGTCAAAATTTTGAATTTTAATGTAATATTACAAAAATTTCAAAACAAAACTAAGAAGTAGACGTATGTTTGACCACCTTAATCAAAATGAAATGATAATATTTTTTAATAATATTCTAGATATAAGTAGTCGACTCATGCCTAGATGTCACATATATTTTTGGGTATTTTTATTCTAAATAAATAATTAATAATTAATAATTAATTTTTGACTTTAGTATTTTCAGAATTAAAAAAATCTCGTGTTTGACCACCTTAACTAATTCAAAACTCTGCAAAATTCAATTTTTCATTTTTCTTTCCTTATAGTAGAAGAAACATAAAATGTTGTGCATCTTTTGGATTTAAAAAATATTGTACCATTTGAAAGTTATAGTTGTTTTTTCAAGTAGTGTGTCAGTTAGGACTTTATATGTAACTCTATTAGGAAATAACTAATAATTACTTACTAATCTAATAATTTGAAAAACCTTACATTTATGGAAATATAAGAACATTCTTAAGAAACACTTTTCATTTTATCAAATTTGGGTGAAAAAAAGTCATCAACCATATGTTTGAAGTAAAAATCACATAAAAATAGGCCAAAAGCACATTTTTAGGATGCTTTTAAAGTTGACCATATAGATTTGGTATCAAAAGATGTAGTAGACCTTATAAAGATATTAATTATTCTCATTTAGTATCAAGGTGAGTGGGAAAAAAGTTGGAATAGGTTTTAAAATGGTTTGAGATATTTTAGAACTACAAATTTTCCAGATCACCACTTTTTGGCAACTATGATCCTGCACATACCCTCTCTCTTTTTGAGGAGATTGGATTTAATTTTGATTTTATGACCCCATCTCGGGTGATGCTAAAACATTTAGTATCAAGTAGTACAAAATCAACAATTGTTGAATCTTTCTGACCATTCATTGCATGATTAAACTATCTATTCTATTAGCTCTATGTGATCAGGTAAACCCTAGTTCAAAAAATTTCCTATCTCATTGATCGCTTGAACATTCTTGGGTACACTAAATTGAATAGACCCTAATAGTTAATAAATATCATAGGGCAACAATCTTTGACAAGGCATTGTTGGAATATTCAAATATGGAAAGAATACTTATGAGAGGGGGGGGGGGGGGGGGGGTGTGTGGGGGGGGTGAATCAGAACTATCACATTTTAACCAATAAAACTTTTAATTGAAAGTAAATTGCATGCATGTAAATACATCAAGTAAACATGAAACTAAGACATGCATTAACAACTCATAACACTAGAATTTGGTAACCCAGAAACCCTCCAGGAATAAGAAGGTAAAATTGGGGTGGGGATGATACCCACAAAAATTACTGCAATAATATTGTTCAACCAATTCTGATGGTTTGCCTTGTTAAAGGCCAGCCCTGTTAAAGGCTTTACATTGTATTAATAGTGACCTGGTTAGAGGCTTTACAAACACTTTACATGAAGTGTCACCCTGTTAAATGATTTAATCACCTAATTAAAGGATCTACGAAGTAGCTGTTAAGCTAACCTATCACCATAGGATTTTTCATTCTAATACAATTGCTAGAAAGTATTAGGTATAATGAACTTGATAGATTACAATCCTTGATTGCTGAATGTAGACACCTATTCTACTTTCTCTGATCTTGATCCTTTTGTGATCTAATAACCCTCACTTCTAAAAATAGATTTCCTTTTGCACCCTTGTTTGTCCACTCTTCTCATTTACAATGAAATTTCATCTTCCTTATAAAGACATTTGAGAATTTAGGGTTGGGTATGGATCTACAATCCCTATTCAATCTTCATTTTCCGCTTATTATTTGCACTTCTTCTATTGGTTGCATGCCTTCATCATTTTTCTTATTGGCTGCATGTAGATTGCATAGGAAAAATAAAAGATTCGATCTTATCATTAAATCCTTCAAGATTTACCTTATGTTGGCTGCAAAAACTGTTTGCATCATAGTTTGTGCAATTACAAACTCTTATGCTAATATTTTGAGTTACTCGGCTCCTGAAGTATTACTGATACTCGACACATGTTGTTTCCTGGATAGCTCGACACCTAATCAAAACTATATAACTCAGCACCTTATGTTACTCGGCACTTGTTAACACTTGGCACCTTATGTTACTCAGCATTTATCACTCGACACCTTATGCTACTCAGCACTTACACTTCACTTGGTATCTAATCTTCACTTGGCATCTGAAAACTACTTGGCACATGAAGATCACTCAACACCTAAAGTCTTTCCTAACTTGACATTTTTTGTGGCTCAGCATGCATGGTGTACTCAGCTCCAATATAGAAAGTAGGTAAGTGTATTGGCACTCAAGTGTCAAAAACCATTATGAGGTTAACAATCTCCCCCTTTGACATGAGTGACAAAAACACTTAACTAACCTTATGAGTACATTTACTAATCTAATTGGTATATACAAAGTTTAAAGAAAACTTGATCAAAATTTGTAACTTACAATTTTACAATATATACCTCAAAAATTTTGTAACTCCCCCTGAGTTGATTATGCCTCATCTGTATATCAAGTTTCTCCTTTGTATCTTTTCTCCCCCATTAATTCATCTCATAATATCTATATCTCCCCCTATTATGTCTCTTTTCTCCCCCTTTTTGATACTTATGTCAAAGAATGTTTAAGGGTTAAGACCATATTTAGCCAAAAATATGTTGTTTACTTCCATAATCATCCTAAGAGCTGCATCCTAATTGTTCAAAGCAATTTCTAGTGACTTGTGTTGGATGGCAGTCTCGACAGCAAGATGAATAAGTCCTTTTGAAGTAGAAATATTTGGGTCTTTCTTGAGAATAGTTTCAACATATACTTGCTCTTTATGGAGTAATTCTAAATGTGGGGTAATGGACAATTGGAGCTGTATTAGTTTGGCCCCTATATTAGCCTCATCTGCTGTTAATACAACTATTTCTTTGTGAGTGTGAAGTGATTGAGCAAAATGCTTCTCACTTTGAGCTAGATCATTTGGTAGTTGCATGCTTGAAATGTTTAAATTTCTTTCTAGGCTCAGTATCTTTTGGCTTGTCTCTTATGTGAAGTATGAAAAATCACATAGCTTTTTGTACAATGAGAATATATTCTCAAGTACCTTTTTCACTTTGTCAATGAGCTTTGCTAATTCAACCTGTGAAAGTGAAATTTGACTTGATATTTGTTCATTTACTTTTCCTTGGAATTTTCTCTTTGACCATTCCATAAGTTTTGCATTTGTTTCTAGGTCTTCATTTATCACCTGGTCAATAATATCTGATAATTGCTTCGTGATATTCTTTGACTCATCTAGTGATTGCAAACTAAAGGCATCCATAAAGATGTCCTTAATTTCATATAGTGTTTTCTTTTGTTTATACTCCTTCCTGAGTATCTCCTATCTTTTCCTCCTATTTAGTACTTCCTGCACCTCATTGATTTGATCAATGGTTATTGTTTTTGAGTCATAGCTTGGTATGACTATCTCCTCATCTAATTCAGGGTCTCCATAGTGAAGTACCCTTACAACTCTAGTAGTACTAGATGTTGGTACAGATATTTGCAATGGCTGGTGTGAAGGAGTTCCCGAGGTAGGAAAATCTATTAATGTTTGTATTGCCTCCTGTTCTTTAGGGGTTTTCACAATTTCCTCCTCCTTCTGTCTACCATGATCAATTATTGTAATCTTGGGAAGTGCACCTTGTGTTTGTGTTGTAGGATCAGATGTAATAGTCTATCCTATTTGTTCTATTCCTTTTTCTATAGTTGCACTTGGCTTCTGTGTTGTAGCATCAACTATGCTTGTTGGCATTTGAAATTGACTACTAGTAGTTGTAGAGATGATAGAAGGTGGTTCTTGTGTATTCACCTTATCTTTGACTGTACTTTCTAATAGTTTTTGTAGTTCATCCATACTAACCAATACTGGATCTGCACATAATATTGCTTGTTGTGTAGATTGGTCAAGAATTCTTTTAAGATCTCCTGCAGTTAATGGATTGATATTGTGACCAGAAGTATCAGGAACATCAGTAATAGTTATAGTGTCTGCAAGTGAGATGGATGCTTGAGGAGGGCTAGGAGGTGGCAATTTTGTGTCTTGCACACTCTGATCTGGTTGCTACTCTTGCTTAGTTGTTCCCATTATATTTTGTTTTTGTGTCTCTTCCTCCTCTCCATCTTTCTTTTCTTCTTCCTTCTTCTCTTCTTCTCCTTTCTTTTGTCCTTCTTCTTTCCTTTCTTCTTCTCTTTTCTTTTCTTCATCTTCTTTCCTTTTTCTCCTCTCCTTTATTGGTACAGCAGCTTCTTCCTTGTATTCTTGTTCAAAAATATCTTCAATATTTTTGTACAAGTTTTTCCATGATTTCATTGTTCTTTGAAAATTCCTTCCATCCTATTTTGGAGTATGAAGAATGCCTTGTATTTAGGTGTAAATCTATTATTGTGCATTTTGACTGCATTGTTTACTTGTTCCTTAGTCAAATCTGGCAATAGACTTGCTAGGGTTGATTCCCTCATCTCCTTCTCCATTTTCAAACAGAAATGTCATCTATCTTCTACAATTTTTGACAGTTCTTTTGGCAATTGTCCATCTAATTCAAGTGGAGTTTACTTGAACTGTGCCATCAGTCCATAAACTGTTTCTTCTATCTTATTGTATTCTTCTTTAGTAAATTTATTGAAATCAACTTTATTTAAATTACTTAAGTCACCATTTCCAATCTTTTTACATAAGGTATCAACTGAAGAGTGGCTTACCTTTTCAAATTGGTCTTCTTCATCAGTGTCAGGTTGAGCCACATATCTTCTTCTTTTCCTCGGCTCTTCCTGTGTTTCCTTGATTTGTTTCTTCTTTGTAACTTCCTCTTTGGCCTTTTGATTGGAGGCCCTTGTTGTAGCTCATGTTGTTGGCTTTTGAGGTAATGGCATCGCAGCTTTCTTTGATCTGGGCTTAGCTGGAGGCTGTTCTATTGCCTTTCTTTTCTGTGGCTCAGCTTCAGTTGGTGCTTCCTTGGCTTCTTCTTCCTCTGCACCTTCCTCCTTGTCTTCTCCAAGACATTGACTTAATTCTATTGGCCCTTGTTCTTGATCATCTTCATCATCACTGTCATCTTCTTCTTCTTTTTCTTTAGCCTCAATTTCTTTAGCAAATTTTTTCTTAATCTTCTTTAATAATTTGTCTTTCTTCTTCAATCTAGAAGCAGTTTTTAATTCCATGTTTATCTTTCATCTTACCACATCATAAGTGCCAAAATGTGGAGCACTTTTATCTATTTCTTCTGCCAATAATGCAGTTATTGCTACAGATGCCTCATCAATATTAATTTCATATCCAAATGGCCTTAGCCATCTTACCCTTGGTATTACTTCTTGAATATAAGTAAAATCAATGTCAACTAAGAAACATATATCATTAGTATTTTTTTCTACTAAGGATACTAGTATCCTTGATCTTTGCTTCATGGATTTCTTGAAATCCTCAAAATAGCTTGTCATCAAGGTATCAAAATTTTCTCCCATTTTCTCTATGTATTCATTGATATGGGCAATGATGGTTCTATCATTCCTCCATGCCACTTTTCCAAAAGAAGGAAACTCATTCTGAACATAAAAGAATATGCAAACTAGGATAGTTCCAAATTTTCATTGAGTGCCTTTTGTTCTTCTTATGGCAGCTAGGTTTTCATTGATCTGTTGTAGTTGCAGTTTTGCAAGATCATAAGTATGGTCCTTTTTCACCAATTTGTAGCCTACATCTACTGCAATACATGGTACACTGTTGAGTCTACTGGATTGGTAGAATTTATGGGCGATGACTCTAATAGAAAACTCAACTAGAGGATCTTGAATGGTGTGAATTGTCATTCCTCTTTTGTTCCACTGGGCACTAGTGTTCTTTTCAATATCTTCCTTTGATTCACTTCTCAAATTTTTGAAACGATCTAGGGTTGGGTACCCTATTACTCTATGTATGATTTCTTTTGTCAATTTGATGGGAGTATCTTCTAACCACAAATTTCCTCCATGAATTCTGCTCAGCACAAGTCTAACCCATTATGTTTTGAATACAATAGGAAGGCTCAAAACTTGGGTTAAACCCTTTCTTTCAATGATTTTGAATTCATCTTTTAAGACTCCATCTATACACAATTTCTCATAAACTTGTCTTATTTCAATGTCTCCTAGGGCACCTATCTTACAGTTGTAACATTTTCTCACGTCTTAGACCATTACAACTTTTGGGGCAATTTGGGAGAGAGCACCAGCTGGGTCATTTTTGTAGGCAACTTCGGGAATGGGTCAAAAATTGGGTTGCTTGATCTCATTTGAAACTAACTAAAGTTCAAACATTTCTTTATCCCCAGTTTTCTTCGAACTTGACGCCATTTATGAAAACTAGGGTTTTTACAATAAAAAGATACAAAACTTCATAGCTCGACACAAATGAAAATACCTTGAGATCGATGAAAAATGTGTTGAATGAGGTTGTAATCTACTTGAAACACTAGATTCTTGCTATGAAGTTTCTCAGCTCTCTTTCTTCTTCTTTTCTCTTTGATCGCGATGTGTAAAACTAATTGAAATCGCGATAATATACCCTATTTCCATCGCATTAAATGCTCAACTGCCAACTCAGCTTCTGAAGAAATTTTAATCTAACTCAGCTTGCACTATATTTCCACTTTTACTTGGCTTCCATTAGAGTTAACCAACTCGGCATCAATTCTCAGCTCGGTCGCTGTTAGGAGCTCGGCATGTGTTGGAGTTTAACTCGGCATGCAAAGATATTCTGGCAACAACATTTAGATTTTGTCTTCACATCTTATTTCATGCATATTTATACTTAGCATGGCTTCTTTTTCTTGGGACTGATGTGAGATATAGCTTTGTATATCATTCCAATATACTTCTTATGCTTAGTTTGATGAGGTGTGATCACTTGACCCATTGGGTGAAGTGATCCCTCCACTTGATCTGTTGCACTCATCTTTCTTTTTCCAAGTCTTATTCATTTGCCTTCTTATCTTTTCAACATCAATTTTTCCTTTTCCCTTGTTTTCTTTAGTTTTGGGTGCCTTTGATCTTGTAGGACAGTTTCTGCTAATATGACCAATTTTCAAACAACTGAAACATGTAGTTTGATTCAACCATCTTTTGTAGTTCCCTCTGAAATGTGTTGTAATGCAGTTCTGTGATATATGTCCATATTCTTGAAAATAATGACAACTATACCTAGTATTGTAATCCCAATGATAATGACTTTCATTCCCTTCTATTTTTACTGGTTGATTTGATGTCCACATAGGTTTTGATCTGCACTCAAATGCCCTATGTCCATACTTTTTGCAATTATAACAATGTCCATCAAATCTCTAAGTCCTTGTGGCATTGCATCTGCAATTTTGTGTCATATGTCCTTGCATGTTGCACTTGTGACAGAAACTCTTATTTTTGGGTGTGTTTGATTGATTGAATCTTCTACTCCTGCACACATTTTTTGTATGCCCCTTCTTATTACAGTGATGACAAGTGGGTTTTGAATTCTTACCTTTGTCACTTCTTTGTTCAACACTCTTTGATGATTCTCCAACTTTAGTGCTATTGTATCCTACTCCTGATGTATCATGGGTAGATTTTGGGGATTTCAGCAACTATTCAAAATACTTGATAGCTTCACTTGACTTGTTGAGATTCTCTGCCACCTCTTTTTCTCTGTTCAATTCATTTTGCATTTGTTCATTCTACATCTTTAAAGTAGAGATGTCAATATCTTTCACATTGAGTTCACGATGAAGGTTCATCATTTGGGCAAGTGTATCCATTTGCATGTTTGAGATCCTTGTCAATTCAGTACATTTTTCTTCAAGTCTGTTTGCAAGGTTTCTTTTGTCATTTTCCATCATAACTTTATCTTCAATTGCTCTTTTCTTGTGTTTAGTGATTTCACATATCATTATGGCTTGTGACTAATGTTCAATCTTGATAGATCTTATCTCATCTGCTTGAACTTTATTTTTCTCCATTAGTTATGCTATTGCTGCATCAGACTCTTTAGTATCTCCGTTGGAAAATATGTTGGTGGTATCAATCTCCTTGTAGTGTATATTATTTTCAGCTATGGCTAGATCCTTCCCTTTTTTTAATGAGTTTCTCAACTTGTTTCTAAATTCCTCCAGGCTAAGTAGAGAAAGTTGCACATCTATCACCTAATTTTCAATGATCTTTCCAAGTTTGAAAGCTTCCATCTTTAGATCTTTTCCTCCAAGCTGTTAGGCTTTTCCTTGTGAGAATCTGGATGCTCTGATACCAATTGTTGCAATATTCAAATATGGAAAGAATACTTATGAGGGGGGGTGAATCAGAAGTATCACACTTTAACCAGTAAAACTGTTAACTGAAAGTAAATTGCATGCATGCAAATACATCAAGTAAACATGAAACTAAGACATGCATCAACAACTCATAACAGTAGAATTTGGTAACCCAGAAACCCTCCAGGAATAAGAAGGTAAAACTGGGGTGGAAATGATACCCACAATAATTACTACAGCAATATTGTTCAACCACTTCTGATGGTTTGCCCTGTTAAAGGCATGCCCTGTTAAAGGCTTTACACTATATTAATAGTGACCTGGCTAAAGGCTTTACAAACACTTTACATGAAGTGTCACCCTATTAAAGGATTTAATTACCTAATTAAAGGATCTATGAAGTAGCTCTTAAGCTAACCTATCACCATAGGATTTTCATTCTAATACAATTGCTAGAAAATATTAGGTATAATGAACCTGATAGATTACAATCCTTGATTGCTGAATGCAGGCACCTGTTCCGCTTTCTTTGATCTTGATCCTTTTGTGATCTGATAACTCTAGCTTCTAAAAATAGATTTTCTTTTGCACCCTTGTATGTCCACTCTTCTCATTTACAATGAAATTTTGTCTTCCTTATAAAGACATTCGAGAATTTAGGGTTAGGCATGGATCTACGATCCATATTCAATCTTCATTTTCTGCTTATTATTTGCACTTCTTCTATTGGTTGCATGCCTTCATCATTTTTCTTATTGGTTGCATGTAGATTACATAGGAAAAATAAAAGATTCGATCTTATCATTAAATCCTTCGAGATTTACCTTATGTCGGCTGCAAAAACTATTTGCATCATAGTTTGTGTAATTACAAACTCTTATGCTGATATTTTGAGTTACTCAGCTCCTGAAGTATTTTTGATACTCAGCGCATGCTATTTCCTAGATAGCTTGGTACCTTATGTTACTCGACACTTGTTAACACTTGGCACCTTATGTTACTCGGCATTTGTTAGCACTCGACACCTTATGTTACTCGGCACTTGTTAGCACTCAGCACCTTATGTTACTCAACACTTACACTTCACTCAGCATCTGAAAACTACTCGGCACATGAAGATCACTCGGCACCTGAAGTCTTTCCTAACTTGGCATTTTTTGTTTCTCGGCATGCATGGTGTACTCAGCTCCAATATAGAAAGTAGGTTAAGTGTATTGGCACTCAAGTGTCAAAAACCATTATGAGGTTAACAAGCATATCTCATAGCTTGTGCAAGGTATGGATGCAATTTTGGGTGCTATAGGATTGTGTTTCTAATACCTGTAATAGCCTCTCTCTACTTTGGTAAATTGTATTCTATTTTAATTTTGTGGCTCTATCTTGGGTGATGCTGAAACTTGTAGTGTTGGCTAGTACAAAGTTACCAACTGTAAAATCTCTCCAACCATTCATCGTGGGATCAAATTTTCCATTTTGTTATCTCCATATGGCAAGGTAAACACTAATTCTAATATTTTCCCATCCCATTGGCCACTCAAAAATTCTTAGGCATGCTAAACCAAATTGACCCTAAGACTCGCTAAATGTTGATTTTGTGGACATGGCTTGGAGTTGGTGATGCAAGTAGGAGGTGTTAATCTTGTTTTTCTTACCAAACTCTATAACTAGGCTTCTATCAAGCCTTCCAAAAATATTTCTCTTAGTCCCTTAGGACTCTTCCAAGGCTAGAGTACAAGTGGTTGGCCTATTCTTCATGCCACACCCACCTATTCCAAATATCTCTACCTTAACCTTCACAAACTCAACAACTATCTCACATAACTCACAATAACTCCACTACCTTACACCCTCTAGGATCGTTCACAACACCATACTCCAAATGAATTCCAAATACTTAACTCAATACCAATAAATTGATTTTGAAACATTATTAAGGTTTTGTACACCTTAGTAGGCTCCAAACACCATTAGAAGTAAACATACCTATTGAGGGCTCTTTGTTGTAGCCCTAGCTTAGAATTTAGGTAAGAAATCAAAATCTCCCAATCACCTATAAATACTAAACTATAAACTAAAAACTCTCAAAACTCTCAAAGAAGTCAAGAAAAAAAACTTCAATACTCAGTTACCTTATCAAAATCTTTCTAGCTAGTGACTTCTAGGCTCCTAGTCGTTAAGTAGAACAAAGATTCTTTAAACCCTTGTCTCCATGAGGGATTTATTGTTAATTATGGGAGTTGTATCCCAAACTAAATTATCTCATCTATTCCACTCATCCAAGAGGTTCCTTAGCATTCTATAAATGCATGCAAGCCTTCAAATACACATGAAAACTCGAAAAAATATATGAATGATTTATTATACAAATTCACACCATACTCTGCACTTTTCTTCTTCACAGCTCTTTCCCCTTATCTTCTACATGACATTACATTGTTTATACCATAACATGACCTTTCACCTCCTTTAAGAGCTTTTCCAAGATGGATAAACTTCCATTTTCCACAATTTGTCACTTTTACAGAAAATTACTGACAACAACTTTTTTTGACAATTTTACATTTTTTGAATATTTTGTATTTTATACTTTCACATACTTTCTTGGTAATTAGGGCACTGAAATTGTGAAAATAGTAAGAATAAATTTGTTGACCAAGCCATCATTTTTGGTAAATAGCATGATGAGTAATCAATATATATTGTGTTTGTGTCATCGAGGCAAGGAAAACCTTGGATGAAGATGAAATTTATTGGCTCATGTGGTGTCAAGGCACCTCAAATAAGGAAGCCACTAGAGATTGGCACAATATTGATCATTCCTTTAGTCCAAGGTAGAGTTGAAGAATTGGATATCACAATTAGGCCTCCAAGAGAGATAACAAAGATCAAAACAATTTGGAACAAGATGAAGGATAGGTAGGAAAATGATTGGACAAGGTGGAAAGCAAGTGAACAAGGAGGCAACATCAACACTAGACAATGTCCCAATAGAAAACCCAAGTAACTTGAGTTTTTTTTCAACAAGGGGAGTATGGTGTAGGATCACCCTGACCATCTCCTTGGATTTTTGGAGTCATAATTAGTAGGTTTTTGTGTCATGATAGGCTAGGGAATTAGTTTTTAAATTCATGTATTTAGTGTTTAATTGAGGTCACGTGTTAAGCAATGTTGGTCAAAGTAAGTCAAAAGTGGAAAAATGACATACAAGGCCATAAATGTAGCGTTAAAATGTCATGTTGAGATGTTGGACCTATTTAGGTTATCTAGAAAGCATGAGAAATTGTAAAATGCAATCGTGTGCAAAAAAATGACAAGTTTTGGAATCTAAATAGTCATCCATCTTGGTCGACCTCTTAGAGGAGGTGAAAGAGAATGTTTTTGTATAAGAAAAATCCATTGTTAAGTAGAAGATATAGAAGAAGAGAGGTGGAGTAGAAAAGTGTAGATTATGATGTATAACTTTGTATAATACAACTTTGTCTTATTTTTGTGAAAATTAGTGTATACTAGTATTGGTGATTATTATTGGTGAATATTAAGTTATTTTCATATGGGAAGGAATCACTATTGATGTTAAAATTGTATATAGGATCATTGAGTTATTATCAAATATCATTACTCCCTATTGTAGAACAACAAACCTGTACTTTGTCAGAATGAAACACCACTTTAGCTACACATTATCACTAAATGGAGTTAGTGGAAGATCTTAAGGATCTTCTTCATTTTCTTAATATTCATCTCAAGGTTTTGAAACATAATCACTTCCCTTTGTGAAGAGTTGGCCAAAAATCAACAAATTACATGCTATTACAAAGAAAATATAGTGAACTAACAATAAGAATGTGGCATAGGTTGGTGTGTGATCTACATGAATGTTGGAAGATTGTTTTCACTCATAGAATGTTGAATAATATCTTGTAAGCATGGAATAGATGAGAGACTAAAGTTTGTGAGATAGTTATCTTATTTAGCAAGGAAACCCTCATTATAACAAGGATTTGGAGTTTTGTGTATCTCCTCAACAATTAGGACTTTGAAAGTCAAAATTTTGTAAGCTATTGATAAGGTAAAACTATAAACAAATTCACTTGTTATATTTATTTGAAAGTTTAATGATTTGGGAGTTAGAAGGTGTGTTTTAGGCTTATTTGTCTAGATTTAGGCCTGCAAGTTATATGTTTTATTGAATAGTTGGGAGTCTATGATTTTGGAATTTAGTCGAGCTTAGTATTGGGTAGATTAACCGATAACTACTTTTGGTATCTTGTATCACCACCTTCTTCTTGTATTTGTATCCAAATATCAATTTTTCTTGTCAAAGTTTAGTAGAGAAAAACAAAGCTGTTGTCTGAAAACCACAGAAAGGGCTACAAGGGCAATTAGGTCTATTGAGAGAAATTTTTCAAAATACATGTTAGGAGAGTAAACCAATTGTGAAAAACACATCATTAGGCATTCATTGAAGTTTCTAAGGTTTTAGTTTGAAGAAAGATGTTGATTAGGATATTTTTCTCAAATTTTATCATTTTTTCCTTACTACTTCCCAAGTCTTGAATAGGGAAAGTGATCAAGTAGTTTTGTGAAATTGGGTAGAAGTTTGTTCACTGCTCTAACCAAGTTGGAAAGAGTCTTTAAAGACACTTAGGAAGGTCTGAGAGGTAGTTTTCCTTAAAAGTGTTCTTGTTTGGAATCCACTAGCTTTTGGTGTGAGCACTTTGCATCATTTTGGATGTAAATTGCATTAAAATGAAATACATGAAATGTACTTAAAATTTAAACAAGAAAAATAAGACATATATTATAATAACCAATAATTTCATACATGAACAAACATATCATATACTATGATAACCAATAATTTCATAAGTCTAATAATGTCATGCATCAAATATATGTCATATATCAAATATTAAATGTCCTATATACATCAAATGTATGTCGAATATGTCCAAGTTAACATAAAATCCAAGATATATGTTCACTAATGCCTATACATGTGTGTTTATCCCTATATCTTCTCCTTCTCATGAGAAGAAGGAAACAAAATAGTAGAGGTCTTTGGTCATTGCATGAAGGGAGGTGATGGGGATGATGGAATCTTCCTCACATGCTCGCTCATCCTCTTGTTTAGGCTCCTCTCTAAGTAGAATTGATAAAAAAGAAAGTAGATATGAATCAATAATTATTATACAATGAAATCAAATATATGTACACATAAAATTAATTATTTTCTTAGTGCAATCAAATAGTCACTTTTTACAACCACCTCAAATGCTCATAAATGATTAAAAGTAACAAGGTTCTAAAATAATTCAATAAATATAATCACTCAATCATACTTATAAATACCATTTAAAATTTCAATACTAACTATTATAAATAATGACAAAAACTATGAAAACTCTTTCATACCTTGGTCAATGCTTTGAACTAGCCATTGCAACAACAACTCCACGATCGATGGACTAGTGAAGATGATGAGGAATCTCAGACATCAACAACTACAAATCATATAATACAAAATACATGTAACATGAAACATGAAACACATATAATCAAATGAATTCAATTAAAATGAAAAAAATGTACCTCTATGAAGCCCATATCATGGCTAAGTTTAGAGTCCCTTGTGAATGTTGATGGTCCAGTAGAGAACTAATGCACATGGATAAAAAATTTTGTCAATACTTTATATGATTACTTAATAAATATATGTATTAATTTAGATGATTAAATTGATACATACCTCTAAACTCGTCAATATGACATAAAATGGGGTTGGCAAATCTATACTAGTGCCAACAACACTCTTACCCTAAATTTTGAACAATGTCATGACATGCTAATTAAATAGTCATTTATTAAAAATATGAAATATGATCAAATTAGTTTATTATAATTATAATTTATCACTATCCTTTTTCTTACATCTTTATAGGACAATTTATTTGAATAATATCTTCTTTTTTCTTCTATCTTAACATGTAAAATATCCAACTGACTACTAACAAAAGCTACATGGCTCATAATGAACTGAAGGGAGGATGCCAATTGTGCTCTCATAGGAATAGTTTTCCTGCAAAATTTCAACCTACCAATGACTTCATCTAATTCATTTTTTCCTCTTTCTATTTCATTCATTATATTGTCTTGGGTGCCAAGAGGAGGTCTTTCAATTAGTGAAGGTTGCAGAATTTCTTCCTCTTCTTGTGAAGGGTTTTCATTTTGATTTTGTTGATCAAATTGGGGATTTGGTGGTTGATTATTCATATTTACTAATAAGAAGCCAATTAAATTTTAAATAAATAAACAAATTTGATGCAAAAGAGAAGAAAATATACAATACAATACAAAAGACATATAAAAAATGCAAAAACATACAAAAAAATGCAAAAAGAAGAGTCGAAAACATACTTGACGATCTTGATCTTGATCTCTGGCAACAAGGAGCCATTTTGAGAATGAGAATGAGAAAGCTCTTTAAATTCCACAAAACACATGCATGTTGTTGAGGGGAAAGAAGAAACCATCACAAAGAGCTAAAGGAAAATGGAATGGGTTGTAGGTTTGCCACCCATTTATAGAGTTCTTAAAAAGTGCACATGCACTTTGGCTTGGGCTCCACAAGCCTAGGGCTTTTGGAGCCCAAGCCAAAGTGTGTGCACACTATAGTGGGTGCACTCTTCTAGAAAATTTGAAATTTGAGTTGTGTGTCATCTTTTTGGAACCACAACTTAGCGTATTCAGTCTATAATATTTTAATAAATAATAATAATAAAAAAGTTAAAATATAAAGGAAATATTTTTAAAATACGTCAACAAATAAATAAATAAATATTTTATATAGTCAAAGCTATTTATTGTCAGTATCTTTTTTATCTCTTATATATCGTAAATACTTATCTCTATTTATTAATGTTTTGAATAAATAATAACATTGGTAAGAAAATTAAGTATTTTGTTAATATTATTCATATCCATATATCATTATTCAAGAAAAGGATCTAATTATGAACTAAATATTTTCTATATAATTCGGATTACTAATATAATAAGGAATATATCAAAATATCTATTATTTAAAGAATTACAATTAAGATTAACTAGGTCATTATTCAGAATGAAATCAATTAAAATAATTTTAGTGACCAAGTCCTGGTTTAACACCAAAACCTTTAAATAAGGCAAGAGCATGAACATAGGAAGCACAATTTTTTTTACAAAATAATAGAGTTTTTAGCAAATAAAAAGGATGTATCAATATATCTCTTTTGTATCAAAAAGAAATGGAATATAAAGTCTTGAGGATGAATCTCTCTTATAACTCTATAGATGGGGAATATTAGTAAGTCAAGGAAAAATGATTTTTAACCAAAAGACATAAAGGGGTGCAAATTTTTTTAAGATATATAAATTTTAATTTATTTCTTTAATTAATTTATATGTATATTATATATTATGATTGTGAAATGCATATGTCTACATCTATATTGATCATCATCATATTTTTAGAGTACATAATATATTGATGCTAATATAGTTATTAAAATATATATTTGATATTCTATGAATATGTGAATTCATCCTTAAAATTGTTATGCAATAATCACTACTTAATCAGACACTCAGTCATCAATGAATTACTAATTCACTATAAAACATCTATCTTGACATCAACTATCTTTCCCAGTCATTACTAATGCTCTATCAACACTAGCTTTTCTCAGCCCTTACTATGGCTTGGTGTACACTAGCTTCACTCAACATTCCTTAACCTTTTACTTTATTGCTCGACTTATCTTAACTTTCTTGATATAAAAAATCACTTTTCTTTATCAAAGTCTATCTAATCAAATGTGTATTTTTAGCTTCCTTTTCATAACTCAACCTTTCCTCTAAGTGTTATTATTAAGCATAATTTCTCAAATCCTCTTCATCAATCAAATAGATATGACATTTCGATTAGGTAGAAATATTTCTTATCAATAGATTTGACATCAATGATAAATTAGTAATTGTTCCAATTGTATATTTCCAACAATATCCCTCTTTGGTATTGATGATAATATCTCAATATTACCAATATCTTAATGTAGCTAACTTTGTTACCATACAATCCAAAAGATTTCACTATCATGAGTGGTCAATATACTTGCTTTCATTCTAATTCACTTTAGTGATTTTCTCCCTCTAAAATAATAGATCTCCCTGTAGGATATATCTCTCCCTCTATTTATATTCTCCACTTTTTCATATTCTCCCTCTCTAATTTTTGTGCATATCTTCCTCTTTTTATATTTCTTCTTTTGTATATTCTCCCTCTTTGACAACAATACCAAAGACACTTAGCTTTCCTACCTTCAATATCCTTCATACATCTCAATTAGGTAGATATTTACATGTCTAGCTGATTTTTGTCATTTGTCTATGACTAATCTATTATGATGTACTTAACTATCTACCTTGGGCATTTCTCAAAGTAGATTTTTTTTTCCATCAGTGTGTAAGATATTACGATTAGCACATTTGATGAAATGCACCTTGTCTCCTTAAATAGTTTTTTTTAGGAGAATCACCTCTAGTTTATCTCTAAGATATTTATGAGCATCTTTAGGTAAGGCTTTAGTGAATATGCTAGAACTTTTTTCTTTTTTATGCACATATTCTAACTTCACTTCTTTGTCTTGAAATAGTTCCCTCAAGTAGTGATACTTGATATAAATTTTTTTTCTCTTTGTGGTCATCACTAGATTCTTTCAAATATTAATAGCACTTGTATTATCACAATAGATAACTTATTGATCTATAATTTCTTCTTTCATACCTTTTAGCAATTTCTTTATCCACATAATATTTGAGCATTTAACTGTAGGTGCCAAATACTCAACTTGAACTATAAATTGGAAATAAAATTTTGTTTCTTGCTTGTCTATGACATCAATCTCTTTCCTAGAAAGAATGCAGCTCCACTAGTGCTTTCTCTAGATCATCAATATTGTGTGCCCAATCTATTTCAGTGAATACCTTTAGTTCAAATATAACACTTGTCTTGTAATATAATCTATAGTCTTTTTTTCCTTTTAGATAACTCATTATTCTTTTCACTTGCATCATGTAATTCTCTTTATTTTTTGTTGAAAATATAGAAACTATACCAATTGCTAATGAAATATTAGCTCCACTATGACAAACATATTGAAATTTTCTAATCATGGATCTATATAATGTTTGGTTCTCATTAGTAGAATCATTATTCATAGATATCTTATGTCCTACAGACATAGGCATGCTTACTATCTGTGATTCTTCCATACCAAAAGTATTTAGTATCTCCTTGATGTATTTGGACTATGTAATAAAAATTCCAAACTTCATTTGACATACTTGTAGTCCAACAAAGAATTTGGTTTCACCAAACATAGACAGTTCACATTCCTTCTTCATTTCATGAGAAAGTGATTTACATAATGCTTCTCTTCCTCCAAATATAATATCATCAACAAATCTTTTAGATAGGATTTTGTTATAACCATTCTTCAATTATAGATTACTATTATCATTTGTCCTTCCAAAATCAATCTTTATCAAATAATTATGCAATCTTTCATGCCATGCTCTTGAAACTTGTTTCAATCCATAAAGGGCTTTTTTCAGTTTACATACCATGTTCTTCTCATTTGTATCTACAAATCGTTCAAGTTGTTTAATGTAAACTTCTTCCTCAAGCATACCATTAAAAATTTCTTATTTGACATCCATTTGATATACCTTAAAAATTTGTAGGCTAAAAATGCAACTAGAGTTTTGAATCCTTTAAGATTTGACATAGAAGAAAAACTTTCTCCATAGTCATCTCCTTTTTTTTCATATCATTTATAGACTAGTCTTTCCTTGTTTCTTGAAACTTCACGATTTTCATTGATCTTGTGTGAGGCCCCGCCCTGACCCATCATAGCATAGTTGATACCTTACTATTTTGATACTTATGACTCAATACATTGAAACACTACCTAATTCTTTGAAAATATTATGTCTTTTCATGTTGTGTGATGTTTTACTTTTAGATATTTGTTTTCATCATTTAATGCTTTATGAACATGTTTACTAGTGAAGTAAGTGAATGCAGAATTAACACTTTGATTATGCGATTTTAATGATTAGGAATATGAGTAAAATGAGATAAACAACTAATTATTTAAAGGTGGATGTTTTAGTTATGTGATTCCTTGATACGTTATATACATATATGCATGTGATTTCTTGAGCTACTAATGTGTGCAATGAGTGTGCAGGATATTTTAGCTGAGAAACTTGACGAAGGAATAGAATAGAGGGTCAGGGTGAACATGAGGGTGAGTCAATAAACCAAAGAGGACCCCTACTTGACAAACCTCCTAGGCATATAGGAGATGATATCAGGGAATTGGTTCAACTCGGGCCACCATTATTTACCAATTCCACTGAGGGTACAGTAGCAGAGGCATGGTTGTAGAGCCTACAACGGTGCTTTGGATTATGTCCTTATGGGAGTAATCTAAACGCATGACTACCAGTCCATCAGTTGAGATGAGATGCCTCTAATTGGTGGCATCAGGAGGAGACTATAGGAGGAGTGAGGATGGATACCCTCACATGGGAGTCATTCTTAGAGAGATTCTGAGAGAGGTACCTGTCAGAGCATTTTAGATAGAAGTAGATAGAGGAGTTTCATTCTCTATATCAGAGAGGTCTTATGGTAGCTCAGTATGAGAGAAGGTTTCTCGAGCTCCTTCCTTACGTTGAATACATGAAGGATGAGAAATTGTGAGTGCATCACTTCATCATGGGTTTGAATTTCTCACTTCAGGGTTCACTTTGTATAGCTTTCCCTACCACCTTCAGATAGGTAGTGGAGATAGCACTAGTTGTAGAGGATACTCGAGGTAGACAGGAGTCACGGGATTGGTTTTAGAACGAAAACTCTACCTGGTAGAAACCCCCTTGGAAAGGGAATCAGAACTATACACCAGGATCCTCTAAGGGCCAACAATCTCAGTAGCAATAGTAGTAGGAACCCTCACAGGATTATTGGGGCTCCAAGCCTAAGCAGTGGCAATCACAGAAGGATTAGAAGGTACATTTCCCACAACCATAGTCAGAGAAGACTCAACAGTCTTTCAGGGGTGGATACAGTGAGTCTAGCAGGTCAAGAGGCCCATAGCAGTCTGGATCACAGGGTGCACAATCTTATACCTTAGGACTATGCTACACTTGTGATAGCATGGGTCATATAGCTAGAGAGTGTCCATAGGGACAGTCATCCAGTGGTTAGAGAGGGGCTTTTTCAGAGCCAATAGTTAGAGACATGGGCAGGTCCCACAGAGTTTTTGTAGTAGTTGATAACTGCTAGGTTGAGCATCAAGCTACAATTATTGAGGCTATAGATGGAGTCAAATGGCTAGTTGGTGCTAGAGCCTATCCATATTATTGCCTAACGGACCCTAGCACTTCAAGGTTGAGAGCTAGACTAGGTTAGAGTCTAGTGGGATTGTTATGATGAGGTCACAACTTCATGGAAAGATGCTAGACAAATGCAATCTTAGTACCCATATCTTTTGATGAATTCTAGGAGGAAGTTCATGCCTAGTGGGAGACGATGTGAGGCCCCGCCCTGACCCATCGTATCATAGTTGATGCCTTATTATTTTGATACTTATGACTCGATATGTCGAAACACTACCTAATGCTTTCAAAATATTATGTCATTTCATGTTGTGTGATGTTTTACTTTCAGATATTTATTTTCGTCATTTAATGCTTAATGAACATTTTTACTAATGAAGTAAGTGAATGTAGAATTAACACTTTGATTACGCAATTTTAATGATTAGGAATATGAGTAAAACGAGATAAACAACTGATTATTTAAAGGTGGATGTTTTAGTTATGTGATTTCCCTGATATGTTATATACATATATGCATGTGATTTCTTGAGCTACGGATGTGTGCAATGAGTGTGCAGGGTATTTTAGCCAAGAAACCCAATGGAGGAATGAAACTGATCCCTATGTGCTATTTTTGGAAACCTTGTTGTTTGTAACTTAATCATTTTGTGAGATGTATGAATGTATCTTTTCGTGATCAATAAATGTTAATGTTTTGTAATTGTGCTCTTATAGTGTCACTTGAAACTTGTGAATTGCACATGCTAGTTAGGATTATCTGTATGACCTTTGGACCGAAGTTAGACTAATTTAGTAACCTTTTTCATTAATTTTTTTTTTTTAATCGAGTTTAGTCACCCCTAATCTGGATTAGTGCTTAATCTGCATTTTGGAGTTGTTAGATGGTCATAAATATTCCTAGGTTTTGTTTGGTCCCAAATAAGTTAAGGCCTTAAAACATGAAATCTTTATACCCAAGGGGTATGGGCATGGGTTGGGGGCATTTTCCACACCCTAAGCCCCTTTTGTTGACTTTTAAGGTCACTCAAAAAGTCTATTTTTGCCTTTGTGCGAAAATTAAAAGTTGTTATGATGAGTTGAATAACCTCAACTCCACTTAGAGGTTAACCTTATGTGTGGATGAGTTAGAAGCCTCTAGAATGTTATACAAGTGGGGGAAAGTTATTGCTCTTTTTGGTGGTTGAGTTTGGATCTTAGTTAGAGGCTCTTTTTGGAGTATTTTTGCTTGTTACCCAATCTCTACTTTTAGAGAGGAGTCTTGGAAGATTGAAGGAAGGAAGAAAAAGCTCCTCTCAACTTGTTCATTTTACCATAACCTCTTTGTGAAGGTAGGAGTTCTTCATCTCCTTGTTCATGTTTATCATGCTTTTTTCATGTTGTTTCATGCTTATGCTATTGTGTTGTTTCTTTGTATGCTTGTATGTATGTTGGGTATGCTTGGGAAGGATTGAAACCATGTTTTCTTAAATAATTTTCTCTCATGTTTTTGTTTGAATTTTGAAGTTTTCTTGTATGGGTATTTTGGCACTACTCACCCTTGGATAGGGCAGAAGTGGCCAATTTTGGGAAAGGTCTTTTTAGTTGGACTCCAACAGTGTAGAGTGTCTTCTTAGGATGAGAACAGGGAGAGAGGGTAGGGTGTTATAGGCCCCTACCTATCAGCACAAACCATGTATGAGTTTTGGCATGTAAGAATGGAAGAGCGAAAGTTCTTGAATTATAGCCCCGTTTGGGCACCTGGTTGGTGTTGTGTCTGACATCTCTTGTTAGAAAAATCCACCTTTCCCTAGTTTTGATTCAATTTCGAATCCTGTTGTGAAATTCTAGTATGAATGTGAATATTGGTTTTTGTCTTCTTGTTATGCTTGTTTGTCACCTGGTCAGATTTCATTCCCTTCACGATCTTAGCAATGTATTGCAGAAAATGATATGGATCCCTTGATAAGGGTCATGAAAGAAATTTATTTGATTGTTGTAATTTTGGGATTGGAATCCTATGAAAATTGTATTTTAAAAAATTTGTTGTAATGGCAACGATGCCAAGTTTTCTTCCTGGTTCTTTCCTGGCTAAGCCTTTGAATCAGGTTGCCAATAAAATAGTGAGTGAGTATTATTGCTTCTCATGAGTCTTCTTTGTAATTTTCAGTTATATGGATGCACATAAAAAATAAGATGAAATGATGGTGTTAAATTAGGCAAAAATCTCAAGTTTCATATATGTTGAAAATGAAAATTATGTTATGAATGTAGGTTCAGTTTCATGATTATTGAAAACCAAAAATCAATCTTGCAATGTTGTTTAAAGAAGTTATTCAATTCTTGACTTAACTATGTTTTAGCAAAATTCAATAGCATTAAAGAATATATATATACCCTCCTTTGAATAATGGATAAAATTGGTTTTCATACTTAGACAAATATTTACCTTTATGTCTTTTGTTCTTAAAATTTACAACACTTAGAAAAATTAAGACAAAAAAAAAAAATTGTCCCAAGAGAGCAAAAACTCTCTAGTTTTTCTATGGGCAAGCAAAATTGAATTCTCATGTGAAAACATAGAATATTCTCTATTGATACTTTGTTTTAAAAATTTAAATAAAAATAAATGAATAAAACCAATACTTTATAATATCCTAAATATCCTATGTCTTACCAAATAAACTTTTAACTATAACTACCCTCCACCTCTTTTTCCTAGCGCAATCCATTTTTTTCTCCCCATCTGAAGAGCATTAACTTGGGGGGGGGGGGGGGGTGTTACCATGTTTCAAAAAGGTGTTTGAGGGTAATAAATACCCTAGGATGGTGCATAGTAGGGAGGATTCGTTCTTGACTATGACTTCCCACTTGATTTTTAATTCAGTGCTTGTTTTATGGTGGGTGGGGATGGCATATTAATGCCATAGTTTGCTTTAGTGCCATAAATTATGACATGGTGGGTAGTATGTATAGTGTTTTATTTTAATTAATGCAGTTAGTTTATATTGTTAAAAGTTTTTTCTTTAGTTTAGTTTTAATTTTAAGTTTAGTTTAGATTAGTATTATTTTTATTTTTATTAAATTTAGTTTTGGTAAATTTTTAGTTTAGTGTTATAATTATATTTGTTTAACCTTAATTTAAATCATTCTATTTTGTTAGTATTTAAATTTTAGATAAGAATTGTTTTTAGATAATATTTAAATTAAGTTAGTAAAATTTAAGAATATTTTAAAATCTTATTAGCATTAATATGTAGTTAATTTAGATGTTTGTAACTATTAAGATCAACATGTTTTATTAATATAAAGTTTCCTTTAAAATTTAAGGAAGTTTAAATTATTATTTGGTATTAATTGAAAGTGTATAGATTGTAAATTTATTTGGAAATTAGTAAAAAAATTATGAATAGTTTTAAAGTGATAGTAAACTAGCGAGTGTCTCGGTTATTATTTTAGTAAATGTTAAACTATTAATTAATGTTAATTAATTTTTCTTTATTCATTTAGTCAAATTTTAAATGGTTGTTATGTTAGGAACATTCTATTTTCAAAAAAAAAAAACATCATGGATTTAAATAAAAATTGTAATGTGACTTTTATCTTAATTAGTTCTTGATTTAATAATTCAGATTAATTTGACCCGTATTCATTTAAATGGTTTTCAATAATTTTAAAATCCTTACATCACTTAATAGTAAAAAATTGAAAGATGGTTCAAATATTGAAGATATTAACATAAAATAATGATCATTAAAAATATTAGCAAAAATATAAATCCAAAGATAATTGTTTATTCTGACTTAAAATTTAATAATACCAATTCTTATAATCAAATAAAGCTATTTTAAATTTATAATCATAACTTCATTTACAAGTACATTTACTAAAAAAATGAACTTTCTTTGTCTTTGGAAAACTCTTAACCACCTTTTCTTATCTTGCCTAAAATTTCAAATATTATAGCTTTCAATTCATGAATTTCTTTAACCCGTTAGGCCTAGTTTTTTTTATGGTGTATGATTCTTATAAGGATTGTCCCCTTATTCATATTAAAAAGCAATGGGTTTGACACAATTTCAAAAGGGAAACATGTTATCTTTTCTATGGATTTAATATTGAAACACATTTCTGAATGTACTATCAATCTAAATGATATATTCTATTGTGTTAACATAATCTTACACTTAGGAAAGCCAATGAATTTGTACATTATATACGTTATTTGTAGATTCTACTTTACTAGTGGAGAAATACCCCTTATATGATAGTTGGAATCACATTCACTTTGTTCTTAGTGCCACTCTATATGATATTTAGATTAGGGAAATTTCTCTTAAAATATATGTCTATCAAGTTTATAATAGAGTCCAAACTAATAAATTTTTACTTGACATGTCCTATCTATATAGAAGCATATTTTTTAATTGTAAGAACACATATATGTGCTAAACCAAATGATTTTAGAGTTCACCTACTACTAGTTCTATACTTCTAAAGTTGTCACTTAACTTTTATCTTCAATGACTACACTTAAAAAAACAATCTAAATAAACTTTAAAATATAACTATTTTAATTCTTTTGTATATAATTTACTTTAAAAATATCATATCATTAATGGGTGAGGTGATAATAATGGTTCCCAATTTTCATCACAAAGAAATTGAATGAAAATTCATAAAATTATTATCTAGGGCTTCGAATGAAGCCCCCCCTAGGGTTTCATTTGAAGTCGTGGCCGTAAGGACTTCACTCAGAGCCCTAGACTTAAGCCCCCTGTGCCAACCGGCATGACATATAAATATAAAATTAATAAATTAAAAACCCATTAATAATCTTAAATATAATCCCATTTAAACATTTGTATAAAATTTAAAGATAAAACACTGCATAACAACTTATCATGAGTTTTTTTATATGATTAGTAGTCTATATGAAATAATGTTTAATCTTTTTATGTGTATGTGGTTTATAGTTAATTTGTTTTGCAACAATATACTACTAATTTGATATATTCTATATTGACTAATAGAAATGTAGTTGAAATAATTTCACATATTTAAAAATAAATGAAAAATATAAAATCATGTCCTACACATCAAACATGAACAAGTATTAAATCACCCTTCATCTTCATAAAATGGAGATGAATAAATATATTATAATCCTAAATGTCTATTAAAATCCTCTTCACAAATAAAATAGTGTAATTTCATATTATTAATGTTTACATGTGAATTGTATATAAATAACTAAAATAATACAGTATCACTGTTAATATTGATTTGGCCATTCTAATCAAGTTGAAGAAAATAGATTACATCAAAATGGAGCAGCATTTTCATTCTGGACTTTTCATCTTTAAACTTCTGTGTGTACCGCTCATTTTGAACAACTTACATCCACTCATTTGGCTCAGGTATAGGTGAGGGCATTCTTCTTATTTCCTTTCATGCTCTTTTAGAATTACCTATCAAATTAAAATGTTTATGGGTCATAACAAATTATTACAGTTTGGAATAAACAAAAAAAAACCAAGACCTTAATATCATAGACTCAATTTTATGTGTATAATCCGTATGAAATGATGTATAATGCATGAGTTATCAAACAAATTTGGTTGGTTCGCAGTCAACCACAGTTGTAAAGCAAGGAAGGACATTATAGTGAGATGAAGTGGTGGTTCGTTTGATTATAAACCATTTACATTGACAAGTTGTGATGCCCACAATGTTATTCTATATCTGGAAATGTTTGCACTGGGTGCAATGGATCCAATAAATGAGAAAGCTATTGTAAACTATGGTAGACCTATTATCTCAACTTTATATTTTCATCAACCTTGAATTCTACAAATTTTTTGTCACATCATTAATGGCACCTCTGTTCATTCATCAACCTAAGTTCTACATGATAACAGTTGGAAGTTGCATGAATCCACCATGTTTTCTGCAACCTGAAAAGTGTGTATGCCTCCAAGGGTCAGAGTGTTTCCATTCTTTTCATGTGCTGCAGAGTTCAAAATTGCACCAAATTTCTATGCACATTGACACTTTTTCTAAACCGTTTTGTACACTTCCTGGCATAAGACTACCACGCGGTCCACACAAGTAGATCTAAGCATGCTATATCTGATCTGCATAATTCTCGAATTTTCCTGCAAGATATCCAACTTACGAATTTAACAGTATCTTTTTGTTGTTTCTCAGTATAAGATTGCCAGATTTTCCTAACAATCCGGCCAATGTCTTCCCACGAGAAAAGCTTACTAACTTATTAAATCATTTAAGTTCAATTTCAATCATGTTTAGGCCACGAAATTTAGTTTAATATATGTGTTTGAAATTTATGTTTTTTAAAGCAATTAATTTATCTTTTTTATTTAAGAATGTGTGGTGTCATGCCTGACCACTACTTCAGTTTTTCTGTATATTAGGACTTTGTTGTTATAAGTTCCTTTCAGTTGTTATGTTTTTATTTTTGTAGAACTTGGTTATATTACTGTCTTTTGGAACACAAGACTTAAGCTGAACGTATTTTCTGTTTAGAACTATTTCATTAGCATTAAAGGAAATTTAGGATTTTATGATTTGAAACTGGCATATAAATAATTGCATGTTGATTGGGTATCGATTATGTTTATTATGTTTCAAACTCATTGTAAACTACATTCTGTGTTATTATGTAATGGAAAGAAAGTTATATATAGTATGTTATCTTGACATTGCAAATACATTTGTATGTTAATATGCTGTATGAATTTGGAACTTGTCATTGTATTTTCATATGCATGATTGAGAAGGGATGAAATTATTGCATTAGATTTGTTTTCCATATAGCATATAGACATATGATGTGAAGGGTTTAGATACTCTTTATTTCATAAAACCTTATGTTGGTTTTGATTACATAATTTATATGCATTTTGTTTTTAAAGGTTTAATAACCCATAGTTGGTATAGATTATGCATATGTTATGAAAGAGGGGTTTAATATATTCTTAAATGGCATGCAACCTAACTGGGTATCGAATGCCATGAAAGAGGGAACATATTCATTGTTTTTGAAAGCCAAATTCATGGCAGTGGTTTTGGCACTGTCGAATACACCGCTCTGTGATACATGATGTGTATTGAATGCTTGTCAATGAGGAATTATAGAACTTAAGGTTTGGTTGGCCATTTCTTGTTGTGAGTTGAGTTTCTTGCAGAATTTGGGCCGAAAACTTGGCCGCATTGCTATGTTTTTCTTAACATCTATGATCTTGCTGCTGAGGTATCAACATGATGAAGGGTTTTGTTGGAAGGGAAAACTTGCATATGTGGCTTAGCACAATGGAGTTACTCATCAGAAGTTGTCTATTGTTATTGTTGGGTTATTCTGGTTCATTCCCTTGTGAAGTCCTTTGCGAGCTATGTGTGTAAGCATTGCAGAGATTGTTTACCAGTTTTGACTTGGCTTTTGGAGTTTTGGCATCGAGCTTCATTGTAGAGCATTGTATTGAGCATTTTCCATCTTCTGTATTACATGTAGGGGCAATTTCTTACCATACTCTCTCTCTGTTTACAATTGCATTGTTATTTCGATAAGCATGTTGCAAATGGTTATCAGTTTTTCATGATGTGAATTTACACTCAAGGATGGATATATGCAGAGCATGACACTGTGTGCAATGCTTAGCCCTGGATATATATCCACATTTGAATGTGGAGTTATGGAGATATCATTTTGGGTGTTTCTATATGTATATATATTTGGGCTTTTCCCTAAACATACTTTCTCTTCTTCGAATTGTACCCGGTTGGAGCCTCATGCATGCGATAGTAAGTATGCATGAGATTGTGTTATACTTATGGGTATTTGGCGTTAATAGGGCCGAGCTCTGAGGGAACCCATATCTTAGAGTTCATAGATGTGTGGTTCGGCCATAGTCATGAGCTCACATTAGGTTGCAGACTCATGACTGATTAAGGGCACAATCACTTTGTTTTAAAAAATAAATAATTTGAAATGAGGGTTAAGTCATTATAATAAACAGTATGCTTGAATTCTATAGCTCGGTTATTTTAAATTAAAAATAGTAATATAGTTAATAGTACATGATAACTGATGGTAATGACATTCTATCAAATAGTTAAAAGGAAGCTCGATTCAAGTAGAAAATTCTCTGCGACAACATAAATTACCCATTAATACATGATGGAAATTGAGTCGTATTTAACTGTTTCTTGTGAAATTGTTCATAACTGAATAAGACATTATTTTATAAACAAAGACATAGATAGATGTTGTTATTTCAATATTGACAGGGTCATTATGTGAATAGTTTGTGTGCATCTTATAGCTTAGGGATTTGCATCCTAATTACTTTTGGTCATTGGCTTGAAGAAAGTTATACTACATATTTGTGAATCACATTGTGAATTAATTTCAGATATTGTTGTTATAAATGGGTGGTGGCTTATTGTCAAATAGTGGTATGACTTCAATTGACACTTGTATATATTCAATAACGTTGTTAATGATCATTTGTTAAGCATTGGCTGCACTTGGATTCAATAATGTTTAATTTTGCTATGAAGTATCTTAATAGCATTTATGGATTTTTTTGAGATAAGATGTTTGAAACAGAATCCTTTTGTTTATACAGATGTATTTCAGTTCATAATTGAAATGGAAAGTCATTTCATGTATGAGGCAGATTTATGATATATGTTTGATGATATGTCATTTAAAGCAAGAATATCATATGTGCATTGTTTTATTATCTTAGATCATTTTGAAGGATAAGTTTAGTTTATTATAATAGTAGGAATAAGTAGTATAGTACTACAATTAGTAAATATCATTAAACTAATGTATCAGTTTAGTTATATTTACGAGAACGTAATATTGTAGTATTTATTTCTATTGTTAAAATAATCTAAGTTTAATTTTGAATTTGGCAGTAGAAGATGAGATTTTCAAAAGATGAAGAATGTAATATCATGTGAAAACTATTTTGTTATTCATTGCATGTGCATTCTTAGAATATCTATTTGATGTGTATTTTAAGGATAGCTATAATGATCGTATATTTAGGTGGCTGTATATCGATTTATCCTATTCAGTTAATTAATTCAATCATAATTTTAAGATGAATTGGGTGGGTTAATTACATACAAAAAGATAATTGGCCTTACCTATGACTTAAACCAGTAAGGTTAAGTACAAAGAACAAGGCAAGTCTCTATTACGTCATTTCACGAGTACCATAGAGAATTCCACTATGTGTTGTCTATGAGCTTACCATATATGGATGTAGTATCTTAGCACCATAGTGATGACACCTCAGTATATATATGATTCATTTATTGGTTATTCTTAGTGGGAGTTTAATTTTGCATTGTTAAGAAGATAGTTACTTCTTGCATATTAATTTTAGAATTGCACTATGTTATGTGATTCAGATATTTGCATTATGGATTTGTATATATTTATTCTAACATGTATGCAGGTGGACTATGCTTTTCAACTCAGTATGTACTGAGCCCTCTTTGTGTTGTGTTGCATTTTTGTGTGTGTTTTAGGTGTTTCAATTTGATTAACAAGTAGCTAAGGATGACTATTGAATTTACTTCTTGAAACAAAATTTGTTACTTGTAGGGTCCATATGTTGGACATAGGCATTTAAGAATGATATTATACTTCATTATTGTACTGAACTCTTTATGTATTAACATCATTATGGAAATTTATTTGGATGATATCTTCTTCTATTTTGAGGTTTACGAATTGAGAGTGACTCAATCATTGTTCTTATTCTTGTAAAAGTTGATTAAATAAAAAAATAATTTCTTTCGTTCATTATGCTTGTTCTTGATTTCCTATTTATTATTATTTTTTTGTGTAGCACTACATGTGTTCTTTCAATTTTTGTTATATGAGATTTCAATTTTTGAATTCATAGTTCTTGACACAAAGATAAAGATAACTTTGTAATGGTCTTGATGACATGGTAATCTATGACTGTAGCATTTTTAATAAAATGAGAGTGATAAGTAATAAGTATCGATAAGTTAGCTTCAAGTCCACATAATGCATTTAAGATTCATTCAGCTATAAACATTAATCATCCACTTGTGAGGTTATATTGAGCATATGATTATTGATGAGGTTAACAAATTTTATTCTATTTTCCAAGGGAGTGTGATCTAAGGTTCGAGGTGTGGCTTTGTCCTACCTATATCTATGCTTGGCTCTTGTCAAATGACTCATTTACTTTCTATAAAGAGTGTGTGATATCCACTAGTGTCTCAAACATTGTATACAAATAGGTATACATGCACACATTTTTTATAGTCCAATATTCTCTCTTGCTAGACTACAATGTCAATCATCCTAAGCAAGCCACCAATTAATATTGTGATATTGAGATAGGCAATTTAAGATAAGAATAAGTTGTACCTTTTATTTAATGTGTGAATTTAGCAATTGTTTTGCTATGACTAAAATAGCTTGCTAGTTGAAGCCTAGTGCAACTTCACATTATCAATAATAATTGTCAAATTTTTTCAATTGTGCATTAAATCACTTATGAATATTGGGATAGATGATAAGGTAACCCAAACACTATTTAATGTATATCATTGGTACCTCTACATATGGTCAATGACTATATCCTTCACAAAATACTTTATTTAACTTATATATGAGTAATCCTATATTATAGAGTAAATGTAATATTTTGAAACAAATTTAAAAATAATGATTTAATTGCTAAAATTTAAAAAATACTTCTTCTATTTAGATTCTAACACTATCATATCCTAGTCAAGTGGAAGGGTTTGTCTCATAATGGATTCTAGAGGCAGAGTTTTGGTCAGTTATGTTATGCACATTTAATTCATAAAATCCACGTTGTAGAGATTTTTTCTCTTTTCCATGGGGTCACATTATCTCCTTCAAAGGGTTATGATAAAATTATTTTTGAAGGTGATCCTCTGAATGTTACTAACATTTTTAATGGATAGGGTGATGTGGGTTGGTAAGGAAGACATGTTATCAACAAAACATTGAGTCTTCTTGACATGAGAGATGGAGAGATTTTCCAAAACATATTATGTTCCAAAGGAAATTTAATGTTTCATATAAGTTCATGGGACAAGGAATGTACACTATAAGAAAATAAAAATGGGAAGATTTTGAATCTATCCCTATGGAGCATTATGTGCAAATCTGACACAAACCACTATAATGTGCATTTATTGTGAAATACTCAATATTTTAATGGAGGTTGATTAGTTTAAAAATTAGTTGGGAATTAGGGCATTGTTCCATATTTTAAATTTTTTTAGAAGTTTCTATTCGAGGTCTCTATAGGTGGCTTGTCCTATTGAAATATAATTTGCATGTGCACGACTTTGTTCTCCCTATTTGTTGGATTTTTTTAATTAAGAATAGAATTGATGACAATGATATTTGGTTCTCTAAAGTTATAGGTGGGGAGTTGAACCAAACTATGATCGATAAGTGCGATTAATATGATCAAATGGTGAAGTATGTTAATAGAATGTAAGACTTTAAACAAGAGCTATCTCTACATTTTCTTGAGTCTTGGGACAAAGAAAAATTTACTATTAGTGATATTTCATTTTCCATTACAATGGAAAACATTGTGGTTGTTAGAGAGATAAGCATGGTTGGTACTAAAATTTTTCAAAAGACCAAAGTTTCTTTGAAAGATTTAAAGTGGGTTCAATTTTGAGCATCTCTTGAGTAATTAAAAATTTGTGGAGGAGATTCTCTTCAAGTTCATTATCATTGAGGGAAGTTACAAGAACTTTTAGTCCCACCACTTCCCTATGTTAAAACATTTTAGAAGGAATGTGAATTTTTTATCCTTTCTTTATGTTTTCCTCTATGTACTTTCTTCTATAAAAGAAAAAGTCAAAGGTGGATCACCTCTTCACTAGAGATTTCTTTTTTTACTCTATAATTTTCACCATAGGGCTAAGTCATCCCCTACCCTATCTATGGCACTAAATAACTTTATTTTCACCGCTATTTATTCCGTGAATCAATCCCTTCCATCACCCCCAAAAAAAAATTCTATTTCTTGAATATAGATTAACCCTTCCCACAAAAAACAGTTTAAAAGTACTTCTCAACAAAAGAAGACTATAGATGTTTTAGATGACTCAGCTTTGGCTTCTTCTTGGTCCACCAAATCTTCTTAGAGCCCTAAAAGTTCTACTCTACACTTTATCCTCATACAACCTCAACCACCTTCTTTTGACCCTCCCCTAAAACTAGACTCAATTACCTTGAAGACCCTCAAATTCCTAGTTCTTCCTCTCCTACCTTGAATCCTAAGTTGGAAGGTGGTGATATTGATCTAGACACTATTTCCTTCAAATTTAATTAATTATGCATATTTCAGGAAGAAAACTTAAAGTCGTTTCTAAATGGCTTCTCTTCTATCTTCAAATTACAAGAAGTTATATAAATAAGATAGAATTATTTTCTTGCACAAGAAAAAATGAAAAACATTTTATTAATCAAAACATAGATGATGAACTTTGGAATGTTAGGAGACATTGCATAGAGAAACTTCATAATTAGGAAATAGTAGAGGAGAAGATTATGGAACCTAGAGCATGCTTTCCTTGGTAGGAAAAGAAAAATGAGATTATGACTACCTTAGCCTCTATCAAATAGTCTTAGATTTAATTGGGTGAACATTTCTAGCATCGAGAAACTCAACAAAAGAAATACTATAATAAGGTTGTGAAATCCATTTGGATTCAGGTTGAGTTAGAAGAAAGGAAGCAAAAGAGGAAATAGGGAGAGGAAAGCTAAGACAAAGATGAGCGTCTCTAGTCATTTAGGCCTTTCAAGTTGGGCTCCTTCCTAGAAAAGCTCAAGAAGTAGAGAAAATAGTTGTCCTAGACTATGTCTATTTGGTCCTGAGTACAAGTATAGAATTTTTGGGTTTTTTGATGTTTTATTCAATCGATTTGTCCTTTTTGGTTTGGTTTAGTTGATAAGTCAGTTTCCTTTTGTTGGTTTTGGTTTTTGGTTGTGTGTCACATCTTGTCAAATCTAGTCTTTATGCTAGCTAGACATAATGTCACTTTTGGTTCAAGGCTTTGGGTCCTATGGTTATTTATCTAATCAAAACACTACAATATTCTAGCATTCAAAAAAAAAATTGGCAACTTAAAATAAATTTAATTTTTATGCATAAACATTATTGTTAATATAGTTAAAACAAAAAATGGAAACCATAAATCCAAATCCTCTTCTTATAATAAATATTTAAAATATGTATTGATCCTGATGCATTGTTAGTGCTTCCAATAATGATTGTTTTATTGTTGAATGGTTCTTCATTGTTAAAAACTACAATGGCAATTATAGATTAAATAAATATAATACTAGTTTTCTACTATTATTGTGGAATATAAAATTTTGGTGAGATTTCTTTTAAATCACAAGGATTTTGTCATTAGCATACTCACTATTTGATGCAGTTTCTAGGGATCTATTCTCAAGTAATTAGTTGTTCAACCTATTAAGTCTAAAATTAAAACCTCATGTTTTTATACAATGTACCAATAAGATAGGTGAACCACTATGATCACTCAAAACTTCATATTAAGACAATGCTCATGGATAAGAATAATTCATTTTCTTAATTAGTGACATTTGATATAGAATATTAAAAAGAGTTGAATTGTATTAAAAAAAAAAAAGATAACAATGGAAAAATAAGTTGAATTACCAATGATCAAAGGATAGTTGTAATATGAGACTCAAATTACATATAAGGTGCTAGTAGACTTATTGTTTGTTCTGTCTATTTATAACATATATATAACTATGCCTATGTAACCACTCTTAAAGGAAATCCTTAAACATCACACACTAAGAAATTAATTAATATTTAAAGAAAAAGGCAACATTAACTATTTAACACTTTTAGTATAAAAATTAGCTATTATTTTACTAAACTATGATGTGACAAACTAACCTTAGACAACGATACTCCCTTTGAACTATGCTTCTATTGAGTGAATAATAAACTCATTTATTGAGGCACCATATGTACACATGGAAGTAATTATTTTTACTTAAAAGAGAAGGAGAATAACATAAGATTATCTTCTTCCTATCTATCACTCATGGTTTCTTGATTAAATATGTTGATTATAATCAAGTACTAGGTCATGTTCTAAATTTAATGGTAGCAACTCCATCACCATTTTGATTAGCCAAGAGAATGGATTCATTGACCATCACACTATTATAAAGTGTTTTCATTTTATTCGTATTCATTTCTTTTCTATAGCATATAAGATTTAAATGTATGACAAGGAGGAGTCGACACATTAGAAAGAGAACTATATCATTAGAATCACAAGCATTCGACATTAGGGCATTTGGGAAGGTTGATATTCTTATTCAAGAATAGGTATAAATAGAGGATATGGTATTTAATAATGTTATAATCATGTAATTTTGATATCAAATAAATAAAAAGTGAAATCAAGGCTTAAAGAAGTCATGGTGTTGAATTCCATATATATTCTAAAAGCCAATGAATGATATTTTGTAAGTAGAAATTTACTCTTTTTTATGTTTATATTTTATAAAATCAAAATTATATGTGATAAATATTTTAGGTTTAATATTTATATTTTAAAACTCAATATCCTCTTGCACCTAATGTACAAGGTGAAATGTGAAGCAATAGGAATAGGTCTCAACTAGCCCCCACATCAAGGGGTGGTTGGTGAACCTTGTACCTCAAAGGGAAGTTAGGAAGATTAATCCTTTTAATACCAACTCTAAGGTAGCTAGATCTAGGAATATTAGTATCAACCAAGTGATAAGTGGGTTATAATGCAAATATAAATCTCATGGATATAGGATTGGAGAAAGAATGCAAAATTCATTGAAACCCTAATATAGCAAGAGTTAGAAAGAAAAAATAAGTGGATACAAAATACAAGAGTTGAAGGTAAATAAATTCAAATATGTATTAAAATAGAGAGAGAAAGGAAATTCACCTTTTAAAACAAAAACCCATAACCTAATTATAAAATGACCTCTAAAAGTGTAAGTTCATGATGCTTTGGATTGAAAAATGTGAGATATAGAAAACCCAGAAATCATTTGGTGATATGTCAAAGCTAAACTCCTTAATAAGAGCGAAAATGACATGGTCAAACTAGACAATTGGGACCAAACTAGAGAATTGGGAGTAATAGATGTGACACTAATTTTGATTTTGTAGTTCTATAAAAACCTGAAAAGGGTACTTAGATTTGTAGTATGTTTTCCAATCCAAAGCCCATAACCTACAATAAAAAAGTTGTTTTGTTGTTGATAGGGGGTTTTTCTTTGTGAAACTTGATTTTAGGAAGTAACCCTGAATTGAAATAATTAAATTGTAGAAATATAAATTAAATGTATGAATTCACCTTACAATAGTAGGATCTCTTTAATTGTATGTAGTCTGCTTACTTCACCAATTCATTCAAATCAAGAAGATGAACATGAATGGAGATGGAAGATGTAAAAAATGATCTTGAAGAAGATCTTGCTAGACTAACTCATTCAAATTCTTGAATACATGAATATTTCATCTTCAATGAAGGAATTACTTGAATTATTTTTGAATTATTGAGTGTTTAAGTGCTTGAGTGTGAGTTCTTGATCTTGTGAATGCATGATATAAAAATGAGGAAATGGACGGATTTATAAAGGGCTCTAAATTAACTAACTCATGCAAGCCAAACAACCTACGAATCAAGACCCTAATGCTATCGAGATATGAGATTCAAACAAAATACATAAAATAGGACCGAATCAAGGACACATTGTGTTCTTGATTGGCCCATCAAGAACACACTACATTCTTTATTGTCCCAAGAGGTGTGCACTTTATCCTAAATTAGTTAGGGACACACTATGTTCCTAATAACCAAGGCCCAAGATCTACACAATCCCTTTGGGATTCAAAAAAAGACCCTAGATCACTGAATTTAGAGTCTATGATATAGCTAATTTATTGTAGAGAGTAGATTTTAAGTGATTAAATGAAGGGAAGGAGGGACCTAAGAGGATATACCATTCCTTGATCTGTACACCATAAAAATAGAAGAGCTTAAAGAGAATCTATTAGATTTTACCCTAATTACACATAGTAGAAAGAGAATTAAATAAAAGAAAGGAGGAAATATGCATAGCAATGATGACCTCACATTAAATATGTGCTAAAACTTTATTAAATTGGAGTGCTTCTAATTTAAGAGGGTACATTTAGCCCCTACTTTAGAGAGAGCATGGACTCAATCCAAACTCTTGGTAAAGTGGGGCAAAAAACATATGATACTCTCATTATAATCAAGAAGACAAATAATTCATCAAGTCCCCAATGTTTTGAGTCTTTTCTAACTCCTAGATCATAGTGAGAGAGAAATCAAAAACTAAATAGAAAAGGAGAAGAGGAGTGATTATGTCTCCTAGAAGAGTTTCCACCCTACTATGAATCACTAAAAGCTTTAATAAAAAGGATGGTGGGTAAAAGTACAAAGTTGTGTCCCCTTTTGGGTTGACTAATCAAAATGACTGATTTTGAGTATTTCTATCTAAAAGTCAATTTTGTTCAAAGATATGATCTAGATAAATTCATTCTAGCTAAGTTATATATGGTATCACACTTTCTAAATTGAAAATGTCTATGAAATTAATGTTTTATACTAGTCTGTATCCAATTGCTAAAGAAATATAATTATTTCAGAAAACTGACATTACAATAACTCTTAAAAAAATTTATGATATATTTTTTATTAACTTATAAACACCATTTTATAGATCCCAAAGTCAAGAATATTCTCATATGTTTATAGTGTTTTAATTGGATATAGTATATTATAATTTTAAAAAAATTCAAGCATGCATTTTAGCACTCGAAAAGATGTCAATTTTGAGAAAAAATAAAATAGTAAATCATATCAAAAAAATTTAAAACTTATATGATGTTCTAGAGAAGAGAGTCCTCTTCTAGAATGTATAATTTTTATTATGGTTAGAATAGGTTTTTTTTGAAAAATGTGGTGGGAGATAAAAACTATCAATTTCAGGTGAGTTGAACTTTGAATGATTATAAAAGTGAAAATATAAGTCTAAAGACAATTTTTATTTTTTAATGTTCTAGATATATATGCTATCTATAACATAGTATGAGATCAAAGAGAAATAAGTTAATTTCCATATAGTTTTGTGATGGGAACTAGACCCCTAATTTTTAGCATTTTCAGAAACTAAAAATTTATCTATAAAAATTATGAAAATATATCAATTCTTTATCCAAATATTTGTTAAAAATGATAAATTATAACTTGACCAATTTCTAGACATTTCATCCATTTACTTCATTTTCAAATTTTAAATAACAATACTAGTTTTATATCATTGAAGGTGAACAGTTGTTCTTTTTTTTAACCATTTGCCTCACAAATGTGTGACATAGGTTTGTGCTTTCACCCTATTATTGAAATGGTTTAATAGGGTGGTAACCGACTAGTTAACCCATTAGAGGGCCCATTTATGGACCAATGTTATTTGTCAACTTTTGCAAACTTTGCTTTGTCACCTAGGTGAACTTGCTAGATATTGTCTTGTGAACTAGGTAAACTTTGGAATGCTCGACAGAAACAAGAAACTTTTTTCAATGCCCAAGTGAGCTCGACATACATTGACTGGCAATGATATGACATTTTTTGTAACATCAAAGATAATACACAATTAGTCAATTGTTTCCAACAATCTCTTTGGCATTGATGGCAACACGAAATTTCATAATACAATGAAAATTTAGAGAAAGAATAAAATATGGAGTATATCGTTAGCCTCATTCTACTTCTCATCCATGAGAACTCCCTTTATTGATGTGAACTCACTTAGCCTTGCAAAACTCTGCCTCTTTAGTATTAGACAAAGTTCTTCCTTGTTGAAATCATCAAACAAAATTTCTTTTGATATGAAAACCAAACTCTCCCTCTTTGAAATCTCATGCAAAAGATGATATCTAGTGAATATTTATGTACCTTATGTACTAATTCATTTACAATATGCCCTTGTCAATGCTGCATCAACTAACCAATCTTAAAGCATATGAATGTAGATCTAATGGCAAAAGGACATCTAACAAGAAGACAAAGGGACAACACAATTGAAATTCCTATGATTAGGATTATAATACAAGGTTTAGTTGTCACTATTGTCAAGAGTATGGACATGTTGCTGAGGATTGCATCAAAACACATGTCAGAAGTGATTACAGTAAATGGTTGAGTCAAACTACATGCTTTAGCTATTTGAAGACTTGTCACACCAATAGGAAATGTCCAAAGAGGTCAAAAGCACCTAGCAGTGAATTGAAAAAAGGAAAAGAGAATATTGATAACATTGAGAAAGTCAAAGTGCAAATGAACAACATAGGGAAGAAAATAGAAGATTACAATACATCAAGTTTAGATGAGATCACTTCATCCAATGGTTAGTTGACCACATCACCCCCAACTAGGCAATCAAAAGGTATGTGGGACTAATATTTCAATGATATGCTTTACATTAGTTCCAAGAATTTAGTTCTACAAAGACCAAATATGCATAACCAAAGATGCAATATATTGGTTAGAACTTGGAAGAAATCTATAAGTTGTTTTAATTTACATGTTCTTGCCAAGCTTGAAAAGTCACAGTTGCTACTAAGTGGAAATGAAATTTTAGTTGATGTCAAGCTATTAAAGGTGATGGTATTGGTTGAGCTCATTGTGGATTGTAGAATGGAAGAAATTATGTGTAAGCTGAGTGAGTTGAAATTGTTGTGATAGCTGAGCTTGTAGTTGTGTAAGTACTGAGAATTTGTTGCCAAGTTTTAAGGGCTATATGGTCAATTTTCAACTCATTTGCATTCAATCAAGATAAAATAGAACAAAAAGAAATTAAGAAAAACTAAAGAAAATAATTCAAGCATTTTTGAACTAGATTTAGTTGCTACTCATCACCAATCATCATATTCATAAGGTATTTATTATGTGTCGAGTTACACTGTCTAAATTATCACAAACCATGGTTATTTGGAAAGGCATCTAGTTCTTATACTATTGTTAGGAAGGATGGAAAAGAAGTTTTCAATGTTCAATTGATAAGAAATGAGATTAAACTACTACCCTTCTGAGCTATTCCCGAGATAGCTGTTAGTTGGTGTTTTGACCCCAATTTTTTGAACTTGAAAATGTCATCCTCCTGATGATCTTCTCCTTGGTTCTCTTGAAATCTCTTTTGGTCTATGTTGAAAATGTTGTGTTAAAAAGGTTTTGGATGAAGTTTTATGATAAAGAATCAAAATGCCCAAAATCCCAAGGTTCAAGGCTTTCCTTTGTAAACTTTGTACCATTTGAACATGTTCAACTAGTTCAAATGGTTCAGGTAGTTCGAATGGTTTAGATGGTTCTCTTAGCTGAATTGGTTAAATTTAGAAGTTAATGAGTGGAGTTCAAAGTCAAGATGTAGACCCAAAGTTCATTTTTGAAATTCTCGAGTTAGAAGTTCAAGGTGAAGGTTTCAGAACACAAATTATTCACAAGTTCTTCAAGTTTGATTGATTCATAAGTTCAAGGTTTGAAAGAACAAAATGCATGGTTCAAATTTGAAGTCTACTAGCTTAGTACAAAGGTTGGTTGACTCAAAATTTAATTTCGGGGTGTGCAAATCTAAAGTGTAGATTCAAAGATTGTGTTTATGATCAATCAAATGTTTCAAATGGGCACTCTGTGACCCTAATCCTCAAAGTCCAGAAGATTTAGATTGGTTTGATACGTGTAGGATTAAGAGTGAATACATCATTTGGGAAAATTAGCTTACTCCTTTTCCGAACTGCATCATCAGGAATTCATTAACCACAAAGATAAAAGGATCATAATGAACATCAATCATTTGATTTTTTTGGAAGTATGAGCTCGAATTGTCAGCAATAGATAGAAAAATGCTTTCACAGATGTGCACAATAGTATCAAATGTTTGGCATACAAAAATGATGATTCCTTATTTCCACCGCCATATACCAATAGAGCATCATCAAAGAAGCAAAGAACTAAATAAGCTATATTCAGTTCATTTTTGACAAATATGAAAGATTCCAATTACAGGGCACCTATGGAAGTAGTTTGACTGTCATGAATGGAATGGAGATTCGAGTCGGCAAAGCGCATGAAATTTTTTATAGGTTTCCTACCCGAGCACATTTTGTGTTGAGTTTGGAATGGAGGAATGGTTGTAGACAGTGTGATAAAACGATCAAATCCAGTGCATTCGGTTATGGAGGACTCATACCGACCATTTAATAGAAGGCCCGAAAACCCCAGATGTTTGGTAAAACATGGGTGGTATGAAAGGTGTCGCACTCGTTTTCACCATATAGACTATTGACTACACATGATAATTGTTGACATATATAGTCAGTGCTTGATATTTGTTAAACTACCACGTTAGTAACGCTAGATAATTCCAAGGCGAAACGTGTTCATTTCCAATTCCCACACGCCATCAAAAGTAGAGCTTAATGAATTGTGCCAAAGGAGAAATATCGTCTACGTCTGGTTATAAGCCATGGCATGCAATGGTATCTATAATATTCTTACAAGGGCACGTTCAATATATTCGGGATGGGCGCAGATGAAGGTTTAACGAAATGTAGATGTACATGGCTCAACGTGCGCTCGGGATAAATGTGTCAAGTGCCAAGTTGACATAATGTGCATTCGAAACGTATGAGTTACTGATCAAAATATCCATAGCCTGAGCATAATGAAGTCTCACGTTATGAGAATGGTGATGTAAAAGATTATGAACATCATGCACCTGAGTCTCATCTCACATCAACGAGAAGGAAAAAAGAATGAGGAGAGACGTCGGAGCCTATCCTCATGTTATTTTGTGATCGGGAATACATTGGCAATGCGTGTGATCTTTGACATAATGTCAAAGAATACCCTTTATGTCAAAGAATACCCTTTGAAGAACACCTCAATCATTTGAATGCATGATTGATGTGGGAATCTCGTTGACTATATAGACAAGCGGTCGAGTTTCCATGAGAAATTTTGAACTGTGAAAGTGAATAAACATTAAATAACTATACACCAGTCACATTCACTGTTACCCACGTCCATGATAGTCCAAGCCGACGACCGGGAGAAAATATAGTCTAAATTCTCACTAGGACTGAGGCCCAAACATATGTCTTCAAGTGAGAATTTTCTGAGGATGTAAACTGGGAGTACACGTAGCTCATCGACCATGTTTAAAACCAAAAACTAACGTATGAAGTGGAAATTGACCCATCAAAAGCTCAGAATGCTTAGTCTAAGATTGAATGGTGTTACCAAAAATAGATTATGAATACAGAAGAGGCTACTCCCAGCTTTGTGGAAATTTCAGTGTGAAATAGCACAGTGGATAGAGATCATTCATCAGGCATATAGTCATCTTTTAGGTGGTCAGTCATCTCACGACAATAAAGTTTTACAAGGACAAACATATTCTTAGACACGGTTACATTGGAAAAGTCAATAGTATTTAATTATTGATTTGTTATACCAATTTATGGGTACCAAACATTATTATTTTTACAGAATAGATATCATTTAAATACCATTTTCAAGATTTAGTTATGGAAACTAAATGAAGCTTGTAGAAACCAATTCATGAAAAGATTAAAGAGGCCAGCGAATGGTAAAGGAGGGGTTTCAACTTTTAGACCTTTTCTTTTCTCGGACTTTGTGCTAGAGAAGAGGGGGGCTACTTTTGTTTTAGCTTTTTTTGAAACAAGCAAATCATGTGTTGCATTTGAAGGGAAAAGTAGAATGTATAGGTAGGAAGTAGTTTTTGATGGTGATCAAAGATGTCCTTTTAATTTAGTTTTCTTTTCTATATTTCTGCAAGTCATTTGATTGTCAATAGAATTTAGAAATAGTATTACTTTTGGGTTTAATGATGATTCTATCATTTTGAATATTAGGTTGTTCAGATTGTTCCCATTCTTGATTTAGTTGTGAATCAAGACTGAGTAATGGAATTAAATTCTACTAATGTATTCATTTATTATAAATACTATTCTTGTTTGTTTAATCTTCCTGTTTCTTTCTTGAGTGCATATATGGGTAAGAAGATTATATGCTTCCAACGTTGTAGGTGGAGTCCTTTCTTTCTATTTCAGCAATAATAATTTGCCCTTTATCCAAGAATAGTGTGGGTAGTCTTCACTTTCAAGTTCAAAGCATTTCTCAAATCTTATTCATTGTATATCTAATCAGGGAGTTGTACCCTATAAAATTTAGAGGGCACTTGCACAATTCAATGGCAAAGCGAACCAACTATTGGTAATATTTGTGTCTTCATTCTTGGGTAAGTAAGGATTATTTTGGAAGTTTTATGTGAAGGAAAATATGTTTACTAGACATATTTTTGGTGACTCCACTAGGGATCGGAAATAAAGATCACTATCTAAATATTTGTTTACTCAGTTTTTATGGTTATCTCCATGTGCATGAGATTGGTGACTCTATGTAAAGACCATGCCAAAAATGAAATCTGTGAGAAGGCCAAAGCCAAATCCTTCTCTCATGGAACTTTATTTGATCGATGATAAAGTGTTGCACAAATTCATGGATAGTTACAAAGAAAGCATCTCTCAAATTGTCAGGAACAACATGAGCATGGGAGAGGACTCCATTTCTTGGCTTTTGTGGAAAAGTCTTTGTGTGAGATTTTACAAATTAAAAGACTTACAAGAATGTGTAAAAGGGGCAATAAATATGAAAGAAGAGTTGATGGTTGATGATGACAAACATCTAGTCATAACCATCTCTCACATCTACTCAATCTGTAATGATCAAACCCACCCCTAAGAAGCTTTAGATAAAGAGGATAAAATTTTGCTTGAAACTTTAGCATCTTTTGATATGGAAAATTAAATGGTGATAATTGTTCCACTTTGGTTGACCATAAAGAATTGCAAATTAATGTTCAGTTGAAAGCTAAAAGTTTGGCGTATGCTGAAAATGTAAATAAAGAGGATTCTGAATACATAAAAATTCATGACCAACCCATGGAGAAATCCTTTCATTTTGAGAATGAATCTTGCAAATAGAAAATATGTCCTGATCAAGTTTCTTTGCATGCAAAAATTCTTTTTGAAAAAGGAATTTTTGAAGTGAACATTCATCCTATATCAACCATAGTGCAGATGTTGAAAAATGTTTTGCCTTTAGTAGAGGAAGAAATTGTATTCAGCTTTCTATCATCTCTTCAATCAGAGGAATTCCTCCAAATAGGTTTAGTTGTAGTATCATCCATGATTTGCAATCGCAATCAACAACAAAATGAAAGTCAACAACCATCTCATCAAGAAGAGTAAAAATAACCTTGTGTAATAGAGAGAAGGTTGGTAAGTGATAATAAATAAGTGAATACTCATGATTTTCACCCTGTATTTCCACTCGATGAAGATTTTTATCCCATTATAAAAGGAAGTTATAAAACTGAATTTTATCCTATGGTCATTGAAAGTAGTTTTGAAAAACCACTTTTAACTTTTTTTCCTAAGGATAGTACATAGTTTGTAAAATGCATAAGGAAACTGTGAATTCTGATTTTTCTTTCACAAGTCAAAGCAAGAGTGTAGCTAATATAATAGTAGTAGAGAATCAATCAAAGAATCTCAATGATAAGATTATTTGTAGCTACGTGAATATATTATACTCTCTTGCTAAACATATTGGGGAATTTGAAATTAGGAATTATCATCTCTTTATCCCTTGCACTCTGTGTGATAGTAAGGAAGAAGGAGATCATATTGGACTTTTTGACATACAAATATACATCAGCAAAGCAATGAAGCTACATCCAATCCAAAACATGGCTGCTAGTTAGAAGCTCCTTCAATGAATGATACATGGCTTCTTGAGATAGCTAAAGATGATTTGGAGGGTGATGTCCAAAGGATTGTTGAGGTGCATGGTGAAGATGACGTATGTATGGCTGAGGTAAATGATACCTTAAATTTAATGCCTTCAATTTTAAAATGTAAAGATCTTGGTGGTTCCTTTATTGAGTCCAATACTATGAAATAATATGACAATTGATGAACCAAAATTTAAAATTCATACACTTGATGAGAAGATTGAATATGAAGCTTTCTTATTTGATCTCACTCCAACTCAAGAGAAGTGGTCCCAACCCCAAAAGTTGTCCAACCATTCTATTTTAAAAGTGAAGTTGATGATAAACTTATGGGAGATAGATTTTCAATAGGCCTATCCCAAGATCTAGTTTAAATTCTTCTACTTGGCTCTTCCCCAATGCCTACTTCATCAATGGTTTATCTTGTTGTTCCCAAAGGAAAGATGCAGTTGTTTGTGATACAAATTTATTCACACAAAATGATGATGAGATATTGCAGCCTAAAAATTATAATAACTCATGGTTGTTTGGATATGACTATCATTTCACCAAGTTTAGAAATTGAAGAATATTAATTAGAACTCTTGCCACTTGGAGCTCACCAAACAAAGATGGTATGGAGATTCAACATTCAAATGCAAACGACTGACCCAAAAAGGATCTTATTTTTTTTAGCCCATTTATGGCTTCATGTAAGTATTTCATGTTTCTAAGTAAAATGGTGGGATGGTCTTGCCTATGCATATGCTTGTAAATATCCTCTTACTTTGCAATTTTTTGTGGTGTGTAGTCTAGTTTCCCTTTCTTTGGTTTGTGTCACTTTGTTGTTAGTTTAGGTGTTTTGGGTAGTTTTTTTTTTTTCTCTCTGTGTTGTTTGGTTGTTGTCCCGTTGTCCCCGCAAAAAGCCCTTTCTTTCTTCTTTTGTTCTTTGACTCTACTGCCCAATAAACTAGTTATTGATCTTTTGACTAGAAATGTTGGATTCTTTATGTGCCTATCATGCACATACTCCCCAATTTTTTTAACTTGGAAACCTCATCCTCCTAATGACCTTCTCCTTGGTTCCCTTGAAATCTTCTCTAGTCCATGTTTAAAATGTTGTGTGAAGAAGGTTTCAAATGAAGTTTCATGAAAAAGAATCAAAATGCTCAAAAGCCAAGGGTTCATGGCTTTCCTTTGTAAACTTCGTACCATTTTATTTAATTCAATTATTCAGAGGTTTAAATGGTTCAACTAGTTCAAGTAGTTAAAATGGTTAAGATGGTTTTCTTAGTCCATTTGGTTAAATTTAGAAGTTCGTGAGTGCATTTCAATGTCAAGATGTAGGTCCAAAGTTCATCTTGTCATGCCCTAAATTTTACTCGACAAAAACACAGCTAATTTTTTTTTTTACAAAACAATTTATCAAATGTCCTTAATCCACTTTGACCATTTTGCAAATCTACTAATTAGGTGTTACAACTATGTTCTAGTTATTAATCAGTTATTGGTTTGCTATATTTGTTTATATTATTTCTTTTATTCTTAATTGCTTGTTTAATTATTTATTCACTTTCAGTTATTAAATTAAACCACACCATATCTATCCACAAAAATCCATTAACCTAGGTTTGCTATGACATTTTCCAATTCCGACTCAATGCTACCAACTCAATTTCACTATCTTTAAAAAAAAATAGGGATCCTCCTTTAATTAAATAAAATAATAATAATAAATACCTAATAAATTCACCCTCCATCATTCCAACCTTGGTAATCTTAAATTAATAAATTAACTACTCCTATGTCTTTCTTTATCTAGCTTGACCATTTCATAACAAGCACATAAATAAAATCACTTAAATTCATATTTCCTTATTTAATATAATTTATATTTATATATTTTTCTTTTTAAAACATCACTTCAATCTAACTATCTTTTCCTAATTTAATACAATTTATATATATATATCTATTTTCTTAAAAAAATAAAAACAAACAACTAACAATTCTTTCCAAAACTATTTCCTAAGCACCCATCAATTACTACTCAATTAAGTTCCTAATTAACATCTAATTCTAATAAAATAAACTATCTAATAAAATAAACATTTAAATATTTAAATATAATTCTTCCATAAAATATTAAACTCCCTAATCCCATATTACCCCTTTCTACTTCAGCAATACAAAAGAAAAAAAATTCAAAAAAAAAAAAATTTAAATTTAAAACTAACTTATTTCTTAACTACCCCTAACTATTTACCCTCCACTTTTCCCAATGCCCCCACTCTTACCTCTCTCTTCCCACATGGGAAAGAGGAAGGAAGTGGGAGGCGTTCCTTACAAGGTACTTAATACATAAATGCTTCCCTTAGACGAAAGGCTGCCTAGTTTAGGGAGTGGGTAGAAAAGGTATGTCCTACCTCTCCCCACTATATATATATATATATATATATATATATATATATATATATATATATATATATATATATATATATATATATATATATATATATATAGTCACTTATCATGAATAAGGACCACGTCACATCCAACGATGGAAATCACATGTTATATATATATATATATACCTAATGAGTTAAAGAAAATAAAATTTTTGTAAAAAAAGAACTTTATATAATACTATAATATCCTTTTAATTTAAAGTCTAATATAAATAGATATGTTGGTATTCAATTAGTAACAAAGAGGTGGAAAAATAAATAAAGAGAGGTGGATGAATAAGACTAACTGGGAGGTATGGAGTTGAAGTAAAGAGATAAAATTATAAAGATCTATAGGGTGATAGATGGATAGTAGATCAATGGAGAGATAGAAGATGTGAAAGGTAAAGTGAGGGATAAGATAAGATGCATATAGGAATAGAGAAATGAATGGCTATGCGTGTGAGTAAAAAGGATTTGACATTGGCATAAATGTGACATAATGTACAATTGATTGTTGTCTTAGTCATAAATAGAAGGCAAAAATCATTCATTCAAAGTTTATTCCCATGAAAGAAAGAGTTTCCTCTACTACTATCAAGTGTTTAGTGTCAAAACTTCTATGAAAATAATTAAAAACCACACACACACACACACACACATCATTTCATATTAAATGCTAACTCTCACATTTTTTAAAACTATTACTACTATTTGACCAATATTTTTACATCATTTAATTTATACAAAACTATTGACTTAACCCTTCCATCCTCCAAAGATATAAGTATTAGTAAACTAAATTTACAAACATTAATAAAAAAAAGTTCCTGATCATCCATTTGATATTTCATTCTTCTTAGCAGAAGAAAAGTAAAATTTTGCAAGCAAAGACAGACAAAAGCAATGCATATCAGCCATACCCACCAACTTTTTCATTCAAAAAAATCATTTCGTGACAACAGGAACTCTAGTATACGAGGAAATGAAATATCGTCAGAAACAATCATAGACATTGATTGACTGATATCGGTTGACAATATCTTGTAAGTCTTCTGGGTGAAATTCAAGGAACGTGTACAGTTGTAGAAGAATTGAATAGTATTTGCTGAGTTAACTCGTCAAAGACGTCACGTCAGTTACAGCACTGTTCGAAATGAATACCGTATTCTATGCGAGAAGCACATTAGCGACGTTAAGATTAATTGGTATTATTATCTTTGACTATTAACTAGGATAACATTTAAAAGTACACGTGAGTAATTGATTCCCTTCTCCAATAGGAATAGTGTTGTAAATTGACACGAAAAGCATAACGACGGCCATCGTGGACGGAGAATCTCTATAAATTCGGACGTATTTCCTCTCAATTTAATAACATTCATCAGTTCGATTGATTTCTAATTCGAGGGTATACTTAGAGTTAGATTAAAACGAGAATGAAGATCCTATATTTCTTTTTAATTTCATGACTGCTTATATTTATAAATCATCATGACTTGCTCGGTCCAGTGGAGGCATTAGGTCAGTGTATATCTTTAAGTATTCTCCTTTAGATTTATTTGCCTTACCTTGATAAAACAATTGATTCCTAACATGCATGTTCGTGATGTTTGCAGACTATCCATATTCGTTCATGACATTTGATGCAGAAAAGGTGGCTGCGAGAACGTACGATTACATCGTGGTTGGAGGAGGAACAGCGGGATGTCCCCTGCCTGCAACGCTGTCACAGAGTCATTCTGTTTTGGTGTTGGAGAGGGGAGACTCTCCCTATGGAAATCCCGACACTGCAGACAACAGAGGGTTTTTCAAGGCATTTGGCGACCCCAGCGAATATCCGTGTGTCCTGGAGGGGTTTATGACAGAGGATGGAGTGCAGACGGCGAGGGCGAGGGTTTTGGGAGGTGGAACGTCAGTCAATGCGGGGTTCTACAGCAGGGCAAACCTTCAATTCATTCGAAACATGGGTTGGGACGAGAAGCTCGTGAACGAGTCATATGAATGGGTGGAGAGATTGAATGCCTTCAAACCTGATCACCTTTTTGTTTGGAGCTCTGCTGTCCGGGATGGCCTTTTGGAAGCTGGAGTGCTTCGTTACAATGGGTTTACTCTTGATTATTTGGAGGGCACCAAGATTAGTGGTACCATTTTTGACAAGAATGGGACTAGACACACGGCTGCGGATCTTCTGCAGTACGCAAATCCAGACAACATTGTAGTTCTCCTAAATACGACAGCCACCAGAATCCTCCTTGATTCCTCTTCAGGTACCTACTTGTTATATATCTCTATATCCTTTTTTATATCTATATCCTCCTTATTTCTGTTTCTGTTGCAAGCATAAATTGTATTTAAGTACAAATCTTTGTGTTTTGTTCTAATAAAGTAATATTTCTATTCTCTATAGAGTTTGAAGGTCATGAGCTTGTGAATAATGTTGCAGGAAAGCTGAAGGCTAGCGGTGCGGAATTCATCAGTAGCAGTACTGGCAAGTCTCATCAAGTATTAACCAACAAGTCATCAGATTTGAGTGAGGTTATTTTGTCGGCAGGAAGCATAGGTAGTCCCCAGCTTCTGCTATTGAGTGGAATAGGCTTATCAGAAGAACTAGAAAAGTTGAATATTACTGTCCAGTTGGATTCGAAACTAGTAGGGAAAGAGGTTCGAGAGCCACCTCGTTCAACCGTTTTCATTGAATCCCCCAAACCGCTGGAGTATGGGAACATACAGGTCGTAGGTATAATAGACAATTCAAACATTTACATTGAGCCCCCTAGCTATATCAAGGAAATAAATGCCACACATAACCAATATTTAGGTGTAATAGTTAGTAAGGTGGCCTATCCCTTATCAAGGGGTGAGTTGTGGCTTAATAGCAAAGACCCTTTAGAGAGTACTTCAGTGAGATGTAACTATTTTTCTCATCCTTCCGATCTAGAAAAATTTATGCTTGGTGTGCAGAGATTATCTTATATCAGCATGACCTCATCTATCCAAGAGTTTGCATTTAATCTTAGTGGAAATTCAAAGATGCTCAAATTCAGTGGATCGTCATTGCCACAAAACCCATCAGACAATGCTGCCCTCACGGATGTTTGCGAGGATACACTTGGAACAATATGGCATTATCATGGAGGATGTCAACTTGACCTCATTATTGATCAATGGTGTTGTGTAAAAGGGGTTGATAGTCTAAGGGTAGTTGACATCTCCATTTTCAAGGCTAGCCCAGGGACAAATCCACAAGCCACTATTATGATGCTGGGAAGGTAGCTTTTTGCTGTCTTTCAATATAATTTATTTGTTGTACAATCTTTCTACTTTTCTTCTTCTTGTTTTAATGATGTGCTTGCTTTTTATCGTATATGTAGGTACATGGGAATGCAGGTCATCAAGGAACACAAGCAAACTAAAATTACTACAAATTAAAATTTCTACAAAATAATGTGTTATATTTTGTCTTTTATAGTTTGCATTCTTTAGAATAATATCATTTGTCATGTAATCTCAGATTACATAAATAAATGATGATGTAATTGATAACTATATCAAGGATTGATGATAATAAATATTTTAGCACTATGAATAATTATCAATGTCCATTCTTAGTGACAAGTTTGATCATTTTCAATTTCTTTTTTCATATTCAATATTCAATTATTGTTAATCACATATATATGAAATCCATGTGTCTCAAATATGTAAATAGATATCAATATTAATTAATTTGTAATCTTCCAATAAAAATAAAGATTGTGTATTTAAATCATATATTACACAATACAAACTAAAGTTGACATTAATTGTATTTAATTTAATTATTATTGTTTTCTAGTTTAAAAAAAAAAATCTCAATATTATCTTTACTAACTAAATCTTATTATAGATAAATATTAATTTAAAAAAATAAAGAAAATATATTAAATAGGCACTTTTCATCTTATTATAATTGAAACAATTAATAGAATAGAGATAGATAATAGTAAATCTATCAAGAATTCATAAGAATGTATTCATAAATACTATATAATCATCTTATGGACCCTATTGTTAAGTTTATTACCACGTAATTTTCATCAAGTCTTTTTTTATTAAAGGTATACTATTTTCACTAGACTTAGAAAATGAATAGAACATCTAAAGTTTGCATATATTTAAAGTAGAAATTGTATAAATTTCTCCATCTTAAGATATGAATTCATTTATATTTTTTAACACCATATCTAACAAAACTATATATGCGTGTATTCATTATTCCTAGTATTTTTGTTTAATTTAATGTGTATACACCTCTATTTCACCTTTTTGTGTGTTGATTTGGTAAAGTTGGGAGACCGTTCTAACCTTTTAAATAAAATTTCTAAATGCATGATATAGGGATTTGTCATGGAATGAGATGACAAGGGAAAAGGATAATTTGAGTGGTTAATGTTCACTAATTGGCTAATGTCACTCCTCAAGGACACCATATTTGGCTTTTTTTTTTACGCTTTTGTGATGTCTACATCTCCTACACTTTACAAAAACTAGGTCCCATGGTTATGAAGATCACCAATAATATTACATAAGTATATATACTTTAGTGATGACTTCACCAATAGAATCTAATTTTTCTATGTGGTAAATTAAATATTTCGCCCTATAATTTCCAAAGATTGTCTTAATGAATGGTCATGTTTTTCAATATTTTGTAAAACTTTAAGTTCACTTAAAGATGAAGTCCATAGATTTAACAAGTGCCTCTATTTCAAGGAATTTTCATGAAACATTTTATCATTTATTAGTTTTGTCTAGAATAGATTTGATTGGTGATAGATGTCTTTACTTTGGGGTCTTCCTTCAAAATTTAGTATCCTTTTAAAAGTATACCTTGAAATAGGATATAGGCCATTGATTTAGGATCATTTAATGGCTAGAAATAAGAAGCGTGTTGCCCCATTAGTGATATCAATAATTTGGAGGGAAACTATAACAATAAAAGTGTGCTAAATTTAACCTTCAAGTTTGATATTCAATTAGGACCCATATAATACTAATAATAATAAAACAAATTATAGTTTCTAGGTATGTGCACTTATATCTATGATTTTCAGCAATAGTGAAAAATTGGCCAAGATTTTATAGAATTTTCATACTATTGAAAAAGGATCGCCAATAAAATTATTATTTTTACTACCAAAAAAAAAATTCACCAATAGAAAATAATTTTTTTCCCTTTAACAAATTTTTGACTAAACAAAATTTTATAACTATTTTCCAAAGGGAGCTTTCTTCAAGTTATCCCTGCAAGGGAACACAAATAACTAATGTGAGCATAAGAATAGATCATAACTAACGTGATACAACCTTAAATTAACAATATAGTATTGAACAAGAGACTAATGTTTGCATAGACTCCTTAGGTAAAACTTGAATTATCTAAGGAAGGGACTAAGAAACATCCAAAAACAAGACATATAAACTAGCTAACAATTGTAAGTAAATTTGAAAGAAGAGAAAAGAGAGTCAAGTGTAGACATAATCTTGGAGGAAAATAAGAGACACAAATTTCAATTATTTAGAAGAAATTATATGTTGGGACATTCTTATCTTGAGATAACATTATTAACCTTCATTTAATTTTTGATGGAAAAGGAAAGGAAATGTCCTTTTATAGCCCATGATAGTAGACATGTCTTTTTGGTTTTGCATATGATGACAATAATATGTTACTACAAACTAAACACCTAAATTTTCTATAAACAAGAAGTACATGACTCATATCTTTAAGAAAATACCATTTAAGAAATGATGTCAAATTTTTGCAAATCCTACATAATTTCAAGGCATAAAATTTAATTTTATTGGCAATATCTTTTAATCGTATGAAAATTCTATAAAATCCTAGTGAATATTTCAATATTGAAGAATACCATGGACCAAACTACACATCCCTAACAACTATTTTTCACTATTATTATCATATGGATCCTAACTAAATATCAAACTTTCAAGTTAAATTTAGCCATATTGTATTTCTACAATTTCCCTCCAAATTATTGAATGGGGCTCAATAGAAGCTCCCTCAAGATTGGTTCAAAGAGAAGCCCCCCTTTTGGGGTCCATGCTCAACTAAATTTTATTATTTTATTTAGGTAACCTAATTTGAATTTATTTTATCTAACATAGAGAAACCTATTTTCCCCTATTTAGTTTCCATATTTTTTTTCAACTTCTTTGGTTCTACTTTCCCAATCCTCAAAGTATTCAAAGTAAAAGTTATTTTTACTAAATTTGTTAAACTAGGTTGAAATGAGTTTAATGTGGTTCCAATTTTGATCCCATTTGAACCAGTTTCCAAGTCTTCCTCTAGAGAGTATATTGGATTGTCAGATTGTGAATAATGTTGTACAAAAGTTGAAGGCTAGAAATGTGGAATTCATTAGTAGCAGCAATAACAAGTCAAATCAAGTATCAACCAATAAATCATCATATTTGAGTGATATTATTTTGTTAGAAGGAAGTATACATATCCCTTAACTTCTTCTATTAATTATAATAGGCCCATTTTAATAATTATAAAAATTGAATATTACACTCTTGCTAGATTCAAAACTAGTAGGAAAAGGGGTTCAAGATCCACTTGTTCAACCATTGTCATTGAATCCAGAAAACCACTCAAGTATACAAAAATATAGGTCCTAGGTATAATAAGTAATTTAAACATTTACAATAAGCCTATGAGCTATATCAAGGAAAAGAATGCCACATGTTATTGTTTAGTGTGGACCCTAATCAGTCCTCAAGTAGGAGATTGTTAGATTGTTGTGACTAATCAGGAAAGTACTATACATACTTCATAAATTCTTTGGGGCTTAGGGCATTGGGCCAAAAAATAAAATTGGGCCCTATTTTATTGAGATTTTGGGCTGACATGTAATTATTAATTATAACCCTAAAGCATTAAACATACTTATATAAAAGAGCTTAGGGTTAGGGATTATTTTATAGTTGTGATGCAAAATTGGTTCTTATGGCGGTATTGAGATTTAAGGGATTACAGATTGTAATCAGGTTATAATCACTAGATCGTAATAATATTAGCCTTGCTATTTGGTGGACCTAGCCTAGGGATTGGGTGGACCACGTTAAATCTTGGTGTCTTATGTTCTTTTTTGAGTGATTTATTATTTTCTATTATTTGTTATAGTTGCATTTTATTGTTATTTTTGTCTATGGTTTAATCCTAACAAGTAGTATCAAAGCCTAGTTATTTTTCAGTTATCCTCTATAGGAAAGTCTCTTGGTTGAGTAAGAGTGATGGTAGACAAGGGTAAGCTAAGAGTTGACAGGTTTAATGGGTAGAACTTTCAGTTATGGAAGATGCAAATGGAATACTATCTTTTTCAGAAGGATTTATGGAAGCTATTGCAAGGTAAAGCCAAGAATCAGAGATCTATGTCAAATGATGAATAGGATATTTTAGATAAAAAGGCACTTGGAAGTGTTTAATTATGCTTGGCACCATCAATGGCATTTAATATTACAAAAGTAAAGATGATAGAAAAATTGATGCAAACCCTGGTGAAACTATATGAAAAGCCCTTTGCTTCAAACAAGGTATTTCACATGAAGCATTTATTTAATATGAAAATGGTACAAGGTGGATCTATTGTAGATCATTTAATTAAGTTTAATACTATTACTAGTCAGCTATCTTCTGTGGGTATCAATTTTGAGGAGGAAATTAGGTTTCTCTTGATTTTGTGTTCTTTGCCTGAACGCTGGAATGGATTGGTAATGGTTGTGAATAATTCTATTCTTGGATCTAGTACCCTAAAATATGATGATTTGAACAGTGTTGTTTTGAGTTAGGAACCTCATAGGAAAACCTTAGGTGGATCTACATCAAGAAGTGCTTTGAATGCACAAAGTAGGGGCATAATGACTAAGAGAGGCAGTAATTCTATAAATCAGGAGAAATAAAGAGGAAATTCAAAGCAGAGGAGATCTCAATTGAGAGGACCAAATGACTGCTAGTACTATGGAAAACCAACACATAAAAAGAAAGATTGTGTGAATCAAAAGAAAAATTAAGGAGATAAATCAGATAGAGATAAGGAGGCAAATGTGGTGAGTAACAAATCCAAAGAGGATGCTTTGCTTCTATCTTTAGAAAGTGTTGATGATTCATGGGTTTTAGATTCTATTGCTTCATTTCATGCTACACCTCATAGAGGTTATTTCATTTATTATGTCCAAGGGGATTTTGGACTTGTTTATTTTGGGGATGTTGGGTGTTCATTTTCTATGAGGTCAACAACAGGAATCCATTGCATAATTCCTCTCTTGGAAAGCATATATTTTAAGGATCCACTCCAAGGTTCAGTATGTGTCTTCTGACGTACCAAAATCCACTCAGTAGAAGATAAATGTGAGTGTTCATGACGAGGCCTTTGCTGGTTCCAAAAACTCTTTTATCTCAAGTTCGAAGTAAATCTATTCGTTGTCTCAGAATATCACACCTAAAGAGAACAATATTTTTGTAGTTTCTATTTTTCAATGAATGCAACTCTAACAATTCAGCTAATATGAGGTCCTATTTTAACAAGGGGTTAGCAAAGAAAATAATGATTGGAATGTGTGAAGTAGAATGTAAAGTGAATGATGATGCTAGGATGTATAATGTGAACAAGTGGAGTTCTTGGTATCCCTTTATCACTGTGTGGTTTGTGTAAGTGGGTAAGCTTAAGAAACTTGTGTGCACTTGGCATGGACCTTAATGCTTCCTGAAATGGGGATTTTTGATTAATATCCTCCAGCTTGCATCAACTCTTGGAAAAAGTGCACCTTTGTAGAAGTACACTTCCTTAGCTCTCTGAATTTTGTGCACCACAGAGTTTTGCGCATCTGCAAAGTTGTGGACCTGCATAGCTGTAGATCTGCAGACCTATGTAGTTGCAAATTTTTGAACTTATAGAGCTACGTACCTATGGAGCTAAATTTCTAAAAAAATTAGAAGTATTTTCTAAACTCGTACAAAGTGCAGATTATTGCAAGGGTCCAAAATTTTGAAACTTTGTCAAATTTTCTTCATTTTTGGGAGTATGTTCAATTTGTGGCCTTCCCTCTAGCACAACTTCTATTGGGCATTCATTTTGCATGAGGTCAACAGTAGGAATTGATTAAGGATCCACTCCAAGGTTCAGTATTTGTCTTGTGACGTACCAAAATTTGCTTAGTAGAAGATAAATGTGAGTGTTCACAAGGAGGCCTTTGCTGGTTCTAAAAACTCTTTTATCTCAAAATCGAAGTAAATTTGTTCATTGTCTCAGAGTATCACACCAAAAGAGAACAATATTTTTGTATTTTCTATTTTTCAATGAATGCAACTCTAACAATGCAGCTAATATGATGCCCTATTTTAACAAGGGGTTAGCAAAGAAAATAAGGAAACTAAAAGCAAATAACATGAAATCAAATGACTTGAAATTGAAATTCCTAAATGGACATAAGCTATAGAACACAACATGATGTGAGTTAAACCTTCGAAGAAATTAGTAGAAAACCAATAAATATAGGAGTAGCACTTCCTAGAATCCATTAATGCAATCGTTGGTGAGAATCTTTAACAAATCAAATGATGTTTCACTCTTCATCAAATCACAAGGCCACATAAAGTGCACTTAGGCGAGACAAAAGCTATGTACAAACAATCGGGTGATCTCTTCTCATGCTCATTACATCAGTAGAATTTGTATATCTATAACAAATTCCAGAACTAAAAGAGCACACAACTAGAAACAACACAATAAACCTTTGGCTCAATCACAATCTCATGAATAAAATTCACAAAAATATGACACATTCATGCAAGAATAACTACACTCCAAATGCAAGGACCAAAAGCATAATTTTATTGCATAATAATGACAACCTTTGTTACATTTTACAATGGGATATTTATAAGAAATCATCTCCTCAGTTTGTGTTGAGAGTGAGAGATATCTTCATGCAATAAAATTCTTTTAAAATATAAAACAAACTAAATATATATAGACTAACAATTAATTTGGTGCATAGAGGGACTCCATCCATATTTTATTCATTAATTGGATGCATGATCCCTTTACATGTCTAAAATAGAGAAAATAAGAGAGAGAAAGTAGGAGGAAGCTCTGAGTCAAAGTGGAAGTGTCTGGAAGTGCCAAAAATAGAAGCTAGTCTTTTACTAGGCATGTGTCAAAGTTAAACTGCCGTCAAAATGTGCTCTCGATGCATGGAAAGTGCTATTTTTGGAACTAGCAGTTAATTATCGGGGCACCTCTAAATTGTGGAGCTATGGTCCTATAGAGCTATGGACTTGCATGAAAATGTGGAGCTACAGAGTGATGCACCTCGATAGCTCAAATTGCCAAAAAATCAAAGTTGTTAATTTTGAAAACAATTTCTTGGTTTTTCTCAAATGGGGTTTTAGATCACTTTTTGTATACATTGTTTGTCCATTTTTGATGATTTATACCCTCTTTATAGCCAATCACTTTCTTTAACTTGAACTCCTTCTGCTTCTTTGATCTAAAATCCCAAGGCACCTGCATTGAATCTTGTCATTAATAGCTACATAAGATGAGGAACCTATTCTGCTTCATGTGTCTAACCTCTGTATCTTTGACCTTTGTCTTCTCTCCAATTTCCCTATCCTTCTCGATGAGAAACCAAGTGATAAATGTTCAAATGTTTGAGAGTTTTTCATATTTTTTCACAATATTTTCTAGGCATTTTTAAATGGCTTTTTCGGAGGTCTTCTTCTCAAAATTTCAAGTCAAAACCTTTGTCAGTCCTTAAAATTGGGAAGCAAAAGGCTCACAATTTTAGGGATTGAAATTAGATCTTTAGTTCCTCTTTCCAACGGTGTAAATGGTTCTGAATTCCAAGCTCCAAGTCAAAAGTTATGACCCTGAAAAGTTGATGCCATTTTTGCCTACACAATGAAGCACATATTAGTCCATTGAGATAAAAAATATTTAAATACGACATACCCTAATGACACTACAACAAAAATTCCCAAAAATTAGTTACTCAAGAAAAACTAGAGGTGAATGGGTAGCGTGGCGCACACGTTGTGTGCATAGGTGAGCATCTGATGCGTTATGGCATGCGCGACCCTTTCCAACATGTGCAGTGCTTTGGTGTGCATGCACTCCACTTAGGAGGATGAGTGTAGCCTTTGGGCATGTGCACACCCTTAGGAGAGTATGCATGCCCTTTGGGTGCATGCAACCCTTGGTGGCACATGCGGGGGTTTTGGGCATGCATTTCCCTTGGTGGCATGTGCACGGCCCTTTGGTGGCGCACGTGTGGCCTCTTTGTGGTATGTGCAGTGGTGAATTTTTTTTAGATTTCTTAAAAATTTTTATTTAAAATTTAAAATTTAAAATTTATTTTATTTTAATATTATTATTAGTTTAAATGTTTTTAGTGTTTTGACTTTTCTATCTTTTGTATTTTTTTGTTTTTTTTATTTTTTTTCTGATTTTTGACTCTAAAATTCTAACTCTAACAAAACTTTCTTGTCCTAACTCTCAACCTATAAGTCTGGGAGTTGAAGAAAAGTAGGGGGTCCCCATTCCAAGTAAGGAATGGAGCATGTGTTGTGGACACCACAACAGGGGATAATGAACCCTATTGGATTGTTGGAAAGGGAAAAGTTAAGATTAAGTTGCAGAATGGGAATCATTGGCTACTACATCAGGTAAGACATGTTCCAAGGCTGAGTAGGAATTTAATTTCACCAGGGCAACTTGATGATGAGGGTTGCATAGTTACTTTTAATGATAAAAAATGGAAGGTTTCAAAAGGTTCCCTTGTAGTAGCAATAGGTGTGAAAATAAGCAACTTATATCTTTGTATAGGTCATATTGTTCCTTCTACTTTAATTGTTTAAGAGAAAAATGAATGTTCAGGAACATTTGCTGAAGTTGAGCAGGGAGAAAAAATAGCTACTATAAATTCTGATACAACACTGTGGCACAACAGACTTGGGCACATGAGTGAGAAAGGTATAAAGATACTTCATTCAAAGAAAGTTTTACTAGGTCTAAAATGTTTTAATATGGATTTTTGTGAAAGTTGTGTCTGTGGAAAAAAAAAAAAGAGAGAGTGAGTTTTGCAAAGACTATGAAGGAAAACAAAAAGGAGAAATTAGAGCTTGTGCATACCAATGTATGGGGACTGGCTCAAGTATCTTCCCTTGGAGGCTCTCATTATTATGTTACATTTATTGATGATGCAACTAGAAAGGTATGGATTTATTTCCTTAGACATAAATCTCATGTACTTCAAACTTTTAAGAAATGGAAATGCTTGGTGTAAAATGAGACTGGTAAGAAATTAAAATGTCTTAGATCTGATAATGGTGGTGAGTATTGTAGTCATGGATTTGAAGATCATTGCTCTACTAATGGTATTCATAGATAGAAAACTATGCCAAGGACTCCACAGGAGAATGGAGTAGTTGAATGCATGAACAGGACTATAATGGAGCATGCAAGGAGCATGAGGTTGCATGTTGGGTTGCCCTTATACATGTGGATAGAGGCTATCAATACTATTGTATATTTGATTAATAGAGGTCCCTCTACTCCTTTGGGTTGTGGTATTCTAGAGGAAGCATAGACTGGTAAGAAGGTGAGTTATTCTTTTTTTAAGACCTTCGTTTGTGAAGCTTTTTCTCATAGAGATTTTGAAAATAAAACCAAGCTAGAAGCTAAGTCAAGGAAATGTGTATTTGTTGGATATGGCATTAATGAATTTGGTTATAGGTTGTGGGATTTTGAAAATCATAAAATTGCAAGAAGCAGGGATGTCATATTCAATGAGAAAGTGTTGTACAAAGATGTATTATAGCAACATGAGAAGAAAGAAGATGATTATGTAGTGCTGGATGATCCTACAAAAGCTAATGTTCCATCTATTCCTCATGGTGTGCAACAACTAAAACAAAAAATACCATACACACTGGTTAAAGTTAGATGGTCAACAAGGAAAATTAGACCTCCAGAAAGATTTTCTCATTCTTTGTATTCTATTTTATTAATAGATAATGCTAAACCTGAATGTTATGATGAAGCTGTGCAGGTGGATACTAAGATTCAGTGAAAGTTTGCAATGAAACAAGAAATAGACACTTTGGTAAAAAATAAGACTTGAGATTTATACAAATTTCCTGTAGGCAAAAAGGCTTTACATAATAAGTGGGATTACAGGTTAAAAGAAGAAGATGCAAGTAAGAAAAGATTTAAAGCTAGGTTAGTTGTGCAAGGATTTGAATAGCAAAAAGGCATTGATTTTGATTAGATATTTTCTCTTGTTGTTAAGATGACTTCTATCTGTACTATTTTAAGTCTTGTGGCTACTAAAGATTTGTATTTAGAGTAGCTTGATGTTAAAACAACCTTCCTGTATGGTGATTTGAATGAAAAGATATATATGGCTCAGCCACAAGGTTTCAAGGTCAAAGGTAAGGAGAACTTAGTGTGCAAATTGAAGAAAAGTTTATATGGCTTAAAATAGGCACCTCAAAAATGGTATTTGAAATTTGACAATTTTATGCATGAGCATGGATATCACAGGTGTCATTTAGATCATTGTGTTTATTTTAAGAGGTTGAATGATGATAGTTACATTATTTTATGTTTATATGTTGATCATACGCTTGTAGTTGGGTCTAACATGGATCATATTAAGGGGATAAAATGCCAGTTAGCACATGCATTTATTATGAAGGATTTGGAGGCAACAAAAAAAATCTTGGGTATGAAGATTTCTAGAGATAGGAAGAATATAACATTGATGCTATCTCAGGCTGATTATTTGGAGAAGGTGTTGCAACATTTCTTTATGGAAAATGTTAAAGCTGTTAGCACACCTTTACCTGGTCATTTGAAATTGACTAAGGAGATGTATCCCACAACACAAGAAGATGAGGATAAGATGTCCAAGGTGCCCTATTCTATAGGAAGCTTGATCTATGCTATGGTATGTACTAGGCTAGATATTGCACGTGTAGTGGGAGTTGTTAGCCAGTATATGAATCATCCAAGAATTGAGCATTAGAATGAAGTTAAATGGATTCTTAGATATTTGAGGGGAACATCTAATAAGTGTTTTCACTTTGGGGGCTCTACTGCTAATTTACAAGGCTATCTTGACTTAGATTTAGTAGGGGATATTGATATTAGGTAGAGTACTATAGGTTATGTCTTTACTATTGGTGGTGCAGCCCTGAGCTGGGTTTCTAGGTTACAAAAGGTTAATGCTTTATCCACTACAGAGGTAGAGTATGTAGTTGCCACAAAGGCAGCCAAGGAGATGATATGGCTTCAATTCTTCTTGGAAGAATTGGGACACCCTTAGAAGGATAATTATTTGTTTATAGATAGTCAAAGTTCCATTCATCTTGCAAAGAATTCAACTCTACATTCAAAGACCAAACAAATATAGTTGTAGTACTATTTCATTCGGTCAGTTTTGGAGGATGGATAGTTAAAGCTAGAAAAGATACATACAAATGACAATCCAACAAATATTTTGACAAAGGTAGTAACAAGGGAGAAGCTGAACTCCTCTTCAACTTTGGTTGATCTTCTAGACTGAACATGAATAAAATAATAACAGAGTCTAGGGTGGTTTGATCTAGTGAGAGCTTCATGGAGTAGTGGCTGAGCTATAGGATTAGTCTCCAAGTGGGAGATTGTTGTTTAGTGTGGAGCTAGGTAATTAGTCCCCAAGTGGGAGATTGTTAGATTGTGGTGACTAATCAAGAAATTACTGTACATACTTCATAAATTTTTTGGGGCCCTATTTTATCAAGATTTTGGGCCAACATTTAATTATTAATTATTACCCTAAAGTGGTAAAAATACTTGTATAAAAGAGCTCAGTGTTAGGGATTGTTTTATAGTTGTTGTGCGAAATTGGTTCTTGTGGTAGTATTGAGTTGTAAGGGATTACAGATTGTAATCATGTTATAATCACTAGATTGTAATAATATCAGACTTTCTATTTAGTGGAAATAGCCTAGGGATTGTTTAAACCACATTAAATCTTGGTGTCTTGTGTTCTTTTTTGTGCGATTTATTATTTTTTGTTATTAGTTATATTTTCATGTAAATTCTATTTCTATCTGTGGTTTAATCCTAACACATGTAACCAATATTTAGGTGTAATATTAAGTAAAGTGGCCTATCCCATATCGACAGGTGATTGGCTTAAGACCATGGACCCTCTAGATAGTATTTATGTGAGATGTAACTAATTTTCTCATCCTCTCAATCTAGAAGAATGTAACATTGGTGTGAAGACATTATCTTATATCAGCATGACATCATTTATCCAAGAGTTTTCATTATAATGAATGGACTTTGCCACAAAATCCATCAAACACTTCTTCCTTGGTCAAGTTTTTCAAGAATACACTAGCATCAATACAACACTCTTATGGAGGATGTTCGAATCAACATGTTATTGATAAAAGGTATCTCATGAAAGTGGTCAATACTCTAATGGTTACATTGACAATTCTATATTCAAGGATAGTCCAAGGAAAAATCCACAAGCAACTACTATGATGCTTGGAATGTAGTTTTCTTCTTGGTTTTATTATAAGTTATTTTTTTATACAAACATTAATCTATTTCTCTAAAATGATGTACTTGTACTTTTTTTTTGTGGTGCTAGGTACATGGAAATTAACATCCTCAAAGGACATGTGAAAAAAAAAAAAAAAACTACAATAAAAATTTATTAAAGTAATATATTATATAGTATCTTCTAGGAGTACATTACCATTTTTCATTTAATTTCAGATTACATAAATAATTGAAGATGTAATTGATAACTATATCATGGATTGATTACAAGAAAAAAATGGCATTGTGATTTATCAATGTCCATCTTTATTAACAAGGTTGATTATTTTAAGTTCTTTGTCCATATATTCACTATTCAACTATTAATAATCACGTATATATGAAAATCATGTATATAAAATATGTGGATAGATATCAATATTAATTAATTTATATGAGTATCTATCTTTTCTATTATACAATAAAAGAATGGTTACCTTTGTAATTTATCAAATTTTAATATGTATTCTATGTATAGAATATGTTCATAGATATCAATATTAATTAATTACTATGTGTATCAATATTTTCTATTATACAATAAAATAATGGTTATCTTTGTAAATGATCAAGTTTTAATATATATTCTTCCAATAAAATTAAAGACCAACAATTCAAAATTATATATACTACTCAATGCATACTAAAATTAAATATAACTCTACATTATATATTTGTTATACTTTTTAGTTTGAAAATAATAAACTTAATATTTTAAAGACCTGCCTCATTCAACTATTGTCATTGAATCCCCAAAACCACTAGAGTATAGAAACATAGAGGTCATAGGTATAATAGACAATTCAAGCATTTAGATTGAGCCCACTAGCTCTATCAAGGAAATAAATGCCACACATAACAAATATTTAGTTATAATAGTTAGTAATGTGTCCTATCCCTTATTAAGAGGTGGGTTGTGACTTAAAAGAAAAGACCCTCTAGAGAGTCCTTCTATGAAATATAACTATTTTTCCTATCCTTTAGATCTAGAATAATGTATGCTTGGTGTGAAGACATTATCTTATATTAACATGACATCATCTATCCAAGAGGTTGCATTGAATGTTAGTGGAAACCAAAACATGCTATTATTTAGTGGATAACAATTTCCACAAAACCCATTAGATAATGCTGCCCTCATGTACTTTTTTAAGGGTACACTTGCAACAATATGGCACTACCATGGTGGATGTCAAGATGACCTTGTCATTGATCAATGGTATCATGTAAAAGGGGTTGATAGTCTATGAGTTGTTGACATCTTCATTTCCAAGGATAGCCTAGGGACAAATATACTAGCCACTACTATGATGTTGGGAAGGGAATTTTCTACTTTCATTCAATAGAATTTATTTGTTGTAGAATATTTAAACCTTTTTGTTTTCATGTGTTAATGATGTACTTGCATTTCATCATGTATGTAGGTATATGGGAATTCGGGTCATCAAGGAAAGCATGCAAATTAAAAATACTATAAATTAAAATTTCTAAAAAATAATGAGTTCTATTTTATCTTTTATTTTTTACATTCTTTAAAATAATACCATTTGTCATCTAATCTCAGATTACATACATAAATGAAGATTTAATTGATAACTGTATCAAGGATTGATGATAATAATTCTTTTAGTACTATGAATAATTATCAATTTCCATCTTTAGTGACAAGTTTAATCATTTTCAAGTTCCTTTTCCATATTCAATATTCAATTATTGTTAATGACATATTTATCAAATTCACATGTCTCAAATATGTGGATAGATAGCAATATTAATTAATTTTTAATCTTCCAATAAAAATAAAGATCACATATTTAAAATCATATATTACACAATGCAAACTAATGTTGACATTAATTCTAATTAATATCATTATTATAGTTTTCTAGTTTAAAAAAAAACAAATCCCAATCTTGTCTTTCATAATTAAATCTTATCATAGATAAAAACCAATTAAAAAATATATTAAGAAATTACATTGAATTGAGTTTTTTTTCATATTTATTATAATTGAAATGATAAATATTAACTCAGTGAAGATAGATAATAGTAAATATATCAAGAATAGATAAGAATGTGTTGATAAATAGTATATAATTATCTTATTGACCCTATTAATAAGTTTATCACTATCCAATTTTCATCAAGTCTCTACTTTCCAAAGGTATAATATTTCCACTACACTTACAAAGTGAATGAAATATATAAAGTTTGATTATATTTAAAGTAGAAATTGTATCAATTTCTCCATTCTAAGATAGGAATTCATTTATATTTTTAACACCATATCTATCAAAACTATATATGCATGTATTCCTTATTCATAGTATTTTTTTTTTTAATTCAATGTGAATACACCTTTATTTCATCTTTTTGTGTTTTGATTTGGTAAAGTTGGGAGAGGGTTCTAACCTGTTAAACAAAAATTCCGAATGTAGCAAATAGGGATCTTGGATGGAATGAGATGACAAGGGAACAAGGATAACTTTAATGGCTAATATTCACCAATTAGCTACTCTCACTCATCAAGGACACCAAATTTACCTTATTTTTAAAAACTTTAGGGATGTCTATGTTGCCTACACTTTAAAAAAATTGTGTCCCATGCTTAGGAAAATCACCAAAACTATTACATATATATCTATACTTTAGAGATGAGTTTGCCAATAGAATCTAATTTTTTGGTGTGGTAAATTAATATTTCTACCTAAAATTTCCAAAGATTTTCTTAATCAATGGTCATATTCACCAATATTTGGTAAAGCTTTAAGATCACTTAAAGATCAAGTCTATATATTTAAAACGTGTCTCAATTTCAAAGACTTTTCATGAAACATTTTATCATTTATATGTTTTGTCCAAAATAGATTTGATTGGTGATAGATGTCTTTATTTTGGGGTCTTTCTTTAAAATATGGTGTCCTTTTAAAAGTCGAGATTGAAATAGGATATAGTTAGAATCATCTAATGGCTATAAATAAGAAGGATGTTGCACCTTAGGGATATCAATAATTTGGAAGTAAATTGTAACAATAAAAGTTGGCTAAATTTAACCTTAAAGTTTGGTGACTAATTAGGATCCATATAATACTACTAATAATAATAATATAATAATAATATAATAATAATAAAATTATAGTTTCTAGGTATGCGTACTTTTATTTGTGATTTTCATCAACAATGAAAGATTCACCAAGATTTTATAGAATTTTCATACTATTGAAAAAAAATGGCCAATAAATTACATTTTTTTCTACTTAAAAATAAGAATTAGTGAATAGAAAATAGTTTTTACCCCCTTAACTAATGTTTGATTTGCTAAAATTTTATACTTTTTTTCCAAAGGGGGTTTCTTAAAGTTATCTCTACAAGGTAACTCAAATAACTAATGTGAGCATAGGAATAGATCACAAATAACATGATACAACCTTAAATCAACAATATAGGATTAAACAAGAGACAAATATTCTATTTGTGCTTCTGGGTGAGTTTGTGTGTGAGTTTATTAGCATCACATTTTTAGATCATACTCAATGATCCATCATCACAATGAGAGAGCTTAGAAAGTGAATAATAGGTTGTAGACATAAAATAAATAAAAAAAGGAGAGGGGGCCAAGAAGGGAAGCACACAAGCCAAGGAAACAAGTATATAATTACAATAAATTAAGTTAATGTTAATAAAAAGTAAAAAGGTAATTATAGACTTGTCTCCTTGGCTTGCATGTTGCCCTCATTGGCCCCCTCTCCTTTTCTTTTTATTTAGTTTGGGTCTGCAACCTATTAGTCAATTTTTGAGCTCTCTCATCCTCATGATGGATCATTGAGTATGATCTAAAACATTGATGTTGATAAACTTGCACACAATCTCACCTGGAAGCAAAAATAGAATATCATGGATTGTGAAAATCTATTATAATTAAGATTCAAATAATTTCTTAGACTCCTTAGATAAAACTTGAATTATCCAAGGAAAGGAATAAGAGACATCCAAAACCAAGACATATAAACTAGTTGATAATTGTAAGTAAATTGAAAAAAGAAAAAATAGGTTCAAGCCTAGACACAATCTTGGAGGAAAATAAGAGAGACAAATTTCAATTATTTAGAAGAAATCATATGCTTAGACCTTCTTATATTGAGAGAACAATATTAACCTTCATTTAATTTTTTATGAGAAAGGAGAGGAAAGGAAAGGAAAGGTCCTTTTATAGCCCATGATAATAGACATGTTTTTTGATTTGCATATGATGACAATAATATGGGACTACAAACTAGGCACCTAAATTTTCTATAACCAAGAGGTACATTAGTGATATCCTTAAAAAAACACCTTGAAAAAATGGTGTCAAATTTTTGAAAATCTTACATAATTTCAAGGGAAAAAAATTAATTTTATTGGCACTTATTTTTGTATTGAAGAAAACCATGGACCAAAGTACACATCACTAACAATCATCATTCGCTATTATTATTATATGGAGGCTAAGTGATCATCAAACTTTCAAGTTAATTTTAGCCATATTGTAATGCTATGGATTCCCTTCAAATTATTGAATGGGGTTCAATGATAGGTCTGCCAAGATGCATTCAAAGAGAAACCCACCTTCTAGGGTCCTAGCTCAACTAAATTTTATTATTTTATTTAGGCACCCTAATTTGAATTTATTTTTTCTCACATATAGCAATTTTTTGCCACCTATTTAGTTTTCCTATTTTTGTTCAACTTCCTTGGTTCTATTTTACTGATCCTCAAAAAATTCTAATTAAAAGTTATTTTAAAATAATTTCTGCAACCAAGTTGAACTAAGTTTAATGTCATTCAATGTGGTTCCAAGGATCATCCATATTTAACAATTTTCTAAGTCATCCTCTAAAGAGTCTATTGAATTGTCAAATTTTGAATAATTTTGTTAGAAAGTTGAAGGCTAGCAATGTGGAATCCATCACTAGTAGTAGTGAGAAGTCATATTAAGTATCAACTAGTAAATCATCATATTTGAGTGAGGTTAAATTTTATTAGAAGGAAGAATAAATATCCCTCAAATTCTTCTAATTATTTTAATAGGCCCATTTGAATAATTAGAAAAGTTGAATATTAATCTCTTGTTTGATTCAAAACAAGTAGGAAAGGAGGTTTAAGGTCCACCTTGTTCAACCATTGTCATTGAATCCTACAAATCACTAGAGTATATGAACATACATGTCCTAGGTATAATAGATAATTAAAATATTTACATTGAGCCTATAAGCTATATCAAGGAAAAAATGCCACTTGTTAAAAATATTTAGGTGCAACATTTAGTAAGGTGTGTTGGAAGGTCAGTCTATGCCCTCTAGGTTGGGGCCTCTCCCCAGCATAGACCAATGGATTTTGATATGTGCTTAACCTTCTCCCATGGATCCTTGTCTTTGGTTGTTATAACATTCATTGATAGCTAAAGCTTTTGATATAATAGTGACAATGATTCAAACAAGTGGCAACAGAGCTTTGGGTTACAAGCTCAAATCCCTTGGGTCATACAAAGGTGGGGATTGATGGAAGGTCAGTGCCTCCATCCCCAATAGGTTGCTGCCTCTTTCCAACATAGACCAATCAATTTGTGACATGTTGTTAACCACCTCCCAAGGATCCTTTTCTCTGGCTGTTGTAACATTCATTGATAGCTCAAGCTTTTGGTGTGATGGAAGCAGTGATTCCAACTAGTTGACCTATCCCTTATCAACAAGTGCATTGTGGCCTAAGAGTAAGGACCCTTTGGACAATACTTCTATGAGATGTAACTATTTTTCTCATCCTCCCAATCTAGAAGAATGTATTCTTGGAGTGAAAATATTATCTTGTATCAGCATGACATCATCTATCAAAGATTTTGAATTAGAATGGATTGACATTACCACATAATCCATTAGAGAATTCTACTTTGGCCAAGTTTTTCAAGGATACACTAGCATCAATACAACTCTTATGGAGGATGTCAAGTTGACCATCTTATTGATAAATGATATCTCATGAAAGGGGTCAATAGTCTAAGGGTTGTTGACAATTCCATATTCAAGGATAGTCCAAGGAACAATCCACAAGCAACTACTATGATGCTTGGAAGGTAGTTTTCTTCCCACTTTTATTATAAGTTGTTTGTTTATACAAGAATTAATCTATTTCTCTAAAAGAATGTACTTTCATTTTTGTGAAACCATATGTAGGTAAATGGGAATTCACAACCTCAACGAACATGTCCAAAAATATAAAAATACTACAATTGAAATTTATTGAAGTAATATGTCATATAATATATTCTAGTACATTACCATTTGTCATTTTATTATAGATTACATAAATAATTGATGATCTGAGTGAGAACTATATCATGGATTGATTACAAGAAAAAAAATTGCATTGTGATTGATCAATCTCCATCTTTATTAACAAGAATGATTATTTTAAATTCTTTGGCCATATTCGCTATTCAACTATTGATAATCACACACACACACACACACACACACACACACACACACACACACACACACACACACACACACACACACACACACACACACACACACACACAAACACACACACACACACACAAACACAAAGAGAGAGAGAGAGAGAGAGAGAGAGAGAGAGAGAGAGAGAGAGAGAGAGAGAGAGAGAGAGAGGGAGATTAGTTAATTGGTGTGCATATCTATCTTTTCTATTATACAATAAATGAATGATTATCTTTGTTATGTTGGAATAATCAAATGGGAAGAATACTTTTGAGAGAGGAGATAGGGGTGAATTAGAAGTATCACACTTTAACCTTAAAAACTTTTAATTGAAAGTAAACTTCATGCTTGCAGACATATCAAATAGCCATAAAGTAAATACATGCATCACAACACATAACACAAAATTTGGTAACACAAAACCCCTCTAAAATGAGAAGGTAAAACTGGGGTGGGGTTGGTACCCACAAAATCACTGCAACAATAATGTTCGACCACTTCTGACAGTTTTCCCTATGAAAGGCCTACCCTATTAAAGGCTTTACACTATATCAATAGTGACCTATTTAAAGTATTTACAAACACTTTACATGAATTGTCACCCTGTTAAAGGATTTTATCACCTTTTTAAAGGATCTACAACCTAGCTATTAAGATAACCTATCAACATAGGATTTTCCTTCTAATACAATTGCTAGAGAGTATTAGACTAATAGACCTTATAGCTTATAATCCTTTATTGTTGAGTTTAGGCACTTGATCTACTCTCTCTATTCTTGATCCTTTGAGATCTGATATCTATTCGATGCCCTTCCTCTATTTTGATCAACTAAATACTACAATGCTGCTTTGCTCCTCTAAGTCTTTTCACACTTCCCTTTGAATTTTTCTATAGTTTACCCATACACTTCTCTCTTCCACACATACAATTGGGGTTTCATCCTCCTTCTAAGGATTATGAAGACTTAGGGTTAGGTATGGATCTACAATCCATATTAAATCCTTATTTCTTGCTCATTCCTTACACTTTTCTTATTGGTTGCATGCCTTCTCCATTTTTCTTATTGGCTACATGTTGATTGCATAGGAAATATAATAGATTCATTCTTATCTTTAATATACCTTGAGATTCTTCTATGTCAGCCCAAAAAATGGTTTACATCAGAGTTTGTGAAGGCACAAACTCATATGCTAATTCTATGTTACTCATCACATACCGGATTACTAGTGCTCGACACATATATGATTCTAGTTTTCTTAGGACCTATTGCATTCTAGCTTTCTCAGCATGAACTATGACTTGGCACCTATATATCACTCAGCTCATATGGTTCACTCATCACCTATATCATGCTTGGCACCTAAAGTCACTCAGCACCTATTGGAATTCTACCTTGGCACATACAGTAGCTTGGCATTTATATTGTACTCAACTTCTATGTGAAAATTGGTTAAGTGTGTTGACACTCAATTGTCAAAACCAATCTGAGACCAATCAAATCTCCCTTTGACATGAGTGCCAAAAACACTTAACTAAGCATTATGCTTGATCTTATGAGTACATTATTCAATCTATTCAGTAAATATACAAAATTTCAAAAACTTGTTCAAAATTTTGTAAAGAACAATATTCCTCAAAATCTTTGTGACTGCCCTTTAGCTGATGTGCCATTTCTATTCCTATAACCAAAATTCTTGTGCTGAATTTATCTCATGCTGATGTATTTGATGCTCTTTGCCTTTGCCCTATTTTTATTTCTTGTGCCTACTTGCTGACTTGTTTTTTCTATTCTATTTTCATTTGTTCTGCACTTGCAAATTTTGATTCGTATCACCCCCTTTTATATGTCTCCCATTTATTTCATATCTCCCCCTTTATTCTTCAAAAGAATGAAAGAATGTAATTACTTAGTATTCTTTTCCCTTAGTTATTAATCTCCCCTTTTGTTTTATATCTCCCCCTTTTTGACACTTATGTCAAAGGGTGCTAATGGTTAAGACTATATTTTGCCAAAAATGTACTATTTACTTCCATAATCATCTTAAGAGTTGCATCCCAATTTGCTAAAGCAATTTCCAATGACTTGTGTTGGATGGTAGTGTCTGTAGCAATATGTACAAATCCCTCCATCGTAGAAAGATTAGGATCCTTCTATACAACATTCTTAGCATAGGCTTTTTCTTTATAGAGTAATTCCAAGTGTTGGGTTACGAAAGATTGTATTTGCATCAATCTATCCTTAATGTTGGCCTCTTTAGTTGTCAACATAGCTAGTTCTTTCAAAGTACAAAGCGTTTGAGAAAATACTTCTCACTCTGAGCTGGATCATTTTGGAGTTAAGTGCTAGAAATCTTTAAATTTCTCTCTAGGCTCAATATTCTTTGGCTTGTCTCTTGTGTGAAATAGGAAAAACCACACAACTTTTTATACAATGAGAATAAATTCTCAAGCATAGTCTTTATCTTTTCAATCTTTTTAGCCAATGCTACTTGTGATAGTGTTATTTCTTTGGCTATTTTCTCATTGACTTTCCCTTGAAATTTCTTGTCGAACCATTCCAAAAGTTTTACATTAGTCTCATCAAGTGACTGCAAGTTGAAGGCATCCAAAAATATGTCCTTGATCTCATATAATGCTTGATTTTTTTTAGACTCCTTCCTAAGTATCTCTTGCCTTGTCCTATTCAAGGCTTCCTACATCTTAGTTATTTTCTCAATGCTAATTTTTTTTGAGTCATAACTAGGTATGACTATCTCTTCATCTAGCTCAGGGTCTCCATAATGAAGTACCCTTGTCACCTTTTTTGAGCTCGAGCCTAGTATAGATATTTACAATGGCATTGCATCAGTGGTTGACTTCTGAAGGACTTTTGTAGGGGTGCTAGTAGCTGGTAGATTAACCAATGTCTATATGGTGGCTTGCTCCTCTTCTTTTGATGTGTCATTTTCCTCATCTAATCTCCCCTGATCAATTACAACTATCAATGGTATACTTGTTGTTTGTACTATAGGATTAGATGTAGCAATCTATCCTATTTTCTCTATTGATGTTTCTTTCTTTTCTTCTCCACTTGGCTTCTTTTGCATGGCATCAACTATGTCAACTATTGGAGGCATGAGAAGTGGAACTCTTGTAGCTATGGAGATTTTAGAAGGTTGTTCTTGTGGCTTCATTTTGTCTCTAATTGGATCTACTACCACTTTTTGTAACTCATCCATACTCACCAATATTGGATTTGTGCATAATTGTGCTTGTAGCATTGATTGGTGAAGGATCTTCTTGAGATCCTCTATAGTTAGTGGATTTATGTTTTGTCAAGATTTGTTAGGAACATCCTTCACAATTATATTATCTACAGATTTGGTGATAACATGAGGAGGGCTAGGGGATGGCAATTGTGTGTCTTGCACACTCTGACCTATTTGCTGCTCATTAGCTATTGCCATTTCATCTTGTTTCTCTGTCTCCTTTTTCTTCTCTTCTTATCTTCTTCTCCTTTTTCTTCTTCATTCTTCTCCTCTTCTACTTTCTTTATTTCCTTTTCCTCCTTTGTTTTCTCTTCCTTCTCCTTCTCACAATCCTCAACCTTATTTTCTTTTGCATCCTTCTCTTTTTCTCCATCCTTGTCATTTGTCAAGTTATATATTGATTTCCACAATCTCATTGATTTCTAGACAACTTCTTCAATTTTATTTTGTAAAATTCCAAAGGCTCTATATTTTGGTGCAAAATGGCCCCCATGCTTCTTGTTAGCCTTAGCAATTTGACCTCTAGTCAATTCTGGCATCACTTGTGCCAATGTGGATTCTCTTATTTCTTTTTCCATTTTCAAGCAATAATACCACTTATTTTCAATAGTTTCATACAAATATTTGGTCATAGTGTTATCTAATTCAAGAGGTGTGTTCTTGAATTCTACCATCATGGGATATACTACTTCTTCTACTTTATTCTGATCTTCTCTATTTAATTTATTGAAATTAATACTTTTCAAATCAGAGAAGTCTACATTCTTAAAATTTTCAGAAATTTTATCAATATGTGACCTAGGAGGATGACTTACCACTCTAAAATGGTTGATGTCCTCTTATTGTGTTCTTTCCTGATCATCAAACTCTGGTTGTGCAATGTATTTTCTTCTTGGTTTCTTTTGTACTTGACCAGTCTTCTTAGTAGCCTTCTTCTTTTCTTTGACTTGTCCCTTGGCCTTTTGAATTGAGGCCCTTGTAGTGGCTCTTGTCACTAGTGCTGGCTTGGCTTGGCTTGGCTTGTCTCTGCAACCTTCTTGGCTTTGGGTTGGGCTATAGGTTGAGTTTTAGCTTTTCTTGTGCATAGCTTGAGCTAGTGCTTCCTTGGCTTCTTCTTCCTCTGCACCTTCTTCCTTTTCTTTATCCTTATCCAAGCCTTATGCCAATTCCAATGGGCCTTGCCCCTGTTCATCTTCTTCAGTATTATCTTCTTCTTCTTCTTCCTCAACTACCACTTCAATACCTTCTCTAGATTTCTTCTTCAGTTTCCTTACCAATTTATCCTTCTTCTTTAAGGTAGAAGTAGTTTTGAGCTCCATATCTACCTTGGAATGCACAACATACTATGTCTCAAAATGAGGTGCCTCCTTATCAATCTCCTCTACAAGAAATGTTGTGATTGCTACTAATGCTTCATCAATGTCTATCTCATATCCTAATGGTCTTAGCCATCTAACCCTTGAAACTCCTACTTGGATATAAGTATAATCAATATCAACTAAGAAGCAAATATCATTGATGTGTTGTTCCACTAGGGAAACTGGTATCTCCAATCTTTTTTTCATGGATTTCTTAAAATCCTCAAAATAACTAGTCATAAGAGAGTCAAAGTTGTCTCCCATTTGCTCAATATACTCTTTAATTTGATTAATGGCTGACTTATCTAATTTCCAGTTAACCTTGCCAAAAGCAAGGAATTCTTCCAAAACATATAAGAATATGTAAACAAGAACTGATCCAAACTTACATTGAGCACCTTTAGATCTTCAAATTTCTCCTATATTCTCCATGATTTTCTGGAATAACAATTTTGCTAGATCATATGTATGATCTTATTTTACAAGTTTATATGCCGCATCCACAACAATACATGTTACACTATTAAATCTATTTGATTGATAGAACTTGTGAGAAATGATTCTCATTGAAAAATCTAGAAGTAGATCTATGATTGTATCAATGGTCATGCCCCTCTTATTCAATTGTAGCCCTGGTCTTCTTTTCAATAGCTTCTTTTGAATCACTACGCAAGGTCTTGTGTTGTTCTAAGGTTGGAAAACATGTAACCCTATGCACTATCCTCTTCATTATTTTGATAGGTCCTCCTTCCAGCCATAAAAAACCATTGTGTATTCTCCTTAGAACAATTCTTATCCACTCTACTTTAAAGACCGTGCGAAAAACTAGGGCATGGGTTAAAAAATTTTCTCAACTATTTGGAATTTATCCTTAAGCACTTAGTTTTCACATAGTTTATCATATGCTTGAAAAATCTCAATGTCTCCTATTGCACCCATCTTATAGTTGTAACACTTCCTCACATCCTGCACCATCACAACTTTGGGTGGAATAATGGAGAGTGTGTCAGTAGGGTTGTTCTTATAGGCTACCTCTAGAATTGGCCTAAACTCTAGTTGTCTGACCTCATTACTAACCAATTGAACCTCATGACATTCCTTTTCCTGGATGTTCTTAGAACTGGATGCCATTTTGTAAATCTATAGATTTAAAAGATATAAAACTTTATGATTGTACAACTTGGCACTTCAAGAATACCTTGGATTGATGAAAATGATGTTGAATCTTGTGAAAATCTATGCAAAAGAACTCAATGCTACTCTTCAATAACTTCTACGATCTTCTCATTCTTGCTCTATGTTTGAAATGATAAGAAATGATAAAAAATTTGACCTTATAATTTTTTTGAACCTTACATAAATGCTCAGTGCATATAGTTGTACACTTAGCTCCTTAAGATTTCAACATAACTCGGCTTCCATTAGTTTTCCATTACTTAGCACCAACTAGATTTGTTCTTCCCTCAACTTCCATTGAAATTCCCTAACTTGGCATCAACTGTCAACTTGGTTACAATTAACTACTCAGCATCCACTAACATTTACTCAGCATCTAAGGATAGCTTGACAACTCTTGCAGAAATTTTAACTTTTAACTTTGCCTCTTTTCTCATGCTATTTTCTTCTTTGCAGTGCTTGTTTGTCTTCAAACTGATGCATGATGTAGCTTTTTATATTAGTCCCATACACCAATTCATGCTTAGTTATATGAATTGTGACCACTTGACCTCTTAGGTGAAGTGATCCCTTCACTTGATGAGGTATATCCATCTTTCTTCTTCCATGACTTATTCATTTGTTCTTTGATGTACTCAACATCTACCTTCTCTTTTCCTTTATTGACTTTTAATTGGGCAATTCTTGCTAATATGACCACTCTTTAGGAAACTGAAACAAGTAGTTTGACTTAACTATCTACTATAGTTCCCTCTAAAATGTGTTCTTATGTAGTTTTCAAGAATGTGTCTATATTCCTAACAGTAATCATAGTTATATCTGGTGTTATAGTTCCAATTGCAGTGATGACCATGGTTACCTTCTTTTTTTGCCTAATTTGATGTCCACATAGGCTTTGACTTGCACTCAAAAGCTCTTATACGTCCATACTTCTTGCAATTGTAGAAGTGACCTTCAAATTTTGGTGTCCTGCATTCATGTGCTTGATGTCCTTACTTTTTGCACTTCTAATAGTAGCTTGCATTCTTAGGCTTATCATGGTGATTGGTCTTCTTACACCTACATATATTAGTAGTGTGTCCCTTTTTACCATAGAAATGACAAGTAGGTTTAGTTTTCTTACCTTTGTTACCCCTTTCTTCTACAGTCTTGGATGATTCTTCTTGTTCAGTGCTGGTGTAACCAAGTCCTAAAGTATTTGATAGCCTCATTGGGTTTGTTAAAACTTTCTGCAACTTCCTTTTCTCTTTTCAAATAATTTTGTAGTTGTTCATTATGTATCTTCAATTTAGAGACCTCAATGTCCTTCATATTCAGCTCATGATGTGCATTCATCATCTAACTTAAGGTGTCTAGCTGCATGTTTGAGATTCTTTCAAACTCAATTGTTTTTCCTCTAGTCTATCGGTAAGACTTCTCTTGTCATCTTCTATCATTTCCTTGTCTTCAATGGTTCTTCTTTTGTTTAGTTACCTCACAAAGCATCATGGTTTGTGATTCTTGTTCAAGCTTGAGTATTCTAATTTGTTATGCTTGAGCTCTATTCTTCTCCATCAATTCTACTATTGCTGCATCAAAATATTTGGAATCTCCATTGGAAAAAACTTTTATGGTATCAATCTCCTTGTAGTGTGTGTGTCATTTTCAGCTATGGCTATATCCTTCCTTCTTATCAAGGATTTTCTCAATTCTTCTTTGGCTTCCTCCAAGTTGTGTAGAGCAAGGTTCCCATCAATCACCTAATTCTCTACAATCTTCCCAAGTTTGAAGACTTCCATCTTTATATATTTTCTCTAATTTTTTAGGCTTCTCCTTGTGAGAACTAGCTCTGATACCAATTGTTAGAATAATCAAATGGGAAGAATACTTTTGAGAGAGGGTGGGTGTGAATTAGAACTATCACACTTTAACCTTAAAAAATTTTAACTGAAAGTAAAATTCATGCATGTAAACATATCAAAAAATCATATAATAAACACATGCATCACAACACATAACACCAAATTTGGTAACCCATAAATCCTCCAAAATGAGAGGGTAAAACTGGGGTAGGGATGATACCCACAAAATGACTGCAACAATAATGTTTGACCACTTCTAATGCTTTGCCCTATGAAAGGCCTACCCTATTAAAGGCTTTACAATGTACCAATAGTGACCTATTTAAAGGATTTACAAACACTTTACTTGAGGTGTCACCCTATTAAAGGATTTTATCACCTTTTTAACGGATCTACAACCTAGCTATTAAGCTAACCTATTAACATAGGATTTTTCTTCTAATATAATTGCTAGAGAGTATTAGACTAATAGACCTGATAGCTTACAATCCTTGATTGCTAAATTCAGACACTTGATCTACACTCTCTATTCTTGATCCTCTGAGATCTGATGTCTATTTTGATGCCCTTGCTTTGTTCTAATCAACTGAATACTGCAATGCTACTCTATTCCTCTAAGTCTTTTCACACTTCCCTTTGAATTTCAGTATAGTTTACCCATATGAAGTCTTAGGGTTAGGTATGGATCTATGATCCATATTAAATCCTTATTTCCTACTCATTCCTTGCACTTTTCTTATTGGCTGCATGCCTTCTCCATTTTTCTTATTAGCTACATGTTGATTGCATAGGAAATATATAAGGTTCATTCTTATCTTTAATATCCCTCAAGATCTTTCTATGTCTACCCAAAAAATGGTTTACATCTAAGTTTGTGAAGGCACAAACTCAAATGTTGATTCTATGTTACTCAACACATATTAGATTACTGGTCCTCGACATATACATGATTTTGGTTTGCTCAAAACCTATTATATTCTGGCTTTCTTGACATCAACTATGACTCGACACCTATTTATTACTGGGCTCTTCACTCGGCACCTGAAGTCACTAAGCACCTGTATCATGCTCAACAACTGAAGTCACTCTGCACCTATTGGAATTCTGGCTCAACACATACAGTAGCTTGGCCACCAATAAATTTGCCATTGGAAACCATTAGTGGTTCCTCAAATTTTCAAGTAGCAATTGGAGCTAGTTGTCAACTTGAAAGCCATATAGGCTACAATTTATCTCTACCCTCTTATCATGGATCCTCTAGTCTTGATTAGTTTGCATTAGATAGAGCATGGTGGCCACCAAGTGCATGACTCAAACCAATAAATTTTCCACCCTATCAAACTTCTCCTCAAGGTTGTCATTCCTTTTAAATAACCCCACAATTGATTTTTCAAGTTTCTCCACCACCTAGTTGTCTTGATTAGTGCTCTCATTTTTGGTAGTGGCACCTTTCTACTAAATGTGATCTACTTGATGCTAATCCCTCACCTCATGTTTTCCCCCTGTTCCTTCTAAATAGGCTTGGCTATCTAGTGTTCCCATCTTAACCAGAGTGGTTAGTGTGCCATGCTCACAGTCTTAGACTTTCCAAATTCTATAGTAACAATTTTAAACATGTCAAAAACCTAGGAATGAAATAAATGCCACACATAACCAATATTTATGTGTAACAGTTAGTAATGTGGCCATTCCCTTATGAAGAGGTGAGTTGTGGCTTAATAGAAAAGACATTTTAGAGATTCAATCTGTAAAATATAACTATTTTTCTAATCCTTCAGATGTAGAAAAGTGTATGCTTGGTGTGAAGACATCATCTTATATCAGCATGACATCATCTATCAAAGAATTTACATTTAATGTTAGTTGAAAATCAAAGACACTCAAATTCAGTGGATTGCCATTGCCATAAAACCCATCAGACAACGCTACACTTCTGGGTTTTTTCAAGGATACACTTACAACAATATGGCACTATCATGGAGGATTTCAACTTGACCTTGTTATTGATCAATGGTACTATGTAAAAGGGGTTGATTGTCTAAGGGTTGTTGACATCTCCATTTTCAAGGATAGCCAAGGGACAAATCCACAAGCAACTATTATGATGTCGGGAAGGTAGTTTTCAACCTTCATTCAATATAATTTTTTTTCTACAATATTTAAAGTTTTTTTTTTCTTTTTTTAATGATGTAATTGTATTTTGTCATGTATGTAGGTACATAGGAATTCAACTCATCAAGGAATGCATGCAAACTAAAATTACTACAAATTAAAATTTCTACAAAATAATGTGTTATATTTTAGATTTTATTGTGTATATTATTTAGAATATATTTCATTTGTCATGTAATCTTAGATTACATAAATAAATGATGATATAATTGATAACTATATCAAGGATTCATGATAATAATATTTTTAGCTCTATGAATAATTATCAATGTCCATCTTTAGTGATAAGTTTGATCATTTTCAATTTCTTTTGTCATATTCAATATTTAATTATCGTGATTCACATATATAAGAAATTCATGTATCCCAAATATGTGGATAGATATCAATATTAATTAATTTGTAATCTTCCAAAAAAAAAAAAAGATCACATATTTAAAATCATATATTGCACAATGTAAACTAAAGTTGACATTGATTCTAATTAATTTAATTATTATAGTTTTCTAGTTTAAAACAAAAACTATCTCAATCTTGTCTTTAATAATTAACTCTTATCATAGATAAATATTAATTAAAAATATATAAAGAAACTAAATTAAATAGGCATTTTTCATCCTTATTGCAATTGAAACAATAAATATTAACTCAATAGAGATAGATAATAGGAAATCTATCAAGAATACAAATGAATGTATATAAATACTATATAATCATGTTATTGACACTATTATTTAAGTTTATCACCACGTAATTTTCACCAAGTCTCTATTTTCCAAACATATAATATTTTCACTACACTTAGGAAATGAATAGAACATCTAATGTTTTCATATATTTAAAGTATAAATTATATGAATTTCTCCATCTTAATATATGAATTCATTTATATATTTTAACATCATATCTAACAAAACTATATCATATCCTGAAGGAAACCTAGAGGCATAAAAGATGAAGATCAAATCTTGGAATGTGAGAGGGCTCAATAGCCGCAACAAGCAATACAAAATCAAATAGAAGATCAATGAACTTAAAACTAATATGATTCTTTTGCAAGAAGTAAAAATGACTACGCAATTATTTTAGAGAGTGGCTAATTGTATTTGGCTAGGTGCTAAATATACCTATAGTGATGCTAATAGATCTTCTGGTGGCATTGCTATGATACAGGATCCCAACAAGGATGTGGGAAAGGATATTTATATCAATACACATTTTATTGCCAAAAATTTCAGCACCCAAACTTGCAGCTCTACCATTTTAAATTTCTATGCCCCTAGCACTCATAATGGTAGGCTTGTTGTCTAGAATGAGGCTACCACTATGGCTGATTCTATGAGACAAGGAAATTTTTTGTGTATGGGTGACTTTAACACCCCATTCTACCTTTTTGAGAGATTGAGGGGATTGGAAGATTTTTTAGATAGCATGTAGGACTTAGACAATTTTTTGAGAAGAAACAATTTGATACATATTGATCTCTAGGGTTCTTCTTTTACCTAGTCTAATAAGAGACTAGAAAAAAAATTGATTTCAAGTTAGGCTTGGCATGGCTCTAACCTCTTCTAGATGGGACATTCTCCAACACACATCTCTAAACGTGTATTGGAGGGCCATCATAGATCATTCTATGGTACTTCTCTATTGGACACAAAGGGCTACTAGACGAAAGTATTTTAAGTATGAGATTATGTGGGACTTGCATAATGAATTCAAAGACTATATTGCATGGCGATGGAAGGATTTGATGGAAGGCTTGGCCATGTTTTGTATTGCTAGAAAGATTGAAAAAATTAGAAAGGAGGTGAGAGAATGGAGAAAATCCTCATTTGTGATTTTATCCAAGGAAAAGAAGGTTATTGAAAATAAGCTAAAAATAGAGATGTAGGGTCTAATGGTTGAAAGAGGGAGATAGAAACATACAATTTCTTCATAGTTTGACTTGGAGAAGGAAAAAGAGGAACCCTATCAACAAGTTGATGGATGATAATGACCCTGAGGTCATTTAGATGGAATAGATAGAAGATAAAGTCAATTCCTATTTCTAGGAAATGTACAACCCCCAACTACCTAGGTTAGTAGCAACTTACAAAGTGATATCCTGAGGTCATTTCAATTGGTGATTAAAGACTAGATGAATGAGAAGATGATGTGCACGGTCAAAGAAGAGGAAGTCAGAATGGTTGTCTTTAGTATGGATTAGTATAAAGCACCCTAGTCTCGATGGGTTCCTCCTACTTTCTTCAAGGAATTATAGGACATTGTTAAGTATGACATCATCCATGGTACTCATGACTTTGTTAAAATATGAAAGCTATTGAAGGAGATTAACCAAACCTTCATTGTTCTCATTCCTAAGATGGGGGAACCTTAGATATTGGAAGAATTTAGATCCAATAACCTTTGTAACATAATTTATAAGGTTCTTGCTAAGGTTATGGTGAATTGTATCAAGCCCCTCCTAGAAAAATTCACTGGCCCCTTTCAAAATGGCTTTGTGCCTAGGAGGTAGATTGTTGACACAATTATAACCACCTATGAGGTAATACACTCTTAAGGAAAGGTCTAGGAACCTAGGTATGGAACTTAAACTAGATATTTTCAAAGCTTATGATAAAGTTAGGAATGAATTCCTCTTCGTTATTCTTGCCAAACATGGATTTAATAATAAGGATAATAATATTATAAAGAATAATGTTACTTTCTCAGTGATCATTAATGGAGCCCCAACCAATTTCTTCTCTTCCTCCCAAGGTCTTCACCAAGGTGACCCTCTACATCCCTACTTTTTTATTATTTTAGTGGAAGTGCTAAAAAAAAATTAGTTTCTTTCACTAACTCTAAAAGAATTAAGGGTATTAAACCTACCTCTTGGTGCCACCCACAAATCATATAGTAGTTTGTGGATGATACCTTCGTATTTGACATTTGTTCCATCCATGAAGCCAGAGAATGGAAACACACCTTGAATCAATATGTGTTAGTCTCTAGTCAATGCATAAATTACTAGAAAAGAAAAGACTTTTTCTTTAACACCATTAACAATTTGAGAGAAAGTGTGATGTATGAATTCTTAGATTCTAGGAGGCATCCCTCCTAGATACCTATCTTGGACCACCACTTATAATAAAGAAATTCCCTAGTCATTTTTTACATTGTTTGGTTGAATGCTTCCAAAAGAAGTTGGTGGGCTAGAAAGGAAAATTCTCAAGTAATGCTAGGAAACTCCAACTTTTCTCTGCCCCCCTATGGGGCATCTTGGTGTATTTTCTCTCCATTTTCAAAATCTCAAGAAGGTTCAGAGACATTATTGAAAAAATCTAGTGGAACTTCTTATGGCCTAGCACTGAAGAGAAGTTAAGAATGAACTTGCTGATATGGAAGAAAGTTCATCAATTGAAAGCTCTTAGAGGTCTAAATTCAAGAAGAATAAGACACTTGAATAAGGCTATATTAACCAAAATTAGTTGGAAATTAGTAAGCTCCCAAGATAGCTGGTTTAGCACTATCAATGGCTTAGAAGATTGCCCCCCTCACCAATTTCCTTTGGCACATGATCTCCCCCAGGGCTCCAAGATCTAGAACAATGTGGTTAACACCTTAAAGATCCTGAAAAAGTGGTGTTACTAGATTATGGAGAATGATAATTCTATTGACTTCTGGGAGGATCAATGGATTGATGATAACCACCTCGTGCATACTAAATTGTTACCTTTGTGTGAGATGTGTACTAGATTGTATGGCCCTCAGACTGGAAAGATTATTACCCCTTAAAGATAATATATTACTTTATAGAAGCCTAAGCCAATGGAGTTGGGGATTTCTCAAGGGCTAAAGGACGTTCTCCACACCCATAAGATCCCCCTCACTCTGGTTAAGGACTCCTTATTTTGGGAGCTCATAGCCCTGAGGGATTTTATAGTCAATTCTTCTTATCTTTGTTGTATGCAGGGGAAGGTGGCTAAGGATGATTGGAGAAAACTCTGACACCCTGGGATCCCACCAAAGATAAATTTCCTTCAGTGGACAAATTTGCATGGGTTAATCCTCACTATTGATAACCTCTATAGTAGAGGGTGTTAACTTACTAAATGTAGTATTTTATGTCTCCAAGATGTGAAATCTATTCCACACTTGCTTATCCATTGACCTTTTTCATTGAATGTGTGGAGGGAAGTTCTTTCACTATCGGAGGTCTAGTGGTGAACGAAGAGTGAATTGAAGCAATTTATTCATCAGAATAGTCTAACTAGTCATCCATATCTCAGAAAATTATGGTCAATTATTCCCCCATATGCTACTTGGCATATCTAGAAGGAAAGGAACAATAGGATTTTCAAGCAACAAGCCACTACTAGTGTGGGGACTGCTCAATAGATTATTAGGCTCCTAAAATAATATAGTAAGATATGGAATTGGAAACACCCTTCACAACCCCCTAAGAGGACTAGATATGAAATGGGCTTTGGATTGTAATGTTTACTCAATCATGGCACAATTTGACAATTCAGAAGTCTTGGCTAGAAATAAGATGGTGTGTTACCCACCCCTTGTGTCTTGGTTCAAAATAAATTTCATTGGTTCAACCATGAAGGGTAGCACCTTGACAGGAGGTGTCCATTGTAACACTATGGGAAATATGATGCTCACATATGCTAGAAACTGTGGAAGAGGCTCTAATAATGAAGCTAAAGTTCTGGTGCTCCTACGAAGGTTGAGAATTATGAGAGCTCAGAAAATAAAAAAGCTAGCCATTGAGGGGGAATCCATGCTTATCATTAAAGATGCTAAGGGTGAGGGCTAAAGAAACTGATCAATTAAAGTCATAATTGATGAAATTTGAAGGTTGATGGAAGATTACGATGAGATCTAAGTAGCTTACATATATCAGGAAGGGAATAACATGACAAATGAGCTAGCCAAATTTGGCCAAGATATCATGAGATTAGTTGAATAAGAGGACATCAGATTGTTTGCATCATCAATGCAAGTGATGATGGAAAGGGAGCATACTTTCAATAATGCCACATGAATAAGAAAAATAGGTGGCAAGCATTCATTTTTTCATGTGGGTGTGATGACAAGGCACTCCATAAAGGCTTTTTTTGGAAATATTGTATGATGATATGCATTAATGTTTCAACTATTGTCATTATTGACTACTGTCAAAAAAGGACATAGAAGGCGGATTTAGCGAGATATAGAGAATGATTGACTAATGATCAAAATGATAGGTTTATAAATTGTTGCACAAACTATAGTTGGTGTTAGTCATTTATGGATGGAAAGAGATCACTCACACATGCCACAGAGGGTGAATTTTTGTTTTTGGGAAACCTTGCAGAGTTATGATGATTATGGGCTACCTCTTCATTTTATATTGTTAACTTCCAAACCTACAACAAGGCTATGTTGTCTAAAGAGTTGGTGGTTGAATTGGCAGAAGGCATGGACACTAGTGATCACATCAAACTAGTGGGTGTGGAGGAATTAATCCATACCAATGAGGCAGTGATGGTTTACTTGTAGGAGGGTGATATCTTACCATATATGGAGGGTACGGTGAAGCGCAATAAGATTGACATGTATTTATTCTAGACTTGAAAGGATATAAAGGTTACTATCAATGGTGTGGGGTTTGAAATCTATGAGGAAACCATTGCAAGGGTCAAAGAATTTAGTATGGAAGGAAAGAACTAGTTCAGCTAGGCTAAGGTTGATGAGGAAGCTACATTTCCAAAATATTTCAAACTCAAGGAGGAATTGGCACAAATGCATGGAGAGTTTTCATGTTAAGCCCTTCCTAAGCCTTGGGGTGTCACCTACTATGAAATTATGTGGTATATCACCTTGGAGGACAGCTTTTAGGTAATCTATTATCACCACTTCCATATATTGAATAACTTTAGGAATCTTGACCACATTTCCTTCCCATTTCTATTATTGCATTTACTTGAAGATTGTATTTATAAGGCCTAAAGGAAGCATGAGGAGGGTAAAAATTTCAACCTTATCCATTAAGAGCTTATTAACAAACTATTTATCCAATATCTAACCCAAAAGCTACCTCTCCTAGTTAATCCTCTAGCCTCTATCACCCCTTAAGTCTCCTTGGACCTAGGCCCTAGCCCTAGCCACAAGAAATTCAAGAAAATCCTTGGCCCATAAGTCAAAATTGATCCAGAGGGTTAAATCAGACTCATAGAGTTAGATTTGGATACTAGGAAGGGTATGCAAAGTACTAGGGGAACTAGTAAACATCTCTAGCTAGAAAAAATTAAGTCCCCCTTCCAACCATGATTCCACCTCTAATTCTTCTGATAGTGATGTCAAGCTTGCAAGAAAGAAGAGAATTCCTTAAGACACCAAGCCTTCCCCTAATGCTTTTAGCACTTCCCATATATCTAACACTCTAGAGGTGACCTAGAATAGAAGTGAGGGGGAGGGGATGATATCACATCCTCAAGGAAAGATACCACCAAATATGTTGGGAAGAAAGGCAAGCACAACCATAGTAAGGCTCAATCAGAAAGTCTAGAGTAGTCTATGAAGGACCTGGATGACAACTAAACTCGTATCTACTAGAGATTTAAAAATTTGGTTGAGTTTTCCAATAGGTTGTGCACTCTGTAGCAATAACCCTATACTTCTTGTAGGTCAATGAGGAGAAGGACTTGGAAAAAGCTACCAAGATAACCTAATCAATCTATGGGTTTTTGGTGGAGGACTGGCTAAAGACCATCTTGGACAAACGATAAAGGTGGAGGGGGAGGATGTAGAAAAGGATGTTCCTAAGGAAAAGAAGGAGGATAAATATGGGCAGGAAGAGGGTAGCTAGCCCTAGTTCTATTATTTTTGTGTGTTATTTTTATATTCATAACTATGAACTTGGTACCCTACAAGGTTTTATTTTTATGCTTATGTTGATTAATAGAAATATTTTTTTTAGGTGATGGTGGTCTATTTTATAGTCTTTTCTACATATTAGCTTAAGGATTGATAGTACTATTAATTATGCTATGGACATATCTTGATTTTGAAGTTTGAAGATGGCATAGGGTAGATAACTGGGAGGTAACCTCTGACTAATTGTTCAACCTTTTTTCTCTTTGGGTTCAACCCCCCATCTTTATTGCTTACTATCTAATACTTCAAAAATAAAGCTATATATGCATGTATTCATTATTCGTAGTTTTTTGTTTAATTCATTGTGTATATACCTCTATTTCTTTATTTTTTATTTTTTATTTTGATTTGGTAAAGTTGGGAGAAGGTTATAACCTTTTACATATAAATTCTAAATGTAGCATATAGGGATCTCTCATGGAATGAGATGACAAGGGAACAAGGATAAATTTAGTGGCTAATATTTATGAATTAGCTAATCTCACTGATTAAGGACACCAAATTTAGCTATTTTTTTCACACTTTTGGAATGTCTCTATCACCTATGGTTTACAAAAATTGGGTCCTATGGTTATGAAAATCATGAATAATATTATACAACTATCTATAATTTAGTGATGACTTCACCAATAGAATCTAATTTCTCAGTGTGGTAATTAAAATTTTCCACCTACAATTTCAAAAGATTATCTTAACCAATGGTCATATTTTCCAATATTTGCTAAAAATTTAAGTTATCTTAGAGTTCAAATGTATAGATTTAACAAATGTCTAAATTTCAAATACTTTTCATCAAGCATTTTATTTTTTGATAGTTTAGTCCATTATGGATTTGATTGGGGATACACATCTTTATTTTGGGATCTTTCTTTAAAATTTGTTATCCTTTTAAAAATCAAGCTTGAAATAGGATATAGGCCATTGATTTAGGATCATCTAATGCCTATAAATGAGAAGGATGTTCCCTCCTAGTAATATAAATAATTTGGATTGAAAATATAAGAATAAAAGTGTGCTAAATTCAATCTTAAAGTTTGATAATTAATTAGGATCCATATAATGCTACTAATAATAATAAAATTATATTTTCTAGGTATGTGAACTTATATCTATAATTTTCATCAATAATGAAAGATTCACCAAGATTTGATAGAATTTTCATACTATTGAAAACAAAATTGCCAATAAAATTAAGTTTTTTGCTACTTAGAAATAAAAAGTAGTCAATAGATTTTTATTATGTTTTCTTGAACTAATGTTCAACTTAATCTATACAATTTTTTAATATACTATATTGATAGAACTTGTGTGAAATTATGGTTAAAATAAAGTTAATAAGAGGATTAGTGATTGTATCTATTGTCATGCCTCTTTTGTTCCACATTGCCCCAATCTTCTTCTCAATCACTTCCTTAGAATCACTTCTTAGTGTCTTAGACTGATCTAGGGTTGGGTAATCAATAACCCTATGGATTATTTTCTTACTTATTTTAATAGGTCCATTCTCTAACCATAATGAACTATCAAGGATTTGGCTAATAACTATCCTAATCCACTCTATTTTCAATACATTTGGGAAAATCTAGGTCTCATGTTAATACCTTTCTCTGAACAATCTTGAACTCTTCCTTCAAAAGACCATTGTTAGTTTTTTTTTTATATGCCTCCCTAATCTCCATGTCACCAATGCTACTAGTCTTGTAGTTATAGCATTTTCTTACACCTTGCACCATTATTACATTTGGCAGAATCATTGATAATTTACTAGAAGGGTCTTGCTTATACACAATATCAAAAATACCTTTGAAAATAGGTTGCTTGACCTAATTTCTTACTAACTAAACATTCAAAACTTCCCTTATAAATTCTTTGAACTAGATGCCATAATGAGAAACTAGGATTTACAAAATTTTAAACTGCGTAGCTCGACTCTTAATAAATACCTTGTGAAATGTGACAACTAGCATAGAATCACTGCTTAGATCTTTTTGCAACTACTTGGATGTATTTTTAGATTGCCTTCTAATATAGTCATTCTTTCTCAAAATTGAAATGATGATAAATGAGTTAAAATTGATCAAATACCTTTTAAAAACCCTACAATTAATGTTGAGTGCTTACACAACTGTAAGCTTGGCATCAACCAATTTTAGACTCACTTAGCATTGATTAATATTTGCATCACTTGGAAACCACTATGAGCTTCACATCAACTAGCCAGACTACTAGCTTGACATCTTCTAGTATTTCACTTGGCACACATGAAATATTTCATGCTCAACAAGAACATGAAAAACTTAAAGATTTATCTTGAATTCCTAACAACGTCCTAGATCTTTATTCATGCTAATGTAGTCCTTTCATTACTAGCTTCCTTTGGAGCTGATTTATGGCATTTCTTTTAAATATCATTCCCACATACCTTTTGACTACCTAGTTTGATGAGGTGTGATCACTTGACCCATGAGGTGAAGTGATCCCTTCTCCATTTGATGTGCTATAATCATATTTTTTTTCCCATGTCTTATTCATCTAATTTCTAATGTGTTCAACATCTACCTTTCCTTTTCCTTTATCAAATTCACAACTTGGCGCTTTTGACCTAGTTGGACAATATCTACTAATGTGACTAGTCTTAAATAGCTAAAACATGTAGTTAGACTTAATCGCCTTTGATAGTTACCACTGAAGTGTCCTAATACAATTCTTAGGAACATGTCCATATTCTTGATAATAATGACTACTATATCTTGTATTATAATCCCAATTTAAAGAGTTGTCATTGTTCCTTACCTTTGTTTTCTTATTTGATTACCGCATGGATTTTGATCTGCATTCAAAATCTCTATGTCCATAATTCTTATAGCTGTAGAAATATCCTTCAAATCCTTGTCTATGCATGGTCTTAGTTCTACTTTCATGTACTTGATGACCTTTCTTGTTGCACTTATGGTAGTGAGTAATGCTCTTATGATTGACATTTTGATTTGTAATCTTGCTCTTGCACACATTAGTAGTATGTCCTTTCTTACCACAATTATGACAAGTAGGTTTGGAGTTCTTAACTTTGTTGCTCCTTTCTTCTACACTTTTTGATGATTCTCCTTCTTCAGTGCTTGTATAACCTAGTCCTAATGTAGCATAATTGGATCTAGGGTATCTCAATAATTTATCAAACTATTAGGTGGCTTCGTTTGGTTTGTTGAAACTTTTAGAAAATTCATTTTCCCTCTTTTGGTCACTTTACAATTATTCATTCTTCAACTTCAATGTAGTTATCTCAATCTCCTTGTCATTCAATTCATAGTTGGCATTCATAATTTTCCTTATAGTATCCAATTGCATGTTGGAAATCTTGGTTAGTTTTGATGATGATCTCTTCCAGTCTATTTTCCAAAACCCTTTTGTCTTCTTCAATCATGGCTTTTTCTTCTAAGGCTTTCTTCTTTTGTTCAACCACTTCACATAGCAGGATAGCTTGTGATTCTTTCTCTAATCTGAGATTTCTATTCCTCTACTTGTAGTCTATTATTTTCCATTAGATTTTCAACTACTACATCAAATTCACTTGAGTGTCCATCTAAAAATATCTTAGTAGTGTCTATCTCTTTGTATTGTTTGTCATTCTCCTCAATGGTAGTTTCTTTCCTTCTCTTCAAAGAATTCTTTAGGTCTTCTCTTTCTTGATTCAATTGATGTAGTATGAGATGTATTTCAACCTCTTGGTTCTCAACAGTCTTTCCCAACTTCTAGACTTCTATTTCAAGATCTTTACTCAAAGTTTTAAATCTTTTCTTTGAGAGAACAAGGCTTGGATACTAATTTTTGGAATTACAATAAGAAATGTAAACTACTGAGTAGGGGAGGTGTGAATTGGTACTTTAAACTTGGACCCATAAAATTTTCACCACACATCCATCTCATGCATTCAATAAGTAAACTAAAATAATATGCAAAGCATATACATCTAAATCATGTAAACATGTAAGCATTCACACACATAACACTAGATATGATTACCTAGAAACCCTCCAAGTCAAAAGGTAAAAATAGGGTGGGGATGACACCCACAAATCCTCACTATTTTAGTAATAATGTGTATGCAATAAAGGTTACAATGTTTTGATCATAAGTCTTGATCTACAATGTGAAAGATTTTTCCTGTTGAAGGCTTATCAAGACTATTAGGTCTCACCTTTTTAGAGAATTTTAACACCCTATTATACATATGCCTTGTTAAAGGACTTTAACTCACAATTAACTAAGCACCCTATTAAAGGATTTCATACAACCTATTAGGACTACTCTATTAAGAGATTTTGACTGAAATCACCTATTAGAATGTCTTAGCTTTGATCCTCTAGTTAGCACTTGCTTTCTTGATAACATATCACCTCTAAACATTTTTCTTTTTGATCCTTCTCAATCAGATGTCACTATGTTGTATACTCTTTTCTATCCTATGTTCTACTCTAACTGATTTTGCAATTCAATCTCACTTCATAACTTCTAAGCCACCATGAATGTTCTGTTTGCACATGCAAACTTCTCTCTTCACTCCTTCAATTCCCTTACACATTCATTGATAGGTTAGGGTTTTTTTCTCCTTAAGAAGACTTAGTGACTTAGGGTTAGGTATGAACCTATTGCTGAGATTCATCCATTTTACTACTTAATCCTTCCCATTTTTTATTTGGTTACATGTAATTGCATAGGGAATCCAACTAGAGATTTTCCTTATCTCCAAAATATCAAAATTCAATCTTAAGTCGGCTCAAAAATGATTTACATAGTGATTTGTGTGATTACAAACAAGTATGTCAAAACATTATCACTTGGCATTTGAAGTTTCTGGTGCTCAGCATGCACTAATATTTCTCTATGACTCAACACTTGCATTTCTCGACTTCCACTATTTACTCAGCTCATGTGTCACTTGACATATACTATCTACTAATCAATTGTGTGGATGTACATATGAGTGGCTTGATGCTCACTGTGACTTGGCTTGGTCTATGATTTGCTTGGCATATGTTAATTGTTCGACATGAACTAAGTAAATAACTTAAGTGTGTTGACACTCACTATTCAAAATCAATATGAGATCAATAACTCATTGACCCATATTTACTTTCCCTATTTTTTTCAACTTCCTTGGAACCCTTATACTTTACCAATCCTCTAAATGTTCTAAGTAAAAGTTATTTTTATTGAGTTTGTTCAACTACGTTGAACCGAGTTTAATGTGGTTCAATGTGGTTCAAATGTGCATCCCAATTTAACTATTTTCTATGTCCTCCTCTAGAACATCTATCAAATTTTTAGATTGTGAATAATGTTGCAAGAAAATTGAAAGCTAGGAATGTGGAAATAATTAGTTGCAATAGTGAAAAGTAATATCATGTATCAATAAATAAATCATCATATTTGAGTGAGGTTATTTTATTAGAAGGAAACATACATAGTTCTCAACTTCTTCTATTAATTGTAATAGGCCCATTAGAATAATAAGAAAAGTTGAATATTACACTCTCGTTAGATTCAAAACTAGTAGGAAAGGAGGTTAAAGATATAGCTTGTTCAATCATTGTCATTGAATCCTAAAAACCACTAGAGTATTAAAACATATAGGTCTTAGGTACATAATAGATAATTCAAAAATTTACATTGAACCTATGAGCTATATCAAGGAAACAAATACCACATTTAACCAATATTTAGGTGCAACATTTAGTAAGGTGTTTTGGGAGGTCAGTGTCTCCATCCCCTCTAGCTTGGTGCTTTTGCAAAGTGTAGATTGATGGATTTTTTCAACATGTTCTTAACCACCTCTTGTGGATCCTTGTCTCTAGTTGTTGTAGCATTCATTGACAACTTGAGCTTTTGGTGTAATGACAATAATGATTCCAAAAAGTGGCAACAGAGCACTAGATTATGGGTTCAAATCTGATGGTTCATGCAAAGAGGGGAATTTCTGGGAGGTCAGTACCTCCACCCCCTCTAGGGTGGTGCTTCTATAAAAAAATTTGTGACATGTTCTTAATTGCCTCTATCAATCCCTAAAAATAAGAAAAGGGGCAACTCTCTCAATATCCTTGTCGATGGTTGATGTAATTTTCACTGACAACTCAAGCATTTGGTGTTATGGTAGCAGTGATTCCAACAAGGTGGCCTATCCGTTACCAACAAGTGAGTTGTGGCTTAGGATGTAACTATTTTTATCATCCTCTCAATCTAGAAGAATGTATTCCTCGCATGAAGATATTATCTTATATCATCATGGCATCATCTATCCAAGAGTTTACATTGTAATGGATTGATATTGCTACAAAATCTATCTGATAATTATTCTCTAGCCAATTTTTTCAAGGATACACTAGCATTAACACAACACTATTATGAAGGATGTTAGGTTGACCTTGTTATTGATAAATGGTATCTCATGAAACGGGTTGATAGTGTAAGGGCTGTTACAATTCTCTATTCAAGGATAGTCTAGGGACAAATCTACAACCAACTACTATGATGCTTGGTATTTAGTTTTCTTCCCACTTATATTATAAGTTATTTGTTTATATAAACATTAATCTGCTTCTATAAAATCATGTACTTTTATTTTTGTGGCACCATATGTAGGTACATGGGAATTCACACCCTCAAATAACATGTGCAAAAATATAAAAAATACTACAATTGAAATTTATTATTTAATAATATGTTAAATAATATCTTTGAGAAGTACACTAACATTTTCCATTTAATTTTAGATTACATAAATAATTGATGATGCAATTTATAACTATATCATGGATTCATCACAATAAAAAATTAGCATTTTGGTTTATCTATGTCCATCTTTATTGTCTTAATCAATGGTCACACTCACCAATATTTGGTAAAACTTTAAGTTTGCTTAAAGATCAAGTCTATAGATTTAACGAGTATCACAATTTCAAAGACTTTTCATGAATCATTTTATTGTTTATCGGTTTACTCCACAATAGATTTGATTTGGGATACATATCTTTATGTTGTGGTCTTTCTTTAAAATTTGGTATCCTTTTAAAAGTTCAGCTTGAAATAGGATACACACCATTTTTTTAGGATGTTCTATTGGCTATAAATAAGAAGGGTATTGCCCCCTTAGTGATATCAATAATTTGGAGTGGAATTCTAACAATAAGAGTGGGTTAAATTTAACCTTAAACTTTGATAATTAATTAGGTCCCATGTATAATACTTCTACTAATAATAAAATCATAGTTTATAGGTATGTGTACTTATATCTACAATTTTCATCAATAATGAAATATTCACCAAGATTTTATAGAATATTCATACTATTGAAAAAAATTGCCAATAAAATTAAATTCTTTGCCACTTAAAAATAAAAATTTGCCAATAGATTTTTTTTTCCCCCTTGAACTAATGTTAAATTCACCAAAATTTTATACTTTTTTTTTTTACCCTAAAAAGGGGTTTCTTAAAGTTATCCTTGTAAGGGAACTCAAATAACTAATATGAGCATAGGAATAGATCATATGTAACATGATACAACCTTAAAATAACAATATAGAATTGAACAAGAGACATATATTTGCATAGACTCCTTAGATAAAGCTCAAATTATCCAAAAAAGAGACTAAGAAATATCCATAACCAAGACATGTAAACTGGCTAACAATTGTAACTAAATTTGAAAGAAGAGAAAAGAGAGTCAAACCTAGACACAATCATGGAGGAAAAAAAGAGAGAAAAAGTTCAATTATTAAGAAGAAATTATATGTTGTGGCCTTCTTATATTGAGAGAACATTATTAAAATTTATTTAATTTTTTATGAGAAAGGAAAGGAAAGCACCTTTTTATAGCCCATGATACTAGACATGTTTTTTTATGTTTGTATTTAATGACAATAATATCGTACTACAAACTAGGCACCTAGATTTTCTATCAACAAGAGGTACATGAATGCTATCTTTTAAAAAATACCCTTTAGAAAATGGTGTCAAATTTTTGCAAATCCTACATAATTTCAACAAAAAAGATTTAATTTTAGTCATAATTTTTTTTTCAATCGTATGAAAATTCTATGAAATCCTAGTGAATATTTCAGTATTGAGGAATATCATGGACCAAAGTACACATCCCTAGCAACCATTATTAACTATTATTATTATATGGGGCCTAATTGATTATCAAACTTTTAGGTTAGATTTAGGCATATTGCATTGCTGCAATTTCCCTCCAAATTATTGAATGATGCTCAAGGGTGGCTCCCCTAAGATGGATTCAAATAGAGTCCCTCCTTGTGGGTCCTAGGTCAACTAAATTTTATTATTTTAATTAGGCAGCATATTTTGAATTTATTTTATCTACCATATTAAAAAAAAATTCTCCCCATTTAGTTTTCCTATTTTTTTTAGCTTCTTTAGTTCTACTTTCCCAATCCTCAAAATATTTTAAATAAAAGTTATTTTTAATGAATTTATGAAACCAAGTTGAATCAAGTTTAATGTGGTTCCAAGGGTCATCCCATTTTAACCATTTTATAAGTCTTCCTCTAGAGAGTCTATCGAATTGTTAGATTTTGAATAATATTGTAGGAAAATTGAAGGCTAGAAATGTGGAATTCATTAGTAGTAGCAATGACAGGTCATATCAAGTATCAACCAATGAATCATCATATTTGAGTGAGATTATTTTGTTAGAGGGAAGCATATGTAGCCCTCAAATTCTTCTATTAATTATATAAGCCCCATTAGAATAATTACAAAATTTGAATATTACACTCTTGTTAGATTCAAAACTAGTAGGAAAAGAGGTTCAAGATCGACCCTGATAAACCATTGTCATTGAATCCCAAAAATCACTCAAGTATACAAACATACAGGTTTGAGGTATAATAGATAATTTAAACATTTATAATGACCCTATGAGGTATGCCATGGAAAAAAATTCCACATGTAACTAATATTTAGTAATCTAGCCTATTCCTTATCAACAAGAAAGTGTCTTAAGAGAAAGAACCCTCTAGACAATACTTCTATGAGATATAACTATTTTTCGCATCCTCTCTATCTAGAAGAACGTATTATTTGTGTAAAGAAATTATCTTATATTTGAATGACATCATCTATCCAAGAATTTGCAATATAATAGATGAACATTCCAACAAAATCCATAAGACAATTTTGTCCTAGTCAAGTTTTTCAAGGATACACTAGCATCACTACAACACTCTTATGAAGGATGTCATATTGAAAATTTTAATGATAAAAGGTATCTCATGAAATGGGAGGATACTCTAATAGCTACATTGAAAATTTTATAATCAAGGATAGTCCAAGGACAAATCCACAAGCAAGTACTATGATGCTTGGAAGGTAGTTTCCTTATCACTTGTATTATAAATTATTTGTTTATACAAACATTAGTAATTTCTCTAAAATGATGTAATTTTATTTTTGTGGCACCATATGTAGATACATGGGAATTAACATCGTCAAAGAACATGTTCAAAATGAAAAAAATACTACAATTATAATTTATTAAAGTAATATGTTATACAATACCTTCTAAGAGTACATTACCATTTGTCATTTAATTTCAGAATATAGAAATAATTAAATATGTAAATGATAACTATATCATGGATTGATTACAATAAAGAAAATAGCATTTCAATTTATCAATATTTATCTTTATTGATAAGGTTGATTATTCTAAGTTCTTTTTCCATATATTCACTATTCAACTATTGATAATCACATATATATGAAAATCATGTTTATAAAATTGTTGGAAATATAAGATAGCCTAAGCTAGTGAGAGGGGAAAGGTGAAATAGTAACAAATAAAACTTAATGTTAACTCATTAATTAATCCTTCATATGTATTCTAATCTATTTGCATATATGAAAAATAAAATCATTAAAATATTCATAGCACTTTGACACACAATATGGTAACCTAGAAACCTTCCAAACATAAAGTAAAATTGGGGTGGGGATGATACCCACAAGCTTTAGTATTGCAATATAAGGTTGGGCTATTAAGGTTTACAAAAATCACTTTTGATGATCAGCCTTATTAGGATAAATAAGGAAAGAATTTACAAACATACAATGAAGTATGAACTTGTTAAATAGATTTACAAAAGACTTTTAAGTTGATCTTGTAAAAGGATTTAACTATTCCGCCTATTAAGATGAACTAGTGGCTAATCTCTAATCTATAATTTTTATTTGGTAAATGAGATTCTTTTGTAGTGTAATGATGACCTTGCTATGATAGAGAAATCTTTGTTTCTCCTTATACTACCTGTAGCCTCCTTACCTTGCACTTCTACTCTTAGTGTGTCTCATTTTTTTAATTCCATTATTCATACTTTGGATGTGATTTAATACATTACATATATACCAATCCAAATTACAATTCATCTAAGTTACCTACAATATGAGTTTCACCAAAATACATAAAGTTAGCCCCATTACAAGTACTTGGGTTCTTAAGACAAACTCGATGAGGTTCTCACACTCGGCAACCATTGTCAATGCTTGGCATCATCATGAACTTGGTAAATGTAGAAGATCATCTCATACTAATCACTTCCAAGTACTTTGAACTTGGTCTACACTAGTGACTTGGTGAACACTATGAAACTCTACATATAAACTAAATCACTTGGTTGACACTATATAGTTTAGTCAACACTATCATAGTGAGCTCAATATAAATTAAATCACTTAGTTGAAACTATATATCTCAATCAACACTATCACTGTGAGCTTGATATAACTTATATCAAGCAGTTGGCACTGTATAGCTTGGTCAACACTAGATTCACATTGTTGGACCTGTGAACTCAATAGGCACTACAAAACTTAGTTTTCACTAATAAAATTAGTAGATAGTATGAAACATGGTTTACACTAATAATCAACAACTTGGTAGATACTACTTAGTGTGAACTAAATATTGTTCATAGAACTTGGTATATCCTGAATTACTTGGTTAACACTATAGACTAGAAGATAAGCTTGGTAGCTGCTAACTATCTGATTAAGTGTGTGTGACACTAATAAACAAACTTGGTTGTAATGTCAACAATCTCCCCTTTGGCATTAGCGACAAAAGCACTTATCAATCAAAACTGAATTCAAAAGTTAAAAAATAATTTAAGTGTCCATCTTGTGTCTTCAACTTGATAACATACTCTATTTTTTTTTGAAATTTTTCAAACTTGCTTTTGTAATAGATGTTTATCTAAATATTTTTACATGTATATGCATAGTATTATGATGCTCCCCCGTACATATATATTGAACATACTTTACATGTTATACATCTTGTCATCTTCTCCCCTTTTATTGCATCATCGCATATTTTCCCCTTTTTAAATATTCTGTCCCCTTTTGACATAAATGCAAAAGGTGTATGCTATATGATTATTCCAAAATGTGACAAGAATTTAGAATGTATCTCTAAAATTAGTGACATTTTCTTGTCCTAATTTTCTTGGAACACCTTTCTTGCATGCAATGCAATCTAAACTTCTTCTAATAATTCCATCATGTGATCAGCTATTGGGAAGTTGTTATCATGGATGAAAGTTTTGGCATGTGCAATGTGTTTGTGCAATGCATCCATGTTAGTAAGAATCATTCCTTTTATATCTACAAGTGTGGCCCTTATCCTAGCTTCTTCCCTTAGTAATTATGCTTGCATATCAATCATACAACTGATCTTTCTATAATGAGTAAAACTGTAACTCAAGTCAAGTGATAACTAGTGGGCACTCACCTTTAGATCTTCATGTATCTTGGAGAGTTTATCTTTGATTTCCCCTATAAAGATAGGTGTATCGCATAGCTTACTAAATAGAGAAGTGACATTGTTGGCAGAGGTTTCCAATGAGCTGACAATAGTAGACAAGTCTACTTGGTATAGTGCAATATTTTGTGCAACTAGCTCTAGTACTTTATTTTAAAATTTCTTCTCTACTCATTACAAAAATTTCTCTTTCCCATTTAGTCCTTCATTAAATTTCTAAACCACTTCTACTAATTGAGCCAAAATATGTTGAGAATTATCAACCTTGGTGTTGAGTGCATCTACAATAATGTCCTTTGCATCTTTGAGCACTTGATTTTCTCTATTTATCTCCTCTTTAAGCCTCCATTTCTTAGCTTTCTTTTGTAAAAGATCACCTACTATATGCATTTGATTGAGATTTAGAGTAGAGATATACCAATTTAGAATAACTATATCCTCATCAAGATCAATGTCTTCTTCTTTTTCTTTTTCTTTGCTAAAAAATTTAGTACTCAATATAGGCTTTCTCTTAACTATCTTTGTACTAATTATTTTCATACTTTGAATAGTAAAAATGGTGAAAATGGAAGAACTAGTAACAAAATTAGATATTACAATGATTGAAGAAATACCTTATTACTGAGTAGCCAAAATTGATGAAGGTGGAAGTGTTGATTGATTGGTAGATGAAGTGCTGATCACTTCAATTAATGAAGTATTAAGTTGAACAGGTGCAAAGATTGGTTGAGTGCTTGGATTTGTAGTGTTTGTCACAACCAATTTGGCAATAGCTTTCTTTGAGCTTGATGGTATTAAAGTTTTACTTGGAGAGGAAGGAAATGAGGCCATAACCAATGCAACAATATTTTCATGGTTTATTTCCTCAATTCTCTGAATCTCATGGAGATTCTCCTCTATGTATCCTTGTTCATTCTCCTCATCATCTTTATCATAATCATTTTCCTCTTCTTCCTTATCATCTTCACCATCATCTTTGACATGAACAAGAAAATTTCTCTATTGATGAAGATTGAAAATATTCTTCTATGTATTAGTGACATTCCTCACCACATGTTCAATTCGATTGATCTGTATTAAGCAAGTGTTAAATTTCAAGGTGATTTTTTCTTCATTTTGCTTCATCTACTATTTTATTTCTCTTTCATTAAAGCTCAACATGTGTTGCCTCAGTGTCTACTCATATATTTCCTTTGCAATTTTCATGGCATGTTCCCATCTTGGCTTGATTCTCTCGATTAGTTCCTTGGGAATCTACTGTATAAGTTGATTAGGTGAATATTTCAATTTACCTAGCTTAGACATAATATTTTCTTAAACTTGCTTCTTCTCTTCTGCATTTTTGGTTTCATATCTTAATAATTTGAAATTTTCCATGTAGGTTCTAGAATCAACCTCTTTTAGTTTCTCTTGAAATGTAGGTGGAGGTCATTTGAAAATTACATCCTAAACTACTTCACCTAATTTCAATTTCTTTCTAGATTTTCTTCTTGTAAATACTATAATGGATGAATCGATAGGTTTGGTTATGATAACCTTACTTTTCTTCTTGATTAGCCATTCTTCTTTTTATTTTTTTTCATTTTCCTCATCCTTTACATCATCTTCAATCACATCTTCTGCTTTACCTTCTATTAATAAGAGAGTAGAACCAATTTTTCTCATTTTTTCTATTATTTTCTTTCCTTGACTAATAGCCCGAGGAAGCTTTATCTCTAGTTTAATTATGGATTTGGCTTCATCATATGTACCAAGATATGTGGCCTTGGGATCTAAAACTTTGTTCAAAAATTCCTCAATGATATCCTTGGTTTCATCAATATTAACCTCATAGCCTAGAGGCTTATCCCATACCACTCTAGGTTTGATTGCTTGTATTTACATTTTTTCACAATCTACAATAAAACAAGCATCAACCTTGCAATATTCTACAAGTTTCTTTGGAATTCTAAATCTATTATTCATCTTATCCTTGAATGAATCAAAATAATTTTTCGTGATACTAACATAATTTTCACCCATCTTTGCTATATAATCGTTGATTTGATAGAGTGCAACTACATCCTTTCTTCATAGAATTGTAACTCTTGAAGGGAGAAAAATTTGTATAAAGAAGAAATTATAGGTTAAAAGTGAACTAAACTTACACAGGTTACTCTTTGAAGTTCTAATGCTTTGAATGTTTTTGTTGAGTTGGTTCAACATCAACTCAGCAAGATCAGAGGACATGTTTTTCTTCACCACTTTGAAAGTGAGATCAAGTGCCTCACATGACATGCTGTTGAGATGATTGGAGTTATATATTTTATCTTATATTACATGGATTACAAGCTTTAGCTCCACATCAACTACACAACTAATCTTCATACCTCTTCCATCCCATTCAACAAGGGTTTTCTTTTCTAGTTCTACTCAACTTAAGGTTTTGGTGGTCTTTACCTTGGTCAACATTGAGAGCCCTATAATCTGATAAATCATTTTATTTATTATAAGAATAGGCTGCTCCAACCATAACTACTCATTGTGCACATGGATAACAATAAACCTTATCCATTTTATCTAAAATTCTTAGGGCATATGTGGAATGTGGGTTAAACCATTGGTTTCCAAGTAATGATGCCTGGGTTTCAACTCACCATTCAAACACAATTTTTCCAAAGTTTAATCCATTTCTAGGGTTCTTATGTCTTTAATTGAACAATGAAAATGCAAGTGAATATCATTAACTAATAATACCTTAGGTGGAATCTGTGACTAAGCTCTAGTAAGATCAAGTTTTCTCATAGTTGGCAGACTCAACTTGAAGTCAAGTACTTTCCATTCAACTCCTTGAACTAACATTTTAGATCCATTCTTGGTATTATTGCTGGAGGATGGCATGCTTGGTAGGGCTTATGGAAACATGAAAAACTTCAACAATAAATGAATTCAATTTTACCCTTTTTAATAAATTCCACTTTCCAATCACCATAAATGCTTAGTATGTTCACTTGCTCCATGATAAACTCTTTTCTGCATAGTTTGAACTAATTTCTTAGTGGAGCTCTTCATGACTTGATGTACACACAATGACCTAGTTACTTCCAACCTTGCTTGGTAGGGTCTTACAACCCAACCTAGCTTAGTAAGGTCCAAAATTTCCTTAGCCACTTGGTGATCCCTTTGCATCTTGAATGCCGATATGGATCTTTTTTTTTTGTTGACTAGAACTAATGTGAGATGTGTGCTTTAGAATCTTAGTTCTAGTTATCCTTGTGGGAGATCAAGTACAAATGTTTGAGTCACCCAATTCTTGAGTGACATGTACTTCATTGCTTGGACTTTTATTTTTAGAATATTTTAGAATCCACTATTGTCTCATCTACTTTCTAATGTTATCAGCCTTGGCTTTCTCTTCATCTTCAATTCTTCTAGTGTTCATACAGTTCTTGGTGACTTGTCCAAGTTTGGTAAAATGAAACATCTTGTAGTTTAGTCTCTTGTCCTCATGTGACGTTTTACAAAATTATTCCAATGTGTCCAAATTCTCTACAGCAATGATATCTACATAATATGTTGTAGTCACAACCAAATATAGAATTTACAATCTTTTTTGGTAGGTTCAATATCTTAAATTTTCATTTAGAATATTTATGCCCATCCTCCTTGCACTTGTGACATTTTCCTTCTGATTTAGGTTTCTCTTTCCATTCATTAGTTCTATGACCATGCTTATTGTAGTTGTAGCATTTTATATTGAATTTAGTTTGACCATTACTTCAACATTTGTTTGATGTATGACCTAGCTTACCATAGTGATTACAAGTAGGTATTTGATTCTTTTGAACTCCTTTCTTTGATGATTCACCTTCTTTTGTATATCCAATTCTTGGTTTTCCTTTCTATATGTATTGGATTTTCTCATTTAATTGATCTATGTCTGCTTGAGATTTAATTATCCTCTCATTGGTTTCTTTTCAGTGTTTAGATCATTTTGTAATATTTTATTTTTTGATCTTAGATTCATGATTTCTTAATTTGCATTCATAAGTTGATCAATGAAGTCTACCTATTGAAGGGATAGATGTTGAATTTCATGTTATTCTTTCCTTCTAATTCTTCTTTTATCTTGTTTTTCTCTTCAATGACTTCACACAATATTATTGACTAAATTTCTTATTCTCTTTTCAACTTCCTTACTTCTTCTTGAAGTATACCATTCTTTTCTAATAGTTCTCTGATTGCTTCATTAGCTTCATCTGAATTACTTTATGAATGGATATCTTCAATTATTTCTTTAGTGTAGAGTTTTTCATTCATCTATATTGCAAGATCTTTTCCTCTTTTTAGGGATTGAAAGAATTGCCCTTTTTCTTTCTTAAGTTTCCAAATTGCCAATTCCAAATCCATCTTTTCAAATCAATAAAATTATCATGTCTAAATACTACCATTTCCTATGATCTTTGCTCAAGCTATTAAACTTCTTCATTGAGAACCACAAAGCTCTGATACCAATTGTTTAAATTATAAGATAGCTTAAGTTACAGAGAGGTGAGGGGTGAATCAGTAACTAATAAAAATTAATCTTAATTCACCAATCAATCCTTCATATGTATTCTAATCTAGTTGCATGCATGAAAAAATGAAAGCATTAAAACATTCATAACACTTTGACAAACAATATGGTAACCCAGAAACCTTTCAGATAGAAAGTAAAACTAGGGTGGGGATGATACCAAAAGGCTTTAGTACTGTAGTATAAATTTGGCCTATTAAGGCTTACAATGATCACTTCTAATGATCTACCCTATTAGGAGCAATACGGACTACTAGGTCCACCTTGTAAAAGGATTTACAAACATACAATGAAGTATGAAATTGGTAAAGAGATTTACAAAAGACTATTAATTCTACCTTGAGAAAGGATTTAACTATTCCACCCTTTAGGATGAACTAGTGGCTAATCTCTGATCTACAACTTTGATTTTCTAAATGAGATTCTTTTGGAGTGTAATGATCACCTTAATGTGATAGATAAATCTTTGCTACTCTTTATACTACTTGTAACTTGCTTGATTTGTACTTTTATTCTTAGTGTCTCTCATATATTTTTTATTCCATTATTCATAATTTGGATATGATATAATACATTAAATATATATAATCCAAATTATAATTCATCTATGTCAGCTACAATATGAGTTTCAGTAAAATACACAAAGTCAGCCCAATTGCAGGTACTTGAGTTCTAAAGATAAACTCGATGAGGTTTTGACACTTAACAACCATTTTCAATGGTTGGCATCACCATGGACTTGGTAGACATAGAAACTCAACTCATACTAATCACTTCCAAGTATCTAAAATCAGTTTGCATTGGTGACTCAATGAACACTATAAAACTCAACTTATAAGCTAAATAACTTGGTTGCACTGTATAGCTTGATCAACACTATCATTGTGATCTTAGTATAAAATGAATCACTTGGTTGACACTATATAGCTTGGTATAAATTAAATTACTTGGTTAACACTATATATCTCGGTCAACACTAGATTGACATTGTTGAAGCTGTGAACTTGGTAAGCACTAGAAAACTTAGTTTGCACTAAGAAATTCAGTAAACACTATGAAACTTGGTTTACACTGATAATCATCAACTTGGTAGATACTGCTTAGTGAAAATTGAATATTGTGCCTAAAACATGGTAGCAACTATAGAACTCAGTATAGCCTAAATTACTTGGTTAATACTGTAGACTACAAGATAAGCTTGCTAGTTGCTAACTATCTAATTATGTGTCTATGTCACTAATAAAAAAACTCGACTATAATGTCAACATAAAATATGTGGATATATATATATATATATATATATATATTGATATGCATATCTATCTTTTCTATTATACAATTAAAGAATGATTATCTTTGTAATTTATTAAGATTTAATATATTCTTGTAATAAAATTAAGGACCAACAATTTAAACTTATATACTACTCAATACACACTAAAATTGACTATAACTCTAATTAATATAATTGTTTTTTTTGACAAAAGTGGACAAGGAAGTAGATATATATATATATATATATATATATATATATATATGAAATAAAACTAGTTCAAGAGCTCAACTAGGAAACTAGCATCAATATATACAACCTTATTATATCAATGAACAAAACTAATACCAACAAAAATTTAAAATTTGTCAAATTTTACATTTTCATCACACAGTAGGCATGAAGGACTCAAATTTAATTAGGAATTAAAAAATTTGTATAACATGTGTAAAATATGGAAAATAACCCAAAAGAAAACAAAATGAAACCTTTATGCTATCTTTCTACCATATCCTCACTTGAGGTGCCCATAGCAGGAGTGGATGCCAAACTAGGATTTACAAAGAAGCCCCGTCCAACATTTGAGCATGTTAAAGGAGTGACCTCCCATCTTGAGCTCGAGCCCTTAGTAGTAGCATCTGAAATGCTAGTGGAAATACCAGTGAAAGATGAAACGCCCTAGAGATTTTCTTTGGTGACATCTGAGTGAGGTAGCCAAGAAGTTTCTTGTGAGACATGGTGGACAAAACTAGGAACATTAAGAGTTGGTGTTGACCAACCACCTGGTTCAATAACTGACTTAGTTGGGGAAGCCAAAGGTGTCTTCACTAATTCTACTCATGTTTCAAAAATTGGGATACCCAAAATATCAATCAAAGAGAATCCTACTTTCTTCACCTCGTCTATTAGCTGATAACCCAGAGCATGTGCCATGAATTGCAGGATCTTAGTCAAGAATTGAGGATTATGATTTTCAAAGGATTTTTGCAGCACTCAAATGCCATCATAGCCTCATGATTATTCACAAGCATGGTTATTGAAAATAATCCACCTACTAGGACATTTTTGGACCACAGATCATAGCTCTGCATCGCCCTTTTCAACTTGTTTACAGTGTAGTATTCCAATCAGACCACCTTGATAGAAATAATTTCCAATCTTGACATTAACTGTAGGAGATCCATGACATTAGATAGGAATATAGAAACCAAAGTTGAAGGAGATCACACATTTCTTGCAGATGCAAAAAAGAGATCCTCCCCAATTATGATTCGAATTGCTCGATGAATGTTATAGGAGTGCAAAATAAACATAGTGTCTAGGGCTGCATCGTCTAGAGGGTGAGAAATTGCATCTTCATCCAATGCCAGTTGAAGTTTGATTCTAAAATTCTTAGGGAGCATGCAGTGAAGAAATTGGTGACAAGAATCACATTTCACGCAAGCTTCATGTGGAAGTGACATTTTGGAAGCAATTTAGATGGCAAGAATAGAAACTAGGAAGATGAAGACTTGAAGAGAGGTCCTATCATTAAATTAGAATCCAATTGCAATTTGTGAAGGGAAAATTACAAAAATGATGTCTGAAAAATTGATGAATAAGTAAATTTTTCTATTGCTATATGTATTTTGAATTTAATCTTGTCATGTACAAAGTACCACACATCCAAATTGAAGCAAAATTATACTTCAAATGATGTCAGCCAACAAGATTCTTCTTAATGAAGAAGATTTAGCACAATTTCACCATAATCTCACACATGGTAGTCTAATTTCTAAAGACACCATTTAATGTTTAGTACCCAATTTGGATAATGCTTAGTGATGATTGAGTGATGTCATAATGCCCATGAGTGCTTAGTTATAACTATGGTCATGTAGCTCAGCATGAGTCTATTTGTACTTAAGTAGGTAATCACTCAGATGAATTGGTCAGTATACCTATGAGTACTCAATAATAACTATTGCTGAGTAGCTCAACACAAATATCTTCTTTCTATGACTCAACATATATAGACCACTCAAGACATGAAACAAACTTGGCACCTATAGTTAGTAGTTAGCTTGACATTGCTCAACACATAAGGCATTTTAGCTTGCACGACATCAACTAAGACTCAACATATATAAATCACTCAGCAAATGTAACACATTTGGCACCTAAAGTCATTGGCTTGCTTGGTATATAGATCACTTGACACATGTATCACACTTGGCACCTGAAGTCACTAGCTAGCTCAACATTCCTTGGTACATGTGGTATTCTGGCACACTCAGCATCAAGTATGACTCAGCACTTGAAGTCACTAGCTATCTTGGCATTGATTGGCACATGTGGCATTTTGGCATACTCAACATCAACTATGACTCAACACCTAAAGTCACTGGCTAGCTCAAAATTTCTTGGCACATGTTGTATTCTAGCATACAAGGCATCAACTATGAGTCAACATATATAGATCACTTGGCACATGTAACACACTCGACACCTAGAGTCACATGTTTTCTTGGTACCAACAATGACTTGGCACATATGAGTAACTTGGCACCTATAAAAATCTCGACACCTAAAATCACATGGCACCTATAAGAATTCAGGCTTGACGTATACATTGTATTCGGCTTCTATAGGTCATTAGCCATTCATTTTTGCAAATCTTTATAATGCTCAATGAATGTAGAAGGATTTAATGTCAAAAGTTGTAATCCCATTACAACCTAAGTTGGAGAGATAATCTGCCATTCTATTACCCTCTCTATATGTATGTGAAATTCTAACCTCTTGAAATTGATCAATGATATTCCAAATTTGTTGGAGCACATATTTGAGTTTCCAAGATGACGATTGTCTCCTAATATAAGCTGAGATGATAACCTGAGAGTCACTTTCAATCTACACCTGATGGAAGTTTCCTATCTTTGCTAGAATTAGTCCTAAGAACAATGATTGAGCTTTAGCCATACTGTTAGTTCCTATAGGAAAGGGTGTCATTGTAATTGCCAAGACATTACCAATTTAGTCTCTAATGCAAGTGCCCAAGCCTGATTGCACTGGATTACCTCTAGAAGCTCCATCAAAGTTGAGTTTGACAAATCTAGGCATAGGTGGTTACCATTTGACTATAGATCTATCTGTAGGAGTATGCAGCTTTGAAGAAGTGCAAGTTCCAAATGGAATAAAAATTGTTCCACTCTTGAATGATACTTCCATCCTAGGAAGTGATCACTGGATTAGATTTGCATCTATTGACACTTGCATTAGTAACTTCTGAGATCAATCATCCAATGATTTGGAACACTTTCTCTAAGGATGAAACTTCTTTACTAAAGATCCTCTTATTTCTTTCCCACCAGATAGCCCAAATTTATAATATAGGTGTACATTTCCAAATTCCTACAAAAAAAGCATTGGGGTAAAGAATTGGCCAATCCTAAATTATGTCTTAGATATTATTTTGTAGTGAAGTATAAAAATTTAATTTGTTTAATAAAAACATCGAGCATTGGTATGAAAATTGACAACTTAAAAACAAATAATCAATTGATTCATCTTCCTCACCACATAAAACACACTTGAAAGGAGAGGTAATACTCAACCTAGCCAATCTATCACTTTTTGGAGTTCTATGCTTGATTGAAGCACCCAACCTTGGGTAACACTACTTTATTCTAGTAGAACATGAATGCTCGAGAAGGTGTTTTTTTTACTTTAATTGTTGGATAAGTTTGTAACCTTCCTTGATTGAGTAGTTTCCATTTTTAGTTGGAATCCATAGTAATCGATCCTCAACCTTTGACACAAAAGCTTGTCTATCTAAGAAGATAGATTGAAGTTGCAATTTTCATTGAGAATCTAAAGGGAGTTGATTTGGATCTTTCCATATTACTTTCCTTGATAAAATGAAAATTGCATCCATAAAGTGAACAACATGGTTACCCCATTCTGCTTCTATAACTGAGATGATATTTTGTATATTTGGCATTGTGTTTAATGGAGGATGTCCATTCCATGAGTCACCCCAGAAGTCGATCTTGTACCCAAAATTTAATTCCTAAGAAATTTACTTAAGAATAATATCTCTGGATGCAATCATGAAGTCCCAAATGACTGATCCCTTAATAGGATCCAACATAGAGAATATTTTGTGTGGCTTGTTTTTGTCTAGATATTTCTCTTGCATTATTTGACACCAAATTGATTGTGATTTAGTATACATCTTCCAAGCCAACTTACCACCAAATACTTTGTTCCTTGTTGAAAAATCATGAATTCTTGCTCCACCTAAAGTAGGATGATATGCCATATTTTGGAGAGAATTAAGTTGAAGTTTCTTTTCATTAGTCAAATTTACAGACCATAGAAAACCCTTAATAATTTTCTAAATTTGTGAAACAATAGGAGATGGTGCTTGCATTATATCCATATAATAATTTGGTATTGAAGAAAGGACAAACTTAATAAGAAATATTCTACTAGATAGTGACAACCATCTAACTTTCTAGGAGGCAATTTCACTCTTAATTCTTTGAAAGACACTCTCCCAAAAACTTTTCTTATTTGATACAATAAAAAAATGGATCCCAAGAATAAGTGAAGGGTAGAAAATCCTTAGAAAACCCCAAGATATTCACAATCTTGTTTGAGATGATTTTGTTTGTGTAAAATAAGAAGATTTTTGACTTTTGAGGATTGATTTTCTACCCTAAAACTTCTGAATATAGCAATAAAATTTCTTAATCTGTTTAGCCTCAAAGACTGTTGAGGCACCAAATAGTAATGTGTCATTAGAAAATACAGAGTGCATGACTAAAATTGATGTACCCTAAATTTTTGCTCATTTCCACTTATCAGATAGATGATGGTGTTTGATATTCCTACTAGGGGCTTCAACCATGATGATAAATAAAGTTGGTGAAATAGGATCACCTTGTCGGAGGCCGTGCATGGAAGAAAAGAAACTAGATGCTGACCCATTAATAATGACTAATTACCAAGCCCTTAAATGCAAGTTTTAATCCACTTACACCATTTCTTATCAAAACCCATTTTTTGAAGGACTTGAAAAAGGAAGTTCCAAAAAATTCTTTCATATGTCTTTTGCATATCTAACTTGATAACAAAATTAGAAGATTGATTACTATTGATGGAGTGATGTACTTCATGAGATACCATTGCACCTTCCATTGTTTCTCTACCAGGAACAAAACCACCTTGTTCAGGAGAAATTATGAATGGAAGAAGCTTTTGAAGTCCCAAATAAATGGCTTTAGTAATAATTTTGTAAGTCAGGTTGTAGAGTGAAATTGGACAAAAATCTGTAAATTTTTTGGGCTCCTTGTTTTTTGGAATAATTGCCATATTTGTAGAAATGAAATATTTAAACATAGATTTGAACTTTTTGGATTCTTGCATAGGTGCTAGAAGAACCCACCCAATAAACTCCCAACAAATCTATAGGAATATTTTTGTAAAGCCATCATAGCTAGGAGCTTTATTTGGTGGGAAGGAGAATACTACTCCTCTAATTTCTTGAATGGTAGAAGGGACCAAGAGCTTGGAATTCTCTATGGGAGAGATCATTATAGGGATATGCTAAATGAAATCCTCAACTTGTGAAGGTAGAGGTGAGGGATTCTCTGTAGGTGAAAGAAGATTCTAAAAGAGCTTGACACCCTCATCTCTGATTTGAAGATCATTGGTTAGAATATTACCTATTTTTACATCCAAAATTTGAAAATTTGAATTAGCCACACATTTTTGTTGGGCAGAGATATGAAAAAATTTGTGTTTCTATCTCCTTGTTGTAACCAAACTTCCTTAGACTTTTGTCTCTAGTAATCTTCCTCCTTATTACATAGTTCCTCCCATTTAGCCTGTAACTCTTTTTGCTTTACATCAGTGTCACTATCCATCCTAAACTTGATAATTGAGCAATGAATCTCCTCTAGTTGTAGCTTAACAATCTCTTTCTATTTAAAAACTTTCTTTAAAACTTATATGTTCCAAATTTTGATCTGCTTCTTGACCTGTTTCAATTTACTAGCAAATTGATGTATTCTAGATCTTGGAGCAAAAGGAGTAGTGATCCACCATTGTTTTAGTAGTGTAAGAAAATGTGGGTGGTAAAACCACATAATTTCAAATTTAAATGATGAATCATGTTGATTATGATCTATAGATGCTGATTGATCAATGTCTATGGAGATTAGAAAATGATCAGATTTTGGTACAGAAAAAATCTTTGAGTGAAGGCAAAAGTTACCTAATTTCCAATCATGAGAAAGAAAAATTCTATCCAATCTAACTACAACTTGAGCAAAACCATATTGCCTATTTTTCCATGTAAAATTTACATTAGATGGTTGAATATCCATTAAATCATTATTCTTAACAAATTGAGCAAAATTTTGAATGATTTTAATGGGTCATAAAATACAACCAACTTTTTCATTTCAATTCAAGATCACATTAAAATCACCCCCAAGGATGACTTGGTGAGAGTTTTGAGATTGAATTAATGTTGCTATTTGATCCCATGTTTTCAACTTTTCTTGAGAGGAAGTAGGACCATACACATTAAACAAAGTAAAAGAGAGATCAAAGTCAAGCATATGTAGCATTTGCCAATTAGCTTGTTGTTGAATAAGGTGACCCTTAATTGTTAATGGGTTCCAAAGGATAGCTAGGCCCCTAGAGGCACCCATGCTAGGAGAATGTATTGAAGACCACCTTGGCCATTTGGACAAGGATTTCTGAAATGTTTCTTGTGATAATTTTGTCTCTTGTAGCAACACAATGTTAGCTTTTGAGGATTCTAAAAACTTATGAATCCTACCTCTCTTGTCAGAGGCATTTAAGCCTCTAAGATTCCATGATACAATTTTAATTGCTGATAAGGAGAACTGGTTGTTCTCCTCATCATTCTCTTAAAAATAAAGTTGTCATCTAGTGCAGTTTGAATACTTGAGGCAATCTCATTCTTGGTCTTAGAAACCTTTGGCTGCCCTCTAGATTTGGGTGCCTTGGAGGTTTGAGGACAAAGAGAAGGAGACTAAACAATGGAGAAAGTCTGTTGATCCTTAAAAGCTACTTTGAAGACTAGGTTTAGGTTGATCCTTACAAACCTCAGGCTCCTTCAAAGTGACCTCTTGAAATTGAAATTCCAATTGATCACCTAGCTATGGAAAGTTAGTGTCCTCCACATTGCTTGGGATGTTTTGAGAATTACACTCAATTTGATCCTTGTCAATCTCAAGTTCCCTCAAATTTGTCTCTTCAGAATGAAGATTTGAGTTATTTGCCATATGTTGAAAAATACTCTTCCCCACACCTAATGGATCTAGGTCAAAGCATGAATCTAATATCGAATCCATTTTGTTTTCTTGGTTTGGAGTTTCAATAGCATCAACATTCATGCATGTAGACACTTTCTTCTAGACGATTCGACTATTCCAATATTGAAATTCTTTGAGTAATACATCTAGGTCACTATTTTCCTAGTTTATACTATTAAATACTTCTTCCTGAGCAATACCAAATACTATATTGTTAGCAATTATAAAAGCAATTTGATCTCTAATTTAAAGAGATTTCCACTCTACATATTGGCTTTTGATGAGATCCTTAGCTTTGAAATAAACTAATGGAAGATATAAAAGTGGGTGGCTCTTATCCAGATCCAGAATATGCCTAGAAGACTTTAATGCTAGTAGATCATGGGAATTTTTCTTTTTAGCTATCAAAACTTATATATATGGCAAAAGCAACTGTAAAAGTGTAGATAGTTTGGATGTAGAAGAATGGACCAAGCTTTGGTTACCTGCTAGAGTGTAGGCACACTGAGAAGAAGCAATAGGTGCCTTATCATTGATTGGACATGAGGGGGTATTATGGGCACATAAATTGGGATTAGTACTATAATCTAGACATACTTCTTGAACCTCATTGGTTGAATCTTAACATTGAGTATTGAAATGACCCAGTTTGTCTTGAAAATTTTGAACTATTTGCTCATTTTGGATTACGATTGATTGGTCCCATGAACCCCATTGAGAATTTATAACCAAATGAGAGGGGAGAGGCTACAACATATCTAGTAGTAAAAAAAATCTAGCATCCAAATGTGGATGATCATATGGAATAAGATCATGAAATAGGAAAATTCCCAATTTGTTTGCAAGGATTTGAATGATTTGAGGATCCTTATACTCAAGAGGTAAAGAGGGGAAGGATATCCTATAGGGCACAAAAGGAATTTGTAAAGGTTGTGGTTTGAAATTTGGAATCCAAATGAAAGTATATAAACTAGGACCACATCAAAACAAACCTTTCTATTTATGCACCAAATCTCTAGCAACTTTTGATTCAAAAATGGCTATAAATTTTTTTGATTCTAAATCAATATAGAAGATATCCCTTCACTCTGGCCATGACACATGAGCCCAACTTTTAATAGTCAGAAATGAAAAAGAATTAGATGAAAATTTATGAATTAGAGCAATTTTCTAAAGCATCCCAATAGAGTTTTGAAACATATGGCTAGGCAGTGTGATCATCAACCTAGCATCAACATGTGTGTCTATTGAGATGGGTTCGGCCACCACTCACTTCTTTCTACAAGTTTTGCATTTCTTGGTTGGTATGAAGGCATCCCTAGGAGGATCCTACATATCTTTGTGGACCATATCAACTTGAGTGGACATAGAGCCTTCAATACCATGAGATACATCTAGAAATATATGGGGTGGCTTAGTAGTGGTTCCTAACCTGAATCCATGTCTTGGGTTGTATCTGGCCATGATTGAAATGTTGATTATGAGGAAAACCCCTAGAAAATATCAAAAATCAGTTATTTGTGATTAGATCTATTCTTTTGGTTTTTCTTTGATTACTTCTTAGTCATGTGCCCATATTGTGACAACTATTACTGAGCTTGTTTTGTGGCCTACTTTGAGGGCTTGGTCTTGAATCCATTTGGTGCTGATTGAAGTTGGATACTTCTTGAAGCCTACTTGTTCTTGGATCTATCTAGTGCTAATTATTGCTAGATTCATTTTGAGGCCTACATTGAAGTTTCTCCTTTTCCAAGGCTCGACCCATGCCCTAAATGGAGTATTTCCCTATATTCTTGCTAACGATCATCATGAAATCGAGGGTTCACACAAAAGGGTTTAGCTAGCTGGACCATTGCTTTCCCTCAAAATAAGTGAGTTTCCCAAAAATGATAGCGTTGGAATTGTAAAGAATCGTGTTCCTTTGTAGCTGGCTACATAGCAGGATTTGAAGAAAAAATGCTAGAAAGGGCATCAAGATACAAAACTCTAGGTTGGTTTTAAACTTTAAATCTTGGTTGAAGAACTAGACCTATTTGTATGCCTGAAATTGAATTTGTGCAAACTCTAATTGCACCTAAGAATTTTGCACTTGCACTTGCACCTACACCTGTAAGTGTGTGTGCCATCGTATCTTCTTTGTCTAATTAATATAATTGTTATACTTTTTAGTTTAAAAATAAAAAGCTTTATATTTTCTTTTCTAATCAAATCTTATCATAGATAAATATTAATAAAATAATATGTATGGAAGTGAGATAAAATATGCTTTCTTACATCCCTTTCTTAATAGAAGGAAAAACCATTAATTCAATACATATGAATAAGAGTAAACCTATTGTTAGTACCTGATATGGTTACAATTTCAAAACTTCAAGTTCATAGTTCTTGAACCACTTTGAGCTGAAGTTCGAAGTAGTTCAAAGTGCTTCAAAGTAGTTCAAATGGGTTCAAAATGTAGATTGCTTAGAAAGTTTAGAATTCTATCCCAATGTATTCATGAGGTTTAGTTTGTTAGTTCCATGACTTCAAGAAAGTGTAGAGCTGCAGATTAAGATGAAGTTCAAGTGTAGTAGTTCAAAGTGGTTCAAAGCAGTTCAATGGTTCAGATAACCAATCCTTTAGGCTCAATACAATCAAAGTTAAGACTCTAGGTTCAAGATGCAGATTCATAATTCAAAAAAGTTCAAAGCCCAACCCCAGTCCACGATTCAAGGCTAGTACAGAGGTTTAGAGGTCATAATTTGGGAGGCTGCACAAAAGTTGTAAAGATTGTGAGTAGGGGACAAACTTTTGAAGGAATATGATGATCGGTTATGCACAAGTGACATTTGGTAACATCATTAAACAACTCACAAGGAGTGATTATTTCACTGTTTTTGAGACTTAAGGTTGAGGACACCATTAATTGGTTACAACTATTGCTATCAACTATAAAATCCTTTATCATTCCCAGCTAATGATGAACATGATGGACAAATTGCAATAAGCATGTTGTTTAATTAAAGGAGTTGACTTATTTGTAAACATAAGCTCAATGGTTGTGCACATCAGTCTTTGAGCTGGAATTCATCACACAAAACCATATTATTAAACCAGACTCCTACCGACAGCCCGTGCAGATACAAGAAATAGTGATTTGATGATGATTGTGGCTCTATCTCATTTAATCTCCTTTCAAATATTGATAGATACACCTCCCTGATAGATCAAGGCTTACTAGTCTCCAATGTTTGAACTAAGAACAACCTCCCTTGGTTGCAGTAATGGAATTTATGACATAATGAATACAAATCTTCAATGGACATCTGCGCTAATGACAAGTAGACGCAGTTGATTATCATTTTTACTTTAATGTGATTAGCTTTTACAAGCAGTAGCCACACAATAAATTTGGATGGTGAAGTTCTACTTGCTTTTCAAGTTGTAAGTCATTGGTTCTGACCACGTTCTTGTTAAATAAAAAAAGAGATCGGGGTCCTTGTGGTTGGAATGGTTTACTTTTGATCCTTAGACCGAGTGAGTTATTTGGTTGAAACAAATCCAGAGAAATAAGCTTTAATGATTATGGTGTCTTGCTTTGTGAACACCTGACATATGGAGGAATATCTTTGCAAGTAATTCTTTGGGGAACTTTTATGAGTTATCAGACACCATAACACTCGACTAGCTACTCCAATCTGTTATGGGAGTTCTCATGAAACCGTAGCATTTGAATTTAAATACACAGTTTTCATTTATTGAAATAATTTTTAATGTTTAATTTGTCAAAACAAAATCTCAAGTTTCCCCAAGGAACCTGTAGTAAAGATATGATGACCCGTGATTCCAAAAGAATTCATGCAGGATCGATATAGCCTATGGTCTGTGCATATTGAGAATAGAAGCCAGCGTCAAAGTTGATAAGTTAGATATGAGCCAGCCAGATACTATATCTTATACATCTCTACCTAATACTCATGGGTTTATTGACAGCGAAAGGGATAAAGGATTGGGGAAGCCATCACTGTTACACAAAGAATTTGCTGCATGAGAACCTGTTAGATGGGATTACATATCAGTTTAGAGAATTCTAAAACGAATACTATGTGCAAATTAAAGGATGTGTCGATCATCTAAGTGTTCCCATCAAGAAATTCATATAATTAAATTAAAAATTCCCATTCAAAGTTACCTAATGATGCATAAGGACAGGTGTCATGGATAGAGACTTGGAAGGAAGCAAATTACATTATAATGTTTCATTCAATATTATATAATCATTAGTGGGAAATGATATTTAAATATCATATGAACATAGAAAAGGCTGATGAAAACCTGAGGGAAGTTAAAAGGAGGAGTTTTTCTCCCAAGAATTAGTTACTCGAAACAAAGTGAGAACCAACATCAGAAAGGATAAAAGGTGACAACAAAGGAGTGCAGGGGGTTCTAGTTTTCTGAATTCTAGCTGGGGGACTTTGGGCTACAGTAGGATAGAAGCTATGAATACAGTGTTAGGAAGATTCCACTATTTCTTCCAGCAGCTATAGACTATGTGTTGTCAGCAGAGGGAGATTTTTTAGTTCTGGGGGAAGGAATACAGACTTTGAAGCTGTAGCATAATAGAGTTTTATTTGCTAGACTTTGTGTTAGTGATTAAAGAAGATTTTGATTTTGAAATGTAATGTAGGGGAGATGGTTTTTATTTTCTGATGCATCTGTAATAGGATCTTTTTAGTCTTTTACATCTTAAAGAAGGGAGGTCTGAAAGATATCTGCAAATTGGAACTTTGAGTCGATGTAGTTCTTCTTTCCACTGATGGTTATGTTGCTGTAACTTTCAGTTTTCTTTAAGTGCATCAGATTTGCTATTTTCTATATGCATTTGATATCAAGATCTTCTGGAAGCTTTGATTCAATTTTTCTCAGGAGAATGGAAATTGTTCTTTAACTTTTATCCTTTGAAATGTAGTATATAGTAGGTTAACTTTGTGTAATCTGTTTTATTCTGTCTCGTTTCTTTTTTTTTGGTTCTTAGGTTCCGCATCTACTCTATGTTTACAGGTAGATGTTAGATATCCTTTCGTGCTTTCTGGTAAAAGCACTCACATTTAATTCACTGTAAATCTTACACGGGGGGCTGTACCCAATAAAAATTTAGAGGAAGGTTATCAATCCATGATAACCTATCCAACTGTTGGTGCTGGTTTGTCCTTTCACTTGGGCATTCAGGGTTGGATTTCCACATATTCTCTTGAAGGACAATCTGTTCACTAACAGATTTTTGGTGACTCCATTGGGGAGGAAACAAAGATCATTGCCTAATATTGTTTCCTTAGTTTTATGGTTATCTCTATATGCGGGAGATTGGTGGCTTTATGGAAGAAGAATACCCAGTAACCTTCATTATACATGATAAAATCTTAAAGGATTGGGTTCCAGCAAGAAATGAAGATACCTCAAACATCTTCATCTTTATCCCATCTTTCAAAGATAATCCTATCAGAGAGCTAACTGAAGAGGTTGCAAAACAAGTAGACTGGCTAAAATCCTTTTACGGTGCCATCCTCATAAAGAAGAAACCCCAAGTGCAAGATCTAGAAAAAGAAAGACATGCATGTGAGAAAGAAGAAATAGTTGAAGTGGAAGACAAGCAAGAAGAAGATCCTAGTAAAAAAGGAATAAGAAGTTGACAAGATGATGAAGATCTTAATGCTTTTCAGTTGCATGTGATTCCCATCTCCACATCATCTCTAGTAAGTCCAGAAGTTGAGGTAAAGACTTTAGATTGCCCATCACCATTTTCAGCTGATGAAAATTTTGAGTGTATTCAAAAAAAGGATGATGCTTCTTTTCATTTGGCTTCATTGGCTATGGATAGTTTTATCAAGTCTTTGCCTATGATTTCATGTCATGAGGATAGTTCATCTCTTGATGCCCAAGAAGTGAGTAAAGATCTGATTTCCTTCTTATGTGCCAAAATGAAAATGTGGACATCATTGTAGTGGTAGGGAATCAGTTAAAAGATGTAAATGATGGAGGTATGTAGGATAGAGAAAGTATATTATGCTCACCTACAGAAAATGTGGAAGGTTTCAGCAAGGAACTATGTTCAAATAATGATAGTCCATCAAAATCTTTCCTCATAAATGACTCTTGGCTATCCAAGGAGATTGAAGAAAGGATGGTTAGTGGTTTCCAAGAGACTATAAAGATACATGATGAAAACCATATCAGTTTGGCTAAGGTAAAACATAGTTCCAACCTGGTAGCTGTGATTTCTGCAACTAATAATGTAGATATCTGCTTATTTGATCTTAAAGTTGGTCATAATATGCTGATTGATGAGTTGGGAAATAAGCTTCAGCATTCTATGAGAAGTATAGAATAGAAGTTCCTATGCTGGAAAAAGCTTCTCTTTGCTTACAAGTTAACAATAATATCCAATGCCATACACAAATGGTGAGTTTTTATGATAGCATTTCCAAATTTTGTGTGTCTTTTCTTGAAAAGGTTTCTTCTTTTCAAAAATTTTAGTCTGAAGTAAACCCAGCCGAATGCATGTTGAGTATCATTTCTTGAATGAAAGAGAATATTATGATGAGCTATGGCTACTTGGAAAGGAATGTTCGATCAGCATGTGTATGTACATTGCCAGTTCAAAGTTTGGCATTGAAAGGGTCATCAACAAGTGATGGTTTGAAGTTGTTGCCTTAAGGTATGATTTGCTGATACGGAAGGGCTCCTACTTCTCCCAATCGGTAAATGAATTTGCATAATTTATTCTTTCTTCTAGTTCTCTTGGTAGGTTCTTTACCTACCTTTGTAAATATTGTAAATAAGTTTTTGGTGTGTGTAGCAGTAGTTGAAATAATGTGCAAGCCTCGTGCTTGCTGATAGTTTAGCCATTAGTTTTTGGTTTTGTTTGCTCATTTTTCCCTGCTCCTCTCCACCCTCTCTACAAGTAGCTCCCAATCTTCTTTTGCTGACTCTATTTGCCCAATGGATAAGGCACTATTATGTCACAGAGATTGCTGGAGTTCTCTAATTTTGCATCAAAATCAGTCCCGCAGTCAAAGCCCCTGTTAGTACCTGATATGGTTACAATTTCAAAACTTCAAGTTCATAGTTCTTGAACCACTTCAAGCTGAAGTTCGAAGTAGTTCAAAGTGCCTCAAAGCAGTTCAAATGGGTTCAAAATGTAGATTGGTTAGAAAGTTCAGACTTCTATCCCAATGCATTCATGAGGTTTAGTTTGTTAGTTCCATGACTTCAAGAAAGTGTAGAGGTGCAGATTAAGATGAAGTTCAAGTGCAGTAGTTCAAAGTGGTTCAAAGCAGTTCAATGGTTCAGATAACCAATCCTTTAGGCTCAATACAATCGAAGTTAAGACTCTAGGTTCAAGATGCAGATTCATAATTCAGAAAAGTTCAAAGCTCGACCCTAGTCCACGATTCAAGGCTAGTACAGAGGTTTAGAGGTCATAATTTGGGAGGCTGCACAAAATTTGTAAAGATTATGAGTAGGGAATAAACTTTTGAAGGAATATGATGATCGGTTATGCACAAGTGACATTTGGTAACACCATTAAACAACTCACAAGGAGTGATTATTTCACTGTTTTTGAGACTTAAGGTTGAGGACACCATTAATTGGTTACAACTATTGCTATCAACTATAAAATCCTTTATCCTTCCCAGCTAAAGATGAACATGATGGACAAATTGGCATAAGCATGTTCTTTAATTAAAGGAGTTGACTTATTTGTAAACATAAGCTCAATGGTTGTGCACATCAGTCTTTGAGCTGGAATTCATCACAAAAAACCATATTATTAAACCAGACTCTCACCGACAGCCCGTGCAGATACAAGAAATAGTGATTTGATGATGATTGTGGCTCTATCTCATTTAATCTCATTTCAAATATTGATAGATACACCTCCCTGATAGATCAAGGCTTACTAGTCTCCAATGTTTGAACTAAGAATGACCTCCCTTGGTTGTAGTAATGGAATTTATGACATAATGAATACAAATCTTCAATGGACATCTGCGCTGATGACAAGTAGATGCAGTTGATTATCATTTTTGCTTTAATGTGCTTAGCTTTTACAAGCAGTAGGCACACAATAAATCTGTATGGTGAAGTTCTACTTGCTTTTCAAGTTGTAAGTCACTAATTTTGACCACGTTCTTGTTAAATAAAAAAAGAGATCGGGATCCTTGTGGTTGGAATGGTTTACTTATGATCCTCAGACCGAGTGAGTTATTTGGTTGAAATAAATCTAGAGAAATAAGCTTTAATGATTATGGTGTCTTGCTTTGTGAACACCCGACATATGGAGGAATATCTTTGCATCAAGAAAGTAATTCTTTGGGGAACTTTTATGAGTTATTAGACACCATAACGCTCGACTAGCTACTCCAATCTATTATGGGAGTTCTCATGAAACCGTAGCATTTAGATTTAAATACGTGGATTTTGGTTATGGAAATACTTTTTAATGTTTAAGTTGTCAAAAAAAAATCTCAAGTTTCCCCAAGGAACCCGTAGTAAAGATATGAAGACCCGCAATTCCAAAAGAATTCATGCAGGATCGATATAGCCTATGGTCTGTGCATATTGAGAATAGAAGCCACATCGTCAAAGTTGATAGGTTAGATATGAGCCAGCCAGATACTATATCTTATACATCTCTGCCTAATGCTCACGGGTTTATTGATAGCCAAAGGGATAAAGAATTGGGGAAGCCATCATTGTTATACAAAGAATTTGTTGCATGAGAACCTGTTAGATGGGATTACATATCAATTTAGAGAATTCTAAAAAGAATACTATGTGCAAATTAAAGGATGTTTCGGTCATCTAAGTGTTCCCATCAAGCAATTCATATAATTAAATTAACAATTCCCATTCAAAGTTACCTAATGATGCATAATAACAGGTGTTGTGGATAGAGACTTGGAAGGAAGCAAATTACATTATAATGTTTCATTCAATATTATATAATCATTAGTGGGAAATGATATTTAAATATCATATGAAGATAGAGAAGGCTGATGAAAACCTAAGGGAAGTTAAAAGGAGGATTTTTTCTCCCAAGAATCAATTACTCGAAACAGAATGAGAACCGACATCAGAAAGGATAAAAGGTGACAACAAAGGAGTGCAGGGGGTTCTAGTTTTCTGAATTCTGGCTGGGAGACTTTGGGCTATAGTAGGAAAGAGGCTGTGAATACAGTGTTAGGAAGATTCCATTATTTCTTCCAGTAGCTACAGACTGTGTGCTATTAGCAGAGGGATATTTTTTAGTTCTGGGGAAAGGAATATAGACTTTGAAGTTGTAGCAGAATAGAGTTTTATTTGCTAGACTTTGTGTTAGTGATTAAAGAGGATTTTGATTTTGAAATGTAATGTAGGGGAGATGGTTTTCATTTTTTGATGCATGTGTAATAGGATCTTTGTAGTCTTTTACATCTTAAAGAAGGGAGGTCTAAAAGATATCTGCAAATTGGAACTTTGAGTCCATGTAGTTCTTCTTTCCACTGATGGTTATGTTGCTGTAACTTTCAATTTTCTTTAAGTGCATCAGATTTGCTATTTTCTATATGCATTTGATATCAAAATCTTCTGGAAGCTTTGATTTGTTTTTCCTCAGGAGAATGGAAATTGTTCTTTAACTTTTATCCTTTAAAATATAGTATACAATAGGTTAACTTTGTGTAATCTATTTTATTCTGTCTCCTTTCTTTTTTTTTCGGTTCTTAGGTTTTGCATCTACTCTGTGTTTATAGGTAGATGTTAGATATCCTTTCATGCTTTTTGGTAAAAGCACTCACATTTAATTCACTTTAAATCTTGCACGGTGAGCTGTACTTGATAAAAATTTAGAGGAAGGTTATCAATCCATGATAACCTATCCAACTGTTGGTGCTAGTTTGTCCTTTCACTTGGGCATTTAGGGTCAAATTTCCACATATTCTCTTGAAGGACAATCTGTTCACTAACACCTATCAAGGATAGATAAGAATATTTTGATCAAATAATATATAATATTCTCATTAGGCCTAATATTATGTTTATCACCACCTAATTTTTGACTACTGTGATTTTTAAGACTATTATATATATACACTAGTCTTAGAAAATGAATAGAAGATCTAAAGTTTGTATATATTTAAAATAGAAACTTTCATAAATATTTATACCTTAAAACATTGATTCATTAAAAAAATTTAAGATCATCTCTTTAAGAGAAATAATATATGTGTATATTCAATGTTTGTACTATTTTTCTTCAATACAATTTGTATACATATGTTAGGAATAAGGTGTCTCAACCTTGGATAATTTCTATTCTTACCATTTGTTCTATAAATGTATTTTTTGCAAATAATGTAATTAAATGTGAGTGTGCATGTCTAGTTGGCATGTTTATTTCTCATTCCACTTGCATGTGTTAAGATCTTGAATTATGATGGATTCCTATGACTATTCCTATGATGGATTCCTATGAATATGATGGATTCCTATGACATGTAAGATCTATCTTTGGAATATTTAATTATGTGTAAGGAAATCATGACTAAACAAATTATGATAGATTCCTATGAGACGTAACAACTATCTTTGGAAGATATAATTATGTGTAAGGAAATCATAACTCAAAAGGTTATGAAAAATTCCTATGATGCATAAGAGCTATCTTTGGAGGATTTAATTATGTGTAAGGAAATCATAACTTAAATGATTATGACAGATTCATATGATGTGTAAGAGCTATCTTTGGAAGATGCCCTAAAAAATGGAAAGCACATAATATAAGCACTTTGAGGGCTATAGATAGCAGAGTGTGTGTGACTAGTGTACTATTGGTTGTTACTGGATAAGCCTTCCATGTCCTAAAAGAGGTTGCACTACAAGTGTGTTGTAACCTTTAAGTTGAAGATAATACATTGTGCAGGTTTTGAAGGGGTGGGGTTATTTTGCCAAAAGGATTTTCACCACTGGCATATCTTTGTATTTATGTGTTATTATTTCTCTATCTATTTTCTATATTCATGATTGACAGCTATATTATTATTCACATAATATTGACACTAAAATTGTAAGGATTTGAAAGAATTTTCACAATACTTTCCTAAACAGATTATTGTAGGAGGTTGTTTCTACACCTAAGTTTCCTTACAAGTGGTATCAGAGCTTGATCAACTTTTGATCCTAGTTGTTGGGTTGGTATTTTTTGCTAATCTCAAGTTGAGTGGGAGTTTTGTGTAGAGCATTCTGAATCTTATTTGTGGATTGAGATGGCTAGTTCATCATACAAAAAAATGGAGGTGGAAAAAATTAATGATAGTAATTTTGAGTTGTTGAAACTCAATATAGAAGACTTTCTTGAAGATTATGATCTATGTGAAGTGACTTCATTTGATGTGAGACCCACCACAATATCTCAAGAAGATTGGGATCTCAAGGATTATAAAGCTAAGGGTCTCATTAGACTCTGTCTAGTCGATTATGTTCTCTTAAAAATTCTTGATGACAAGACAACAAAAAGTTTGTGGACATGGCTATTGGAATGTTCAAATGGGAAGAGTACTTTTGAGAGGGAGGGGGGGGGGAGGGGGGGGGGGGGTGGGGGGGGTGTGGGTGAATTAGAAGTAACCAATTTATATTTTCAAACCCTTAATAAAATTTAACTTAAATCAACATGCATGCAAGTAAACAAGCATAAAATGAGAGCATGTATCAACACATAACACAAGAGAATTTGGTGACCCAGAAACCCTCCAAGCATAAGAAAGTAAAACTAGGGTGGGAATGACACCACACAAATTTATTGTAGCAATGAGTTTAGCCACTTTTGATTGTTTTCTCTATTAAAGGCCTACCTTGTGAAAGGCTTTACACTATGTTAATATGACCTATTGAAAGGATTTAAAAACACTTGACAAGAACTATCACCCTATTAAAGGATTTACATTGAGGCTATTAAACCCACCTAATACATAGGATTTTTTTGACCTTCTCCAAAGGCTCTCCTACATAACTCTTAAGCTAACCTATCACCATAGGATTTCATCCTCTAATACAATTGTGAAAGAGTATTAGAACATTTTACCTAAACAAATGCAATCTTGAATTGTTGGGTTCAGACACTTGATCTACTCTTTCTCTTCTGATCTCTGAATATGTCCCTTGATCTATTCTAATCAACTAGATACATAAGTGCTATCCCTTTCACTAAGTCTTTTCTCTTCACACTAAAATTTCATTATAGTTTCCCATTTTGTTGCTTTTCTTCTATGATTACAATGGTGCATTCATTCTCCTTATAAAGAATGTGAAGACTTAGGATTCGGTATGGATCTATGATCCAAATTGAATCTCAAATTCCCACTCATACTTTGCATTTTTCTTATTGGTTGGATGCCTTCACCATTTTTCTAATTGGTTGCATGTAGATTTCATAGGGAATGCAAATGACTTATCCTTATCCTTTTTCTAACTCAAAATTTCTCTAAGTCAGCTCCAAAAATGGTTTACATCTTAGTTTGTGCAAGTACAAACTCTTATGCTAATTTTGTGTTGCTCAGCACATGAAGTATTACTAATGCTTGTCACACATTATTTTTGGATTGCTCAACATCAACTATGTTTTTTGGTTTGCTCGACACCTATTATAACCTATATTACTCGGCATATGTTGTTCTGAGTTGCTCGGCATCTGAATGATTCTATTACTTGACACATGAATAATTCTTGGATTACTCAGCACATACTATACTATAATCTTCTTGGCACTAACTATGACTTGACACCTAATAAAATTCTAGCTCAACATCTATTGTGTACTCGACATGTATGATGAAAATGGTTAAGTGTGTTGACACTCATTTGTCAATACTTTTTATTTGACTAAAAATCTCCTCCTTTGACATGAGTGTCAAAAACACTTAACTAAGAATTTATTAACTTAGCCTTGTACATTCTTTACTTGCTTGCCTTACATGTAAAATTTGAAAAATTGTGAGTAGCAATATACCTTATAACTCCCCTTAGTTGATTATGCCTTTGAAATTGAAATTTTGTGCCAATGTGCTTGATCTTCTTTGTCCTTTGACCTGTTTCTCTTTTCTAACCCTGTATACTATATTTGATCTATGTGATGTGCCTATATTCCATGTGATTACCAAAATTTTACATTTCTTCTTCACTTCTTTATTCCTTGTCTCCCCTTTTTTGGCTATTTACAATCATTCCACTTTATTCTCAAAATGAAAGAATGATCAAAATTTGTCAAAATTTGGTAATTACCCATAGTATTTACATATCTCCTCCTTTTCTTATTACTCCCCCTATAATATATATCTCCCTCTTTGTTCATTCTCCCCATTTTTTACACTAATGTCAAAGAGTTTTATGGATTAATACCATGTTTTGCCAAAAATGAGCTTTCGACTTCAAGGAGTATCTTTAGAGTTGCATCCTAGTTATTTAATGTAATATCCAATGACTTGTGTTGGATTGCAAGCTCTGCTACTAGGTCTACAAATCCTTCATGTGTAGAAAGATTGGGATCTTTCTTCAGGACTATGTCTACATACATTTGCTCCTTGTGAAGTACTTCTAGGTGACGGGTGATGGAGGATTGAATTTGCATTAACTTAGCTTTTATATTAGCCTCTTCTACTAATAATAAAGCTAGTTCCCTTTGAGTATGAAGTGTCTGAGGAAAATGCTTCTCACTCTGAGCTAGATTGATTGGGAGAAGAGTACTAGAAATATTTAGATTTCTCTTCAAGCTCATTATTTTCTAGCTAGTCTCATGTGTGAAGTTTGAAAAATCACACAGTTTATTGTAAAGGGAGAATATATTCTCTAATACAATTTTAACTCTATCTATTTTCATACCCAGGTCAACTTGTCCCAAGATGATAGTATTTACTATCTTCTCATTGACCTTTCCTTGGAATTTCTTCTCTGACCATTCCATTAGTTTGGCATTGGTGTCATGGTCCTCATTTGTTAGCTGATCAACTATATTTGATAGTTTCTCTATAATTGGTCTTGATTCATCTAGAGACTATAGGCTGAAGGCATCCATGAAGATATCCTTGATTTAATTCAATTCTTACTTGTATTTGTAGTCCTTTCAAAGTGCCTCTTGTCTCCTTCTTCTATCCAATGCACTCTAATTTTCATTCATCTTTTCCTCCGTGAGAGTACTGGATTCATAATAGGGTATCTTTATTTCTTCATCAAGCTCAAGAATTCCATAATGAATTGTCCTAGCTACACTAGTGGAGCTCGAGCTTGGTGTTCTAATTTGTAGTTCTAGTGTTCCAGTGCTTGGCTGCTAAAGATTTTTTGTTGGAGTACCTATTTTTGGTAATTAAACCAAAGTTTGTATTGAAAATTCCCCCTTATCTCTTATTTCTTCTTATCTTCAGTTTGTTTCTCTTCTTCTATCATTCTAGTTGGGGGTGTAGCTGTTAACTGTACTAATTTTTCTTTGTCATCCCCTACTACTACACTCAGCTCTTGAAGTGCAACTACGTCTTCTTTTGGTGTAGACAGTGGTGGAAGAAGTCGAAGTCCAGTAGATTGTATGGTCATAGGTGGTTCTTGTGTTTATACCTTGTTTTCTTTTAATTTTGCTACTGCCTTTTGGAGTTCATCAACACTAACCAATATTGGGCTTAAACATAACCTAGCTACTTGTGTTGATTGGTCAAGGATCTTTTCTAGATCCTCTATAGATAAAGGATTGATGTTTTGACCAGAAGTGTCAATGACATCTTTTATCTTGATTGTCTTTGTAGGTGTGATGTTAGAATAAGGAGGGCTAGTAGGTGGCAGTTGTGTGTCCTGCACACTCTATTCTTGTTGCTCACCTATCCCCTTTTCTTCTTCTTTACCAATTTTCTCCTTTTCTTCTTCATCCTTCTTTTCTTCCTCCACTTCCTTCTCCTCTACCTTCTTTCTTCTTGCTTCTTTTATTTCCTTTTCTTTGGAACTTTCTTCTGTCTTGTATTCTTCATCAAACACATCATCAATTTTTTCGTAAATAATTTTCCATACTTTTGTGGTTTTTCTCACAACCTCTTCAATTTTATTTTATAAAATACTAAATGCCCTGTATTTTGGAGTAAATCTACTATTGTGCTTTTTGACTTTATTTTTTATTTTCCTTTTAGTCAAATCAGGCAACATCCTTGCTAAGGTAGACTCCCTTATTTCTTTCTCAATTTGTAGACAAAAATGTCATTTTCCCTCTACAATCTTATATAATTCCTTTGGCAATGAAGTATTCAGTTGAAGAGGTGTATGTTTATTTTCTGCCATCATATTATAGACAGATATCTCTATTTTATTTTGATCATCTTTTGTGATCTTATTAAAATTTACATTCTTCAAATCATTTAAGTCTCCATTCCTAATCTTAGCACATAATTTATCAATAGAAGACTTTGGCAAATGACTTACCACTTTAAATTGATTGTGATCTTCTAATTCTATCTTTCCTTCCCCTAAATCAAGTTGAGCCACAAATTTTCTTCTTTTCTTTGGCTCTTCTTCAGTCTTCTTAGTGAATTCCTTCCTCTTGGTTGCCTCTTTATTTCCCTTTTGTGTAGTAGCCCTTGTAGTAGCTCTAGTTGTAGGCTTTTTGGGTGCAAGCTTTGTCACTTTCTTTGGCTTAGGGTAAGGAGCAGGTGGTGCTTTTTCCTTTCTCTTGGTGGCCTTGGGTTTGATGGATGTTTCCTCGGCTTCTTCTTTCTTTGCATCTTCATATTCATCTTCTCCTAAGCCTCGAGTCAGTTGTAGAGACTCTTGTTCAAGCTCATCTCTTCATTGTCATCTTCTTCTTTATCATCACTTATTTCTTTTGCTTCTTTTGTAGTACCTATCTCTCCAATCATTGCCCCAATTTTTTTTTGATCTTCTTAACCAATTTATTTAACTTCTTTACTACTGTGGCTATTTTGAGGTCTATTACCACCCTTGATTTGACAACATCATGGGTTCCAAAGTGCTTTGCAGTTTTATCAATTTCCTTTGCAAGCAATGTTGTAATAGCTATTGATGCCTAATCCACATCAAGTTCATAGCCCAGTGGTCTAAGCCATCTTACTCTAGGGATCACTACTTGTATGTAAGTATAGTCAATATCTACTAGAAAATAAATGTCCTTTTTATGTTGCTCCACTAATGAGATTGGAATTCTTGTTCTCTATTTCATGGATTGTTTGAAATCCTCAAAATAACTATTCATTTGGGCTTCAAAATTTTCAGCCATTTGATTAATGAATCCATTTATCTGATCAAAAATTATCTTATTTGGATCCCATCTCACCTTCCCTGTAGAGGGGAATTTTTTCATAATGTAGAAAAATATGCAAATCAATATTGCCCCAAATTTGAATTGAGCCCCCTTGGATTTCCTTATGGCTCCCAAGTTCTCATTTATTTGTTGCATCATCAATTCTGCAAGATCATAAGTGTGATCCTTTTTCACTAGCTTGTAGGAAACATCTACAACTATTCAGGGTACAATGTTTAACCTATTGAATTGATAAAATTTGTGAGATGTAATCCTTGGAGAAAAATCTAGTAGGGGGTTTTTGAGGGTGTCAATTGTCATGCCCCTGTTGTTCAACTTGGCACTAGTGTTTTTCTCAATTGCCTCCCTCTTATCACTCCTTAGGGTTTTGGGCCGATCTAGGGTCAAAATACCAATAACCCTAAGTATAGTCTTCCTTGTGAACTTTACTAGCCTAGTTTCTAACCAAAAATCTCCATCATAGATTCTGCTTAGCACAATGCATGCCCATTTTGTTTTAAAGACAATGGCGAAAACTAGGGTTTTGGTCAGGCCCTTCTTCTCAACTATGGAGAATTTGTCTTTAAGTATCCCATTTTCACAAAGATTATCAATGCATTGAAAATCTCCAAATCTCCTATTGCACCTATCTTATAGTTATAGCATTTGCGTACATCCTGAACCATTACTACTTTATCAAGAATCATAGATAGGGCACTAGTGGGATCATTTTTGTAAGAAAATTCAGGGATGGGTCTGAACTCTGGTTGTTTAACTTCATTACTAACTAGTTGAATTTCCAATCCTTCATTTTACTTTGTAGATTTAGAACTAGATGCCATCTTTAACCAAACTAGGGTTTACAATTTAAACTAACTTTTCAAACTGTGTAACTCAGCTCTAGAATGAAATACCTGGTAAATCGATGAAACTGAGTTGGGTTGCTATTGAATTGTTATAAATCACCTTTTGATCATTGGGAAATCACTTAATCACTCTATTTTTCTTTTCTCTTTGTTCGTATCATAAAAAATAAATGATTTTTACTTTTTACTAGGCTTAAAACCTAACATTTATTGCTTTTGTGCTTATAGCTATCACTCAACTTCTATAGGATTTTCCAACTCGGCATCAACTATATTTCATTCATTTAGAAGCTACTATATTGTTTCACTTGGCATCTACTAATTTTGTTAATTTCTCAGTAGCCACTAGCAAGTCTTAGTTGGTAGCTACTAGACTGTTCAACTCAGCATGTACTATAGTTTTACGAGGAAACCAAAGGTAACTCAACATCATCTTTCAACTTTTATCCTGACATCTTAACTTATGCAAACCTATTCTTTGCAATGTTCCTATGTTCCTTTTGGGCTGATGTATGATACATCTTTATATGTATCATCCCTATGTGCCTTTCTAGTGCTGAATTTGTTGAGGTGTGATCATTTGACCTCTTGGGTGAAGTGATCTCTCCATTTGATATGCTGCATTCACCTTTCTTCTACCATGTCTTCTTCATATCTTTCTTAATGTGTTCTGCATCAACTTTTTCTTTGCCCTTGTTAACTTCAATCTTGGGTGCCTTGGCATTCATTGGATAGTTCCTACTAACATTTCTAGTCTTTAAGTAACTAAAACAAGTAATTTGACTCAACCATCTGCTATAGTTCCCCTTGAAGTGTGTTATTATGTAATTTTGAGGTACATGACCATATTGCTAATAGTAGTGGCAACTTTTCCTTGTATTATAGTCCTAATTGTAGTGATGTGCATAGTTGTTTTTCCTTGTAGGCTGATTAGGTGTCTACATAGTCCTTGATCTACATTTACATGCTCTATGTCCATAATTTTTGCAGTTGTAGTAGTGACCCTCAAATCTTTGTGTTCTCATGGTCTTGGTTCTATAGCCTTGTGATAGAAATTTGCATCTATAGGCTTATCATGCTTATGACTACTCCTGCTTCTACAAACATTAGAGGTATGTCCCTTTTACCATAGAAATGACAAGTAGATTTAGTGTTCTTCCCTTTGTTACTTCTTTCTTCTGCAGCCTTGGATGATTCTCCTTGTTCAATGCTGATGTAGCCAAGTCCTATAGTGTCATTACTAGCCCTTGGTGATTTCAGAAATTGCTCAAAGTACCTGATGGCCTCATTGGGTTTGTTGTAACTTTTTGCTATTTCCTTTTCTCTATTCAATTCATTTTGCAATTGTTAATTTTGTATCTTCAAGGTGGATATCTCAATATCTATCATGTTTAGCTCATGATGAGCATTCATCATTAAGGTGTCTAACTACATGTTTGAAATCTTTTCAAATTCAATTGTCTTCTCTTCTAGATTATTGATGAGATTTTTCTTTCCATCTTCTACCATGGCCTTGTCTTCAATAGCTCTTTTCTTTTGTTCAGTCACTTCACAAAGCAATATGGCTTGTGATTCTTATTCAAGCTTGAGTAATATAATTTCTTCAGCTTGTGCTCTATTTTTCTCCATTAATTCTAATATTGCTACATCAAATTCCTTGGAATCTCCTTTGGAAAATAGATGTGTGGTGTCAATCTCCTTGTAGTGTATGTCATTTTTAGTTATGGCTATCTCCTTTCTTCTTTTCAAATATTTTCTCACTTCCTCCCTGGCTTCCTCTACTTTGTGTAGAGCTAGTTGCAAATCAATCACCTAATTGTCAATGATCTTCCCAAGTTTGAAAACTTCCATCTTCTGACCATTTTCTCCAAGTTTTTAGGCTTCTCCTTGTGAGAGCTGAAGGCTCTAATACCAATTGTTGGAATGCTAAAATGGGAAGAGTACTTCTGAGAGGGTGGGGGGGGGGGGGGGGGGGGGGTGAATTAGAAGTAACCAATTTATTTTTTCAAACCCTTAATAAAATTTAACTAAAATTAACATGCATGCAAGTAAACAAGCATAAAATGAAAGCATGCATCAACACATAACACAAGAGATTTTGGTGACCCAAAAGCCCTCCATGAATAAGAAGGTAAAATGGGGGTGGGGATAACACCCAAAAAAATTTATTGTAGCAATGAGTTCAACCACTTCTGATGGTTTTCCCTATTAAAGACCTGCCCTGTGAAAGGCTTTACACTATGTTAATAGTGACCTGTTGACAAGATTTACAAACACTTTACAAGTAGTCTCACCTTGTTAAAGGATTTACATAAAGGTTGTTAAACCCACCTAATACATATAATTTTCTTGACCTTCTCCAAAGCCTCTCCTACCTAGCTGTTAAGCCAACCTATCACCATAGGATTTCATCCTATAATACAATTGTGAAAGAGTATTAGAACATTTGACCTAATTGAATGAAATCTTGAATTGTTGGGTTTAGGCACTTGATCTGCTCTTTCTCTTGTGATATCTACTAGATTTTGATCTCTAAATATGTCCCCTTTTCTATTCTAATCAACTAGATACATAAATGCTATCCCTTTCACTAAGTCTTTTCTCTTCACATTGAAATTTCACTATAGTCTCCCATTTTGTTACTTTTCTTCCATGATTACAATGGTGCATTCATTCTCCTTATAAAGAATGTGAAGACTTAGGATTAGGTATGGATCTATGATACAAATTGAATCTCAAATTCCCACTCATACTTTACATTTTTCTTATTGGTTGCATGCCTTCACCATTTTTATAATTGGTTGCATGCAGGTTTCATAGGGAATGCAAATGACTCATCCTTATCCTTTTTCTCCTTCAAAATTTCTCTAAGTTAGCTCCAAAAATAGTTTACATCTTAGCTTGTGCAAGTACAAACTCTTATGCTGATTCTACATTGCTCAACACATGAAGTATTACTGATGCTCGGCACACACTATTTTTGGATTGGTGGATCAAGTATGTTTCTTGGTTTCCTTGGCACCTATTATAACCTGTATTACTAGGCTTATATTGTTCTAAGTTTCTTGGCATCTGAATGATTCTATTAATCGACACATGAATAATTCCTAGATCACTCGACACATACTATACTATAATCTACTTGGTACTAACTATGACTTGACACAAATTAAAATTCTAGCTCGACATCTATTGTGTACTCAGCATGTATGATGAAAATGGCTAAGTGTTTTGACACTCATTTGTCAATACTTTTTATTTGACCAACAATAGATTCGGTCTATTTATCAGGCCAAATCTCTAGTGAAACTTTTTTTCTTGAGGAACAAGTTATATTCTATAATAATGGAGGAAGGAAGATCTATTATAGATCATCTAAATTATTTTAATTTTTTGATTGTATAGTTGACATCATCGAGAGTCAAGGCAGAGGAGGAGGATTGATGTATGACCCTATTATGGTCCTTGTCAAATTCATGGGACCATCTTGTGATGGCTCATCTACTTTAGTCACTTTTAGAATGGATGATGTGGTGTCTTCATTATTATCTTAGGTGATGAGGACAAAGTCATCAGTTTTGACTAAAGAAGCTCTTGTTGTTCACAACAGATCCAATGATAGAGGAAATAAAAATGACAACATGTCTAGAAAGTGTACATCCAAATGCCATGGAAAATCAAAGACTCCTAGAAAGTTCAAGGAAAAATGTTGGAACTATGATAAGATTGGGCACTTTCGTAAAGAATATAAGGGCCAACAAAGAAGAAGAAAGCCTCAGATTTAGGTTGAGAAAAATCTCAAGAAGATGATGATGCTTTCATTAAAGCCTTGGCAATGCATGCATCTGATGATGCATGGTTGATAGACATGAGTGCTTCTTTCCACATGAACTCTCATCAAATCTAGTTCTCAAAGTATGAAGTTTTTGGTGGTGGAAAGATGTATTTGGGTGATGATTCTCACCTAAAGATAGTTGGATGAGGATGGGTCACCATCATATTCCCTAATGGACAAGTAAGGGGGATTAATGAGGTAATGTACATCCCTAGTTTGGCATGAAACTTATTATCTATAAGTATGCTAAATGATGTAGGTGTGCAAAATTTTTTTCTCAGAAGATGGATGAAAGATGACGAGAGGAGCTATGGTGCTTGCTAAGGGTACTAGGAGAGGTACTCTATTTTAACTTGATGCATGTATTTCTTAGTCCAATAGTTCTTCTATTTCAAAAAAGATAGAAACTATCATTTCATCCCTACCATCTAAAAAAGTAGTAAAGAAGACTATGGTTATTGGTTTTGATTATAGTGCAACATGTGTACTTAAGTGTGCAAAAACATTGTAAGGAAAGATTCATATAGAAAAGACAATGTTATGGCATATGAGATTTAGCCACATTGGTGAGAAGGGTCTCAGAACCCTAAAGAACAAGAACCTCGTTGAGGGATTAAATGATTGTAATATTGAGTTTGAATTCTATGAACATTGTGTCTATAGTAAAAAAAATCATGTTTAGTTTTACTCTAGTTCTCATAAATCTTCTGATGTTTTCGATCTTATTCATTCTAATATATTTGGTCCTATAAGAGTTTCTTCAATCTCCAAGTATGTATTTCTTGTATCTTTCATAGATGATTATAGTAGAAGGACATGGATTTATTTCCTAAAAAGTAAGACACAAGTATTTAGTTAGTTCAAGGAATTTAAAGCACTTGTAGAGAATTTGACTAGTAAGAATATTAATTGTGTGAGAACTAAAAATGATGGTGAGTTTTTCTTAGTAGAGTTTGAATAGTTCTATAAAGAATGAGGTATCCAGAGGCATAAGAAAACTCCTTATACCCATGAGAGAAATGGAGTTGTAGAAAGAATGAATAGGACACTAATGGAGAAGGCTAGGAGTTTTCTTAGTGGAGTTGGTCTTGAACAAAGGTTTTGAGCTGAAGCTATGGCCACTACTCGCTCTCTAGTTAATAGATCTCCCACATCAAGTATTTTTGGTATGAAACCCATGGAGGTATGGTCTCATAAGAATCCTTCAATTAGAAATCTTCATGTTTTTGGTTTTAAATCTTATGTACATGTTCCAAAGGAGAAAATATCTAAGTTGGAAAACAAAGCTGTCAAATGTATTTTTATTAGATATAGTGTTGGTATGAAAGGATACAAGCTTTGGGACCTTGTGACTAGTAATGTGTTGTATAGAAAAAATGTTATTTTTAGAGAGCTAATATCTTCTCCTATTGTTCTACAACTATCTATGAAAAAGAAAAGAAGGAAGATATTGTTCAGTTGCCTTCTACCCTTAAGAAGACTAAATAGAAAGACCATGTTGGGTCTAATGATGAGGAGAGATATAGTAGCTCTAATAGTTCAAAAGAAGAGGAAGAAAAACATCAACCTTATGCCTTGAGGAGATTCATGAGAGTAATAAAGAAATGAGAAATATTTGGCTATTCTATGTTAGATTCTAGTTGTGCCTTTACTTTGATTACTAATATAGATGAGCCTAGATCTATGAAAGAGGCTTTGGATATAGAAGATGCAGATTCCTAGATTGAGGCCATGAATGATGAGATGGCTTCATTGGATAAAAAGAAACTTGGGACCTTTTACCTTTGCCTAAAGGACGAAAACCTATTGGTAGCAAATGGTTGTTCAAGAAGAAATTCTATTCAAATAGCAATCTTGAAAGGTACAAAGATAGATTGGTTGTGAAGGGGTACTCACAAGAAGAGGAAATAGATTATGGTTAAATATTCTCTTTTATTGCAATGTTGACACCCATTAGATTTTTATTATCTCTTGCTGCATCATATGATCTAGAGATAGAACAAATGGATGTGAAGATAACTTTCTTCCATGGTGATTTGGAGCAAGAGATTTATATCTTGCAGCCTGAGCACTACATTGTTAAAGGAAAAGTATCTTTGGTTTGCCGATTAAAGATTTCTCTGTATGGTTTGAAACAATATCCTAGGATGTGGTACCTTAAGTTTGATGCCTCTATGCCATTAATTGTATTTGTAAGATCAAAATTAGATCATTGTGTTTATTTCAAATTTGAAAATGATTTCCTTCTTACTGTTGCATTATATGTTGATGTTATGTTGTTATTTGGGAAGGGTAAGGGTATGATTTCTAATTTTAAATCTCAGTTGTCAGTACAGTTTGAGATGAAAGATCTTGGGGTAGCAAGGTACATCTTGGGTATGGAAATTAGTAGAGATAGGTCTAATAAAAAAATTTGGTTGAGTAAGAGTAAGTATGTTAATTTTATGTTGGAAAGGTTGAACATGGCAAATTGTAGACCATTGTGTGTTCTTGTTTCTATGGGAATAAAGTTATCTATAGATGATTGTCGAAAATCTCCTAGTGAAGTAGAGGACATGAGTAGAGTACCCTATGCTAGTGTAGTTGGCAATCTTATGTATGCTATGGTTTGTATTAGACCAAAAATTTCCCAAGTAGTGGGAGTTCTGAGTCAATTTATGGCTATTCTTGCTCAAGTACATTGGGATGTAGTTTAGCAAGTATTCAGATATTTGAGGGGTACATCAGATTACTCCATTTTTTATCATGGTAACTCTTTTAGAGCTCTACATTTAGTTTGTAATTAATGGTTTGCAGATTCAGATTGGGCAAGTGCTATTGATAGTAGGAGATCGATCGGTGCTTATGTGTTCACTATGTTTGGTAGTGCCATCAGTTAGATGAATAAGCAATAACCTGTGGTTGCTTACTCCACTATAGAAGTTGAGTACCTAGCTGCTACTCATTCTTGTAAGGAATTAATTTGGCTTAGGAGATTGTGTTTTGATATTGGTGTTGATGTAGGAAAAATTACTATTTGTTGTGATAGTTAGAGTACTATTTTCCTTCCAAAGAATCCAACTTTCCATGCCAGAACAAGGCACATTGATGTGTAGTTTCACTTTATGAGAGATATGGTGGAAGATGGAAAGGTAGATTTGGAGAAGGTAGATACTATAAAGAATTTTTTAGATGCATTGACGAAACTAGTGGGCACAAAGAAGTTTGGGCACAGAGAACTTGAGATGGTGTTTAGAGTCTGGGTTTTTTGACCTATAGCGGTTAGCTATAGTTATGTTCTTGCTGCTCTTACAAGGTGTTTGAAAAGTTAGAGAATGTTAGGAATAAGGTGTTTCAACCTTGGATAATTCCTATTCTTATTATTTCTTTTGTAAATGTATTTTTTGTAAATAATGTAATTGAGTGTGAGTGTACATGTCTAGTTTGCATGTTGATGTGTCACTCCACTTGTATGTGTTGGCATCTTGAATTATGATGGATTCCTATGAAGGATTTGTATGACTAATTCCTATGAATGAATCCTATGTATGAATCCTATGATGGATTCCTATGACAAATTCCTATGATGGATTCCTATGACGCGTAAGAGCAATCTTTGCAATATTTAATTGTGTGCAAGGAAATCATGACTAAAATGGTTATGATATATTTCTATGATGCCTAAGAGCTATCTTTGGAGGATTTAATTATGTGTAAGGAAATCATAACTAAAATGGTTATGATAGATTCCTATGACATGTAAGAACTATCTTTGGAAGATGCCCTTAAAAAATGGGAAACACATTATATTAGCACTTTGAGGGCTGCAGATACTAGAGTGTGTCTGAAAACTGAATTGTTGGTTGCTACTAGATATGTCTTCTATGTCCTCATAGAGCTTACACTACAAGCATGTTGTAACCTTTGAGTTGAAGATAATACATTGTGTAGGTTTTGGAGGGGTGCGGTTGGTTTACTAAAAGATTTTTCACCACTTGCATATCTTTATATTTATGTGTTATTATTTCTCTATCTATTTTCTATATTCATGATTCAGTGGAATATTATTATTTACATTATATTAAATTTGAAAATGTAAGAATTTTAAATAATTTTCACAATACTTTCCTTAAGGGAGTAGTGTAGGAAGCCATTTCCACACCCAAGTTTCCTTACATCATATCCATTTTATTTTTTTGTGTTTTAATTTGGTATAGTTGGGAGAGAATTCTAATCCTTTGTATAAAAAAATTTGATGAAGCATAGAGGGACTTTAGAAGAAATCAGATAAAAAAGAAAATTAAATAATTATTGCAAGATTACTCCACCCCCTTTCAAAATTTCAAAAAACTTCTCATACTCATAGCTGAAAAGTAAATACTACCATAAGCATTGAGAGTCTTATCAATATAGAAAATCATGGCCATCAGATAAATATTGTTCTTACTATCTATCGAGAGATAAAAACTAAAAGTGACTTGAGGGCATAGAGTATAAATGAGCATCATAAAATAAAAACAAAAAACTAACCAAAGTAACAGTGGAACCATCGGCGATTCCTTGGATTTTCTAGCAGAAATCAAAGCTAGTCATCAGCCAAAAAGCCATAGAGGGCACAATTTGTGTCCACCTCCTTATCATTGGTACCTTAGTCTTTTATAGTTTGCATTAGATGGAGCATGGTGGCTACCTAGTGCATGACAGGAGCCGAGAAATTTTCTACCCTATCAACCTTCTCCTCAAGATCCTCATTTCTTTTAACTAACTCCAGAATTGATATTTTAGTTTTCTCCACTAGCTAGTTTCCTTGATTAGTGCTCTCATTTTTGGAAATGTTGTCTTTTTACTAAGTTTGATCACCCCCATGCTCATCACTATCCTCCTATTCACCCCCTATGCTTTCCACCAAGGCTTGGCTATCTAGTGTGCCCATCTTAATCAGAGAGGTTACCATGCTATGTTCAACATTGGACTTTCTAGAATCCAAAGAAATAATTTTAAATGCACTAGGAACCTTGTAGGGAAAAGAGATAGCTTCCTCCGTGTAATACCACACTAAACACAAGAAATAAATTAAGCAACAAAGAACAAGTAATTTTTTTTTTAATATAATGCCACATAATCCAAGTACAAGAACAATGAATGAGCCACTCTCAATTCGTAAACCTCAAAATAGAAGATGATATCATCCATATAAATTTCTACCATAACTTTTATACATATTGAGTATAATACAATAATGAAAAATGATATCATTCTTAATGCCTATGTCCAATATATGGACCTTATAAGAACAAATTCTATTTCAAGATACAACTTCAATAGTAATCCTTTAGCTACTTGTTAATCACCTTGAAGCACCTGAAAACACACAATGTTGCAACACAACATAAAGAGGGATCAATACACACTGAGTTAAAAAGCATAATCCACCTTCATAAATGTTAGGATAAACATATACATAACCATAATGCAGATGTCTATTTCATTTAACATAGTGCAACTCTAAAACTAATATACAAGAAGTAAACATTTACTTAACAATACATAATTAAACTCGCACTAAGAATAACCTATAAATGATTCATATATATAACGAGATGTCATCACTATGGTGCTAAGGTTCTGCATCCATGAATGGTATGCTCATAGTTAGCTCATAGCGGAATTCTCTATATACTCATCAAACAATGTAATAGAGTTTTTCCCTATTCTTCGTACTCAACTGTTAAGGTTCAAGTCATAGGTAAGGCCATTTATCTTTACTTATGTATTTAACCCACCTAGTTCATTTTAATGTTTTCACTGTATTAAATAACTAAATAGGATTAACCAAATTCAACCACCCTGATATATGTTCATCACAACTATTCTTATAGTTCACATCAAATAGATATTCTAAGAATGTAAATGCAATGGATATCAAATCAGTTAACAATATGATACTATATTCTTCATCTAATTGTAACTCATCTTATTCTGCCAATTTCAAAGGTAAATTTTAGGTCATTATAACAATAGGAACAGAATCGATAATATTAAGATTACATAAATATAATTAAACTGTTATATTAGCTTAATAATACTTACATATCTTAATATGATAAAATATATTTCGGCTACCATAATCAACCAAATTTATCTTTTAGAATGACTAAGATTACAAAATTCAAATGCCTATGATATATTTGCCTAGAATGAAGTTTCATCATTCATATATCATAAGTACCTCTTTTCCATTTGAAATAATTTTGAATTGATAAAAATAACAAAATACATCTTAATAATAAAAGAATTCTATATCATGTTATTTTTATTTCAAAATCATAATTAAAATGCTAGTGAAATAATCATAGCAAAATAAAACATAATTGAAAGATTTCCCTATTTCCATGTTCAATCAACGATTTAACAGAAGATCATTTACAATGATACTATCTACTTATTTTAATTTTGCAAAATTCTAATCTCTACCCATAGTCAAGTTTCAGCCTATTTAAAACCTTTCAATCATAATTCAAATACTTGATCACAAACAAATGAAATCATGTCTTAGCATTAAGATGAATAACCCATTTTAACTAAAGAAAACACCATTATTTAACTCACCAATACTTTAATGTTTCATACTGTAATAGCTGGCATCTTAATTTTGCTATCACAAGAAACTGTTGATAGAATACTATAGTTCTTTTCCATCACAGCATATGATAACTCTAAACTCGTCAATCTAAATATCCCCTTTGAAGTTATAAGAGTATTCAATACAAATAGGGAATCAGTTGATGTTAGTTATTATAACTTTGATAATAGTTTTATGCAAACTGATTAACAAAATGTCATTGGTATCGAATAACAACAACAAATTGAATTTCCACATATCCTAAGAAATACCTATACAATTAAAGATTGATTGAACCATATTAAATAATAGCAGATGTCATCTATTTTTATATGAAATTCTCTTCAAATTCATTGACATATTTAAAAACTTACGACGTTGCTATGATTTTCCAATAATGATTCAAAACCTTGTCTGTGTTTTAGATTCCAAAAGATAGTTCGATACACTGTATGCTTTTCTCGCTAATCAAAAACTTATATGTGTTGTTAAGATCCAATATCTCAAATCCAAATTGAAGGTTTGTTTCTCCACACCTAAATATGTTTATTTTTCCAAATCAAGTTTGGGTTTCTCATTAAAGCTTTTGCGCACAGTTACTCGCAAACTGTTTGACATAAAGCTTGAGTCATAGTTTCCATGATTATGTGTTTAACACAATGACTATTCCTTTTAACTTTAAACAACAATTTAACATAATGATCATGACTAAGTTTCATCTAATTTGTATGATATAACAACCTAACCAATTTGTATAAATCATTAGGAATTTATGTTTATGCCTGTAGATTTCATGCAATTCGTTTGACAAAATAACTTATAATAATTAACACAGAGGTATGGTACACACTAAGCTCGTATCTATAGTAATCGATAACAACATGTTGCTACACATTTCCATAATATGAAGCAAAAACCAAAATGCAAATGTTGTTATTAAAGAAATGTCTCCATACCCAGACTTAAGTATGGGAATATACAAAAATCAACAGTATACATGTCAAACCTTGCATACTTCCAGGCTTAGGTGTCGATATGAACCATTTAAATTAGGACAAACTATATTATTCATATATTTCAAAATCAAATGCAGTATAAACAACAATAAGAAAGTAGGTTTAGAAAATGCCCCTACATGAGATTCAGTAGACAGAAAATGCTCAACATAAAGCTCTGCAATGAAACTTGATGCGAAAGCCTGAGATGCCAAATCAAAACCCCACTTCCCAAATGTTGTAACTAAAAAAATAACTAGCATGCAACCTCGACACAAATTAAATCGAATGAAATGCAACAGAATATCTCACTGTGAGGAACTTAACCATGTTTATCCTCATAAGAAAGTATCTCCTTCCAACCAAAACCCTTCATAATGCTGACTCTTCAGCAAAAGAACACAAGTGTTCTACCAAGCAGTGTAAAAAGGCCAATTCTCAGCATAGCTACCATAGAAAACTTAATTCACAAATGTAATGGCCGAAAAATCCTTCAGTACATTATTTCATGATAAACATGCAGTCAATACACAACACATGTCATAGAGCCATGTATACGACAGTCTCATTGCCACCGCCATTTTTGGTTTTTTAAACAATGCAAATTTTACCTCTTTTTAAGAATTCAAATCCCATTAATAAAACAAAATAATGTGTATGCTCTACCAACTATGGTTGATTAAACCCTTAATAAAAACAAGTGAACTAAAGTTATGAATCAAAACCAACTTAGGGTGAAATGAAATTAGAGATAGTTAAACCCTTTCTACATCATTTGCATACATGTTATGCCAAATTCACCTCCAAGGAAAATAATTGATCTTTTAACAATATATATATATATATATATATATATATATATATATATATACGATGTAAAGTTCCACCTCATGGAAAAATTTGATACCCTAACATCATATATATTTTTTATATGCATGTTTTCAAACCTAAAACTTAAATTTAAATTATGAACTTTTAAACGTTTAATCCTTCCAAGCAATCTAATTTCTGCAACCAGAAATGTCAGGTATATAAAACCTCTCAATTTAACATAATTATAATAGCTATCCAAAAATATTAAACCTTGATAGTATTAAAAATAAATAAATAAATTAAAATCATAAGTCATCTGTCAAATCTAAATAGAGTAATACTAATACTGGATACATATTCAAGAAAGGTTTCATGTTCTGCTAAGCAGAATATAACCAAGTTCCGACCATTTAATCAACATATCAAACTGAAAGAAACTTAATAACAACTAAATCCTAATAAGTATAAAAATAGTAGTAGTGGTCAATCATGACACTCCACATTCTCAATTTTCTCCTCACTTTATATTTCTTCTTCTTTTATTCACCATAGTCCCTTCTGGTAGCCTTATGTTTGAGATGAGGCCTACAATTTTTCTTGGAGGTGTATAGTTTTGGTATGGTAGGGTTGGAGGAGGGAATTTTCTCTCTCAATTGCTTGCTCACCCGATTAGTGCCCTTACTCATGGTTCTACTTTTTTCAACACCTAGAACTTCAAAATTGTCTTCCTTAATTTTCCTAGCCATGGTCATGAAGTCTTCTTTGGATGTGGGTTTAGAAAGGGAGGTCAAGCTTTGAGTAGTAAATTTTAGAGGAGGAGGGACAATGCTTAGAATTTGAAGGTGTAGGCCTTTATATAGTTTAAGAAAATATAACATCAAGGCTTAGTGATAGACAATGTAATTTCTTCCCTCTTCACATGTTTTCCTTATATTCCAAACATATTCCACCATAGAATAGAGTAGGAAAAAAGGAAAATAAATGCATGCATTCCTTGTTTTAAAAATAAATCAAAATAGGGAAATGTTAATAATAGAAAACCTTAACTTTATCTTCAAGGGTGACATTGCACATGATAGCATAGTAGACCATATTCCATAGCTCTGGAAGATTCTCATGAGAAAACCGTCCATGGAAACAAACATGTGCTTCATTGGAGCATAGCAAACTGTTGAGGATCACTTCATCTTTAACTCTATGTTTCTTCCTCCATGATTTTCATTATATAGATAGGCTAGTGATGTTGTCTATTAGTTCTTTCAAACCTCTAAAGTAACTTTGTTAATGTAGACCTGACACTTCTTCTAGGAATGAATAATTTTCTAGGTGACCATCTCATCAAGGTACACTTTAAGAAACCCACGTCCAAAAAAACATATAAATTATTGGTGAATCTTTGAGTCTTTTAAAAATACAAATTATTTTTACATGTGAGTCTCTCAATTTCTTTTATTTTAAATATTATTTACTTTGGTGGTTATTTTGGAATCATAATTTTTGAGTACAAACTATTGGCGAATCTCAATAATAATAGGAAGTTCACTAATCGTCATGAAATATTACAAATCAAAATTGAGCATGTTTTATCTCATGGAAATTATGAGAATAAAATTACATTACATTTTAAATCAATAGAGAAAACTAAATATTGGTAATATATCCCTAAGTAACTAATATTTATGATAAGTATTGGTGAATTAGTTTTAATTTCTTCGATAATATATAATATTTAGGTGAATCAACCATAAGCATGTATTGAATAGTGTGGTGAATATTTGAGTTTAAATTCTTTAATAAAATAAATTATTGAGTGATTTTCAATAATTTAAAACTAAATTTAATAAAAATGTAGTGACTTAGCTTCCATTACATTTTAAATTATTAGCCAAATTACTAGCAAATCTTTTCTAAAATTTCAAAAATTATGAATATTCAACATTGTACATCTCATCTTGGCCTTTTATACTCTCCATGAAAATGATAAATCAGCTCTCTTTCAAATAGGATCAAATCACTTTTTCATCACTAAAAATCTTCTGAATTCTCAATAGTTTCAATTTTAAATTAACACCTTCCATAACCTCATCATCATCTAGGTTGACCACTAACTATTTGTCTCCCTCATTAATCTTGGCCATCATTTCCTCCACAAAACTGATCTTATTTTTAGAAAAATCCATAGAGAAACCCTTAAAAAATATGTAGTAGCATTTACAACTAAAGAGAACCCAAATGAATAAATTTCTTTTTGGAATCATAAAATTAAGCTAAAATCAAGTAGCCAGATCACCAAATCCTCCTGACAACTTCTTCTCTACTTGTCTAATTAATTAGGAGCCCACCTTGGGAGACATGAGAAATCTCCCCAAATTAGGTTTGGAATATCAACTTTCCCTTGTCCATTATGAATAATGTTTTGCATCTTCTCATTAGAATTAGCACCAAACATAGAGGTTGCTTCTAAAATTATCACCATCATCCTACACCTAAAAAGAATGGTAGGATAGCTAATAATCTTAGCTAAACCTATCATGAAAGGACAACACTTATTGTATGCTAGGTTATGCATCATATTTTAAATTCCTCTTTATGAAAAACCAATTTGATCACTACTAGGATATTTTTCTCATCCTACTAAACTTGATCATTAATGAATTCATGTTCATAACTAGCTAGGATATCCACCACTTGGTTCCTTTCCCTATAGACCTATTATATTATTACATTATTAAGACTATTCATGATATATTAGGTGTCCCTAATAATTTATTTTCTATTCAAACACATCCTATTCTCCCATTAGTCACTTTAAGGGCTATCATGGAATCTTCCTCCATAGTAAAATTATGAATTCCCATGCTTGTATCTAACTCAACCCCCTACAAGAGTCCAAACACATTTTCTTCATTGCTAGAGACATTGCTACATTTCCTAGAGTATCATATAATACCTCCACCTAGAGAATTTCAAATTATTCCTCCCACAATTAGCTCCCTCCACCTACTTAGATCCATTAATGTTTAGCTTCAACTAGTTCCAAGGGCTAGTTATCCTTTAGTTTGCATCCTCTTGATTGTCTTTGAATTTTCCATTATGTCTATAATTTTATTAATGCCCTAAAATATCTCCTAGGCCTTGTCAATGTAGGTTGTAGGATAGGAGGGAGGTCTTCACTTCCATATTAGAACCCCTGCCCCACCCCCCAATACACTTGCAAATGGCCACTCCTAGAGGTGTACTTGTATCTCTAAATATGTGGTTGTTCATTGTTTCTAAAACATTTTAATTATGGGATGTTGTAGAGGGAACTACCACCTAAGAATAAATGGTAAGATTTAATGTTAGAAAATGAGCTCTAATATGCACCAAAATAATTATCCAAACATGGGTAGAGTAAGTGAAGTTGATGAAGATGTGAGGCATGGACTCTTCCTCCTTATAGCATATGACACATCTATTTTACATCTAGAAGTCACATCTTATGAGGTTATCAATAATGAGAACACTATTATGCATGACCAACCACTAGAAGAAATTTTGGGTATAAAGTAAGGGTTCTAGATATATTTCAACTTTGGATTCCCCCCATCACCCAACAAAGAATTGTAGAAAGATTTAACATTAAAATTCTCATTTGATTTTTTTTTCAATATAGTCCTATCCTCTTTTGGGAAGGAAGGTATGTGTGTCCCTCTCACCTTGGCATTAAGTTATTCAACTAAATCTTTGTTCCTCCTATCTAAATTCTCTGGGTTGAAAGTCTTCCATTGATTATTTTGGATATAGTGTATTACCAATTCTCATATCTCTATTTGCCCCCATCCTTTTAGCACTGTGAACTTAGTTATTTCCAGAGGACCTTCTTGCCACCATCAATCCTTCAAGAATATGATTTGGTTACTATCTCTCAAGTTCCATCTCATGTCCCCTTTCAACTATTTCATTATCTTAGTGATGTTATTCCAAATGTTTGAACCAACAAGTAGATTCAAATCAAACAAATTCTAGGAGAAAGGACAAGAGTTCAAATATTTAGCACTCATAATATGGCAACAAGGGACAAAATTTTGTGTCGACCTCCATCCAACCTTCATCATGATGGATTTATTAAGATCTCTAATCTCCTCAAGTTCGAACATCCTTTAGATTTAGGCATATGAACATTGTCCCAGCTAAACAGATTTAACTTCTTCTTCTCCTCTATTCAAGACTTAAATAACTTAACAAAGGACTAGATCATAAATATTATGGTTGAGCCTTATATTAACAATATACCTTTGAATATGAGACTAAAAGATGTATAGACACCTTAGATAAAACCTTAATCATGCACCAAAAGGATCAATCAAGATCTAAAAGTTAGAGACACATAAAGTAGCTTAGAAAAGTAATAACTTGAAAGAAGAGAAAATAGACTTGATCCAAGAAACAATCTCATAGGAAAACAAGTGCCACGTAGTGGCATGTACTTTCCATTAATTATAATTATAGTAGAAAAATTATAATATAATTTCAGTTCTATTTTATAATACTACACTAATTAAAATAATAATATAATAATATAAATTAATGAGTCATAGAAAAAATGAGGTTTTGCATTTGATTTCCTTGTTTGAATATTTTGAATTTTTTCGTATAATTAGGGTTTCTATTTAAAATTTATAATAGTACAATATAATTAGAGTAAAAGGTGTTTCAAAATTTAGGATGAGTGTGTTAAAAAAAGTGAAGTGTAGTGTTACTATTTAGTTAAAAATATTGAATAGAGGTTAAATGTGGATAAAAACTAATAATCATATTATTTCAATATACTATTTTATTTTTTGCAAAATAACTTCACAATATATATTAACCATGTTTTCTGTCATAAATTTTAGTCGAAAATATTGCAATATGGAGAACCTCCAAAAAAGGGCTCCTATAACAAAAAATCTATTCAACCAATCATAATTTTTTTTATAGAATATAATTTTTTAAAATTAATAGCAAAGCTTTCAAAATATTTTAATAATTAGAAAATCATTGTTTGTGATTGGTGGATTGTTGTTAAACTAATTGAGTAATCTTGCAAACTGAATGCAATAGTACTTGTCGTGTACTAGCCTACGACAAGTACAATAAGGAAGAAAAATTTCAATTAATGAGATAAAATAATAAGTGGGAACATTATTATATTGATAGAAGAGATTTTGACTTATGACCTCTATTTCAAGGGAATAAGTTCTCCACCACTAGACCAACTTAGGTTGTTGGCCAATTTTGATTAAATATGTCTGAGAGTGGTGGATGTATTTAGTTAAAGTGACTTTATAATGAGAGCAACAATTGTCTTTTCCATTTAATCTCCAATAAATGAAGGCAGGCTATGGTAAATTAGTCTCATGCATATTGGAGGGACTTATTTTTAGAACCCTCTATTGACATATCTTTAATATTAATATATTATATTAATCTCCAATACATGTACTTAATTCCATAGATTTGAAAATATTAATTAATTTTATAGTAATCATATATTTTATATAAATATGTAAGTATTACTAATAATAATAGCAATAAATATAATATAATATTTTAATAAATAATAATAGTAACAACATTAAAATATAAAGGAAATATATTACAAATATATCGATTAATAAATATATAATTTTTTTTAATATATTCAAACATATTTATTATTAGTATCATTTTTATCTCTTATATGTCATAAATACTTATCCTCATTTATTAATATTTTGAATAAATAACAATATTGATAAGAAAATTTAGTATGTTTTTAATATTATTTATATTCATATATCATTATTCAAAAAGAATGATCTAATTATGATGTATACATTTACATTACTAATATAATAAGGAATATATCAAAAGATCTATTAGTTCAAGAATTACAATTAAGACTAAGTAGGTTTTTTGGAGAGTGAAATCAATTAAAATAATTTTAGTGACCAATTCATAGTTTAACACCAAAAACTTTAAATAAAGGAAGAGCATGAACATAGGAAGCACAAAAAAAATACAAATAATAGAGTTTTTGGCAAATAACAAGTTCAATGATTAATATATCACTTATGTATTAAGGAGGAATGGAATAGAAAGTCTTGAGGATGAATCTCTCTTACAACTCTATAGATGGGAGTTTTAGTAAAATGAATACTAAGCGAAACACATAAAGAGGGTGTAAAATTTTTCAAGATACGTAAATTGTAATTCATTTCTTTAATTAATTTATATGTATAATGGATATTATGATTGTGAAATTCATGTGATGATAGATCTTATATATAGAAATCTATATGCATGTGTGTGTGGGTTTGGGCATGTGCATATGTCCACATATATATTGAGCATCATCATGCTTTTAAGGTAGATAATATATTGATGCCAATATGGTTATTAAAATATATATTTGACATTTTTTGAATAGGTTAATATTGTTAGAACTTTTTACATTAATTGAGGGGGGGGGGAATGAATCATTTACTCAAGGTCCATAAGTACCATTTGAACAATTAAACATAAAACATTTACTATTATATGAATTCATCCTTCACACTGTTACTCAACAGAAACTAAACTCTAAGAATCACTCAACATTCCTTAACCTTTTATTCTATTTCTTGGCTTAGCTTAACTTTCATGATATAAATATTCACTTTTCTTTATCAAAGTCTATCTAATCAAATTTCCATTGTAGCTTCCTTTTCATAACTCAAACTTTCCTCTAGGTGAAATTGTTTTGAGAAATTTCTCAAATCCTCTTCACCAATCAAATAGATGTGGCATTTAGATTGGGTGGCAATATGTCTTATGAATAGATTTGACATCAATGACAAAAAAAAAATTATTCCAATTGTATGTTTCCAACAATCTACCTCTTTGGCATTGATGGAAACATCTCAATATTAGAAATATCTTAATCTATCTAATGCATTTTACCATAGAATCCAAAATATTTCATTATCATGAGTGATCAACATGCTTAATTTAATTTTGATTCTCTTTATTGATTTTCTCCCTTTGAAATAATAGATCTCACTCTAAGATATATCTCTACCTCTATTTATATTATCCTCTTTGTCATATACTCCCTCTCTAACTATTGTATATCTTCCTCTTTGTATATTTCTTATTTTTTATATTCTCTCTCTCTATGATAACAATGGAAAAGACTCTTAGATTTCCTAACTTCATCTCCATCATACATCTAAATTATATAGATATTTGCATGTCTAGCTGATTTCAGTTATCTATTTGTGAGTTATCTATTATTTTATACTTGACTATCTACCTTAGGAATTTCCCAAAGTAGAGCTATTTTGCATCAATGTGAAAAATATTTTGATTAACACATTTGATGCAATGCACCTTGTTTCCATAAGTAGCTTTTCTTAGGGTTATCACGCTTTTATCTCTAAGATATCCATGAGTGTCCTTAGCTAAAGCTTTAGTGAATATGTCAAAAATTTGTTCTTTTGTGTGCACATATTCTAACTCAACTTATTTGTCTTGAACTAGTTCCCTTAAGTAGTGATGCTTGATAGCAATGCCCTTTGTTTTGTTGTGCATGACAAGATTCTTTCAAGTTTTAATATCACTAGTATTATCACATTAGATAACTAATGGATCTATAATTTATTCTTTTAGGCCTTTCAAAAATTTCTTTATCCATGTGATATTTGAAAATTTCACTCTAGTTGCCACATACATAGCTTCAACTATTGATTAGGAAATACAATTTTGTTTCTTGCTTGTCCATGACACCAATCTCTTTCCTATAAAGAATGCACTTCCACTGGTGCTTTTTACATCATCAATATTTCCTACCCAATCTGAGTCAGTGAATGCATTCAACTCAAATCTATCACTTCTCTCATAATATAATCCATAATGTTTTGTGCCTTTCAAATATCTCATCATCCTTTTCAATCCCATCGTGTGATTCTCTTTAGGATTTTCTTAAAATATAGCAACTATCCTAATTGCCAATGAAATAATAGGTCTATTGTGAACAAGATATTTTAATTTTTCAATCATGGAACTATATAATGTATGTTTCACATTAGTAGAATCGTCGTTCTTAGATAGCTTATGTCCTATAAACATGGGTGTTCTTATTGTCCTTGAATCTTCCATACAAAAAGTCTTTAGTATTTCCTTGATGTATTTGGATTGTGTAATGAAAATTACAAACTTCAATTGACATACTTGTAATAAAACAAAGAATTTGATTTCACCAAACATAGACATTTGAAATTCCTTCTTTATTTCAATAGCAAATGAATTGTGTATTGCTTCTCTTCCTCCAAATATAATATCAACAAAAAATATTTCAGATAAAAGTACTTCATTTTTCTTACCATTCTTCAAATATAGATTACTATTATCATTTTTCCTTCCAAAATCAATCTTTGGGTATGTACAGGATCATGGTGTTCCAAAACATGGTGATCTACAAAGTATGTAGTCTTGAAATGCCTAAAAGCATTTCAAAATTTGTTCCATGTTCTTTCCATCCATAATAATACTAAACAAAAATAATTAATACCTTTATAATGCCTACTATATCATTTGATACCAACCCTATATGGTCAACTTTAAATTTGTCTTGAAAATGTGTTTTTGGCTTGTTCTTGTGTGTTTTTTACTATAAACATGTAGCTCAAAACTATTTTATTACCAAAATTTCATATTATGAAAAGGGTTTATTAAGAATTTTCTTATTTTTCCATAAATGTAAGGTTTGTCAAATTATAATTTCAATTTAAGAAATTTTAACTTATTCTCTAATGGAGTTACATATAAGCTCTTGATTGACACACTACTCGAAAAACAACTATAACTTTCAAATGGTACAACATTTCTAAAATCCAAAAGATGCATTAGATTATATTCTTCTTCTAGTATAAGGAAAAATAAAAGAAAAAATAAATTTTGCAAAGTTTTAAATTAGAGGTGGTCAGACATGAGAAATTTTTTATTCCAAAAATACTAAAGTAGAAAATTAATAATTAATTATTTATTTGGAATAAAAATACACAAAATATGTGTAAAATCAAGGCACAAGTTTAGTTGATATATCTAGAATATTATTTAAAAATATTATTATTAAATTTTGATTAAGGTGGTCAAACTTATATCTACTTCTTATTTTTGTCGTGAAATTTTTGGACTACTGCATTAAAATTCAACATTTTGACGAATCAATTTTTTTTTAAAGATAACGCCTAGTAGTTAAGAAGCTAAATTCAAGTTCCTAGAGATTCTTTTCTCTCAAATTTTTGATATAATCTTCTAGCAAGTATAAAATTGCATGTTAAGTTGACATAACTCTGATTTACTGATTTTTTATTGTCACTTAAAAGCATAGTTTCGTTGACCATGATCTTGGACAAATGCCTTTATAAAATAATTATGAAATCTTTTATGCAATTCTCTTAGGGCTTGTTTCAATCCATAGAGGGCTTTTTTCAGTTTACATACCATGTTCTTCTTCTCTGTATCTATAAATCCTTCAGGTTGTTCAATGTACACTTCTTCTTAAGTATACCATTGAAAAATGTAGATTTTACATCCATTTGATATACCTTCAAATTTCTATAGGTTAAAAATGTAAATAGACTTATGACTCCTTCAAGGCTTTCCATGGGAGAAAAAGTTTCTCTATAATCAACTTCTTTTTGTTGAGCATATCCTTCACATACCAATTTTGTTTTGTTTCTTGTTACTTCACCATTTTCATTGACTTTCTTTCTAAAATCCCATTTTATTCCAATAACAATTTTTTCTCTACATCTTGGCTATAAAATCTAAGTATTTTTCTTCTCAATCTAGTCAATTTCCTCATTCATTATATGAATCCAATCTTCATTGTCTAGAGCATCTTTTTATTGATTTGGGCTCAAATGCACAATGTAAACATGTTGCATCTTTGAGTATTTTTCTTGTCATTACACTTGATTAAAAATCACCAATGATTTTTTGAGTTTTCTGATGTCTTCAAAAATAGCATAGGTAGTTTCCTCTTTTTTTTCTTCTATAGGTTCATCTTGAAAATTAATCTCAAGGTCATTTTCTCCTTCTTGTTCAGGTTCTAGTCTTGTTTCTATATGCTTGGAATTCTCTATATAACATTCAAGATTGCCTATTTGTGATTCAACTTATTAGGTTTATTTTTGGCACCATTTGGTGCTAAAAAATGTATTTCTTTACTTCATCATTTTCTGTCTATTGGGAAACTCCGACTTGATTTTCTTATTTTTTTGGAGTACTGGGCAAACCATCATCCATATGGATGAATGCATTATAATATTTAGGTTCTTCATTGTAGAAAATGTCACTTCTTTATACAAACTCATTATCTTTGACATTTTCACTTTCAACAACTTTGTTAGTGTTAGAGTTCAAACACTTGTAATCTTTACTCTTGGTGGAATATCCTAGGAATATACCTTCATCACTCTTTGCATAAAGTTTTCCTTTCCTATTATCTTTAAATATATAGAATTTACTTCCAAATATTTTGAAATATTTGACATTTGTACCATATCCATACCATAGTTTGAAAGGTGTAGCATTTTTACCTTTCTTGACTTGTACTCTACTTATTGTATAGACATCAGTACTAGGAGCTTCTCTCCAATACTTCATAATGCACTCTTCTACATCATTAATGTTCTTGCATAAGCCATTATTGATCTATTTCTCCTTTAATCTATCCCTTCCCAAGGAAGGGTCCTTGGTATTGACATTTGTCTTTTACTTCCTCTATCACTGCAAAAATTATTGAACTCATTTGAAATGAACTCACTACCTCTATCAGATCTCAAACACTTTGAACTCTTCCCCATTTCTTTTTCAACTCTAGCTAAAAAACACTTGTATAACTAAGAAATACTATATTTAGCTTTAGGGAACATCACAATCATCATCCTAGAGTAGTCATCAACAAATAGAATGAAATACTTATCTCTACAATATATTTGTACATCAATGGGTCCACATATGTCAGTATGAACCAATTCAAAAATATCACTAGAAATGTATGTTTTTCTCTTAAGATAGACTTGGTTATTTTTCCCAATTGACATTATTTCAGCATAGCATTTTCAAGCTTCTTCAGTTTAGGAAACCCTCTTACTTTCTTCATCTTACTAATATTCACAAAATTATCAATGTTGACATGACATATCCTCTTTTTCCATAACCAAACATCTCCTTGTTGTGAAAACAAACATGTCTCACTAGATAAATCTAGATAGAACAAATTACCTCTTGTCTAGACACCACTTCTAATTAGCTTGCCATTAGTATCATATATCTTAGCCTTCCTATTATGAAATTCAACTCCATAACCTAATTTAATTGGTTGTGAAATACTCAACAATTTAGAGTTAAGTCCTTCAACCGAGTAAGCATTGTAACATTTTATCTTATGAGTATAGTACCTTAACCTTTTACAACACATGTGATATCATTACCGAATTTAACACATTCACCTTTTTATGGACCAATGTCATCAAATGTGTCTTTATCACACATCATATGATTGGAGCATCTAATGTCAATTATCCATCTATCACTTTTATATATATATGAGATTCAAGAAGTTTTCTTATGTTCATCAAAATATTCTTTCATAGAAACATATACAACTTCATAATCATTACTTTTAGATTCATTTTCTATTTCTTCTTTAATAATTAAACAAGATTTCTAACCTTTTTCATCCTTGTTTCTCTTGTAGTCTCAAACATCTCTTCTTCATTTGCACTTTCTTTCCTTCATTTCCTTCTTATCCTCATTTTCAAGACACCTAGTAGCAATATGAGCAACATTGTTTCATAAGAAATAAATAATAGAAAGTTTACCTTTTTATTTACCTCTTCCTCTTCCAATTCTTTTTGCAATAAGGACTTGAAGTTTTCAATCTCATCATCTAAACTATCACTAACACTCTTCACATATATTTGCTTCTCCTAAGAACAAATTATGACTTAAAGCAATATTTAATAGTAACATGTGTGTAGTTATCAAAGTTAGACATCCTCAAAGTAGTAAGTCTACTAGTTTGACTTTCCAATGTCAAAGTGTTACCTAGTGTGCATCTCAGTTGTTGAATTATAGACACTCTAATGACATATTTAGGAATTAGTGTCCTTAATACCTTTCTTATTACTATTTCATCTTTTCTTTCTTCATTTATACAATAAAAAGAATTAAAAACCTCTTTGACTCTTGTGTAGTATTGCACTATATTCTCACCTTCCATAATTCTCATATAATCAAATTTACCTCTTACGCTTTCTAATTTGGCTCTCAAGACATTGTCATCACCTCCATATTTGTTTTTCAATTTGTCCCACATATTCTTTCCACTATCATAATTATTTAAGTCATCAAACTCAACATAGCTAAGGGTTCACACAATCTCCAACATTGCTTGATTGCGTTCTTTCCTTTCCTTTAGTTTTTCAACTTTTAGAGGAATAATTGTTACCGTCACATACTCATTTTCCAAAAAGTTTATAGAAACATCACTAATATTAGAATTTTATAAGGGTTTTCTATGCAAGAAATTTCCTTTTTAACTCTGGTACATCTCTCTTATGAGTTATGTTCTTGAGCTTTAAGTACCTTTAAACTTGTCTCTATAAGCATTGAGCTTTGATTAGAATTATTATAAATTTTTAGAATGAATAAGAGTGAGGGGGGAGGATAAATAAATTACCATAGGTCTATAAGTAACATTTGAACAATTACAAATAAAACATATACTTTTCTTCTTATCTTGTTATTGCTCTATCTCTACTGTACTGATAAAATTACCATCTCAAATATAATATACTTTGCTAAATGTAAAAATTATCAAATCTAAACCATACAAGGTATTCTAGGTATAGTCAACATAAATGGAGAATCCAAAGTGTTACCTAGTATATATAATCTCAATGTTAATATGATATAACAGTTCCTTCAAATTTGATGTATGTATTGCCTCTAACCTACATACATTAATCAATTTCCATATTTAAAATATTGGGTAACATACAATATGTATACAAGGCTAGACAAGTATATGGATGAATGGGCATGTCTCCAAATGGAGACATGACCACTCATCAATACACTTGAACAATGGAATGGTCATACCTGATTTGATTAGTCATAAAAAAACTAATGAATTGAAGACTTAACTAAGTCCATTTCAATTGTTAATAATCAGTATAAATATGATCATAATTGAGATCATTTCTTAGATATTGCACAATCATAATATGCATCATTGGTTCCAATATTGTGATCACCATAAATAAATGCAAATTATATTCATGCATATATACATATCGATATTCAAACATATCAACATGTATACATACATGAGTATATTCTCATATGATGAGAACAATTTTCTAAATTGAAGCTATATGTTTCAACACTCTCTCTTAGCTACAGAAGACTAAACTTGCATATGAATTGTTCTCATTAGAAGAAGCAATATCCTTAAGATATATATAAGAAAATCAAGTCTTTTGATATTATTTGTAGTTATGGTTTCTATTTGGATATCAAGTCACATGATATCTACCATAAAAGATCATAGTACATCCATAGATATTGAGTCACATAATATCCACCATAAATTTGAACATATTGATCTTCAACAGATATCAAGTCACATGATGTCCACCAACATGGTCTTTTAGCTATCATGATTTTTCCTTGAATATCAAGTCACATGATATTCATCATGATAGTAATCTAGAATAATAATAAAGTCATCACATTATATTATTAGAATCAATATTTCATTATAAAATATTATCATCTTAAATAATGAGCATAGGGTAGGCCCATGGGTCATAGAGTCACACATATGAAAAAAGAGTTTAGACTTTAAACATGTTTATTTAAATAATACAAATTTACAAAGTAGAGACTCAATGTCATAAACTTACATTTCAAACAAGCCAAGTTTCTTTATGAAATGACCAACTTTCACTTTAGGGAGAGCCTTGGTGAGAACATCAGCTATTTGATCACATGTGTTAATATATTCTAATTGAAAAAGTCTTCATTCCAACATGTCACTTACAACTTGATGCAACTTTGGTTATCACAATGAATAGTGGTAAGTTTCATAGGTTCACCAAAAAAGTTAGAAAAAAGCTTCTGAAGTCACATTGCTTCTCTAGGTCCCATAGTTGCTGCAATATACACTGCCTTACTAGAACTTTGAGAAATAGAAACTTGGTTTTTGTACATCCAAGAAATCATGGCTGATCCCAAACCAAAGTAGCATACTGATGTGCTTTTCTAGTCTTTTACACTTTTGGCCCAATTGAAATTAGTATATCCATGTAACTCCATGCTGATATTCTCATATTTAAGTTCATACCCAATAGTTCCTTGAAGATACCTCAATATATGCTTCAAAGGAACAAGAGGACTCTCATGAGGTTCACACATGAACTAACTTCATGTATTCACTACATAGTAGATATCAGTTTGAGTATTTACAAGATACAGTAAGGACCCAATTATCTATTTATATAAGGTGGGAACAACTAGTTCAGATTTGACACTTGCTTCCTTTAGCTTGTGAAGGTTGGTTTCCATAGGTGTAGACATAGGTCAATAGTCCCACATTCCAAATCTTTTCAAAATATCAATAGTAAACTTCTTTTGACATAGAAATATTGCCAGACTACTGACATACTTCCAAACAAAGAAATTAATGAAAAATTCCTAAATCCTTCATTTTAAATTGAGAAGCCAAATCTTTCTTACAGTGATTAATGATATGTTCTTCCCTTGTAATTAGAAGATCATCAACAGAAAGAATTAGAAGTAGCATATCACCTTTAGTTACATTGGAAGAGATTTGGATCAACTACATTCTTGGTGAATCCAAGACATAAAAGGTATTTGTCAATCCTTTCATACTAAGCCCTACGAGCCTATTTAAGTCCATATAGAGCCTTCTTCAATTTACAAACATGAGAAGTAGAATCATGAGTTACAAATCCTTTTGGTTTTTCTAGGTATCCTTCGTCCTCTATTTTCCAATTAAGAAAAGAAGTGTTTTCATTCATTTGATCAATTTTGCGACCTTTGGCTATTGTGATGGCTATTACAACTCTAACAAAAGTGTACCTGGTAATTGGTGCAAAGATTTCTTTGTAAAGTTGATTCCTTCCTTTTGAGAAAATCCTCTAGCCACAAAACCAACTTTATGTTTTTCAATGCTGGCACCTGCAACATTGTTAACTTTGAAGAGCCATTTTGAAAACATAATAGATTTTTCCTTAAGTCTTGGAACTATGTCCCAAACATTAGTTTTAGTATAGATTGCTATTCTTCCACCATGGCATCTTTCTAAGCTTGATGTTTATGTGCTTCAGAAGTAATAGAAGATTTATGATTCAAGCTCTTACACAAGAAATCATTATATGTCAATTTTCTAGCTCTTTTCTAGCTCTCTTTCTTCTCAAAAGGTTCTTGAAGAGCTTGCAAATTCATCTCCTTGCTATATTATTTTTCTTTCCCAAACTATCCTTTTAGAGTGATCAAGACTCTCTTCTTGAGTCTTTCTTGCCCAAACTATCCGTTTACAGTGATCAAGACTCTCTTCTTGAGTCTTTCTTGCCCAAACTATCCTTTTAAAGTTATCAAGACTCTCTTCTTGAGTCTCTAGAAGGATTTCAATTTTAGTTGAAGTCTCTTCAAGCAACTCCCTTTGAATCTTAGGAGCAAGACTCTCTTTTTTAGATACATAAAATATATCTAGTTCATCAGAGGATTTTACTCTTCTAAAAGAAATGTCTTCCTCAAAGATGATAGCTCTACTTAGTTTTATTTGTTTTGGTCTAGGTATATAGACTTTGTATCCTTTTATTGTTTCACTAAAACCAATGAGAATACCCTTTCCTCTAGAAGGTTCTAACTTAGTCATATTCTCCTTAGGTACATGAACATATACAGGACATCCAAGTATTCTTAGATGATTGACGTCAAGTGGCTAAAAGCACAAACTTGTGTCACCTTTTATAAAGAAATGTGATATCAAAATGTGACAGTTCAACATTAATACAAAAAAAATGGTATTTGTGTTTAAAATATGAAGATGGTGTAAACTGATGGAATGTGTAGAACCAGATGAATTTTATGCTTATAATTTTTATAATTTTTTAAAGTAAGAATTTATTCATTTTATTTTATTTTGAATTCTCTTTTATAACTATAAAAAATATAGGGTGTAGTTCCTATCAAACAAGTATATGCAAATCATCTTTTCCTGTTCTGATTTGAAAATATCTTATAGATGACATGTATAGCTAGTGAACAAAAAAAGAAACAATTATTTTTGATGTATATTTTCTTTGTTATAGGTAATCAAGTTTAACCTTATCAGAATCCAACAGTTTTTTTCTCTCGTCAAAACTTCCCTATCAAATCTATACCTTCTTGAAAATAAATTACATATTTGTGAAGAGGATTCTCTCCTCTAGAGATAAACATAATTTTTTAATTTTTTTGATATGATTCATTTTTTTTTCCTTTTTTGAGGGAGCATCTTCTAAAATATTAAAATATTGACGTATAATACTTTGAGATTATAACATATTATAACTAATCAAAACACTCAAAAATTTATATAATGATGATATTGAATCTGAGATCTATAAAAGGGTATTTTTAGTTTTTTTTTTAAATTGAGTTTTGATAGAGAAATGAGATTTGACCAAAACAGGTTTTGGTATCACAAACAGTGACACAGATCTATGCTTTTACCCAAGTTTCTTTCCAAAAAATACTTCTTGAGGAGTTTTATTGTCCAAATGTGAGTGACAACATCTATTCTAAATATAGACTATAGTGTTGAATGCTCCATCCTAGAAGGACATACTCAAAATTTGACAAAAAATCATAGCCCAAGAAACTTCTACAATAGTTTTGTCCTTCCATTCAGCAACCCCATTTTTTTGAGGATTGTAACGGACTTTGAAATCACTCTTCATCCTAGTGAGCTTATAAAACTCTTTAAATATTTCAAAAGTATACTCCTTCCCATTGTTTGTCCTCATAACATTAAGGTTCTTAGTGGAGGAGTTCTTAGTGATAGTTTTGAATTCTTTAAACTTTGAGAGAATCTCTTCACATTATTTGTGTTTAAGGAAGTATATCCATGTATTCCTTTAAAAATCATCAACAAATATCAAATGGTACAATAATCCTCCCATAAAAGGTACAAAAATGGGCCAACATAGATTAGAATGTACTAGTTTCAAAACTTCTTTAGTTTTGCTCAAACTATGAGGAAATGTTCTTTTAGTGTTTTTTCCTAAGGTACAACCTTTATGTGATTCATTTTTAATATGGTTTAACTTGGGAATTCAGGTTACTACCTTCTCCATTGATGTTAGAGCATGGAAGTTGATATGACCTAGTCTTCTATGTCAAATTTCATTTGAATATGAGGTCTTATGTACAAGTGCAAGGTTTGTGTTAGCACATAGCTCATATAAAATTTCTTTTCATACTCCTATTATAAGAGCCCTTTTAATGGTTGAATATTTAGGCCATGCAAGTACTTTCCCTCCCATGAATGCAATTCAAAAACCAATGTCTTCAAGTGTAGATATAGATATTAAATTCCTCTTAATACCTAGTACATAAAGAAATCTAGAAAGTTGAATAGAATTTCTAGATTTCAATTTTATGGTGTAGGTCCCAATTCCTTTTATGGATTGTGTAGAATCATCACCAATTGTAACTTCATCTATTTCTATTTGCATGCTTTCTAGGTTATCATGATATCTAGTGATGTGTGTAGAAGGCCCATTATCAATTACCCATGTATTTCTTTTGGTTGATATGTAAGTAGATAATGCTAAATAGAAGGCACATTTTTCATATTCATTGCTTTCGTTTGACTTATCATATTTTGCAAAAGATGATTGAGATTTAGATATATCACGATAATTTATTGTATAATGTCCATATAGATCACATCTAAAGCATTGGATTTTGGACATGTCTTTATTCTGTTTGGATTGTCCTTCTCCATGAAAAATTATATTCCTTTTGTGTTTTTCTTCTTTCCTTTGTTATGAGCATTTGTATTAAGAACTTGAATATCTTCATCTAGGTTTTTGCGTTTTCCCTTTATCATTAATCTCAATTCTTCTTAAAGATAATCTGACCTTAAATGGTCTAGTTTAGGGATTTTAGACCTAGAATTTACATCTTGTACAAAGAATTCCCAAGAGTTTCGATATCCTCGCAATGCTATTAAGGATAATTCTTGGTTTTCAATCTCATAACCAAGTGCAAATAATTGATCTCTCAAATCTGTGATTCCCATAGAAAAGAATTTATAGCTTCTCCTTTATTTATTCTTAAATTACTCATGTTCCTTTTAAGAGAAAGTTTTCTACCCATATTTTGATTATAAATGCATTTTGAAGAGCACAAAACATACGATATGTTATGGTATGTTTTTCCACAAGAGGTACTATGTGGTCTCAAAGAACATCCACAATTTTCTTCACAGCCTTTTAATTTTTCTTGATCCATTATGGTTTATCAGGATCATCTTTAGATTACTCTTTGTCCTCTCTTAGAAATGATTCCAATCTTTTTTTTTTAATAACATCATTAATCAATGTTTCTAGGATTCAAAGTTATCAGAACTTCTAAGGTGATATTCGAATATCATTATGCTTGTCATCTTTGTAGAGAGGGCGATGGACTGTTATTTGAAGCAAAATCTTATCCTAATAAATATAGTGGTATCATTCCCTATCCAAGCTCTAATACCATGTAAATTTTACTTATAGATTTCTCCTACAATTTTGAAGTACATGTATTTTATTTCAAGTATAGTCAATGCAAATGAAGAATCCATAGTGTTGGCTGAAACAAAATGGCATCCAGATAGGAATGACAACCTCCACAATGGAAACCTAGTTTTGGTGTAGATGTTTTCACTACTCCCTATTTATGGAGGGAAGGTTGTGACAAATGGCATAAATATTTTTTTTCGAGGGCACAAGGGCAGATTGGGTGTGATGGTGGTACAAAAGGAAATTTTAGGTACTTTTTTAATAATCCTCAAGCAATACATGATAGTGATGGGATGTCCTCACTGTGGAGTAGAAAAAGTTGAGGCAGGGACTACTATGGTGATCAGATACTTGGGAGGAAGTGGAATGGGGTCCATCAGCATTTTAATGGTGATCTTTCCATACCCCAGTGCTTCAATTTCAAATAGATTGAATGGAAGTTTTGGTGATCGAAACATGCTTAGAAGGAGAATGTGACAATAGCTGGTATATCATCTGATGCCCTAACTAAGAATGTATTTAGGGTTTCTACTCTCCATGTGTGAAAATATTTTTTTGAGTGAATCTATAAAATGACTCCAATTTAGGGCTTTATTTATGAAATGGTTAAGACCATGGCCTTTTTTAGAAAAGAATCAAGTGAGGTTGGATACTAACTAGGGTGAAAATATTGTTTTGAAGCCTTTAGAAAAGGAATTCTTTCTAGTTATTTGCCCTACACTGGATGATAGGAGGGATATTTTAAATGGTGGCCCTTATATGTTGGATGGTATAGGTATTTAGAGCTGTGACTCACTGCCAAATTTTAATCCAGAGACTAAAAAGGTGAAGGATGTTTTGAGTTGGGTTAACATGAAAAATTTACCATGGTTATACAAGGATGAGGAAACCTTGTAGATGACTAGGAATAGCTTAAGGATTTTCACTAAATTGAAAGAATCACTAGAAAAGAATCATTCGTATCATTACTCTGGGATTCTCACTAAGAAGCAGGATTGTTATTTTGTGCCTAATCGCATTGCTATTCAAACTTCGAAAGGGGAATCTATTGGAAATTTGATTGAAAAGGTTTACTGTCAAAGAGAACTATTGTTGTTAAAATAATTTTTTCAATCATTGTTTTGTCATTGATGTCAAACCTACTATTTGTAGGAATGACAATTGCTGACAAGATCCAAGTACTATCACTTAGTTGATTGATGAAGAGAATTTTATCAACCCCTAGGGAAAGATTGAGTTATGATATTGTAATCAAGTGCAAGGATTAGTTAAGACAATGGATAAATGATGTATTGATAACATACTTGAAGATATAGAGGTTGGCCACACATAGAAACTTTGGAGGACTAAGTTGTAACAAGGTTGACTGCAAAGCTTAAACTAAGATCATCAGTGGGTGCCAAGCAAACTAGTTGAAGCTGAGCTAAATTTTAGTTAGAGCCAAGTAAATGGAAAATCTAATGTATGCCAAGTGAACTTGATGTAGGAGCATCCAGAGGTATAAGGGCAATCCTATGTCACCCAAAAAAATGTACTTAGACTTAGTTTCTGTTTCATGTGTTTTCATTTTAGGATACCCATTTGGGTCAAATAAAGGTTCCAACTCTCATAGTTCCACTATCAGTGTTCTAGGATAGAGTATTTGAACACCTTGGGATAGGTGTAAATGCTGAAAAAATAGAAGTATGTATTTGATCCATCATTTTGGTGAACTAGGAGGTGTAAATTAGCTAGATGAATGTAATTGTAATTTAGAGCATTCCAAAAAAAGAATCAGGTCAAAAGGCCCCACGGTTTGAAAGTTATCATAGTTTTTTGAGTTTTGGAGACCTCCTAAGAATACTTAAAAGTTAGGTTAGGGGCATTAAATGACATCAAAAAGGGTCAAAAAATGGGGGATGAGTGAAGCTGGTCCAAAGGGCTTTAGGGCACTTCGAGAGCTTTCTGGAAATTTAAACGGTTTGTCAATCAGAGCTACGGTTCAAAAGTTATGCCTCCCAGAAGTTCAGTTACCATTTCTAGATTCTTCTATATTTGTGTCAATTTCTAACATGGCTTGTGGAGCCTTCTATTTGGTTGGTGGATGCCTACTAGCACTTTCTAGAATGTATTCATAGTCCTTAGCCCTCTGGGGTCTATTTAAGGACATCTCTGGCATTGTAAAAGGTAGTTCAGAGTGGAGTTTGAGAGGAGGTACTGAAAGGAGAAACTGTCTCCAGATTAATGTTATTATAAGCCCATAGGGCATGTTATGAAGTCTATTTTGTCTATACTGAATCTACTAGCTTATTTTTACAGTTAATACAATTTCCCTTTTCTTGTTGTGTCCATTCTGTGTTTGGGTTGTGTCCCCATCAGAACTTTAGGTGCCGAGTGAAGTTTAAGTGCCAAGCAAAGTAACAAGTGCCAAGTATTAAAAAATCTTAGTAGATGCCGAGTGAACTTTACGTGCCAAGCATCAGTAAAACATAGTTGATGCCGAGTAACACAATATATGCCGAGTATTAGAATTTCAATAGTGCCAAGCTAATACATTATTTGAAATGTCAAAGATTCACCAAATCTCAGCTGACAAAGTTGTTACCTTGAATTTTGTGAACCAGTTGGAGGATAAGGATGGTGAGTTGGTGGCATAGAATTTTATGTAAACCATTTTTGACTGAATTCAAGAGGATTCTTCACGATGTTTCTAGAAGGAACATAATATGGGTTAGATGGAATGAATCCTACCTAATCCATATGAATTAAAATTAAAGGAAGAAAGAATCAAGTGAGAAAAGGAACATCAAGACTTCTATTTAAGGAGTCACAAACCAAGAAGCAAGAGCTGCTACGGTGCAAAATTGTGAAGTGGTTAGAAGGGTGTTAAGGAGAAGGCATTTAGGAGAAGAAAGAATAGAGCTCAGAGACTCTTCTTCGACAAGTGGTCAAAGAGAGATGATTGCACTAGTACATTGAGCATGGAGACTCAAAGAGATTAAGCTTGAAAGGAGGGCAAGCTATGAGAGTTCCAGAGACTAAAAGCTAGGCAATGTTATGAGCTCAAAAGTGATATGAAATTTGCAAGTTAAGTTGTATTCTGTAATCAGGTCTAAACCCCTTATTATTACTCTCTAGCAATTGTATCAGTTAGGGTAGAAGGAAAATCCTATGGACTTAGGTTGGTCTAATAGCCATTTGTAAATCCTTTAATAGGGTGACATTCCAAGTGAATGTTCTAAAGTCCTCTAACCAGACCCACTTCTAACAAGGTGGTTAAATCTTTTAACTAGGTCACATTTAATAGTGTGTTGTAAGCCTTTAACAAGGCAGGCCTTTCACAAGGCATCACTTTAGAAGACTGAGAATTGAGTAGCATGTTACTGCTGGTTTTTCCCAAATTGGGTTTCCATGTAAATCATTGTGTTATGTGTTGATCTTTTATGTGTTATGCCTGTATGTTGATTTACAGTAACTTGCTGAATACAAAAGTTAAAGCTTGGATGAATGAATGCTTAGATGGGCACACTTTACTTGTCAAAAAAGTTTGATTAGGACATTTTGACCTTGAATAACTAATTCACCCCTTATCTTAGTTATTCTAAAGCATTTCTAACAATTGGTATCAGAGCCATTTGTTGATTTAGTTTCAAGGTACTCGAAGCAATTAGATCAAGATATCCAAGAGAGAAGTTCCCAATCTCAACAAAGATAACTTTATTGCATGGTAGAGTATGATGAAATTGCACCTTGGATCAATTGGTGATTATGCAAAAACCTCAATTAGAATAGAACATGTAGACCCAACTGGACCTCTTACTACAGATGATTTGAATAAAAGGAAGGAGCACAATCAGGCAATGTTGGAGACTATTTCTACACTTAGTTATGTTGAATTTGATGATATCAAAGAATGTGACACTACATTCAAAATGTGGAAAGCTCTATCAGATATCTATGGAGGAGATTAGAATGATTAGAGAGCAAAGAGAGAAAGACTTAGAGGAAAGTTTGATTACATGAAATGGAGGAAGGTGAGAATGATGCTCAATATGGATCCAGAATGAAAAAAGTGGTAAGTTCAATAAGAAGTCTAGCTGGTCAATTGGAAGAAAATATTGTCAGCAACAAATACTTGAGAACCCTTTGAAGGAATTGTAGGAAGACTTACTACATTTGAATTGTCCAATTTTGACAACTATAGAATTGAGAACCTTGAATCTACTTTCAAGGCTAAGCTAACATTGAAAGACATTGAGGAGGTGACATCAAAAAAGAAGAGAAGGAAAGGAAAACATGTATCCAATAATAGCAACAAAGATGAGGAAGATGTGGAACAATTGGAAGCATTACTTGCTAGAAGATTCCGTAGAGGCAAAGGTAAATTCAAAGGTAAGCTACCTATCATTTCTTTTAATTGCAATGAAGTAGGTCATATTGCTACAAGATGTACACAAAAGAAGAGTTAAAAAGAAGGAAACACATAAAGAACAAAAGAGAAGATGATAGTAGAGATTAAAAGGACAAAGGCAAAAGATGCAACATTATTGAAGAAGATTCTGATGAGAATGATGATGAAGTAGTGTCTGTAGCCATAAAGGATGAATTAGACAAAGATGAAGCCACAACACTGGTAACCTATGTAAACAAGAATAACAAGTGGATCATAGATAGTGGATGCTCACATCACATGAAAAGAGATAAAAATATGTTCATTACCTTTACTCAATATGAAGGAAATAGTGTTAGACCTGGAAATGATACTTCATGTCAGATCAAAGGGAAAGGTTCCACTAAACTTACAGATAAAATTTCATGTGATAATGCATACTATGTTGAAAGACTAAACTACAATTTGTTGAGTGTATCACAGTTAGGCAATGTAGGTTGCAAAGTAGAATTTGGAAGCAAATCTGCCAAGATCTATGACACTGATGGAAATCTGATAGGAAAAGGTTAACAAACTAGGAGTAACTTGTTCTACCTAGATATGGAAGATGCAAATTTTCTTGTTGTAAGACTTGATGATGTGTGGTTATGGCATAAAAGGTTGTGTCATGTTAACTTTGATAATCTAATTAGCATCAGCAAAAGGAAGAAACTTAGAGGTTTGTCTAAACTAAAGAAGATTGAAAAAATAATGTGCAAATAATGTCAACTAGGGAAGATGACTAAGACTAGTTTCAAAGGAAAAACACACACTTCCAAAGAAGTACTAGAGTTAGTCCATATAGACTTATGTGGTCCAATAGAAGTGCAAAGCTAACTAGAAGACATATACATAATGCTATTTGTACATGAATATTCTAGGATGATGACTACTATTTTCTTGAAGCAAAAGTCTAATGCATTTCAAATGTGCAAGTGGTATTTGGCCAGAGTTGAGAAGGAATCAAGTAAGAGTCTGAAATGCCTAAGATCATACGAAGGAGGAGATTTTACATCAAAAGAATTAAAAATATTTTGCAATGAAAAAGGTATCAAAAGGAAAACATCAGGACCAAGAACTCCACCTCGGAATGGTATTTCTAAAAGAAGAAATAGATTAGTAATAGATTGTGCAAGAACCTCGATGATGGAGAAGAATGTTGCTCTAAAGTATTGGAGAGAAGCTATAAGTACTATTGTTTACACCTTAAATAGAGTCCAAGTAAAGAAAGGAACAAATGCAACACCCTTTGAACTATGGTATAGTCACTCACCTAATGAAAAATATTTCAAAGTCTTTGGTTGTAAATGCTATATTCTGAAAGATGCTAGAAATAGCAAGTTTGATGCAAAAAATGATGAAGGCATATTCCTTGGATACTCCACTAGAAGCAAAGCATATAAGTGATTGAATACTAACACTAACAAAATCATGAAGAGTACAAATGTAAATTTTGATGAGCATGCAAAAGTCCAAGTTGATAAGACCAAGTAACAAGAAGATTATAGATCCTTTGTATACATCTATGGAAGAATGACTATTGAAGACAATGCTACCAATCAAATTGGGAATCAACAAAAAAATTTAGTATCAATCGAGCCACAGCTAGTGAATGTTGAGCTGCATTCAAAAGTTGAGTTGTAGAATGAAGAAAATGAACATTCTAATTCTAATAATAGTATACATGAAAGAAATGATACAATACTAGATGAAGAAGAACAAAATGACTCTAAAGCTGAAGTATCAAACATGGAAAGAAGAGTAGAACAAAGATTAGTTAAGTATGTAAGAAGACATCACCCTGCAAATAAAATCATTGGTGACAAGGATGGAATACCAATGACAAGGAATATACTAAGAAATGAATCATGCCTACTAAGAAAGGTTGAACCCAAAATAGTAAAAGATGTGCTACAAGATGATGACTAGTATAAAACTATCGAAGAGGAGATAGACCAGATTGAGAAGAATAAAATCTGGACTCTAGTTCCTAGACTAGTTGATAAGAATGTAATTGGCACCAAATGAGTGTTTAGGAACAAACTTGATGAGATTGGTGAGATAACTAGAAACAAAACTAGACTAGTTTGCAAAGGTTATGCACAAGAAGAAGGACTAGATTATGAGGAAACATTTTCCCCTATTGCAAGAATGGAAAGAGCGAGAACATTACTTGCATATGCTACTTACAAATGTTTCAAAGTCTACCAAATGGATGTGAAGTCTTCTTTTCTAAATGGTGTACTAGAAGAAGAAGTCTACTTAGAACAAGCATAGGGATTTTTTGATGAAAACAAAAAGGATATGGTTTTTAAATTGCATAAGGCACATTATGGTTTGAAGTAAACAACTAGAGCATGGTATGAGGAATTGTACAAATATCTTGTGAAAATAGGATTTGAGAGAATAGATGACAACAACAACTTGTACATCAAGGAAAAAAAAGGTAAAGATATTTTGATATCTTAAATCTTTGTTGATGATATAATAATTGGACGAAAAGATGCTCTATGCAAAGGTTTTGTTGATCAAATGAAGCATGAGTTTGAGATGTCAATGTTTGGAGAAATAAAATTCTTTATTGGAAGATACATCAATCAAAATACATCAAGGAGATACTCAAGACATTTGGATTGGAAGATTCAAAACTAGTTAGCACACCAATGGTGATAGGACACAAGTTATCAAAGAATGATGAGTCAACTAAAGTGAATTAGACAATGTATAGATCAATGATTGGAAAGTTGTAGTATGTTGTACATAGTACAACAAACATTGCATTAGCTATTGGAATAGTGGCAAGAATTCATCTGATGGAAGTAAAGAGAATACTGAGGTATCTTAAAGGGACTGATGACTTTGGTTTGTACTACAAGAGAAGTGAAAAAATTGAACTAAGAGCCTACAGTGATGTAGATTGGGGAGGTAATATTGATGAGAGAAAAAGAACTAGTGGAGGAGCACTTTTTCTTGGGAAAAGAATTGATTACATGGACTAGTAAAAGGAAAAGTTGTACCTCACAGTCCACTACAGAAGCTGAATATGTTGGAACTACTATCAACTGCACTAATATTGTATGGATCAAACATTTTTTGTAAGGTATTAAGGAAGAGGTGAATGAGCCTGTGATACTTTATTGTGATGATATAAGGGCTATCAAAATATCAAAGAACCCTATAATGCATGCCAAAAAAAGGCACATTGCAACCAAGTATCACTATGTAAGAGAATTGGTGGAAGACAAACAAGTGATGATGTGATATGTTAGCTCAAAATAACATATTGTTGACATCTTCATGAAAGCACTACCTAAAGATTCTTTTGAGTATCTTGGAGGTATGTTAGGGGTGATACCCCTAGAAAAGGCTACTTAAGAAAAAGCAAAAATGCCCTACATCAAAGGAATTGATTGTTGAAATATTACACATTGATGTAGATGATATTTACTTTAGGACTATTCCATAAGTAATTGAAGTGTTGAACATTCAAATCAATCATGAGAAAGGTAACAAAGGGAGAAATTGAAGGAACCTACAAATGCCATATTTTTATGATAAGATGCTAAAATAATATGTCTTTGGAATTGTTGTCAAAGAGGAATTTTTTCAAGATCTAATTAATAGTTGAGGGAGAAGATGAAGAAGCTAATCAAAATAGAGAATAGTAGAAGATGAGGAATGCATACAAATGGAGAGAATGTAAGAAGGGTAGAAAGTGCTGCAGAGGCACCTCGTCATTTGAATCTTTTGTTCAAAGTTTTATAAATATTTAAGGCCTTCAAAATTCCCTTATACAATGATAAAGTTTTATTGTTTAAAATTTCAATGTAATGTAATCAAAATTGAAGGATTTCAGCCACCAATGTTATCGATAAATTACCATAGGGAAGTTGATGAGTTTGTTTTGTAACTATCAAGAATTTGAACCATCCTGCAAGACTTCATAACTACCTCAAATGCTATAAGAGGAAGAGATAGTTATATGTAGTGAAAATATGTGTTGTTTTTTATGGTGAATCATTCGTCTTATTGATTCTTGCTAGGTTCCCTATGCTTTTGGTTTGGTACAGTATGTTTTATCATCAAGTTTGTGACTACTCCTCATTAGATTGTGGTATAAGAGCTCAAAAGATTCTGAGCGTGTAGATGGAAGAAAATCTACACTAGGCAATGTTGGGTATGTTGATTCTTTTTCGTAAGCTTCATAGTTGCAGGTGCTTGTCCATGAAGCTGCAGGTTGGTGTTAGTTTTTGTGTGGGCAGACATGAGAGGTCTATCATGATCATTCTCCAATAGGGATGAGGCTAGGTAGAAGGTGCAAGGCACAAAGAAGGTGAGGCATCTTCTAGAATCAACTATTGGGTGAGATGGGTAATCTGAGGTTTGCCAAAAGACCTAGGGTGAGAGGCAAGAAAGGACTCTTGGGTGAGGCACAAGGAAGCAGCATTGGAGGGTGGACTTGAGATGTCTGGTAAAGCACCATGGATGGCAACCACTACAAACTCCATGAATAGGAGTTAAAGATGAAAGAGGTAAGGAAAGTAGAATAGTAGAGGCATCGGTGTAGATGAAGGGACCAAGATGTTGTGGAATCTTGCCAATACATTTCCATGGGACATGGAAATTTTTGAAGCGCGGGAGTATGGTTTAGAGGCACCTTGTCATTTGAATCTTTTGTTCAAAGTTTTATAAATATTTAAGGCCTTCAAAATTCTCTTATATAATGAAAAAATTTTATTGTTTAAAATTGCAATGTAATGTATCCAAAATAGAAGGATTTTGGCCACCAATGTTATTGATAAATTACCATAGGGAAGTTGATGAGTTTGTTTTGTAACTATCAAGAATCCAAACCATCCTGTAAGACTTCATAACTACCTCAAATGTTATAAGAGGAAGAGATTGAAGGGATAGAGAAGAGAATCGATAAGGGCAAAAAGATAATATTTTGATAGAGAGTGAGTGAATAGAAGGAAATATAAGTGGCTCTCTGGCTACTTCCAGAGGGCCATCCATTTTGTAATCTACAGATAGTTATATGTAGTGAAAATATGTGTTGTTTTTAATGGTGAATCAGTCTTCTTATCGATTCTTGCTAGGTTCGCTATGCTTTTGGTTAGGCACAATATCTTTTATCATAAAGTTTGTGACTGCTCCTGATCATATTTTATTACCATTATTACATTGTCATTATTGTGATTTCTCCACATCATATTGGTATCAAAGCTTAGAAGATTTTGAGTGTGTAGATAGAAGGTGATCTACACTAGGTAGAATTGTGGTTGTTTTGGATTCTTGGTATGAATTTTGTGGTGGTAGATTGGTGTTGGTTCGCTCAGCTGCAGGGGGTGGACATGAAGGTCTACCAAAGGTCATATGAGTTGGTCTTATGTGTTGCCAATAAACTAGGGAGAGAGGCATGATGGACTCCCAGGTGAGGGACAGAGGTTGTGATGCAGCGTGGAGGAGTGGATTGAGGAATGGGAAGCACCATGGAGGTGACCAACATAACTCCATAGATGGGAGTTGGTTGATAGTGAAAAAGGAATCAACAGAGGCATCGACGCAGTGATCCAAGTTACAAGGCACATATTTCTCTTCTACCTCATTTCCATGGAACATGGAAACATTTGAAGTTTTGTAGTATGGTGTAGTGGCACCCATGAAAGAATTAATTTTCCATCATTATGCATTAATATTATGTACAAAAGTAAGCATGAAATATGATATGGGTAGAGGACTTCAAAAGGGTTAATATCTTATCATTTAGGTACAAGTTTAAATCAATGGGTAATGAAGCAATAAAACCATTGTAAAACATGTAACTGAACTAGGCAAGAAATGGTTTGTAACCATTGAGATAGTATTTAAAAGATATCTCATAATGTAAATAGAAGGGGGGAGAATCAAAAAGTGTGGAAAAGAGAATAGGTTTGAAGAAGAGAGTGAATTGAGAAGAAATTCTCATGGCTCTCTGGCGGCAGTGAGAGAGACATACTTTGTAATCTGTCATTAGCATATAATGGTGTGTGTTTTTTTGTTTTAATAATGTTTCGGTCTTCTCTTTATTGATCTTTTTTACTCTGAAGCATTCGATTACATTTCATTGGTTCATTGATAGAAATAATGTTATAACTATTTGGTTTGGGTTCCAAGTTAAGGACAGTCCATTTCATATTACCATTATTTTATTGTCATTATTGTGATTTCTCCACATAAGAAAGGAAAGGTGGAAAAGGACACAATAGCTAAGAGGGAGAAGTAAAAATGAAGCAATCAGGAAAGTAGATCAAGAGAAGGAGATGTGAAAACTAATTGTAAGACAATTACCTTTTGGCATTTGAATTAATATTCTAACCTAGTTAGCATGTTGATAACTTGGTCGAATAGTTTGTTCTAATGGTTAATCAATTTGGTTTTCCATCAATGCCAAAGAGGGAGACTATTGGCAATCTAATCAAAAAGTTTACTGTCAAAGAGGGAGATTTTTGTTAAAAGAATGTTTTAAATCATTTTTTTGTCATTGATGTGAAACTTTCTATTTGTAGGAATGAAAATTTCTTACAAGATCGAAGTACTATCACTTAGTTGATTAATGAAGAGGATTTGATTAACAAGATGTAACTAAAGTACCTAAGGGAAAGGTTGAGTTATGATATTGTAATGAAGTTCAAGGATCAATTAAGACAATGGTTAAATGATGTATTCATAACATACTTGAAGATGTAGAGGTTGGCCACACTTAGAAACTTTGGAGGAATAAGTTGTAACAAGGTTAACTACAAAGCTTAAGCTAAGTTCATTAGTGGGCGCCAAGCAAGCTAGCAAAGGCTAAGCTAAATTTTAGTTGGAGCTAAATAGATAGAAAATCTTAGTAGATGCGAAGTGAACTTTAGGTGCCAAGCATCAGTAAAACATAGTTGATGCCAAGTAACATAGTATATATTGAGGATTAGAATTTCAATAGTACCAAGCTCCTACATTATTTGAAATGTCAAAGATTCACCAAATCTCAGCTAACAAAGTTGTTACCTTGAATTTTGCAAACCATTTGGAGGATAAGGATGGTGAGTTGGTGGCACAGAATTTTATGTAAACTATTTTTGAGTGAATTCAAGAGGATTCTTCATGATGTTGCTAGAAGGAACATAATATGGGTTAGATACAATTAATCTGACCTAATCCATACGAATTAAAATTAAAGGAGGGAAGAATCAAGCAGGAGAAGGAACTCCAAGACTTCTATTTAAGAAGTCACATACCAAGAAGTAAAAGCTGCTAGAGTGCCAAATTGTGAAGTGGTTAGAAGGATGTCAAGGAGAAGAAAGAATAGAGCATAGAGACTTTGCTTCAACAAGTGGTTAGAGAGAGATGATTTCACTAGTACATTGATCATGTAGACTCAAAGAGACTAAGCTTGAAACAAGGGAAAGCTATCAAATTTGCAGAGACTGAAAGCTAGGCAATGTTATTAGGGTAGAAGGAAAATCCTATGGACTTAGGTTGGTCTAACACCCATTTGTAAATCCTTTAACAAGGGTGACATTTCGAGTGAATTTTCTAAAGTCCTGAAACAACTAAAAGTGTGGAGTAGCATAGTGTTTAAAATATTTTTGATGAAAAGTTTAATTTAGAGAAGCAATTTGTAGAAGTGAATGAGGTGGTGATGGTTGGAGGTATGGATGATGCTTTATATCAAAAAGAATTGTATTTGAAGAAAGAATATGATGTCATTTTACAAAAGGAGGAAATATTTTGGAGGCAGAAATCTAAAGAATTGTGGCTAAAAGAAGGAGATCAAAACATAAAAACCTTTCATAATTCAGTCAAGGAAAGGAGAATAGTTAATAAGATTTTCTCTATTAAGAATCTAGAAAGGTTTACTCGCATGGATCAGGCACGAGCTAATGGTGACACAGATAGGTTTTTTAAGGAATTGTTAGGTACAAAACATAGCAAGGTCTTTGAGGACAATTTTTGAGGTTTTCTAGATGGAATACCTAAGCTTGTTTTATATGCCCATAATAATATGCTAGTTTGATTGGTGTCTTTGGAGGAAGCGAAAACTACCATTTATGGCTTGGGAGTGGAAAAAACACAAGGGTTAGATGGCTTTCTAGCTTTGTTCTTTTAGGAAGCATGGGATTTTTTTGGGCAAGAACTATGGAAGGTTGTGGAGGAATCTAGAAATTAGGAGTTTGTGTTTAAAGATCTCAACAATACTTTTATATCACTTATACCCAAAAAAGGAGTTTGAGAAACTTTTAGTTACTTTAGGCCTATCTCCTTGTGCAATATAGTTTATAAAGTCTATTATAAGGTAATAGTGAACAAGATAAAGTAGGTTCTACCCACAATTATTTCATTTAAACATAGTGGTTTTGGTCTTGGAATGTCTATTTATGAAGGTATAATAGTGGCCCATGAAGCTATACATTTATTGAGAATGAACAAGGAAGTAGGGATGATGATTAAATTGGATATTCGAGAAGCTGATCATAATGTGAATAGGTTTTATTTGTTGAAGGTGTTACATAGGTTTGGTTTCAATGGTGACTAGTGTAAATGGATCCTTTCTTGCATTGATTCCCCCCACATCTTGATGTTGGTTCGTGACGACCCTCAATATTTCTTTGAAATGGAGAGAGAAATTTGTCAAGAAGATCCCTTATCCCCTTTTCTTTTTATTATTTTGGCAGAAGTGCTAGGAAGAGCAATTTTAAAAGCTAAAACAACTAGGGTGTGGAAAGGCTTGGAAGTTGCCAGATTTATAGAGTTATACATTTACAGTTTGTAGATGATAAATTTTTAATGGGTGAGGCCAGCATTATGGAGGCTCATTGTATTAAAAGAGTTATAGAGGAATACAACAAGGTTTCAAGGCAATATATCAATTGCCATAAATCTAAGATTTTCTTTTCCAATACTATAAGCTGGATTCAGTTTAAGATTTGTTAGATTTCGGGGGTGAGGCAAGGTGCTCTACTTAATAAGTATTTAGGAATACCTTTGTTTTAGGGAAGGAACCACTCAAACTTATGGAAAGAATTGATAGATAGCTTTATAAAGTGATAGGATGCTTGGAAAGGTAGGTGGGCATCATTTGTAGGAAGAATTTTACTATTGTAGATGGTGATTTCTGTTATTCCATCTTTCTCTATGAGCTGTTTGGAGTTCCCAATGGAGGTGCTAAAGTATATTGAATAGAGGATGAGGAAATTCCTATGGAATGGGACACAAAATGAAGATAAAATTCCTTTGGTTGTATGGGAGTCTTTGTGCAAATCAAAGAAATAGGGAGGTATGGGTTTACAAAGATGTAAAGATGTCAATAAGGCTTTGGGGGAAATTTTGATCTAGGATATGTATTAGCACCCATAGTAGTTATGGCTAAAAATTTTACAAGATAAATATTTAGACTCTAGGGACCCTATGAGAATTTTTACTGTTAGAAACCATCCAAAAGGATCAGCTATGTGGAATTTTATATTGGATTATAGGCATATCATTACTAAACATATTTCATGGCATATTGGAAGAGGTTAAAAAGCTTCCTTTTGGAATGATTCTTGGAATGGGCTAAGTAGGTTGGCTAACTTAGAGGGATTAAAAGATCTTATTCTAGTAATGGAAGCTACATGGGGTGAAATAATGGATTGTTATGTGGTGGAGAATCAAATGGTGTTGGGTTCTTGCTACGCTTGGAAGGACCTATTGAAATTGCAAATTTTAGAGGGAAAAAACTAAGGTTGGAAGGCATTTTTCAAGCTAGGTAGATTAATTTGAGTGGTAAGGAGGATAGGATTGTTTGGTGTGCTGCCAAGAGTGGAAGATATTTAGTGAAGTTGTGTTATTAGCTTAGTAGAAAGGTGATAGAATCTAATGTTTGACCTCATAAGTTATGTTGGAATAAATTATGCCTAACTAAAGTTGGAGCCTTTGCATGGTTAATCTTGAAGGGTAGGAAATTTATGGATGATAGGAGGTACAAGTTTGAGTTTGTGGGCCCATCTCATTATGCTCTTTTTTTGAATGCTACAGAAACTACTAACAATCTTTTGTTCAATGTGAGTATGCTCGACAATGTTGGATGCATTTGTGTTGGTTTTCACCTCTACTAGATTCTCTTCAAGGTATTTTTCAAGGCTGGCCTATTGCTTTCAAAAAATCTATATACTCAAATATCTAGGTTATTAATCTAGCTTTAGTTATATGGGAGTTGTGGAAGGAGAGAAATTAGAGAATTTTTCAAGATAGAATGGAAAGTGTAGTTGGGGTTTGGGCTTGAATCCATTGGGTGATTGAAGAATGTATGAATGCGAATGGAATGCTACAACATCCACAAAGAAATTTTAATAGTTTGGATAGTGAGGTTCAATAATATTGGTCAAGGATGAAAATAAAACGAGTGAATGATGGAGGGTTGGAGGACAAATTTTAGGTGAATAGCAAGGAGGTTAGATGGCACCTATAAAAGAGGATTGGATCAAAATTAATTTTGATGGTGCTTCAAAAGGGAATAAAGGCTTATTTGGTGTAGGGGTAGTGGCCAAGAATGGACAAGGGATTCTTGGTATGGTGACTAAATGGCTAGTAGATGACACTAACAATGTTGCTAAGGTGGAGGCAACACTTCTATCAGTTTTACTTTGCAAAGATTAGGTGTCAATCATATCCATCTAGAGGGGGATTCAAAAATTGTTGTGGATGAAATTGTTAGAGAATCTCTACAAGAATGGTTTTTCCATAGTTCTATACAAAACATAAGATATGCGCTTGATACTTTTAATAATTTTAAGCTAAGACACATTTATAGAGAGGGAAACATGGAGGAAAACAAGATGAAAAACTAGCCAACAACATTCCCCCAAATAAATACAATTGCCTTTGAAGGTTTTTGAATGACAAGGATGGATGGCTCTATTGGTGGGTGGCAGTTGGTTTTTTTTTCTTGTAGTTTGGTTATAAATGGTGTTTGGTGTAATGAAGATGGATTTAATGAGTTGGTTCATGTGATGGATAGTAGGAGTAATGTTTCAAATTTTCTTCTTTAGCTAATAGATACTTGTTACATGGTTGTATCACTTTGGCAGTGGCAGCCTATGGGTTTTGGTTTTGATTTGATGCTTTAGGCATGTGAAGAGGTGTAATTACGAGGCATCAAGATTGGACTATTTTATTCACAAAATCTAGGTGTAGGTGTTTAATTTTTGTTGGCATTCAAACTAGAGCTAGGTGTAGAAGACTCCAATGGAGGCTTCATTTTCTATGGATTCTAACAAGTAGCGTAAAGATTTCAAAGCACCTATTATTAAGTAGAGATTGAAGGGCTTGTTTAAAAAAAAACTAAAGAGATGATTGAGGCAATTTTGGGAGTGATAGGGGCCTAGTTTTAGGAGCGCATAGTGAAACATCACTTTAATTTAGATGTTATTGCAATGGTAGTTTTGTCGGTGTTGGAGTTGAATAATAGCACATAAGAGGTTGGGCATGTAGTGAGGTCACCATTCACAGAGGAAATGTTAGGAGGACTTGATTCTATCCTCAAGTGATCTATTCTAGGCATAGGGTTAGATTTTTTTGACTACTTCAAAGACAAGGATGAGGGGGGCATTATGGATATATTCCATTCTTGTGATGGAAATTAAAGGTAGAAAAACCTTCTCTATATAAGGCTGCCAAGGAAGCTTGGGAAAAACTACAAGAGGAGACAAGCCTATTAGAAGGAGGGGAGGAACAACCAAAAAGTTGCAGGGTCAACTTTCTACATCAAGGGCACAATCCACAAGGCCAACAAGCTGCTCCTGATGGCCAAAGATAGGCAGGAATGGAATGATGGTATGCAATGTGTCAATAGTTTTTTGGTGGGATAGTTTTTTGAGGTGAGGGTTATTTTTTGTTATATAATGTTAATAGGTGCTAGTTACTTCCTATGGATAGTCATAGCTATGTTACAACATCAAGTGTAAGGGCTAGTGGGGGTATGGATGGGAGTTTTTTTCTTTTTTGATGCTATTGTTCTATATTAAGAATTATTGTATGTATTCATAGTTGGAAATCTTAACCTATTTGTCTTTTCGGTAATGGATGGTTGAATTATCCTTGAAGGATCTTTATGTAACTTTCCTATAATTTTTTTCTATGTTTAATAAATAATAACGTTATGAATTAAAAAAAAAGAATCCAAACTATCACACAATATATATAATCTCAATGTAAATATGATCTAATGGTTCCTTCAAATTCAATATTTGTACTACCTCTAATTTTCATTCATTAAGAAATTTATATGTTTGCAATATTAGACAACATACAATATGTATACAAGGCTAGACAGGTATATGATTGAATGGGCATGTCTCCAAATGGAGACACGACAATTCATCATTACACTTGATCGATGGAATCATCACACTTGATTTGATTAGTCATAACAAAGCTAATGAATTCAAGGCTTAACTAAGTCCATTGCAATCATTAATGGTAAGTATAAATACAATCATTACTAAGATCATTTCTCAATTATTACATAATCATAATATGCATTGTTGGTTCTAAATGTTGCAATCACCATAAATAAACGGATTATATTCATGCATATATACATATCGATATTTGAACATATTGACATTTAAACATACATGAGTACATTCTTATATGATTAGTGCAATTTTCCTAAGTAAAGCTATATGTTTCAATAAAAACTGCCAACAACATGTCACTATTTTCTCACTCTTTCAAAGTGAGCTCTATTAGGAGACAACCTTGTTAAATGTTTATAATAGACACTATTAAATGTGACCTTGTTAGAAAATTTAATCACCTTGTTAGAGGACATTGATCATTCCACTTAGAATGTCATATTGTAAAATGGTTTACATAGACAATTAGGTATTTCAAAATACTAATAGGTCAACCCATATTAAAAGGAATTCAATATAAACTATTTACAATGATTAGAAATAAAACAATAAGATGTTCATTTGTATAATTACATCTCACTTTGCAAGATTAGACTAGTATCTAGTCATTATGTTGATTCATAGTTAAGCTTTCCATAGTCATTTCTATTCTTGATTCACTTTGCAACCATTCAAACAATCAATCTTCTCCTTTTAACAAAACAATCCATATGCTCAAATTGACTTTTCAATATCAACAACATATGCACAAGAAATATCCTTGTGCTTCACATTCACTTTCACATGCTTGTTTTCACCCTTGTCTATCTCTAATCCACCTTTCTTTGTATTTGCATTAACATCTTATTCTTAGTTCATCTCTATACCTCTTTAAATAGGAAATTATTGCTTTACCATTTTCCATGATCACCATAAATCTTAAGGTTTACGATCAAGTTCAAGACGATTAATTTTATCTGTCCATCTTCCTAATCATCCTCAAAAATTTTTTTCTGAAATTGTTCTATTAGGTTTTTACCTAATTGTCACCTTGAGTTTAATGATTCAAATCATCAATATTATCTTCAAGATAGTTTACATCTCCCAAGAAATCCACTGAGTCAGCTAGACACTATGTCATCACTAAATTACTCGGTGAATGTAAAACTTTTGGCTCAACATCAACTATCTTGTTTGTTCGATGAACTCTAAATTTTTTCAATACTTATCATGGCTTGGTTGATACTAGCATCACTCAGTATTCCTTAACCTTTTACTCTATTTCTCAGCTTAGCTTAACTTTCTTGGTATAAACAATATCTTTCCATTATCCAAGTTTATCTAATCAAATGACCATTGTAGCTTCCATTTCATAACTCAACCTTTTCTTTAGGTTATATGGTTATGAGCAATTTCTTAAATCCTCTTCATCAATTAGATAGATATTAAATTTAGATTAGGTACTCATATGTCTTATCAATAGTTTTGACATCAATGACAAAATAACAAGTGTTGCAATAACTATAGATTCTTATGTGTAAGTGTGGATTAAAACTCTAATAGAATCTATATAAAATATTAATAGTTTCCTTCTAATGAACTTGGTCATATTTCTATAATCTTCATAATTCAAATATATGAGATTTGTGTAACACCCAGCTACTTTAAATTCTTGAGAGCAATGAATTTATATAAATCTATTATGTGATGTTAGTAATCTCCATCTATCCAACATGCCTCAAATTGATATAATAATGGTAGTATAAGAGAGTTAACTCTGCCTAACCATCATGTATAATATTAATGCAATTGACTTGTTAAAGTTTATTCCAATGAATCAAGATATGTATATGTGATTGTGTCTTTGATAGGAAGTGTCCCTTCCAAGATAAATCCTTATGGTGTGCATTTCAAAGAAGAAAATGGAACAACAATGGTCTTAGAACACTTATTTTGAAAGTATTCTTAAGGTTTAGATTTAGATTTGGGGTAAAATATTATAGTTACACTTACTATTATTTAAAATTATTACAATTTCTTCTGTAGGAATTACTCTTCCCAACCTAACTCTAGTAGCAGAGACATTATATTGCTATACATCAAAGAGAAAATTATCGCACTTCATTGATATATGATAAATACTTTTTCATATAATTTATATTTATGGTATCTTAAATAGCATGGATGTAAAAGAAACTAAGAAGACATGGAAATTTTTTTGATGTCCTTCCTTTTTTCCTTGTATAATCAAAGGATGTGATGTTTTTAAATTTATAGTTCTTAGATTGACTTTGAATATCGAAGAGAGGGGGAGGGTGTGAATTAGTTGTCGTAAGGTCCACATGTACCAATTAAAATTTCAACTTCTCAAACAACATAGATATAATTTCTAATCCTCTCGATCTCTATAGAAACTTATTACTAACATAAACTATAGTCCATGGTCCCATAAATAAAAATCTTGTAGAATGCAAAAAATTAAAAATTAAACATATCAAAAAAAATCTACACAAGTAAGGCACCGGTATTTAATGTGGAATCCTAATTTGGGAAATCCACCAGCAACATGTCACCAATTGTTCACTCTTCCGAAGTGAGCCTTGTTACGAGCTATCCCTATTAAAGGTTACAATACATACTAGTAAGCATGACCCTTTTAAAAGAATTTAAGCACCATGTTAGGAGTGGCCCTTTTCAAGGACTTAAGAATATTCCATTAGAGTGCCACCTTGATTAAAGAATTTAGAAGTGATGACTAAGTTAACCTTGATTAAAGGATATCAACTAATACAATGGTTCAAAAGTAATAGTGGGCTGACCTGAATAAATAGAAATCACTTTATAAATATAGATCAAAAATTTGGTTCAATATTTTATTCATTTACTGGCCTCCATTAAAATATCCTTCATTGATTCTCTTGGAAACCCATCAATAAATCACTCTTCCCATCAACGCTTCACTCTTAAGCCTTCTACTCAAATTTCCTAATCAACAGAATCAACAAATACTCCAACCTCTTTAGGTTTGCTAACCTCTTACCACCTTTTCAGATTAGCCTTTATGCCTCATTAAATAGGTATCCTGATCTTTTTTCGCTTAAACAATACCATTGATCTTAGGCTTAGGTTGGATTCATCGAATTATTCTATCTTTTCTTTTTCTCCATCTTCTAGAAGCTTCACAAAAAATCTCTTTGAATCGATGCATAAAAATACTCAAATAGGATTTATCTTGCATGAAATGTTCAAGCTTATCAATCCTTATCTTGAACATTGCTTTCCATATTCCAAGAATTCAACAATGCTTGCAAGGAATCTTGATTCCTTCACAAATTGTATAATGTTATGTTTACCTCAGTCATCACTATCTACTCTCACTCGACATACATTATGTTTACTTAGTCATTTTACTTGTTCTCAATCCAAATTTTATGTTACTCTATCTTTACTCATGCTTGGTTGACACTAAATTTTCATGGTTTCTACTACTCACTCACTCAACACTAACATAGCTTGACTTCAACTATAAGTTCCTTAATATTTTTCTTTGAATCTTAATTAAGCCTAAGTATTTTCTCTTCAATGGTCATGTCTTATAGGCTTTAATGCAACTATTTTCTCCACTTAGTGTTATGCTTAAGCAATACATTATCTTATCATGTCACATAGGCTTTTATGGTCATTGTAAATCAATCATGAAGATATGAAACTCTACTTAGGTAGAAAATATCTCACCAAAAAGGTTTTACATCAATGAAAACATAAAAATTGTTTCAATTATAGTGTCTAATAATCTCCCTCTTTGGAATTGATGACAACATCTCTAGTTATGATGTAATCCGAAAATTCAGTCAAGTGGTCACTTGATTTTCTTCAAGAACCTCCCTCCTTGTTTAGAATTGACTAAATCCCATAGATCAACACTCTTAACAATGAAAACCCTAATTCTATCTAGATACATGATTCAAATAGAGGACCTAAAATAGGTCCTATTTAGACCATTAGGGGAACAATACATATTTTATTAGTGAGTGATGCACTCCATCCCTAACAACTAGGTTCCAGAACCTCTCAGATCCATTTGAGATCTCAAAATAGTTTTGGGATCCCATAAATAACGAAAAGATTCTGACATATAGTTTTTCCTATGATAAGAGTATATTTTGATTGATTGAATAAAAGGAAGGGAGAGCCTGGGAGGATAGATCCTACCTCAAGATTTACGCCATCAAATAGAAGCTTTTATATAGGATTTATTAGGTTTCATCCTAATTCAAAATAGGAGAAAGAGAAGAAAAGGGAAGAAAGGAGGCAAGATACAAATGAACGAAAAACTCCCATTAAATAGTTTCTATACCTTCATTAAATTGGAGATCTTATAATTTAAGATGATACACCTAATGAACAAGAATTTATAAATAATAGTAAGTAGACATAAAATACTAATAAAAAATGTTGTTAAATTATTGTATTAAAAAAGTAAAAATGATAAATCCATAGACATTATTAAGCAGAATGAAACAAAAACCTTAATATATTATATCATAGATAACTAACACGATTATAGTATGAGAAAATTCACCATATAATTAGATCAAATACCATCAAGCATGAAGTTTATAGATCTATTATTTTCCTCTTAAAAAAACATAGCTACTAATTTTGAAGATTAAAAATCAACAAGTTTAAGCATAGAAAACAAAGCCATATATTTTTGGATTGAAAAATAAGCTCTTTAGTTTGAGACATTGAACATATCAAAAGATGACCAATAATAACCACTCTTTTATTTTTATCTTGCACCATGACAACAAGATTTCCTATTCCTTTTGTTATTTTCATAACCTTTTTAACAAGTTTTAAATTTCTTAGATGATAACCCTTCATTTCTTGGTATTCATAGATGATAAACTAATTGACTAAATATTCATAATTTTTTTTTATACCCGTCTACCTTCAAGTCATGGGTTCTTTGAACCAATATGCCCCATCAATTAACAATTGAACTATTCAAGAATCTCTAACTTGGTAAATTAGTGCTATGTTTAATATATTTATTAGCTAGCAAAAATATTTACTCTAATCTTCCAATTCAAGCTTTATTTCATTCATTGTCTATTTACTACCCAACTTCTATATTGTCTATTCACTTTAAAATTTACAAGAAGTAGGAACTCATTCAAATTTAACTACTTAGTTAGTGGTAAATCATATATTGAATTTATTGCTTGATCTTCTTGCAAAACATATCATCCCTAATAAACATGATCTCTTGATAATCTAATTGATAACCTTGATTCATAAATTTATCTAGCACCATATTAGCCTCAATAATGTTGGATGATTTGATACTCCTAAAATCATCTCATTAAGATCCAAGCCTCGCAAATAATATATATTATATTCTAAGTAAATATTTCAATATTTTAAGAGAAAATTGAATCCCCTTGTTTGATCATATATATTTCTAAAAAAAGAGTGAAACCATTTGAAACTCCAATTTTTGTCCCCTAGCTTCTATTCTATTATTAGTCTCATATAATTTTCATATAGCCCACACCACCAAGCCTAAATACTTATGATCTCTTAAAGCATAATGAATTCTAGATAGTTTTGAAATATCATTTTCTTGTCCACCATAGTTTAGCATGGAATTAATATTGTCTCTAGATTCTCATTCTATGTCTTTTCTATCGAGTTTACTCCTACCATCTTTTTAGCATGCTACCTTTGAAAGGCAATGTAATTTTTTGCCCATTTTTTAGAATGTTATTATCCCATCAATTAAAGAAAGAATATAACCTTTTTTTCTTGATAGTATAGAGGAACACCACTTATAAAATTAAATTTTCAATATTTTATTGATCTTCTTGAACTCTTAGTCTTTCACCCCAAAAGATTCTTATATTTATCTCCTAGTAGATGTTCTAAATAGACATCTGAGGAGACACCTTCTAAATGACAATAGAGAATGGTCCTGGGTAAACCTTAAGCCAAGACTCAATTGTTATTTCTAACTTATAATTAAGGTGAGAGGACTACTTCAATTTTAAAACAAAGCCATGATAATTATTCATAAGAAAATTCATAGTTTACAAGAAATTTATCCCTTGATTCAATCTCCTTGTCACTAAAACATGTTTGAAAATATTTCTATAATGTAAATATTCTAGTTTTTCACTAATTATAAATATTTAACTTAGAGCCATTCATGTAAAGGATCCTATGTTTAGAAGGTTTAAGGCTTCCATATGTCCAATAAAAGGAGAAACACCATTCTTATTGATTGAATCTTATTGAATTAAAGTTTAATTCATAACCACATGTCACTAAATATATGCATGATTGAGAAGGGGTATAGATCAAGTTTCTTAAGTATATATATATATATATATATATATATATATATATATATATATATATATATATATATATATATATATATATATATATATAAGGAAACCTTGTATTGTAAATTAATTTTGAAGCTTAATGAATTGTCATTGTATAGGAAAAATTGCATTATACTAAAATCATTTTTGTTATGATTAAAGGAGAATTAATCAATCACTTTGGTCTTGAATTGATTTTTTAGATAAATGCTACTAAAAAGATTATACTATGATTAGAGGAGAGGGCGAAAGAATGATAAAGAAGAATACCTTTAACAATATAAAACACTATGTTAAAGGAGTAACAATAAATTGTGAGGTAAAAAAGAAATGGAAAAACATGTCCTATTGTAAGAAAAAGGGACACATAATAATAATTTGTAGAACACAATTCGATGTTGTTCTTGAATGGAATTACAAATATGAATTATACACAAGAAACATTTTGAGCATTAAGGATAGTTGTTCTCAAAGTGATAAATCTTGCATAAATGATTCTTTATTTTCCCATTAAAAAGCTAGTGCTTATGCATTCACTTTTAAGGAAGGATAGAGACATTATACCTCAACACAAATAAAACATATCAATAAAGGAGAGTGAAGCATAGACATAGGTAGGAGAGTGTCATAGTGAAACTCTAGAGGCTATACACTTATAAAATACTATAACTCATATCATCACTAAATATATGTTTAACATAGTTCGCAAATGGATAAACCTTATAGCTGGTAGAATGTATTTCAAATGCAATAACTTTGGTATAAAATCAGTTGTCTAAGAAATACTATTTATCACTTACATTCTAAAAAATATTAAAAGTTTTCATGAAGAATGTTGGTGTTTTAAAACTACTATGCAACAAAATTCTTAATACCAAAATGATATCACACACACAACCTAAGGATTAGCCAATTCTTATTAACAATGATATGTGCAAACCATTTGGACCCAACTTCAACAAAACTAACAGTGGTTTTCTACTCTTTAGGCTCTGTAAATCTAGGGTGGGTATATCTAGGGATGATTCAAGACTAGGAAACATTGTATGAGAATTATTTTAGTTTCATTCTTATTCTCATGTCAAATCCTCAAACACATGCATAATTCTTGACAATTTGATAAACACATCCCATATAACAGATCTGGCCAAAATTCTTCTATAGGTCTGCATGTGTTCTTAGCAATAGCGGCTAACTGAAGCTAAAACATTCCATGCAAACAAGTACTAGCCAACTTTGAAGATCTTCAAGAAATAAAAGTAAAATTGATTATAATTCTGCATTTGAAAACCATTTATGACACATTTCTCTTCTAGTTGAATCAATTTGACCAGTGCCTAATCCATTATGGTTCAGAGTCTACTACAAATTGTTAGATCTAATTTTTTTTCCTTACAACAAAAATTATCAGCAATTCTTATTAGAATTCATCATTAAAAAATCCTTTGTACTATTGTAGCAACCTTATCAAATCCATCAAAGTTTTTACTTAATACATTGTACTAATACTAGTGATGAATAGATATACAACCTAACTAGATTGCATTCAATTGCACAAGCCTTTAGTCATACAATATCAAGATAACCAAGTAATCAAAAGGAGACAAAAATAAAAAAGAATTGATATGGGGACAACTCATAATTTGTATTCATTTTCTTTGAAAATTGTGTACATTTGCAGTAAACTCAGAATGACCTTAAGGAGAAACACATATATCATTCTATAATAATGTATTCTTAGAAACTAATAGAGAAAATACATCATAAACTTGCTCAAAACATTGGACCAAAAACAAACTAAGTATATCACCTAGAAACAATAGAAATCAGACCCTTTATCTAGCCCTGGAATCTCACTTATATAGTATGACATGCAACAAGCTTCAGGCTAAGAGAAAATGACAAGTGTCCTTTACAAGAAATATTTACATACACCTATCACAAAATGACAAAATGTGAGTAACATAAAGACTTATATATCAAACATTCCTTTTGTTGGCCCCTTTTAGTTACATCCTTTGGAATTGGTAGAGTACAATGATTTGATTCTTCTATCAATTTGATTCCTCAAAATAAGTGACCATGAGGCTTGAAAGTGATGTGTCCTCTTTAGTTACCTGCAAGTTTACTTTTAGTTGGGGATTTTCTCTATCTTCATCATCAACTGTTAAAGTAATAGTTACACTTGCATCATCTTCTGCCTCGTCATCTTCTAACATCTGCTCTATAGACATGAACTTATCTTTCCACTCATTATAAGTAGTGTCATCTGGCCAATCAAAACTCAAGACTTCTCTTTGTATAGTTATCAGGGAATTTGCAATTGCCTCCATATCCACCAAATCTTTTCTAATGGTGTTGTAGAATAACTGCACTTTTACCAGCTCTTCAGCTGTCCTTGCCCACAATAAATGACCAGTCTCATTAATGATTTTATTCATCCTTTCAAAAATAATTTCATCTAATTCTCTTTTCCACTCTTCCATTTCCTTCACTTTATCAATGGTCTTTAAAGCACAAGGAAATAAATCAAACTCCTCTGTAATATACTTGGAAAAACAAATAATTAATCTTTTTTGAAAAGAATCTTGTTTGTAATCAAAATCTTGCAATTTATTTAGCAAGTCAAGGAGTTGTTCTATTTGATGACATGGTAATTGAATGACAAATATACACATAATAGTGATAGCTTTATTTCTTTCTATCCATTTCTACATAAGGGGTTTGAAACTACCCTCATTTTTATTCAATTCATCCTTGATGGTTGCAATCCCTGATAACAAATCTAAAAATGATGGCCATTCAATTCTATCTACCAAATACATGACACCCCATCTCAATTTTTCTTCATACTAATCATTTAGTTCCACATGTAGTGCATATAATTTATTCTTTTCTTCCTCAAATTCCTCTACAGTGTAGAACTGTGGCCTTTTGGGGGTGTCTAGTATTTCAACAATTGGAGTGGACTTAAAAGGCTCAACAAGTGGCTATGGAGGGTACATAATCCTGGGTCTGCTAGATTCTTCTACTTTTCTTTTCCCTAGTTGTTTCTCCATTTGAGATACTTTGTTTTCTAATGATTGTATCTGCATACCCCTTTCCTCATATGCTTTCAAAACTTCTTCAAACCTAACATTGAGATGGGAAAATCTATCTTCTTCCTAGCCAGATACAACACTACCAAATTTTAACATTTTTGAGGCCATTCCTATTATCTAGTTACTACCTACCTCACTAACCCTAAAAACTGTCAATGCACTAGTATGCTTTGCAGTGGAAATTTCTTGCATCCTGGTCTTATCCCTTTTTTCAATTGACCAAATAACAAGAGCCTGATGATCATCACTAAACTTGACTCCTCTATGAGCTTGTAATATCTCTTCTTCAGTTTTAAATTGGATGTACTTTTGCTTCCTTACTAAATCAAAAACCATGGCATTCACTATATCCCATTCTGACAAAATAAGGACTCCTGATTGTCTAATTACTTGCCTACTGGCTTCAGGGATAAATTGAGCAAAATCATTCAAAAATTTAGACTTTACCTCCTCCTTGTTAGTAGAATCTGATTTATCAAGTTGTTCTCCTTTTATCTTTTCACAAGTCTTCTCAAAATTTCCTATATTTAGCCTCCATAAAAATTAAGAAAATGCCCTAGATTTCACAAAATTTTCATCATTAATAAACATCTCAGAGGCTTGAGTAACTATTGCATCAATTTCCTTACCTTGCTAATTAGTAACAGTTAAATCCAAGGAAGGTGTAGGTGGTTCTTGTGGCTCTCTAATCTCCAAATATGTGGAGGTAACAATTACATCTCCCTCTCCACAAATTCATCTAAGCTATTCTCTCAAAGATTTTTCATCATCAATTCTGATTGGAGACTGGGTTGGGAAATATTGCTCCGCTTGGGAAGAAGACCCTTGCTCTAACTTTTGTCTTTTTGGAGCACTGGCTATAAGTGGGCTTTCTATCCTTGGTCTCTATTGAGGGGGACACTATTGTACATTCTAGATCATTACATATCCTAGCCTTTTTTGCAAAGTGTACTGACCAGGAGACACCATATTTCTACTATTTATTCTCTTTTGCACCTTTGCAACCTTGTCTAGATAAGCCTTGACATATGCATCCTTATTCTCATTCATGGCTTGTATTATCATAGCAAAATTAGTCATCAATGCCTGAACCTTGGCTCCCCAATATTTCTTTTCTTTCAATGGATCATAATGGAGGTCAAAAGGATTAATGAATTCTAGGGTTTTGCTAAATACTATCCATTTTTCCTTTGTCAATTTTTGTTCTTACAAAGTAAAAACATTTCTAATCACATCCTTTAGATAGTAAACTTGTTGCACCATGTGGGAAGCTTTTATTCTCTCTCTTAAGAGGTCATAGAATCCTTTAGGATCAATAAACCTGGCATGAGACTCTACCATGTTATATCTATCTAAGAACAAATTCAAATGCTTCCACCCTTTTCTTACAATAACAAAATCATGTGCCATAGTAACAATTGGAAAAAATCTGCCTTTCTTAGGCAACTCCCTTTCATCTATAGTGCCTATTTTCCATAACAGCTCAGCTATTCCTATCTTCAAAGGCACATGAAATGGCAGCACATGAGGCTTTCCTAGGAAGCCATATACTCTTATCAGTGTTGAAACATTATAGGGAATTATATCACCCCAATTATGACTAACCAATAGCTCTTTTGCATGGTCCTCAGGTCTAACCAATTCTAACAGTGCTTGTGGAATTCTAGGGTTGTCTCCTCTCAAAAGCAATCTAAGCTTAGATGCAAAATATCTGTCAAACCTCACATAACTGGCACTTGTGGCTTCTAAGGTCATATCCACACTCCACAACTATACTGGATTCCTCTCTCCATTTCTAGTTGTCTCCAGCTCCATACCCTTAGAGAAAAAGACAAGTCCCTTATACAAACATACATTCATGAGCAATGAATACCAACAAAAAGGTTTACCCACTTTTCCCTTTTCTATTCCCACCAAACTATTGTGAATCTCCTTTGCAAAGAAAGTAGCAAAATCTAGAATAGTCCTCATCCCAAACTGAAGATTTTGAGCCATTATGAGGATGATTGAGCTTGGGATCTGCTCAGCTTCATCCATTCCAAGAACTTTACAAAGAGAAATATATAATGCCTGAGCCCTAGGGTTAAAATGCCTTTTCAATAATGGCTCGGGTGTACTAGCAGTAATCACAAACAAGGTTCCAACTTTTGCAACATGCTCCTGCAATGGCTCTGTCCTCAAGTATATTCTTTGTGCATCATATAATGCTTGCAAATCATCCATATCAATGATTTCATGTACAATGTGGTTAGGGTTAAGGCTGAAAACTTCATTGAATAGCTCAAGGAAAACCTTAAAAAGATTTACTCTAGAATGATTCTTCACCCAACCCGTAATAGTATCATATTTCTTAGCTAGGTCAGTCAATAGATCACTATCAAAGAAAACTGTAGGGACTGTTAATTTTCCAATGTCGAATTCCTAGACATTGCTCATGGGAGCATCTAAATTCCTTTCTGAGAACCATTTTTTGAACAATTACAAACCCCCGGTAGATACTTGGGCATCTCTTACCCAGTTTTCCCTTAATAGAAACCCTCAGTGACAACTACCCTAGGGTTCTTATGAATGAGTTCCCTCAGTGACAATTATCATGTACAACCCTCTTTAAATAATCAGTTTGCCTAGAAAATTCCTTCCATGGAAGCATTTTAACATTTCACACTCTTACAATAGAAAATTCTTGATTTTTATAGGTTATAGATTACTTACCCACTAAATTTATCCTTCTTTCTCTGCAATTTTCTCTACAAATTTGCTGAAACCCCTTTGAAATTATGTGCCCTAGCTCTGGAAATCCTTTTTGTATTGAGAAAATATGTGATTGTGTGCTTCAATGTTGGTGATTTCTCATATTATACCAGTGCATTGAGGTCACACGAAGGAAACTTTGAGTCATTAATTCCTATAACCATTAGTTTCATGTTATATTTCAAATTTGAATTTGACTCTTCGATCTCTCAAAGATCGGATGGCTTTATTTCAAAAGTAAAATGTCGTTAAAATTTTCAAGCCCCCAGCCATGTGTCAAAAGGTTGGATGCACATATTACATAAAATTCCTGCAACTTCTTATTGTGGGCATGCGTTCTTCGTCGATCTTTCTGAAATCAATGGTGGGCCAAAGCCCTTTTCCTTGATAGCCCACTCAACTGACTTAACAAATAAAATATCATACTTTTACAATGTGTTCTGACAAATTTGACTATGACATTTAAACTTTTAGTGTCCATGACATCACTACTTTTAACTTGGCATACCTGTCATATTCCACCAATGAGTGCAGTTTACTTCATCTAACCTTTCAAGCATGGCATGACTCAGCATTCCCTTTAAGTCTTGGTCCCATTGTGCCCACTTGCCCCCATTACTTAAATGTCAAGCAAGTCCATATTGCGGGCATGTGTTAGCCCTTGATCTTATTCAAATCAACGACGATCAAAAATTTTCTGTGACTGTAATATCTAGTTAGCTAGTTAGACCAATGAGACGCTTTCTCTATACTCCAGCTCATCTGACAACAACCATGGAAGAAAAGCAATTATTATCTTCTGAGAAAGGTAGGCCCATGATGTCACTCTGTGCCACGCGTCATGAAGTGGCTTGCCTGCATTGCTTAAATTTTGTGCATTTTCATACTGTGGGCAAGTGCCAGCCCTTGATGCTTGCTAAATCAACGATCACAAAATTTGGATTGCAAAGTATTACTATCACTTAAAAACCAACAAATGACATAGTAGGAAATTCAAAATTTGCATGGGGCACACTGACAATTTTGCAAATTATATAGCTGATTTTGACAACAAAAACTTTTGTAGCGCACTGAGGTTTGAATGTCAGCAAGGGCTACGTGTCATCATAGCGCATGCCTGCATTGCTTAAAATCCTTGCATCTTCTTATTGCAGGAATGTGATGGCCATTGATCTAATCAAGATCAATGGTCACACAAAATCTATGTTAGATAGGATCTTTTCAAAAAAAATAATGCAATTTAGGCAAACTTTATAAGGTTTATCAAAAGATTAACAAAGATATCTTTGCGCGGATAAACCTTTAGGATAAAAATGTCCCGCCAAAATTTATTTGAAAAAATACTTTCTAAAGTTTTCAAAGGCTAGGACCAAACAAGACAAGGCACATGGTTATTTGGTGAATTTTTTGCCTAGGATTTTTTGACCAAATTCCAAATTGCTTGAAGTGCACATTTTGGATTTATCACTGCTAAATACAACAAACAAGGGTGGTGAAAAACTAGGCCAATAAAGACTATCACAATTTTCTTCATCATTTACTTCCACATTATCAACTAACTATTTTCTATGTCTTTCTAAAAATAATTCAAAATTTAATTCTCTTACAATGAGAATATAATGCAAAACAAGTTCTGAAATATAATAGATGGCGTAATTTATTTATTTTATTTTTAATTTGAAACACTTAGTTAAAGAAAAAATGTCATAAATTTAATACATTTCATGTCCCAAACACGCATTAGATTGAATTAAACAAATTTTGTTTAAAAATTTAAATTTGAAAGCATATTTTATAAAGAATTGATACTATCAATTTCATTCATCTAATCAGAAGAAAGTTTAAGGTTTGCAACCACAGATTCATAAGGCAATAAGTATCAATAATGCAGTTACAGACTTTATAATTCACATTTTTTCAATATTAAAAAAAAATGCGTATCAATAATACACATAATCTTATTCATTCAAAATGTTGTTTTTGTTTGACGATAACATTATGACTATATATAAGGTTGAAATTGGTATACAATATTTTCACGTCTTCTGAGTCAAGTTTAAAGGCCATGTACAGTTCTAGAAAATCTCAATACTATTTGCAAGGATTTCAAAATAATATTGTCAAATATGTCATAATAGTTACGGAACTCATAGAAATCAATAATGTAACAATTTTCAAAAGAAGTTTATCGACTTTTATATTAGTTTAGGGAATATAAAATTTTTACTATTAATACTAATAATATATTTATAATTTTGAGATAACAGTTTTCAAAAAATTGATTCTAACATTGGAACTCATTAATTTTTAAACATCATTGTAAGGGACATATGCTAATCATTTTTTTAAAAAAATGATTAAGAACATTTTTTTTTACATATTTATGAAATCAATT